>CM060955.1:12600620-13343310 GCA_030765055.1 Mantis religiosa | reverse complement strand
CTTCAAGATCATTCATGCCCGATTTCACCAAAAGATGTTAAGACTTAACACAAGTTTGGTAATAGTTAAAACAAAAATTGCATCTCACCAACAAATGTTAGCTTAACACTCGTGTTAAATCTCTTGTTACACCAACAAGCCAAATTTCTGTTGTTTAAGTCCTTAACAATTGTAAATAGTCAAGATGGTGGTCATGAACTCAGCTGTTGATGTCAATTTGCTATAATTAAGACTGTCTAAATGGCATCTGTAATAGAGTACGGCCTAGGAGGAGAAATGCTTTTGAGGAGCTATCAGAAGAAAATGTTCTAGAGAGGTTCTGTCGAAACAAGTTGCTATGACGGTTACTGCAGAAGTACAAGAGAGGTTAGAACATGCATCGAAAGGAATATGCCGACCTCGCCTTTGCTTCAAGTATTAATAACTTTGCTATTTTATAATTCACTGAATTATGTGGATAATACATTGTCCACCGCCCTTCTTGAATCATTCAATTCTGTCGTCACTTCTGTCCACACCTCGTTTTAAATTTACGTAATACTGAGTTAGAACACGCTTCGAAAGAAATATGCCGGTCTCGCCATTGCTTCAAGCATTAATAACTTTGCTATTTTATAATTCACTAAATTATATGGATAATACACTATCCACCTCCTGTCTTGAAATGTTCAAGTTACTTTTCCTTCTTCACACTTTGTTTTATATTTATGTAATACATTTACAAAGTTGTTTGATGCTTGTAATAGTGACACATGCATTTGAATTAAATTTGATTCCAATATTTTCCTATGTGACATCTTTCTCTTTGACATTCACTGCATCTGTCCTCTTATTTTCCACGATGTCCTTGCACTTCGTCACCAATTTGATTAACAATTCTTTCTCCATCGATGAGAAATTTTTCTCACGGCTTTTGTTTACGATTTTGTTCACCCGCCATTTTTCCAGCTGTGTGCTGTAATATTTACAAGTTTCTTGGTGTTAACTCGTGTTTGTTAACATTTTCAGAAAACAGGTTGGTGAAGTGCAAGAAATTTAACAGTAATGTTAGCACTGTGACAATTATTACGTTACATTTGTTAACGTTGATTTTAACATTTGTTGGTGAAATTGGCCATCGGAATTTCTTCCACCTCCATGTCATTTTCACCACTATCACTAGTGGACAGCACTAAGCAAATTGTTGCATCTACTTCATATGCTACTCAGATAATGCACTCCTTAGTAAACCCCAGAAAAATGTACACACAATTCACTGGTGTATTAGTTGTGCAAATATTAATTAATGCAAGCATAATTGCAGATATTGTAAATAAGTTTATTCAAGTTGTTCAATACAGACTGTTCTTCAACGGGGACATTTGGAACAATGTCATACTTTTCTATAAGCAGTTTTCTGTTTTACTCTTTTTCCATTTAAAACCAAGTTCTATCATTCTCTGTGATATTGACTTACTGCCCTGAACGTTAATGCTTTATCTTGGAATAATAAGTAATTTAGCCATTGTAGCACCTTAATCCTAAACATTAAAATTTTGAATCGTTCTAATGACACATTTGCCGAAGTCATTTAGATCTATTACTAGTTATCGAACGTTGTGCTTTTTCACCTGGAGTTTCATAGATGTGTCCTGATTTTTAATTTGTTTGCATTCTTTAACAATTCCTTTCACTGTTCGGAGAAACTTTCTTTTGTGCGATGCGAGAATATTTTCTAAGTCCAAAGGTGCACGTATACGCAGGCGCAAGTAGACTACCAGCCAGTTGTCGCATTGCAGCCAACATGAGAAAGATATGTAAAACTTGTAGCTAACCTCTGCAAAAATGCACCAGACATAATCGACAAATGCAAAATAGGGCGACACAAGTTTCATCGCGGGTGCATCGTAGAGGGCACCTGTATCTTGGGAATGATCGACTTGAAAACGAATGAGGTGCGGATGACAATATGCCCCAACAACAGGAGGGATGCAAATACGCTCTAAGGTCTAATTGCAGCGCACACGATGAAACTTGCGTCGTCCTATTTTGCATTCGTCGATTTGAACGACATGACCGGGACTGCCAATTTTCCCCCTTGCAGTATACTTGGTGTCATTTGACATCATGCACACTTCGATTTGAACGACATGACCGGGACTGCCAATTTTCCCCCTTGCAGTATACTTGGTGTCATTTGACATCATGCACACTTCACGGCAGTAGCCGAACCAGTCCGATACAGTCCGCATGTCATACATGTATTTCCTACGGAGCACTCCGTTATCGTCGTGTCGTAGGATTGTTTATGTGCAAAGCAGTGTATGAGTAACAAATTTTGACCGGGCGATAGTCTGCTATTGGCAACATTGTGTTCAGTGGAGAAACAAGCATAGTTTGGCTGCACTGAATTCTTCGATATGGATATATTACACAGTAAGTAAATAAACAAACAATAACGTTAAAAGAATGCCCTCCAACACAAATTTGCACTAAAAAGTAAATAAATTATATTAAAAATCATGGTCATATATAAAAACATAAAAAAGTGTAAAGGAATTAGAAAAAAATCACCGTGTCACATATTACAAAGAAGAGCCTACTATTCTTTCTGACATTCCTGTGTCACCTGATGGACACTTTAGCTTTGAATCTTGACAAAAATCTTGTGATGTAAACAGTTCTTTGCTTTTAGCTACTTTTGTCATGTATGCTCATACAATTAAAACTATTTCTTGACAATGTGTAATGTTTTGGATCCTAATTTACAAAGTTCACTGATGGCGTAATTCATTTATGCAAAGATCAACATCTGACAAATTCGCCACACTCAATCCTTATCGTAAGACTATGTCCTCAACAGCTCGCTACGCACAAAAAAAAAGCAACAGCAAACTAGCAAAGACTATGGCTCAAATGCAGATATCTTTCCTCCCCACCTGCAGTGCATGATTTCATTCACCAGAATTATGAGCTGGTGCAAGGAACAACAGCCAAGAATGGTATTATAGTTACTTTCCTGGAATGCAACAATCAGTGTCAACAAATAGGGGTGATGGTGAATATAACACTGCAGAACCTCTGTTCACAGAATATTTTTATCTCAACTTTCCAAATAAATAAGTAAATTAATTAACTACAATATTTGTTAACGGGGACACACTTTTACCTGTGTTAGATTTAAATTTGCTGCATTTTGGACCACGCTATTTTGGGCTTCTACTGTATCTTTACAGGGCAACCTCAAATATCTCCGAAATGAAACGGAATATGAAAATTCCAATTGGCCAGGAATGTACCTATTTCAGAGGCTCACACAATGAGAAAGTATGTGCAAAACTTAAAGATAAACATAGAATACGTCCAACTCCAAGTTGCATTTTTTAAATAGAAGATGTACGTTTATTCCAGCAAAATGACAACTAGAGCTACAATTAGTGATAACACACTTGGTTCCGCTTTTCTAAACACATTTACTAGTGGCCTATAGCCCTCAGAAACCTCCCCATCCTATCCACCTATTTGAGAACTTTACATCCACAATGTCTCCGGAAATTTGTGCATAATGTGCAGGGACATCCATCATGCTGGAACCAAATTAATAGACGTGTTTCCAATGCCACATCCTCCACGAGGAGGAGTAGTGTGTTGCAGAAAAGATACATATGGCTGTCTGTTTAATATTCCCTGGTAAAAATGGGGACCTAAAATACAGTTAACAATGATACTGCACCAAAAAATGACACTCCATTGTCAATGTGCAAGTTGGCAAACCAGTGGAGATTTTGCATGGACCTGTAGTCCATGTTAGATTCACATGACCATGATTTGTAAATGAAGCTTCATCCGTCAACAACGTATTACTTAGGAATGCTGGATTACCTTGCAACTGCTGCAGTGCAAAACGACACAATACAATGCGAGATTCAAAGTCATTCCCATACAGTTCCTGCTGCAGTGAGATATGGAATGGATGAAACGATGCCTCTGCAAAATTCTGTTCATATTACTGCATCTTATTTCAGAACCTCGTGCAATCTGTCGGACACTCACCTCAGGATTGTGTGCTACAGCAGCCAGAACAGCAATTTCGTTTCCAGTGCCAGTCACTGTCTTTGTACGTTGTCGCTTTGTAGCAGCTCAGCTTCCTGTTTCCCTGAGTTTCGTGCAGATGTTGGCAGTGGTAAAAAGGCGAAGGACACTATCGATCTGGGCAGTATTCAGCATACAATGCCACAGCAGCAGTCGCATTTCTGTGACATTTGCCGTAAATTAAAATAACATCCAGGTTTTTTTTTTGTTTTTTTTTTTTGTTTTTTTGTTACTGAAGGCAGGCATATTGACTAGATGATGGCAACTGTTGCACGCCACATGAAAACACGGTTTAATGTATAAATATGGAAAGCAATATTCAAAACGTACGTGAATTACATTACAGTATGACAGCACACCAGATCAGGTGACACTAGTACACTGAAGTTAGAACATGCCGAGCTGATATCAATTTACAGCAGGCTACAGACCAGTGGGAGCAACCCCTGCTCTAAGCACAGAAAAACATGCGTCAGAAATGGTGGCGCCATAGCCATCCTCTAACAGCCACATATTTCAGAATGTATGAGGTTAGAAATGTGAAACCAAGTATGTTATCACTAACTGTAGCTCTGGTTTTCATTTTGCTAGAATAAACATATATATTCCATTTTAAAAAAAAACACAACTTGGTGTTGGGAGTGCTATTTGTTTACCAGGATTGGATTGTGGATTGTGCATACATTCTCTTTGTGAGAGCTCCTGAAATATGTACATTCCTGGCCAGTTAGAATTTTCATATTTTGTTTCATTTTGGAGATATTTGAGTTTGCAGAGTAAAGTGGGACACCCTGTATAGTGTTAAAGAACAAACACTTATATGTGATACACAGATGGCAGGAGGCATTGAGCTGCTTACTACAGAAATAGTAGTTGCTGGTTTGACATTACTGTGCATGAAATACTCATACACTTAGTCAGAAAATTAAGTGGTACCAAAGTAACGAGTGCTGATAACTTGTCAAGCTACCTTCTCTTCACATAGCACAAATGTGCAAGAAATATTCCAAATTGTTTGTACTGCTTCCAACCTAACTCAACATACATATGCCAACCACTAGATTTGTTCCTTCATACTTTGAAATTAGTGTGACAAAGCCCCTTGAATAAGTGGAAGAAGATTAACAGAAGAGTTCTTTCTAATTCTTTATTTGCTCATCAGGAAAAAAAAATATTTGAGAAAGTAAGTGGTGCAACGAAAGTCATGTCTGGCTTTCGTAAAATGAGAATTCATACTTTCATTCTATCTAAAGTGCTATAGCTAAGACTGCAAGAGTAATAAAACATCAAGACTGAATCATTTTTTCATCAACTGAAAGAAGCATGAACTGGACACCAAACACTACAAAACGTTAAATGAGGGAAGCGACTTAATTTCAACTGGAAAGAGAATTGCTATTGATGATTTTCGATTTGCAATGAAGGAAACTAACTGTATCCAAACTGTCAAAAAAAATAATCATTCAGTTCAAGCTCTCACGCTAGTTTAATCCTGCTGTAAACAACAAGGCGGAGCTGACTCAACTCGCCATGTGTTAGATGCTACATGTACACACCTAAGTTTTGCAGCACCAGTAGAATATATAGCAGCACTAACTTCTAGATAATAAATATAAAGAACTGAGTTACAACATCTACGAGTTGGTTCATTTCTGAAAAAATAATCATGAACTTTACGGCACATAACACTTTTCATAAAATTGTCATATTTCTCCACGACGATGTTTGCACTTACGCAATTTTTCCGGTGTTCTTACAGTTCCATTCTTACACTATATACACTACTTGCGGAAACAGCAAGATCATCAGTTTCTTTCTCAATGTTTTTTATAGACGATTCCCGGTTTCTTTCTTTAATCACAGCGAATCAATGCACTATCATTTGCCTCTCGCCACTTTTTAAAGGTTTGCCTTGACTGTGTTTAATTTCAGCTGAAGCACCGGCCTGCTCCACTATGAAAAGCTTACTGATTTTAAATTGCATATACGTAAGTGTTCTTGGGCTTGTGAGGTACGTGAGATGTACAGTGTTAAATATCAGAAGCAACTCCACACTATAAACAATAACATCTTAATCAGCATTCAACTCAATACAGACCTCGTTGCAAGAGAGCTGCCCAGTATAGGAATGCAAAAATATTATATAATAACAGTGTCCTTTAGTAATTGTTAAATAAAATTAAGTTATAATAATTAATAAGTTAACATAATAACTTAATATGTTTAATTTCACCTGTCTTCTGTTTAATCTGTATATAGTATACAGAACAGATATACGCAGTATGTGAAGCAGAAAGATAAAATGAGAGACTATTACGTTTATAAGAATTAAAACATTTGCATATTTTTCTCTCTCCGAAATTAGCTCGCGCAGAGCAGTGATCAGAAAAATATGTACTTTCAGACTGTAATTAAAGGAAGGATTTATCGTAAGCATGCAAATACAAGAAAATGCCCATTAACTTTGCTAAACCAATCAACAGCTTAACCTATTCTGTCCCAATATCTCTGTCTTTGTCTCTCTTCCCACCCAGATGTTTACAGCAGGATTAAACTAGGTTGAGATATAAGACTTGAAGCTTTCGTGGTGAGCATTATTGATTAAGGCTTCAAAGGTGATCAGCCGCGTCAAATTAATGAAGATCGAGCTCTCGGCCATTTTACACTCTATGGTCTTCATCAGGAACTGATGATCTCGATCTTCATAAATTTGACATGGCTGATCACCCGTGGAGCCTTAATCAATAGGTTGAGATAGATCATAAGCAAACAAGTGCAACTCAGCATTGTGCATTTTGTGGAAAAATGTCAAATAGTGACAATTTTGTTCAAAGTGTTTGTGACTATTGGAAAAATACTATTTCAAACATCCATTATACAACAGTACACCTTTCAGACTAATGTTAGTATTGTTGTCTGTTACGTTGGTGTCAGTTGTGAAACCTATTAATTTCAACAAAGACAGTAGCATTTCTTAGTTCCATACAATATTTATGTACAGATATACTAAAACATTTTAAGTGTAACTGCAATACAGAAAAGATACATGGTAGAAAACATTTATAACAGTTTTGGAATCAGCACTTCAAATTTAGTAAAGTAAGACATAGTTTGGAGGAAACCCCAGATTCATGCATATCAGCGTAATCTATTATTATTAACAGCACAAATCAAATTAAAAGAAACTGAAACTGACCACACTAGAGGGGGTAAGTAATAATATTCTGCTGGTTTCCTTACATAGGTATCACTGTATTGCTAGTTTGCTTATGTAATGTTATTTTCAGCAAAAGCCTGCGTTCACTATTCGCAACTGTCCAGCCAAGACGTCATGCCTGCCATATTACTAAACCATCTTTCTGCAGTTTAATATTATTATTCATATATTGTAACACATCTGTAAGTAAACTTCAATGGGTAAAAGTGCAGAATAGGTGCGAAGGGTATCGGCTCTGACATCATAGCTTGGGTGTTGCCAACTTCCAGAGCATGCTACCGCAGAAAATATCAACATTACGCAAGAAAGCCAGCAATACTATAATATGCAACGTAATCAGTGGATCATTGCCAGAGTTATCATCATTATTATATATTATTATATTCTTACTATTATTATCATAATCATTCAAAAACATAAAGGAATCTAGCGCAAAGTTTTGGAATAGTCAACATTACATAAGCAAACCAGCGATACTATAACATCCAAATAAACTGACGTAAAGATCAGTGGATCATTGCCAGAGTTATCATTATTATATATTCTGATATTTTCACTATTATTATTATAATTATTTAAAAAGTTAAACGAATTTAGCACAAACTTTTGGAATAATCAACATTACATAATAAACCAGCGATACTGTAATACACAAACTGAAGTAAAGATCAGTGGATCATTGTCAGTTTTTTTATTAATTAGTAGTAATAATATATTATTGTTAATTATAATATAATTAAATAATACAATTATAATAATAAACAAAGCTTACTACGCACTATTCTCATTACTCTCGCTAGTTTATAATAAGAAAAAGAAAATGTATTTGGCAACGTTGCTCTGTATTTGCCTATATACAGTATCGCTAGTTTATAATAAGAAAAAGAAAATGCGTTGGCAACGCACAGTTGTTTTCGCGTATATCGGAGCGCCGCAGTTCTCAACAACTTGTTTTCGTGATGTCATTCCGTACCAACATAACTCTGCACACCTATTCTGCACCTTTACCCTTCAATGGAGTGCTCCGTAAAGCAGTGGCCTGGGCCAAAAAAACAAGGCAGTTCAAAAATTGTAAAAGCTCGGTACCTCAATATATTATTATTCTTTAAAAACTAACAAGAATTGTAACACAAGGAATAAAGAAATTCTTCCACAGTTAAAGTGAAAAATGCTTTGTGCTAAATTCCTTTTAGTTTGTAAATAAAGAATTATTGTTAACAATCTATAATCATTATTAACGGCATACTATGCACTAATCAAATTAAAATCAAGTTTGCTTACATAGTGTTAGCATTTTCAGAGAAAGCATGCTTTCCTCTTGGCAGCGCTTCAGCCATGACGTCACGGCTTACCATATGTTTACGTCTTTGCACTTTGATCATTACTCAACCAATATCTATAATTTACGATTGCATTATCTTTCTTGATGTTTACAGATTATGTGCTATTTACAAGCTGGTTTGCTGGCCTGCGATTCAAAATTGTTCATGTTCCCAAAGTGTACTTTAGTTTTGTTTTACGTCAGCGTAGTCATAACGTCTGCTGAATTGTTACTATTGCATATCTTCATTCTGCATATAGTCTCACTTACTCAGTAACTGTGATTAAATATTGACATGCAAACTATTAACACACTTGTTTTACTGTAACATTAATAATAACCGAGTGCTGTTAGCTTATATCTACAATGGCTGGAAATAGGTCCCTTTTATTGCTTTATGTTACTATCATTAAAAATCGTCCTGACCAAAATGTTGGAGTATAACCCCCGTCAAAATTGTTTGTGGTATATTTCCAGGATATTTTATATCGCTTAGCTTGCATTGCCATCAAAGGGTTTAATAAAACATAAATTGGTATTCACTCAACAATGGCCTTATTAAAAATCAATACTCATTTCCTTACTCAACTCAATTTAAGAAAACATACAATTCGAGGCCTTTTATGTATATTCATATTGCACTACTTTGAATAACCAACCTGCAGCTCCTAATTTCAACTTCGCTTCACCTTAATTATGAATACAAAATGCTTATCAACTCATCAACATTATCACTGATTGATTTACTCAGAACAGCGTCGTCTTAGATGACGTATCGGGAAAAGGCTGTTGCCAACTGCAGGAAAACGGTGGAACAAACACACAAGCACAGTTTAATACACAAGACTAAGGTGAGATTATCTCGTTAAAAAGTGACCATTGTATTAGTGGAGGGATTTTGATAGAATTAGAGTATAAAAGCAAAAACATAACAATGTATCTCGTGTGGATGTGACTAGGGCGAAGATAGAACAAGTATATACTCTGTGGATAGAACTATCCCACAGCCACACCCACAGCACTGATAAAACGTCCAAAGCTGAAGTGACAGCTAAATCCAGAGTACTGAACTGAACGCAATACAACACATGAAATGACAAATGTCAAACATAGTAGATTAGATACAGATACGTGCGACATCTGAGAGACAAGTATAGGAAACAACGAGACAGCCATCAAATGCGATGGGTACAACTGGCTCCTTTCGAATGCAAAGGTCTTACAAAGGAAGAATTACACTGGTAGATAGTAAACATGAAAAATTCAATGCCATGGCCGGGATTTGAACCACGGATCTCCTGGTTTCCGTCCAATCGCTCTAACCCATTGAGCTACCATAGACTCATGTTGACTATCAAAAGCCTTAACCTATATACGGCTAGTGTGAAGAAATGATTCATTCCCATCAATTAACTAGAAGAATAACAGTCTAAAGAGAAACAATCGCGGATTAATGTGGCTATGCAAAGAAGGGCGATACGAAAAAGCAAAATGATAAAAAGAAAAACCATCAGAAACAAACTCCAAAACACGCTGGCACAAATGAAACTTAGGGTTCAACAAAATATTAGAGAAAAATAGCAATTTCATTGGAAAAAGAGTTGAAAAAAATATGACAAGGCCTTCTGTCATACATCAAGGGAAGAGAAATGCACCAGAACCTTCAGTGTAACTTCATCCATGGACAAGGACAAAAAGTTACACAAGGAAACCTAGAAATTAAAGAAAACGGAACACAAGACTAGTAGCACTAGCACTAGCATTAACACTAACAGTAGCATTTATTCATCCTTTTGATCATAGTACACGATATAGGACATGTCAAATACTTATAACTAAAAATTATGCAACAAACATATACACAACACAAGTTTAGAAATGAATATTCAGAAACTGTATGTACAATATGATAATAATTTATCTGCAGTTGACATATTCAAAAAATTCACTTATACTATAACAACAATGTTCTAACAGGAACCTTTCCACACAGCATTTAAATTTAGGAAGTGCAGATATGCTTTTTAGGTGTTCAGGTAGGTCGTTATAAAGGCAAAGTTCAGTATATATAAAGGTTTTACCAAACAAACTGATGTTATGGGGGATTATACCTAGCTGCTCTTTTCTTCGAGTGTCATAATTATGTATTTGTGTATTAGTGGAGTATACATGAATATTTAATTTAACAAATATTACTATTTCTTGGATATACAAGAAACTGTAAGAAATGCGGAGAAGCAGCCTAACATGCAATACGAACAAATACAAGGAGAGAAATATATCCAAATATCACGGAATGACCAAGATTATCCCAACCACAGTACAACCAGGTACAGGACGTGGATGAAAAGAACCAAACAACATGGACAGAAATAGTGAAGCGCTGGCATAGACCGGAAATAATGGGATCAAGGAAGGAGCAGGTTACCAACCTCAGAGCCACGGAAAGGGTTGGTAGGCTAAACGTAGGGAAGATTCACCCGAGAATGAAACAAGATGACGTGGTCAAATTTCTAAAAGACAAGGTGTACAAGGAGCAACAAGGTGGGCATACAATTTGAAAGTCTACAAGATGTAAATTAACCGGAATTCTAGTCAGAAAAAGTCTTAGTAAGAAGATTTATTTTTCGGAATCAAAAGAGACTTGCTATATAGAAAAGACGGCAACGCCAGAGAAAAGGAAGACTGAAAGGAGAAACATCGTAACTCTAGGCCTATGGAATGTAGAAGGATACAAAAGTGCATATGATCTAGTGATAAAGCACTGTCTAGACTAAGATATACTAATAGAGATGGTCCTTGCACAAGAAATATACAAGGTGTCCCAGAATTAGGTAGACAAACTTTGGGAGCTAATAGAAAACATTATTTTAAACACTTTTTGTAAAGGAAAGCTTTTGCTGCGGTTCATTTAAGCGGTAGACGAGTTGATATCAAGGAAATATTGGAACGCACCATAGCGATTAACACAAAGAGTGCATCAGTGTGGCATATTCTGCTTTACTCTCGCAAAGACACCAGCCATTTCTCCTTGGATAGACGAGCAGAAATTCAAGGACGGCCACGTTCTGTATAGACTCCTGAGAACGGGGAAGATGTGTTGCGGTGCATTGAGAACAATCTTGCAGCTAGTACTTCCGCAATCGCTTGACAATTGCACAGGAGTCGTAGCACTGTAGAAGAATTCTGCGGGAAATGTTGCACCTTCTTCACCTTGAAAAGTTTCACTCAATGAGATTTAAAGAATATCATCTGCAACAGCGATTTTGTCAGTGATATCTGGACAAAACTGCAAACGATGTACTGTTCGCAAGCTCATGCCATGCCATGTTTAAAGATGAAGCTATTTTCACACGTGAGTAGTCATTTCACTTCGAAAATCACTATGCTCCATTTAAGAGGTCACATCAACTGAGATATGATGTTAATGTGTGGGCCGGTACTGTGGATAAATTCTTAATAGAACCATACATTTTGCTAGCCCATCTCAATGTTTACAATTACTTATTTCTGCAACAAGTTTTGTCTGATCTAATTGAACCAGTTCGCCTTTATATCAGACAGGACTTGTGGTTTCAACATGATGGGGTAAACAAGTTTGTTCTCATCTTACGGCTATCAGTGGCCGGCATGCTCCCGTGACCTTACTCCACTTGACTTCCTTTTGTGGGAACACATGAGGACTGTAATATATGAAACACTTATTTAATCTGAAGAGGACCTAGTGGCACGAATAGTCTTCGCAGATGGCGAAATCAGAGAAATGGCTGGTGTCTTTGCGAGAGTACGGCAGAATGTAGCACGCTGATGTAACTCTTTAAGTTAATTATAACGGGCACGCGTTCCTAAATTTGATTTGACATTAACTCATCTAGCGCTTAAACGGAGCACCGCGTCAAAAAGCTTTCCTTAACAAAAACATGTTTATACTATTGTTATCTATCAGCTCTCGAAGTTTCTCGGTGTAATTTTGGGACATTCTGTATATTAACGGCTACTACAACTCACAACATGAGGCAGGAACAGCACGGAAGACCGAAAGTGTATTCACATGCATGATAAAACCATGGTTGACACCGACGGAACATATCTTTAAAGAGGAAAACATAATAATAAACAGAATAGCCCACCTCGGTAGCGTAGATGGTAGCATGTCTGCCTCACGTTCAACAGGTTCCGAGTTCGAATCTAGGTCAGGGTGAGTTACCTGGATAAGGTTTTACCTTATCCTAAAAGACGAATGTTGGGTAACTTTGAGCCCATTTGAACATCATTTCACCCATTCCATTCATCGCCCAATATGACTTAACGTTAAAGGACGTAAAGTTATAAAACAAAAATAAATAAAAAATAAACAGAATAAACCCAATAGCGATAATACACTATTGAATTTACTCAGAATACTTACCGGAAGAGAAAGTTGTCATTTTGAACGAACAAAAAATTAGCGACCAGGTAAAATAGACGGAGACATGAGCTGCAGAAGGGACCTACCGAATGGGAAAATTAGAATGGTAATTCCATGTCTTCAGAAAGAAAGTTTCAACCTTGGAAATCCAAAAACAGAGCCAACTTACATATGCTATAACGGAAAATAGCCCGATAGACTTAATATGTGTAAATAACAAAATAAAAGTGGAACTAAGCAAGATTGAAAATTGTCCACTGAAGAAACAGCCCCCAGTGAACGTGCATTTTATAGCGTTAAATGGGAAAAGAGTCGACACAAAACAGTAAGATTCAAACGGGGTCTTGACAAAGACAAACTACCAATCAAAATGGAGGCACTGGAACTCATTCGGTCCACAGAACTAAAACCATTTGAAGAAGCAGCCATAGAACTCACAAATAGATTGAGAAAGTCACTAACACCTGTGAGGGAAACCAGTACAAGTACAAAAGTTATTCGAGGCAGATTGTTACGCACACAGGAAATTAGATCTTCAAGCGCTACATAGAACATAAGAAAATAGGACCAATATTGACCGGGAACAGTACGCAGTCCACGGAAAATACATAAAACACACAAAGGAGAAGAAAGAAGATATTTGGAGAAGGAGGCCAGGAAGCTAGCTGAAGGCAATCCACTTTCAAGCACAGAATCCAAACCGGTTCCCCATGGCGATGTTGGAGAACCCCTTTATGAAGCGGCGGTAATAACTGCGCAGCCCCAGTTAACTGCGCAATTCTCACTTATCCTTCGGGCGAGGCTAATTTCTCACAGCCTGTGTCTTCTTCGGGTCTGTGGCCACTCCGGTTGGTGAGACTATTGGCCCAAGTAGTTGACTTCCTTGCGGAAGAGCTGGCACTTCTTCTCGTTCAGCTTCAGGTTGGTCGCCTTGTAGCACCTTGCTCAGGTTGCCGTAAGTCAATCCTATCATTACTGACTCCAGGAGGCGTAGAAAGGTAGCTGGTTCGTTGAAAAAACCAAAGGGTGTAACTGTGAACTGCCAAAGCCCTTGGCCTGTCGAGAATGTGGCCTTGACCTTTCTCTCGGGTCTAGAGCCACCTTCCAGTAACCAGACTTCAGAACCACTGCGTACCAGAGGGCGTTTAGGGTGTCGTCTATCCGGGGTAACGGAAAACAGTTCTTCCTGGTGACAGCGTTCAGTTTACTGTAGATCACACGGAAGCGTTGCTCACCGTTCTTCGTCACCAGAACTACAGAGGAACCCAAGGGCTGTCAGACTCTTCGATTACTCCCTAGATCTCATGTCCTCCAGCATGCCCCGTACCGCCGCTTGTTTTGTCAAGGGAACGCGTCTGGGGGGTTGCCGAATAGGCCTGGCGTCTCCGGTGTCCATGCGGTGAAGCACTCGATCCGTGCGGCCGTAGTCACTATTACTTTGGCTGAAGACATGGTGGCATCGTCCCAGCAGATATCGAACCTTCTCTAGCGGCTCTGCGGTCAGGTGATCGGCTGCCCTCTCCAGTAAGCCTTCTAACCGGGGCCCCAGGTGTTGCTTCGGCACCGGTTCTCGGGTCTGGTCGATTGGCATTACGCTGGCAACGGGCTCGCGCGTCCCTAACTCCGTTCCGGCCCTCGTGTGGGCTCCTCTTCGTGGTTGAGGGAGACGGTCAACAGGCCCACCCACGTGTAGGCCGTGCGTGGAGACCCGTGTCGGTGGAAAGGTTTGTCCTGGTGGTTGAGGGATGCGTATCTGAGCTCGTAACAGTGTTTTTCTGATTTCGGGAGGGTGCGCATTTCTAATACACTACTTTGGCTTCTGCTTCGCCTAAACGGGAGGTTAGGGACTAACCCACCCCTAATCAATCGGCCAGGACTAGGTATTGTACCGACCTCCAGGGTGAGTGGGACCTCGAGCTCGCTATATCCCCTGTGTAGCCCAGTCATCCCAGTGGGATGACTCCTTGTTGGACTCCGTGGTGGGTGGGGAGCACTGGGGGGATGAAATTTAGACCAACTATTATGGTTAACCTACACCCCCAAAAAAGCAATAAAGGTGGAAAGGACTTGTTTGAAAACAGTGTTAAACAAGTAGTTGAGTGTGGTCCTCGCTACTTAGTTATTAAACGAACGGAGGAAGGTAGAACTTTTTCTACGGTTAATCCGTTTATTATACAGAAAGGTCTTGACAAAATAGCTGGTGCTGTTAAATCATGTACAAAATCTAGAAATGGCACGCTGCTGGTGGAAACAACTACAGCATCCCAGGCAGCAAAGATACTGAAAGCCAACATGCTGGGCAGTTATCCAGTCAAAGTGGAGATGCATAGGACCCTGAATTCCTCGCGCGGTGTTGTAAACACTAGCGCGTTGGATGGAATGTCCAACGAGGATATTCAGGAGAACATCCAGGAACAAGGCGTAACTGCAGTCAATCGTGTCCAAAGGAGAGAACGAGGTGATATGGTTCCTACTCTTACCCTGTTCCTGACCTTTGATCGGGTAGATCTCCCTCAAAGGATCAGGGCAGGATATGAAGTGACTGAGGTTAGACCATACATACCTAACCCTCTGAGATGCTACCAATGTCAGCGGTTCGGTCACACTAGTGCATTCTGTAAAGGCACACCTACATGTGTAAGCTGTGGAGCCGGCATGCATGAAAATGCATGTACATCACCTCCGGAATGCGTAAATTGTAGCGGTGAACATCCATCAAGTTCACGAGAATGCCCCCGTTATATCGAAGAGCGAGCTATTCAGGAGATCCGGGTTAAAGGAAAGGTATCCTTTTCGGAAGCCCGGAAACTTCTATGTATTCTCAAGCCCTCTTCAACCATCTACCGTACCTATAGCTCTGTGGCGGCTACTCCGTCACCGAAACGGGAGGCTGGTACCCAAACATCTGATATAAACGGGGCAACAATATCCGAGAAAGTTCTAGTGCCTAGATCGCAACCAAAAGCATCAGTAACACCATCTAAAACTCCGAGAACACAGACTACTGAAAATAACAAGTCAGTGAAGTCGCCTGACAAAGCATCCCCGTCTAACAGGACGAAATTGCCCATTGTATACCAAGCACCAGAGATCAAGTTCAAGACGCAGTATGATAGAACTGCCTTCCTGAAAGAAAGCACAAAGTCTGCTCCAGAAAAGTCCAAGAAACGTAGCCCTAGAGCGTCTCCGAGATCATCGTCGGAGTCATCTTCTGGGGAGGACTCCGACCGGCGACCGTCATCTACGTCGGTCGGAATTTCCAATCGCTTCGAGCCCATCGAATCGAAAGTTGTAGAAGGAAAACCGTCATCTTCCATAGAGGATATGGAGCAGAAAACAACTGACCACGCTGCTACATCTGCAGCAAAGAAGAGGCAGGATAAACCTGCCGAAACTAGCCCTACACCAAAGAAAAAGGGCAAATTGATTCGGCCACCCATGAAGTCGTCTTAATGTAGACTACCTTTACATCTTATATCCCATAGTTCCAATGGCTATCCTACAATGGAACATACGAGGCTTAAGAGCGCATCGACCAGAACTGGAACTTTTGCTCAGTAAGCATCACCCCTTGTTGGTATGCTTACAAGAGACTAAGCTACGACCACAAGACAACTTTAAAATCAGACGCTACACACCACTGAGGTGTGATGTTGAAACAGAAGAGGGCATTCCCTCTCACGGGGGTACTATGATGCTCCTCAGGGATGACATATTTGTAGATCCGTTACAGCTACAGTCTGATATACAATCTGTAGCTGTAAGGATTAAGCTGCCATCAATGGAATTTTGCATTTGCAATGTATATGTACCGCCATCAGATGACCTCTCGCTAATTGATCTTGAAGACCTGGTTTCCCAACTCTCAACACCATATCTAATAGTGGGAGACTTTAATGCCCATCACCCACTTTGGGGCTCAAATCGGGCATGTTCGAGAGGCAACCTCATAGCAAAATTCCTGGAGAGCAATAACTTGGTTCTCCTGAACACCGGAGATCCCACATTCCTCTCAGACGCGTTTAACACCTATTCGCACATCGATTTGGCAGTGTGTTCATCCCAGTTAGCTGTTTCATTACAGTGGAATGTCATCTCTGATTTACATTCCAGCGACCACTTTCCATGTCTTCTTAGTCTCTTAGCACAACATGTGTCTCCCTCACGTATCCCTAGATGGCACTTTGATCGTGCCAACTGGAATCTTTACACCCAGTTGGCTGTCTTTGAATACAACGAGCACGATTCTGTGAATGATTTAGTTGATCATCTCACAGAGAAAATTCTTTCCGCTGCAGAACAGTCTATTCCACGTTCGGCTACCCAACCCGGTCGATTTCCTGTCCCATGGTGGACCAACGACTGCCGGAATGCTATTCGTGCTCGTAGACGTGCTCTAAGGGTATTCCAACGACACCCTACCCTAAGAAATCTAATTGAGTACAAGAAAGCGCGTGCAAAATCTAGGCAAATAATTAAGGATAGCAAAAAGACCTCATGGAACAAATTTGTATCATCTTTTAACAGATGTACACCCTCATCTGTTGTATGGGATAAATTAAGGCGCGTGGCCGGAAAATCAACCCACCTGCCAATCGCTGGTCTGAAAACAACTGCAGGAGCTGTTGTTGATCCGTTTGTTGTGGCTAACACCTTCGGCTGTGCTTTCGCTCAGGTGTCTAGCTCAAACAATTATGCTCCTGAGTTTATCTCAATTAAGACTCAGCTAGAATCTCATGGTTTCGTGTTCAGTTCCAGAAACCTTGAAGATTATAACCGCCTCTTCACCTTGGCGGAGTTAGAACACGCTCTTTCATCATCGCGACTGACAGCACCAGGACCGGACGGAATCCACGTTCAAATGTTACAACATCTCTCACCTGAAGGTAAGGCATTCCTGCTCGAGGTCTATAACCGTGTTTGGGTTGATGCCACATTTCCTGAAAAGTGACGAGAAGCTACCATTATACCTATCTTGAAAGCTGGCAAGGACCGTCACCTCCCTTCTAGCTACCGCCCTATTTCCCTCGCCAGTTGCGTATGCAAGGTGATGGAACGCATGATAAATGGGCGGTTGGTATGGTGGCTGGAAACGCACAACCTACTGAATAACATCCAGTGCGGTTTTCGACGACGCCGTTCAACAGTGGATCATCTTGTGTCCATGTCGACACAGATTATGAACTGATTTCTTAAGAACTGTCAAACAGTCGGAATATTTTTTGACCTCGAAAAGGCTTATGATACGTGTTGGCGGGCAGGGTTGCTACGTACTCTGCACACCTGGAATATACGTGGACGCCTCCCACTCTTCCTTCAGGAATTCCTGAAAGACCGCGTATTCCGAGTAAGGGTTGGCTCGGTTTTTTCGAACCTTTTTGTTCAAGAGAACGGTGTACCACAGGGATCGGTACTAAGTGTTACGTTGTTTGCTATTGCGATTAATTCTATCTCGAAATGTGTACCTCCAGGTGTCTCGTCATGCCTATTTGTAGACGACTTTGCCGTCTACTGTACATCTCAGCGCACTCCGTTTTTAGAGCGCCATCTTCAGACCACCTTGGACAACCTTAAGAGTTGGAGTTTAAAAAACGGTTTCCGATTTTCCGCTGAGAAAACCATCTGTGTTAACTTCTGGCGTCAGCAGAGTCGACTACCTCCAAGGCTCCGGCTAGGCGCTGATCTACTACCTTTTACAGATGAGACGAGGTTCCTTAGATTGATATTTGATAGAAAACTTAGTTGGTCGTCGCATATATCACAACTGAAAGCACGATGTGACCGATCTTTAAATATCTTGCGGGTACTAAGTGGAAAATCGTGGGGAGCGGATCGTGCAGTGTTATTGCGACTTTATCGGGCACTCATCCGTTCCAAATTAGACTATGGTAGTAACGTTTATGGCTCAGCACGAGCATCTGTGCTGAAGAGATTAGACACAGTCCATAATTGTGGCATACGTATAGCAGTTGGGGCATTTCCAACGAGCCGAGTTATAAGCCTGTATGCTGAGTCTGCAGAACCTCCTCTGCAGTACAGGCGCAACATGTTATTAGCCAATTATGGCTGTGGACTTAATTGCATGCCCACACATCCATCGTTTACGCCGTTCTTTAATACCTTCATGGACGTGCGTTATAGGAACACTACTGTTAAACCAAAGCCACCTGGTTTTCGTTTCCGGGAGCTCCTTAGACATCTTGATACTGACATGCCCAAGATGTATCCTAGGGGGGAGAGGACATACCCTCCTTGGTTGTGCAGAGCGTCCCCGGTTGATCTGGGCATCACTAAATATGATAAATCTACCATGTCTATGTCTAGAATCCGCACATGTTTTTTAGAATTTTTATCGCGATATGAGGACCATTTTGTAATTTATACTGATGGCTCCAAGAACTCAAATGGTGTTGGTTGTGCTTACGTGTGTGGAACCGAACCGTATACATTCGGATTCCACACTAGCACTTCCATTTTTACTGCAGAGCTTTATGCAATATACCGGGCCATTTTACACGTACGCCGACGAAAGTTGGGGGACTGCTTAATCCTGAGTGATTCCCTCAGTGCACTTCAAAGCCTACGGCAGCTGTACAACTACCACCCTATTGTGCAGCGTATACAGGATGCCCTCCACGTTTTACACGCTTCTGGCGTTAACGTGGTGTGTGCATGGATCCCTGGTCACGTAGGCTTGCGGGGGAATGAAATGGCGGATTCAGCAGCCAAGACGGCTATCATGAAGTCCAGGGTTTGAATACCATCTGTGACATCGGAAGACTTTAGGGCCGAATTGCGGAGAGCTGTGCAAACCTGCTGGCAGGAAGAGTGGTCTGCTCTCCGCAATAATAAACTTAGATCTGTCAAAGAACTTCCGATTCCCTGGGTTACCTCCTGTCGGTCATCTCGTCGCGAGGAGGTGAGTTTGGCTCGGTTACGAATTGGGCACTGCTTTCTTACTCATAGTTTTCTTTTTAAAAAGGAGCCTTCTCCACTGTGTCCGTTTTGTAATGAAGCGTTGTCTGTACGGCACGTGCTGCTAGAGTGTTTTCACCTAGCAGACCTTAGGACGTCTCTGCAGCTGCCGGTCAGCTTTGCAGAAATGCTAGCGGACGATAACGCAGTAGTGAAGGTTTTTAGATTCTTTTCGAGATTAGATTTTAGGATTTAGCAAATAGAATTTATGGTTTTTGGATGACATTTCTATTTTTTCCCAACGCGTATGTATTTTTTTGTCTTTTTTAAAATATTTATAGTGTTTTAGAATAATTTATATCTGGCTTTTGCCATGACCAGTTTCTTTTAAAAAGGGCGCTGATGACCTCTGTAGTTGAGCGCCCTTATACTCATCATCACTCACTCCGTTCCGGCCTGGATTTTCCCGTAGTCCACAAGCACGCGACACGGCTTCCCTCTCACCCAACCGTCCACGATGAGGCCGTCAGCCATATGTCAACTGAGAGCGCGCACTGTCACTCGAGGGGATGGTGGTGACGGCGCCAACGTGCCCCTCGCCACGCCGACCCTTATTTGTTTCCGGGTGCTCTTCCTGGTGTGGGCAGGCTCTCTCCAGATGTCCCGACTGCCCACACCCCCAGCACACGCCACTTGGTCTTCGCCGGCGTCCCTCGGCTGCTCTTCGGTTTCCATTGTAACGGATATTCCATGTCTTCGCGGTCGGGGTAGCCGTCACCTTGGCCGCCTCCATCCTTAATGCAGCCGTTAGCGCATCATGGATGGTCTTGCAGTCGCGGAACATCAGGCGCTAACGTATCTCGGCGTCTCGTACTCCGTCGACGGAGTAGGCTTCTCGGGACACAAATCCGAGTGGGAGGTCGACCAAGGCTTTGCTGGCCAGCTGTTCGATTGCCAGGTTGAACTCCTGCAGCGTATAAACGGTGGTTTCCGAACCGGTTCACCAGGGCCTCCCAGATGTCCTTAGGCGCCGTCGCTGTCTGGACCGCGTTCAGCACCTCAGTGGTCCGTCCCTGAAGACTGGCTATTTAGCTGTGCGGCCTCTTCCACTGGTGACCACTTGTGCTTGGCCACTGTGTCGAATTGGCGGCGGAAGACTTCGAAAGTTGACGTGCCGTCGTACTTAGGTGGATTGACGCACGCAGATGTGTCGCTTCCCGGCGCATCGACCTTCAAAACCTTCAACCTTCTGCCGGTGGTGTCCTCCACCATGGCGTGTAGGGACTTTGTGTTGCCGTCGGCCTTTCCCTCTAGGTCGTTAACGCGGTTTGTCAAGTCTTCAACGTCCTCGTCCACTTGACCCATCCCGTGACGTCCTCTTTCACGCCAGCCAACTGCTCTTCAAATTTGGTGGCGAGGGCCTCGTTCGCAGCCTTCATTTCGGTTAATTCGGCTTTCACTTCGGTCATCGCCGCGGCCAGGTTGCTATTTGCCGCCTTCATTTCGGTGGATAAGTCAGTCTTTATTTCTGGGGCCAGGCTGTCGTTCGCCGCTTTCATTTCCATGGTTAATTCGGCCTTAATTTCTGTCATCGTCGCAGCGAGGTTGTCGTTCGCTGTCTTCATTTCTTTCAGCACTTCTAAAATCTTTGCCAATGCAGCTCCCATCGTCGTGTTCCACTCCTGACACCAAATGTGACTGTGGGTACGTAGAATTAAAAGGTTTGTTTGCAGAAATCTAAACCGCTCTTTATTACAAGTAAAAACACGCTTTGTACAACCCTGAGAGCAGCGGAATGATGTAACACACACAAATGCAGTCTTTAATGTCTTTCGTTGCTTCACCACACGTAAACAAACAAAAGAATGCACTTGCGGTACACTTCAAATAGCTGCACATACACAATTAGCAGCTCACTGGCTACTCTCTGCCGACATTTATACCCTCAGTCATTGTTACAGAAAGTGCCAATCGTTCGATAACAATCATGATCGCAACGCGAAATTCCAGACTATTGCTGTCTCTTTCTCTCATTCTGCTAGTGTTCAGCGCTCGCCCATGCGCCAGCTGCAGCTTGTGGCATTATCTATCTCTTTCTTTCCTGCCAGAACTGGCTTGTCGCAACTCCAACAAAATAATGCGATCGGTGACAATACAAAAAAGAGCCATTTGTTTAATTGTAAATATAAATTCTAGAACCAGTTGCAGGCAATACTTCAAGGAGATAAGGATTCTAGCGATGCCTTGTGTATATGTGCCTGAACTATTAAACAATATAAAAAGTAACTTAAATCAATTTAATACAGTATCCCAGTACATTGACACAATACACGTAATAAAAATAATCTAGCCAGGCAGACACATAATACTAAACTTTTTGAGGACAGCTTTGTATACACTGGACTAATTATTTATAATAAATTACCCATTATATTCAGAAATAATAATGCCAAAAATTTTAAATTTAAACTTAAGTTTTTACTACAGCATTGTTTTTACACATTAGATGAATTTATTGAAAACTGTAACGAATTGTAAATATTAACTGTTTTAAATTTTCCACATTTACATGATAATACAAATATGTCTGTATTTATATCTGTATTTTAAACTAAGTATAGGTAGCCTGCAAACAAACTGCAGTTGGTGTGCGCATGCGCGAGGAGAACCTTCTCCCGTTCTATGCCATCCAAGCATCACATGACTCCCATCCCTCCCTTCCTGCATGCGACAGAGTGCAAACAACACAAAATGCATGTATTTTAATGCTGTTTTGATTTTCAAAGTCAACAGAAAATAATTACCTTGGACATGACCTCACAATCAATCAAGAAATAGATAGATTCATAGTTTCTTTAAACCCTGAGGAACAAAGCAGTGATTCGGCAGAAAATGCAAAGCGTGAATGTAACTGTGAACGGGAAAGCGAGTTAAACAGTTAACCAGTGCAGCCCGCATGATGTAGGAGAGGCAACCTAAAATAATGGAGGGGGAAAACTAGAGGACTCCAGTGGTGGTAAGCAATGCCTCCAGATGCATTTTGTTCGCAGTGTAGTTTTAGCTTCATAAACTGTGAGAAACAACTGCTGTATTTATGTCAACCATAGTCTATGTATATATACCATCATAAATATTTCATATGCTGACGTGTCCAATAACGATGTACATTGTTCTTAAAGGATGAAAATAAAATAATAAAAGTGTTGCTTCCAATAGGCCCTTTGACCCCATGAGTTTCATGGTATTTTCAAAGTGCATCCACTCCCAGAGCCTTAGATCATTTCTGGAGGTGGAACATTATCACAAAATAAAATTCATTCAAAACATTGCAAGTTATCTTTCCCATTTTCCTATCTTCTGATATCTATTCTTAGATGCCAGTTCAAATATCGGCTTCAGAAATCATGTGTCTGTGTACAGATATGGTGAACATAAGTTGGAGGGCCAATTCCTTTCTTGGAAGTGTTGAAAACAGTGTTATGATAAATTAACTTTAAAGAGATTCGATTAAAGACACTAACAACACTTACTTTTAAATTTTTCCGGAACATGTTTCTGAGGCTTTGCCTCTATCATGGAGGGTCAGCCTCAAAATTCTTCTTATTACGCTCTGTGTTCATCGATTACTCCTTGGCAGGTAAAGCTATTTCCATCAAATTTCTTAACTGTGAGAACAAGATCCACTATGTACTTTGCAATATGAATTTGCAAGAGATTCACTTTAAAGCTGATTTAGCTGTCATGGGAATATTAAGACCAAGGTGTCCCACATTAAATTCAACCCGATCAATTTACTTTATTATGTTTGAAAAAAAGTTTTATGCATCGCCATCTCTGCAGCTAAAATACAACGAACGATAATCGATAGTCGCTTCAGGTGTGGTAGATGCCTTGCAATGCATTTGGGCAGCACCTCATAGTATATCATTCTAATGCAATTACTTCAAAAAGCAAATAGTTTTTTTTTTTTTTTTTTTTTTTTTTTTTATGTTGTCTCTATCAAAGATCTTAAGTCTATATACGGCTAGTGTGAAGAAATTAGTAATTGCCATCAATTAAATAATAATTGTTAAATGATGAAGCCTGGTACTCAAGTACTTACGATAGTAAGTCGCCACAAACTGTGTATCTCGAATGCGACAGTCCCTGGTGGTCTACCGGGGAAATATACGAGTCAAGTGGAGAATTTAATGTCAGGATGGCACGTTGGCCATGGTAGCTCAATGGGTTAGTGAGACTGGACGGAAACCAGGAGATCCGTGGTTCAAATCCCAGCCATGGCATTGAATTTTTCATGTTGACTATCTATCAAAGATCTTAGCCTATATACTGTTAGTGTGAAGAAATTATCAATTTCCATTAATTAACTAAAGCAAATAGTTTTTTAAGCGTACTTGATTCAATTCAATTCATTCATCCTTTAAATCTCCATACAAGATTGTGGACACAAAACAAAAGTATTTACAAAATTTAAATACAGAAATTACAAAATGCCCATGTGTAGGCTAAAGTATGGAAAGGTAGAGTCAGACTGAAAAATTTAATGCCATAGCTGGGATTTAAACCACAGATCTTCTGGTCTCCGTCCAGCTGCTCTAAACCACTGAGCTACTATGGCCAACATGACATTAAATTCTCCAACTGACTCGTGTTTTTTCCAGTAAACCACTTAGGAGTTCTCATAAACACATGAGATATTTTTGAGTTTGATTTTTGAGTCAGTATGTTTACACTCAACTTCACTTACTATGTTGTTGTATAACTGAAACATTTTCAAGATCATTCGATCTCATCCTCAGCTGTTTGGTGTGCAAAGAAAGTTTTAAAGCATTAAATATACTCACGCTATACTCCCTGTACATATACGAAACAATAATATACCTAAAAAATAAAAATTTACCACAGAAAAAAATCAACAAATTCATGACCATAACACACAAAGAAAAAATAATTACCATATACAGGCACATGCGTTACAACTATAAAATATGAAACCTACAGCAGTGGCAACCAAGCTTTACAATAAATTACTTGAATATATTAAAAATATAAAAGAAATAAATCAATTTAAAAGGGAACTAAAAGAGTTCTGCGTAACATCTTCTTTCTATTATTTGAAGCAAAAGGTTAGAAACAGTGATGGATTTAACATTTGAAACTAATGAGTCGGTAATTCAAACACAGCATCACTTAAATTATCCTTACCTGGACATGTTTCGGAGAACGGTTTGTCCCCATCCTCAGTAGTTATCCGACTGGTTGGATCCGTGGTTTCTTGAAGTGAGCTGGTTGTCTGTGGTGGCATCTGTTGTCTGTGAGATGAACTTCCAAAGAGTTTTCAGGCAGCAATTCGAAATTTAAAGTAAACTGTTTGTTTTTTATAATCAGCAACTTTTCCCAAACATCGAGTTCGGCTGCATTACTGGCTGATTTTAATAGTTTTATATTTGGTACAATTTCATGATTGGTAGACCAGAAACAACCTGAAAGACCTAGTACCTGAAAACAAGAAATCAGGTATATACAAAATCAACTGATCATATTGCAATAAATTCTACATAGGAAAAACCAAAAGAAGTTTACATATTAGGTTACAGGAACATATGAGATGCATGAAATACAAACAAATACAAAAATCAGCAATAGCTCACCATTTCTGGTCTACCAATCATGAAATTGTACCAAATATAAAACTATTAAAGCCAGCCAGTAATGCAGCCGAACTCGAATTTTGGGAAAAGTTGCTAATTATAAAAAACAAACAGTTTACTTTAAATTTTGAATTGCCGCCTGAAAACTCTCTTTGGAAGTTCATCTCACAGACAACAGATGCCGCCACAGACAACCACCTCACTTCAAGAAACCACAGATCCAACCAGTCGGATAACTGCTGAGGATGGGGACAAAACGTTCTCCGAAACATGTCCAAGTAAGGATAATTTAAGCGATGTTTGTGTTTGAATAACAGACTCATTACTTTCAAATATTCTTTCTATTTGCTTGAGGAATATCTGAATAGATTAGTAATAATTACTGTTGCAGAATGGTTTATAAACTAACATGTTACTATGTAATTATCATATGTAAAGTAACTACATAGAAATGTCTTTTTTCTTCTTCCTCTTCCTCCTGTTCTTCTTCCTCCTCCTCTTCCTTATTATTACTATTACTATTATTATTATTATTATTATTATTATTATTATTATTATTATTATTATTAATGTGAAATATTATATAATTGTGTAATATTTTATGTTTTTTTTAATATGTAATATAAATTCAACTGACGTATCCAAAAAACATGTATTGTGTTATAAAAGGATGAAAATAAATAAATAAATAAATAAATAAATAAATAAATAAATAAATAAATAAATAAATAAATAAATAAATCACTACTGTCAATAAAGTTTTATCAGTTACAAAAATATTAACTACATCTGAAAAATATAACTTAAAATCTTCCAATCCCACACTACCAAGGTTGTACTGTTTACCAAACATCCACAAACAAGACAACAGCATGAGACCCATCATCAATGGCATCAATTCACCTACGTACCACATTGCAAAGTGGTTAGTAAGAACATTAAAATCATACGACAAATTTCAAAGTTTGGCAATAAAGAACTCCTTAGAATTGGTATATCACCTACAGAAGTACAACATCCCAGAAAATCACATACTAGTTTCTTTTGACGTTAACTGCTTCGCTGATGGCCATTTAAACCCTTCAGGGGCTGGAAACGGATACCCAATAAACAGAACAGGACATTTAAATTGTTAAATGCTGTAAAAATGCATCACAAATACAATTCCGTATCTTCCGTATTTATTAAGTTATTTAAACAAAACAAAAACTGGTTTAAAACTCATTAAAGGCAGTATAAATCTACAGTAACAATAAAGTAGAGACTACATTAATAAATTGTTGAAATTTCACTACTTTGTTTCACTGTAGCAAAAGCCATTCTTTGTGCCGAACGCGCCTAATATTTGAATCATTTTGTTTTGTGTGTATACGAGCCAATGTATGTATGTATAGCTACGCAAGCAACTTCTCCATTTCAAGTTTAGTTTATGCTATACCAAGCGATAATCATATGAGAATATATTGCGTTACACACTCACACACTGAAAAGAAAACTCTCTGTCAGCATCTGTTATTACAGTGTTCCTCAACCAAGGTTTCTAGTAGCCTTATGCAGCTGTTTTCGCTCTGTATTTTAGTTATTTATAATCTCTTTGTGTTCAGAGTGATTTCTTATAGCTATCAAGAGCTAAATGAACGGCACATTTGAAATTGTTAAATTTCAATGTTAACCATGGCTTATCCCCGTAATGTAGCAAATAAATTAGCTTGGGTATGATGTGTACAGGCTTCTGATATTACTGTAGAAAATCTGGAAGATTTGTTGTACGATTATGAAGGAGATCTTTAGTACTTACGTAGCAGTGACGTGTGCTGGTCTACAGATGGCATGTTAGCTACTCCATTGTTTGGGGAAATGGTGGGTCAAATATGGGTGATGCGGATCAGCTATTACTAGCTATCCCTCTTTACGGAAAACAGTTAAATGGTAAAATAAAAAGTATTTTTATACCACTGGATGTAACTATGCACATTTGTTTAGTAATTTTCAGAACTGTAAATTCATGCAAGACATTCATCTACCTGTACTTGCGCATATAAAGAGCTCGTAACCTAATTGAGTATTATAATACTCAGAGGCCTCTTTATACTAGGGGGTAGGAAATTCACCACGACATCACCCCTCATACTTGAGAGAAAACACTTTCCTAAAAGGATACCACCCACAACCAAAAACGTCGCAACCATTTCGAAAATGTGTAGTGTGTTACGAAAAAGAAGTTCGCAAGGAAACCAATATTATTTGGTGTCAATCTGCAGATGTGCCCTTGGGTGTTTATCTAGTTTTGGAGGTTACAATTCAAAAAGAAACCTTTAAGGGCACATTTACATTCCTTATAGAACTAATTTAAATTTATTGTAAAATAGCAAGATTAAAATAATTGGCATTAAATGAGCATTAAATGCATGTATGCGCAGGACGTCTATACACGTCCATATCGGTTTGGGGCATTTTAACTTGGACGTCATATGACGTCCATATCGGTGAAAGGGTTAAGGCACTTTTTACTAGCATTCCGGCAGAAAAAATACCTACACTCCTCAAAAAATGGCTAACTCAGACTACAACGGACCCCACAGAAATACATGACATTATCAATCTTACAGATTTATGCACAAGGAATAATTACTTCATGTTTAACCAAAAATTCTACAGACAATCAAAAGGATTAGCTATGGGGAGCCCACTTTCGCCTATCTTAGCAGACCTATACATGAGCTATTTTGAAACACACATAGTAAAGGCCTTCCGACAGATTTACAAATTATGGCGGAGATATGTTGATGATGTTTTAGCTATCATTCCAGAAAAACTTAAAGAAGATTCTCTAAAATTACTAAACCTGCATGATAATCATATCCAGTTTACAATGGAAGTAGAAAAAGACAACACCCTAACCTTTTTGGACCTCAAGATAACCACATTTTGGAAGATACAGGAAGCCCACACACATAGATAATTACATAAAGAAAAATGAATACAACCCAGTTTCACATCAACTAGCTGCCTTTAGAAGTCTAATTCACCGGCTATATAACATCCCACTGAGTGAGGAGGAGTTTTTGAAAGAACAGCAACACATAAAAGACATAGTGGTATTAAATGGATTCAACCCAGCCATCATAAGGAACATGATGAAAAAAAAGCAAAAACTCAAGATAATATCAAAAAAATACCACTCTCACACCACTTAAAAACACAAACTGGCAATATAGAAAATTCACCTACCATCAATGGGTTTTTAGAAAATTTGAACGAATATTCAAAAGACTAAACTTAAAACTAGCACCCCAAAACAAATTCATCTGAAGAACCTGCTAAATAAACCACTAAAAAATTCAGTCCCCAACACTTTGAAATTGGGAATTTCAGATAAACTGTGAAACCTGTGATAAAAGCTACATAGGAAAAACTAAGAGAAACTTCCTTTCTTGGAAGTGTTGAAAACAGTGTTATAATAAATTAAATTTAAAGGGAGTCAATTAATGACACTAAACAACACTTACTTTTCAATTTTTCCGGAACATGTTTCAGAGATTTTTCCTCTATCCTCAACCGGCCATCGACTGGTTCTCATTGGTGTAGTCCATAGGTCCCCTCTGGTGACGGTTCAAGGAACTTGCTGAACAAATCTTTCTGGGGGATGTCGAAATTGAATACTTTATTCCTATTTTTTGAAATGAAGATTTGTTCCCATGTGGATAGTTCTTGTTTTCCTGATGTATGTTTTAGTAGTTTTGGTTCTGGATTTATGTTGTGGCTTTTCCTAAAAATGCGTGGCAACTGCTGATTTTTCCAATTGTTTATATTTTATGTTTCTAAAGTGTTCCTTTTCTCTTGTTTCTAAATTTCTTTTGGTTTTTCCAATATAAATTTGACTACAGTCACTGGAAAAACCAAAAGAAATTTAGAAACAAGAGCAAAGGAACACTTTAGAAACATAAAATATAAACAATTGGAAAAATCAGCAGTTGCAACACATTTTTGGGAAAAAAACCACAACATAAATCCAGAACCAAAACTACTAAAACATACATCAGGAAAACAAGAACAATCCACATGGGAACAAATCTTCATTTCAAAAAATAGGAACAAAGTATTCAATTTCGACATCCCCCAGAAAGATTTGTTCAGCAAGTTCCTTGAACCGCCACCAAAGGAGACCTGTGACAAAATATCGTCAACTACACCAATGAGAACCAGTCGATCGCCGGCTGAGGATAGAGGCAAAGTCTCTGAAACATGTTCCGGAAAAATTTAAAAGTAAGTATTAATTTTTAGATGAGTCGTATTTATTACACATCTGCTTCACTTTCGTACCTATTTTGAGGACATGTTTCGCAAATCATCATTTGCATCTACGGCTCTTTGCGAAACATGTCCTCAAAATAGGTACGAAAGTGAAGCAGATGTGTAATAAATAAGACTCGTCTAAAAATTAATAATTTTTCGCTTCACTGTGGTGTTCCAATACAGTTAAATCTCGATATATTAAAAGTAAGTGTTGTTTAGTGTCATTAATTGACTCCCTTTAAATTTAATTTAAGAAAAACTTGTTAACCAGGCAAAACAAACACCGGAGGAACATAAAGTTGAAACAAACAGAAATATCTGCAGTTTCACACCATTTTTGGATAGAAAACCACAGCATTGGCCAACACATAAAACTGTTAAAATCTTTAAGTACACCCATAGAATTGGATATTTGGGAAAAAATATTCATAACAAAAAAGCTGGGATAAAGTTTTAAATTTTGAAATCCCGGCATTGAAGTATTAAAACGTAGTGCCCCTAACACCAGATGGCAGAGGGATCGGAGCACCGTAGTAGTGGAGGAAGAAGAATGTTCATTTAGTCACCAAACAGCTGAGGATGAGATCGAATGATCTTGAAAAATTTCCAACTATACAACAACATAGTAAGTGAAGTTGAGTGTAAACTTAGTGACTCATAAATCAAACTCAAAAATGAAGAATATTTCACTGTTAATAATGCTTCTGCTTTTAATATTTACATGAAATATATTTAATGTCATGTGACTGACCAAATATTGTCAGAATATAACCATACAACCTTAAGTCTTCCTCTGTAAAATCCGGATCTGAATCCTATAGAATTAATATGGGCAGATACCACACAATGGGTTGCTTGCAGGAATGTAACGTTTAAAATGAAAGACTATATGTTGTGCCCCCAGTGAATTGAGTACATGGGACTAATGGAATGGGAAAAGGAGTATCAGGAAAAAGATGCACTAACAGAAGAAAAAATTGAAAGAATTATAACTGAAGACAATGGGATAGAAGGCAATGATGAGGATGACAGTGATAGTGACACAACAGATGAAGATATGTAAGTCATAGAAGAATTAAAATATGATTAAAGGCAAAAGTCCTGCACCATGGCATAGTGGGCTAAGGCATCATGCTTTGATTCCCTGCCACGGAAGGCAGCCCGGGATCGATCCCATTTTTGTTTTTGTTTTTATTTAATGTGGAAGGATAAACTGAAGTTTACCCCCACCTGGGCTGGTGACAAAGGAGTCGCTGCATTGGTTAGGTTTACTGATGTGGAATACCTACTAAGAAAACCCTCCACTATGTAGGGCAGCATTCCTGATGATGGTTGCTGGTCCCGCATATAGCACCCAGATTCATTCAGCTGGTTAATGCAGTGCGGTGAACCGCTGTGGTATATTGGGGGGGGGGGGGGGGACATCATGATCACAAGACCCTGATGCCCACAGTTCCTTATTGGGTGATCTTAGGCGATGATTCACATGTTCAATATGCCATCTGTAAACAAATCAGAAAAACTCAGCGCATAGCAATTGCATTACTATAAGTCTAATTTATGTCTCTTTGCTCTGGTGTATGGGTGGGTCAAGTTGTGACTATACTAGTGTATGTAACATGCAACTGTATCATAATTACTTAAAATTGGTCTGGGGGCGTCATCACTATTGTAATAGTATCTAGGTGTAGCGTCAAGCTTACATTATGGCATTTTTTCTTCTTTTTTTGGCAGTTGATATATACATCTTAGCCTTTTAGCGACGTCTTATCTTTCTTGTGTGCCATTGATGTGTTCCAGGTTGCCATCAGTGCGCCAATGGTGGGTGGCCTGCCTAACAGTGCAGGTGCGAGCCTGTGCCACTTGGTGGGGGGCCTCTACCCCCGGGTCTGCCTTGACTGGATAGCACAAGGTCTTGGAGGACTGCAGAGGGACAGTGGCATGACTTTTTAGGTTTGAGCTAATTGGCAGGTTGCATTAGTCGGGTTAGATAGTCATTTACATCTTCGGCCCTGGGGATGCGTGTTTTAAGTCCTGGATATAGGACCAGTGTCACTTAGCATCATGAGGAAATTAAGGAGTTTATCATAGGTAAGCGACCTGGTCAAGAAAGCCAACTTTCTGGCTGGGGTGCTGAGATGCTGACCACATCTCCTCCCCGTATTGGTTGGATGATCGCCCACTCTACCTTGCATATGTGGGCGTGAGGCCGGCAGCTGGGTTGGCAGGTATTGGCCCTCTATGGGCTGTCACGCCATGAGTTTTGTTTTTTGGTTTTATAGGCAAAATTGTTTAATTCAGTTGTAAGTTTGTGTTTAAGTGGAAAACCTTTTTGGAAATGTGGTGTTAATTTTTTGAAGGCTGTAGTACTTCCCTGAATAGTGACACATGAAACACAGTCCAGTAATACTTGAGAGGGTGAAGTCATTGCAGTAATTAAAGGCCAAAGAAAGCAGGTAAGAGACTTGCATCAAAGCTTTAATTTAAATATTTCGGTGTTCGCTGCAATATGAAGGCTGATGAAAACATGCTAAAAATCTGACTTCGGGAGGACGTCCTGAAATGTTTTGAACAGGACATCCTTGTTCATGAGTACCATGACGGTTCATAGGTGTTGAATGCCATAGTAATACTTAAAAGTTGACTGTATAACAGGAAAGAATAACAGCTAATCTACATACGTCAATGTTGACATAGTAACAAGGGTTTTAAGAACAAAGTTCTGCTTTAAAAATTTAAATGATAACCACATACACTACCACACTTCTTACAATTTATTGTAAATTAAATATGAACTCAGTATTTACATTTCTGAACAATCTTTTTTTCCATAGACTAAATTATAACCTCTCATATAACACATGGAAAGCTCTTCATATACATATTGCACAGTATAACCATTTATGAATGAACCCTCTGAATGGGTGTTCATCACATATGTAGCATGTAAGTTATCTTTTACCTTTTTGAACTATGTATTTTCATATTTGATGGCTTAATAAGTATTTGAAAGTAATGAGCTGGTAATTCAAACACAAACACCACTCAAAATATCCTCACTTGGACATGTTTCGGAGAGCTGTTTGTCTCCATCGTCAGCAGTTATCCGACTGGTTTGATCTGTGGTTTCCTGAAGTGAGCTGGTTGTCTGTGGTGGCATCTGTTGACTGTGAGATGAACTTCCAAAGAGAGTTAATTGATGGAAATTAATCATTTCTTCACACTAGCCGTATATAGCATGTTGGCCATGGTAGCTCAATGGGTTAGCGCGACTGGATGGAAACCAAGAGATCCATGGTTCAAATCCCGGCCATGGCATTGAATTTTTCATGTTGACTCTATCTATAAAAATTCCAAAGAGAGTTTTCAATTTTTTTAGACTACCTACCTTTCTTAGATCTGAAGATAATCCATGAACTACATATCTTTTGGCATCTACAGGAAGCCAACACAAACAGATAATTACATCAAGAACGATAGCTACAACCCTACACCCCACAAACATGCAGTTTTGGACAGCTTAGCACATAGTCAACATCCCATTGAAACAGAATGAATACAACAAAGAATATAACCACATGATTAACATAGCTACAATTAATGGATACAGTAAACAATTAATAGAAAAGAAAATTTGGAAATTCAAGAAACAGAAACACATATTGGATACCACAAAATTAACAGAATCAAAAACCTAGACACAGTTCAGGAAATTCACATTTCATCCCAGAGTGCATCATAAATTCAACAAGATATTCAAGAAGTACAACATCACCCTAGCTCCAATAAATAAATTCAGTTTAAAAAACTTATTATGCAACAACCTAAAAGAACCAGTACCTGAAAACAAGAAATCAGGTATATACAAAATCAACTGCTCAGACTGCAATAAGTTCTACATAAGAAAAACCAAAAGAAGTTTACAAATTACATTACAGGAACATATGATATGTATCAAATACAAACAAATAGAAAAATCAGCAATAGCCCACCATTTCTGGTCTACCAATCATGAAATTGTAATAGTTTTATCTATTAAAGCCACCCAGTAATGCAGCCGAACTTGATGTTTGGGAAAAGTTGCTAATTATAAAAACAAACAGTATTGCAATTCCTATCTTGGAAGTGTTGAAAACAGTGTTGTTATGATAAATTAACTCTTTTAAAGTTAACAAACAGTATACTTTAAATTTTGAATTGCCGCCTGAAAACTCTCTTTGGAAGTTCATCTCACATTCAACAGATGCCATCACAGACAACCAGCACACTTCAGGAAACCACGGATCCAACCAGTCAAATAACTGCTGACGATGGGGACAAACTGTTCTCCGAAACATGTCCAAGTAAGGATAATTTACGTGATGTTTGTGTTTGAATTACCGACTCATTACTTTCAAATGTTAAATATATCACTGTTTCTAACCGTTTGCTTCAAATAAGCTTAATAAATAGTTTACAATCAACCATTTAAACAGTATTTGCCTTTGTGAGTTTTCCGGCAAGGTGTGTTTTCAAAGACCATATCATACTCATCAGAGTTGAATGTCCTTTTGTCTTTGTGAATTAATATTTATGTATTTTCAGAGCATTGCAAGAGCAAAATCTTTGACATGATTATCACATTCATACCTGCCAACTTTTTAAAACTGTAATCCATAAAGCTTTTCTCCGATAACAGAGCATAACAATTTTGCAGTGACATGTGATTTAGAATGCGTAGAATGTTCAGTGAGAAAATTACAAAAATTCCTTGTAACAAAAATGGGAATTCTGTTTTGTAAGAATCCTTTAACAGCTAATAGTATCGATTGTTTCTGTAGCACATACTGAAATTTGTCTTTGTAACACTTTTTTTTTTTAAATTTATGTCCTCCAACATTAAGTCATATCAGACGATAAATGAAATTGGTGAAATGATGCTCAAATGAGTCCGGGGTCCTTGGAGCTTAGAGCTACCTGACATTAATCTTTAAGGATAAGGGAAAATCCCGGAAAAAAACCTTATCCAGGTAACTCACCCTGACCAAGATTCAAACTCGGGACCTCTTGAACGTGAGGCAGACATGCTACCATCTACGCTACCGAGGTGTGCACGTAAGTATTAAACAGTAGCAAAGAACACCAATTTGTAGATTATAAATTGATATGTTTAAAGCTTCATATAATTAACTATAACCAAATGCTGTTACAAAATATGTAAAATTCATATTCTGCAGCCATAGATACAAATGAAATAAATAATTCATAAGAGAGTAAACTTTACAATTAACATCATCCATTACTGGCCCTTTTACTGCTCATTGGTTACGGCTGGTTATCATTAGAGATCACTAGTGATATAATCAAGTTTCAAATTTTACAAAAGAAAGCACTGCCTGGCTCAAATGGTGTGGGGGTAATTAATATGTCTGCCTAAAGAGGTCTCTCAAGAGGTCCTGGGTTTGAATCTTGGTATAGCTGAGTTACCTGCATAGGTAAGATTTCTTTGCCTGCCTCTGTAACATAGGTTGTAGTGTGTCTGGCTGACCTTCAAGAGGACCCAAGTTTGAATCTTGGTCAGGGTGGGTTATTTAGATAAGGTTTTTACCAGTGTTTTCCCTCATCTTGTAAGATGAATGTCTGGCAACACTAACCTTTATTGACCCTGGATTCATTTGAGCATTATTTCACCCATTTCCTTCAATGTTTGATATGATGTAACTTTGGAGGATGTAAGTTAGGAAGAAAAAAAGTTTCCTCTGGGGATTTCCCTTATCTTGAAAAGATGTGTGGTGGGTAATTTTAAGCTTCATGAACCCAATGCTTAAAGAAATTGTCATTTCACCAATTTATTCATAACCTACCACGCTAAACGATATTAAACTTCAGCCCCCACCAAAAAAAGCAATGTGATGCATTTTGTTGCAGCCCAGTAAAGGGGGAGGATAATGAAGGATAGATGCTGTGATCTTAAAACAGAGGGAAATATTATTTGAATACAACAAAAAGACTGAAAATTTGCAACATTTTGAATAATAAAAAATGCATAAAAAGGGCATTCATTGTTGTAAAGCTGAACTACTGTGAACAAAATTATGAACCCTTAAATGTGAAGCATCTGAAAAGGACTTATCACAAGTTATGTATGTATTTATTTCCAAAACAGTTGTCCAAAAAGGTTTTACAATTTTATTTTCTTACACATATTGAGTTCCCATTTTATCACTTAGTCCACCTTAAATATTAAAGCCATGGTTATTTATGCATGGTGGACCTTAACTTAATTCATATTACTTTTCTTTATTTTTCTATACCACTTTTACCTTGCTCTTCCCATAAATTCCTCTGGTACTTTTATATCCTTATCCTTTGGTAGCTTCATTATCCTAATACAAGGTGCGTTCAAGTTATAACACCTCCAATTTTTTTTTCAGGACTGGGACCAGATAGGAACTTCTGTTTTTTTTTAAATACACATGGACTCTTTGTGAATGCGTGACAGAGATGGCAGCACTGTACAGTGCATAGAACTCTAGTGGTAGCGACAAGAGTTAGCACTGTTTTTGATACTTAAAATGGTAACATTTTCATTGCAAGAACAGCATGTAATCATTCGTTTTCTCAATTTTCATGGTGTGACACTTATTGAAATTCATCACCAGTTGAGTGAGTCATGTGGTGATGGTACCATGGATGTGTCTAATGTGTGTTCCTGGGTGCAACAATTCAATGAAGGCAGGACATGCTGTGACAACAAACCAAGACAGTCACGGCCTTCCACCAGCCGGTCTAATGACATGATCCAGTGAGTGGAGAACATTGTTTTGGAAGATCATCGATTTGAGCGTCGGAGATATTGCCTCCAAAATTAGCATTTCCATAGGATCTGTGCACATAATCCTGCATGAAGATCTGAAAATGCGAAAAGTGTTCTGCCTTCATTGAATTGTCGCACCCAGGAATGTACATTAGGCACATCCATGGTACCATCACCACATGCCTCATTCAACTGGCAATGAATTTCAATAGGTGTCACACCATGCAAATGGAGAAAATGAATGATTACATGCTATTCCTGCAATGAAAATGTCACCATTTTAAATATCAACAACAGTCCTAACTCATGTCGCTGCCATTGAGTTCTATGCACTGTACAGTGCTGCCATCTGTCATGCATAAAGAGTCCACGTGTGTTTTAAAAAAACTAGAAGTTTCCATCTGGTCCCAGGCCTGAAAAAAAGATGTTATAACTTGAACGCACTTCGTATTTAGAAGTTCTGCAGTAATATTCTCCCATTTTGGTAAGAACTGCTTTCTCCACAGTTTTGTTTCTTCACATTCTACTATATCATGTAAATCATTGTCTGCTCCTCCACAAAAAGGACATCTATCCAAATTCACTACCATCCTAACTCCTCTTAACTTATGCACACTTAATCTAGTCCAAGCCCAACCTTCTCTTCCTAACCTATTACGTACATCCACCAATTCATCTTTAACCGACTATAAAACATTGAAATTTTCTTACCTCCACTCTGTTTCTTACTTCTACCCAGAAACCTCTGACTAACTCCTCCGTCTCTTTCCATGTGTTATACTCATTCCAATTTTCTGTAATATTCTTCATATTCCCTGAACCTAGTTCATCCCAATACAAGATTTCTGCTGCACTGCTTAACATTTTTCGAGAATATTATATTCATCTATATCCCAAGTTAATAATTAGGATAGTTACTTCCATGAATTAAATGATGTGCTTTCAAATGTGATGCAGTAGTAAAGCTCTTATCACACTTATCACATTCAAATGCCCTTTTGCCTTTGTGAAATAAATGATGCCTTTTTAAATATATTGCCTGAGTAAAGATCTTATCACAAATGTTACATTTGTGCAAGCTTCTGTCCTCATGAATTAAATAATGTCTCTTCAAATTTGATGCCGTGGTGAAGCTTTTATCACACTTGTCGCAGTTATACTGCCTTATCCCCTCATGAATTAAATTGTGTCTCTTAAGGTTTGATGCCTTAGTAAACTTCTTATTGCAGTTTTCACATCTATACATCCCTTTTCCCTCATTAATTGAATTACCTGCATTCAGATCTAATGATATAGAGCTGTTATCACAAATGTCACATATAAACAACCATTTGCCCTCATGAATTAAATTATTAGTTTTCAAAATTGCCTTAGTACAATTCTTATTACACATGTCACACTTAAAGAGTCTTTTCCTTTTATGAATTAAATTATGTCTTTTAAAATTTGATTTTTTGGTGAAGCTCTTATTACACTTCTCGCATTTATATGGACTTCTTTCCTCATGAATTAATTTATGAGCATTCATATCTGATGATGTCACATAGCTCTTATAACACTTGTCACATTTGAATGGCCGTTTACCCTCATGAATTAAACTATGTGCTTTCAAAGCTGATGCTGTAGTATAGCTCTTTTCACACTGGTTGCACTTGAATGGCTTTTCTCCTTCATGAACTAAAGCATGTCTTTTAAAATTTGATAATTTAGTGAAGCTCTTATTACATTTATCACACTGATATGGTCTTATGTTTTCATGAATTAATTTATGTACATTCAAATCTGATGATGTAATATAGCTCTTATCACACTTGTCACATTTAAATGGGCGCTTACCCTCATGAATTAAGCTGTGTGCTTTCAAAATTGATGCAGTAGTATAGCTCTTTTCACACTGATTGCATTTAAATGGTCTTATTCCCTCATGAACTAATTTATGTCTTTTAAAATTTGATGCTTTAATAAAGCTCCTATCACACTGCTCACATTGATATGGTCTTATGTCTTCATGAATTAATTTATGTGTATTCAAATCTGATGATGTCACGTAGCTCTTATCACACTTGTCACACTGAAATGGCCTTTTACCCTCATGAATAAAACTATGTTTTTGCAGAATTGATGCTGTAGTATAGTGCTTTCCACACTGGTTACACTTGAATGGTCTTTTTCCCTCATGAACTAAATTATGTCGTCTAAACACTGATGCTTTAATAAAGCTCTTATTACAGTTCTCACATTTATAAGGTCTTATGTCTGTATGAATTAATTTATGAGCATTCAAATCTGATGATGTATAATAGCTTCTATCACATCTGTCACATTTAAATGTCCTTTTACCTTCATGAATTAAAGTATGTACTTTCAAATTTGATGCTGTAGTATAGCTCTTTTCACACTGGTTGCACTTGAAAGGCTTTATTCCTTCATGAACTAATTTATGTCTTTTCAAATTTGATGCTCTAAGAAAGCTCTTATTACACTTCTCACATTTATGTTGTCTTATGTTTTTATGAAATAAATTGTGTGCATTCAAATATGTTGCTGAAATATAGCTCTTGTCACACTTAAATGGTTTCTTGCCCTCATGCATTAACTTATGTCTTTCAAAATTTGATGCCTTGATAAAGCTCTTAGTACATTTTTCGCATTTAAATGGACTTACATTCTTATTAATTAAATTATGTGCATTAAAATCTGATGATATAGTATAGCTCTGACACTTTTCCTGTTCAAATGACTTCTCACCTTCATAAATTATGTTATATCTTATCAAATCTGGTACATTGCTGTCAGTTTTATCACAATTTTTGCATTTCAATGGTATTTGGTTTGCAGGAGCTCCAAGGTGAGTCTTTATATTTGAACCCAGACTAATGCACTTGCCACAACATTTACATTTGTGTGACATTTTGTCATTGATATGACATATTGTGATATCATTTCTAGGAGCTGCATTTGTGCCAAATATTTCATGACAAAGTTCAGAGTTTTTTCTCCTTTTGAAACAGTCCTTGTCTAAACCTGTGCTGGTGATAGCAGATTCATAGTTGCTTGTTGCTTCTGTATCCAATCTGAAAAGAACCAGTTAAATTATCACCACCTTCATGTATTCAATGTATTAAAACAGAGAGAGAGAGAGAGAGAGAGAGAGAGAGAGAGAGAGAGAGAGAGAGAGAGAGAGAGAGAGAGAGAGAGAGAGAGAGATTGGTAAAGACCACAAACTATGGAAAGAATCTCAGCACCACACAACAGGTAATAGAGACTTAAGTTATAGTTATACATTAATATGATTAGAAAGGATACAAAAATAGTCTATATACAGGGAGGCCTACTGTGGAAAGATTAAGCATGTGCCAATCCATTTTATCATGTTTGTTTTTGCCAAACAAGCAACAACAACAAAAATAACAACCATGGGCATTGTCATGAAGCTGGAACACGTGCCCAATGTTAGTGTTCCATACGTTTCCAGACAGTTCAATTTCTAGAAATCTAGAAGATTTAACTTACAGAACCTTCTCGCTCTGAATTGAAGGTTATAAAAGGAGATCTGAAAGCTAACTCTGAGTCGTGAGAGCAGAGTAGCTGTGAGTGAGTTGTAAAGGAATGCAATTCACTACAATTGCTAGTTGTGAGTTGATCATATGTTAAATAAAAGCACTTCAACTGGATTTATTATGTGTTTCAAATGGGAAGAGTTCTCGCCTGTAGCGAATCAAATGTGTTAGAGCCTTCACCGTTGCCACCTCGTTATCCCCACTCTTTTTAAATTTCCTTCTCTCTCGCACACTTGCAAGTGTTCGTGGCGCTAGATGTAAGGGAACACAAACTGAATTTTCCAAAGTTTTATAATAATGCAGCTGTTGAAATCACAATTGCAACATGAATATTCGTATATTACGCAAATGTTTTAAATATTTAATTTAAAGTTAATTATAGTTTATGAATTATTTATTTTTCTAATCCAATGAAAACACCAGTGGTGCATCCATATACCTGTGAATGTTAATTATTGCCATTGACATTGTCTTCAACGTGTGAGTATTGCAAATTTATGATCATAGTTCGAAAATCTCATTATGTGCTATTTCTTTCCAAGTCATCTTCTTCTAGTTTATCTGATGTCTCATGCAGTTTTCCCAGTCTTGTTGTTCCTTGTCAATTTCTTTGGCAATAAGTCGTTCAATGTCAGTTTAAAAATATTGTTTGTGCTTGCAACATAATTTGAGCCCACATTAACTCTACTGGATTGTTCTAGCAGTAGTAAGGGGGGTGAGGTAGGTGGATTGCGTCTCATTGATCCAGCTGATACACTTTTTCATGTAAGAGTAACTGAATAATGCTGCTTTGAACTCTCTAAAGTAAATAGAGATTATGAACCATTCATAAACAAAGATGTGACCAGACACGTTCTGCCAGAGTAGCAAGAAGTGCATCATTTCCTCTCTCGAATTTAACAAACACCTTGGCTTATTCAAAGTACATATTTCTTTTACCATGTCATGTCAAATGTTTACATTTCAGTTTTGAGTAATTACAAATATACGTTCACGCATACATGCCAACCAACAATGGTGTTCATTACAGTGCTTATGTCGCAAAGTATTGTCATAGTATAATAGTACTTTATTTATTTGTATTAGGAAAACTATTTGAGCTAAAAATATGGGGTATTCATGGTTATGTTAAATACATTACTTTCTCCTTCCTTATGGATCAGTTTTTGCAAAATCTGAATTTTTGTCTTAGCACAAATAGTATTTATTAGAGTTTGATTACATGCTCGTCACACACCACATACGGGAAATGACAACACCACAGGACTTCAATTGGTTACTCACCTAGTAGCACTCGAGGACAAACACCTTCCCATTTGAAACACATAAGTTAATGGTAATTTAATTTAAGAAACGTACATTTTACTGCAAGTGAAATGTTTTAAGCATTTTTCAGTGCAGTGTGTTTTATTACTTTGTGAAGTAGTTGATATTCAGTTCAATCACCTTACACCATTTAGCCATATTTGTTTAAAATCAGCTGATTTATTAACGATCATCGTGTGAATTAAGATATCTGTTGTAAGCTCCTGTTTGCATAACTAGCTTCTTCTGTTATTAGTGTAAACTGTAATGAGTGCTAAATCGTGTGATATGAGTGTAAACTGTGGTTCATGTAAGTGTAAGGTAGGTCAAAGTGTGTTGTGTGTTTGAAGTTTGTGTTGGTTTCATTGGTTATGTGCAAATACAAATGGTGATAAAGTGAGCCAATGTGATCAGTGGTGTTGTAAATTGTGTAGTTATAAAGAAACTTGTTGTGAAACAGGAAGAGACTATCCTCCAATTATGCAAGGACCTACAACTCCTACAGAAATTTCAAGGAAACTTGCTTCCTCTACTGATTTGGAATATAAATTGCCTGAGTGGTGGTGTCTAGGTCCAAGCATAAAAGGAAAAGATGGTGCTCTGTTGGGGATGAAGGCTCTATTCAGCTGAGCAACAAGTTTAGTGCATTAGTCACTATGACTGATGCTTAGTCTCCAAATCCTCCTGAACAAGATGAAAATGCAGTGTCTGCCAATAGAAGTAGAGTGCTTTTGCTTGGTAGTAGTCATGGGAGGGGGATGGCATCTTTGCTCAAGGAGCATTTGGGGCAGAAGTATGATGTTAGCATTTCTAAGTCCAGTGCTAGTCTTGCTGATGTAACAAAGGATCTGGTGAAGCTTACTTTTGGTTTTACCAAGGGGAATCATGTTGTGGTAGTGGGTGAGCCGGGTAACAGCCTGGATAGAGATAGTAATTATAGGAATGAGGATGATCTAAATAAAGTACATCAGTGAAAATAGCAGCCATACCAATGTGAAGTTTTTGGGTCTCTTTGATAGGCATGACGGGCCACAGCTTTACAAGAGGGTGAGGAGTGTGAATCAGCTGCTTGAACGTACCAAATTAGAAACCAAAAATGCACATATTGACATGATAGATGTTGCTGACATAGGTAGAGAGGGGTATACAAGGCATGGCCTGCACCTTAATTCTACCGGCAAGAGGGAATTCTCTTCTGGTATTGCCAATTGCATTAAGGGTATAATTCCTGTTGTAATTACGAATCGGCATCATTTTTTAGGATAGTAATAAATCAGGATTTTAGGCTGCTTAAAGAAATTTGTGTACAAAGTAACAACAAATAGTTGCCATTCGGTTTGACAATGTCTTGCTGTTTATCATCAGAATATAATGGGGCTTAAAAGTATGTAGAATTGCAAGTTTTTCTCGATAACATCAATCCCCATGTTATATTTTTGTCAGAACATCATTTGAGACAACAGGAATTTTTATCATTGTTACTGCATAGGAATTTTTTGGGAGCAGAGTATTCGAGAATGCTCTTAAGAGGATTGCGGGGTATGTATATACGTAAAACAGGATGTAACCTGTAAAGCAGTGTAATTGTATATGTGTAGTAGTATTAGCTCTTAAAATGTTACATATGTTATATGTTTGGTGGTGATAAAATAAAAAAGATGATAAAAAAAATTAGAAAAAAGAGGCATGTTTTGTTGCGGCGGCGGCAGCGGTGACCGTGGCGCTGGCTGTGGCAGTGGCGGTGGTGGCGGCAGCGGCGGCGGTGGTGGTAGTTAAAACGTTTTACATTGCTTTGTTGAGGGTTGTTTTCTGTATGACGTGTTCAAAGTCCCACAGCACTGTTCAGTGATAGGAACAAACGAACAAAAACCAAGTATAAACTTGGAAGAAGTGTAGGGACAGTGAAGCACAAATTAGTACAAAAGTGAATCGAGAATATATTGACACATTGCTTCACTCACACTGTGAGTGAAGCAATGTGTCAATATATTCTCGATTCACTTTTGTACTAAAAACCAAGTAGTTGTGTCAGAGATTGCAAGCTGAATATACACATTAACAGAACATTCTGTGTGTGTTGACAAATTACAAACAGCATAAGTTGGTGCATGCAATCAGATAAAGGATTATTACACTGATATTCAGTCTATATTTGGAAAAAATTGAAAGTAATTGTAAGTTAGCATTGATCTAATGATTCTAATTACAAATAGAGCGAGTTTGGTGCAACTTCATTTTGTCATTTTTGTCACAACATACTGGAAGACATACTGTTAGGTTATGTGGACAGAACAGGTACATTCATTCTTGCTTCTACAACATGGTGCTTTGATAAACTCCTGTATCTTTATTCTTGTTAAAGCAATTAACTTTCTGGATAAGTTTGTATCTTTAAATACTCTTTCACTACTCAACAAAACACTATTAAGAGTCGTAGAATAGAGAACTTATTACACAAATATAAATATTTGTTACAAAGGCTTCACTTATCTTAAGAAATTGGTGTTAATACTTCTTTCTAATGGAGATCGATTTCAAAAACAGATTTTCATCATTAGTCAACTCCGTTGTCAAGGATTCCGGTTACCATGGTGTTCTTATGTTTTTTTAGTATTAACAACATCTGAAAATGAAACAAACCTAAAAACAGAATCAACCTCTGGTATTTCAAAATTCATTACAAGATGTTTATTTTTTAAAATAAATATCTTTTCCCAAACTATTAAATCTATCGGACCATTTAATTGTTTTAATAATTTAACTTCAGGATTTATTTCATGGTTAATTGACCAAAAATGATCTGCTACGGCCGATTTATCAGTTTGTTCATACTTAATGTTACGAAAATGTTCTTTCGTTCTGGTTTCCAAATTATGTTTTGTCCTACCAATGTAAACGCGATCACAATCTAAACAATCAAATTGGTAAATACCAGATTTTTTATTATTAGGGATTACAACTTTTTTAAAAACATTTTGTAAAAGTTAGTAATTCTGTTTTACCTAGAATTTATGCCCTTCCTAAAAATAATGACCTTCCTGGAAATAAAATGAGACTTATTGTTAATTGTATAAACTCACCAACTTACACTTTAGCTAAATGGTTACTTAAAAAATTTAGTTATTTTGATACATTTGAAAGTTTAAGTATTAAAATTCTTTTAAACTAATAAAAAACATTGAAAAATGTTGTATTATCTAAAACTGATAAATTTATTTCTTTTGATGTAACTGCCTTATTTCCTAGTATTCCTAGAGAAAAACTTAATTTATTTAAAAAAGTGGTTGAATTCAACAAACTTACATGAGGACTTAATAGTTGATTTTGTTAAACTTACTGAATTTTGTTTGGATCAAAATTTTTTCACTTTTAATGGTGAATTTTTTCAACAAACTTCTGGCTTAGCAATGGGTAATCCTCTTTTACCTTTTCTTGCTGATCTTTTTATGAGTTTTTTTTCGAAATTCAAGTCACTAAAGCTTTTCCTTTGATTTTTAAAACATGGTATAGATATTTTGATTAATTAGAGCCAACTGAAAAATTCAATGCCATGGTCGGGATTTGAACCACGGATCTACTGGTTTCCGTCCAGTCCATGGCATTGAATTTAAATTTTAAATTTTAATTTTAATTTTAAATTTTAATAAGTTTAATCCCGGCCATGGCATTGAATTTTTCAGTTGGCTCTAATTAATCAAAAATCACCCATATACCGGAGTAATGTATTTAAAAGGATTAATTCCTCAATATAAATGGTATAGATATGTTGATATTTTTGCTATTGTTCCTGATAAACAAATTAACAATCACTTGGAATGGCATCATCTGAAATTTCAGACTACATTGAACTAACCAAATTATGCATAGAACAAAATTTCTTCCAGTTTCAAACAAAATATTATCACCAAATTTCAGGGTTAGCAATGGGCAACCCACCATCACCCTTCCTGGCCGATCTGTACATGAGTGCATTAGAAATAAGGATCAACAAAGGTTTCCCTTGGATGTTCAAACTCTGGCAACGATATGTAGATGACATCTTTGCAATAGTACCAAAAAAACACATCAGTGATGCACTAAAACTTTTAAATATCCAAGAAAAAAGCATCAAATTCACTGTAGAAATAGAAAAAGACGAGCATTTACCATTTTTGGATCTAAAAATAATGAGGAATAAAAACAGACTAAACTTTGGCATTTACAGAAAACCAACACAGACAGACAACTACATAAAAGCTAATGGCTACAACCCAAGATCCCACAAACAGGCAATCTTCAATAGTTTAGCACACAGACTGGTAAACATCCCTCTCACAGCAGAAGAATACAAAACAGAATACAACAAAATAATTGAAATAGCACAAAAAAATAACTTTCCCAAATCATTAGTGGACAAAAAAGTGAGCTTAGCAAAAAAGAAGAAGCTACTAAAGGAAACCACAACTCTCTCATCTACAGAAACTAATTTGATTTTCAAAAAATTCACTTACCATCCATGGGCCTTTGATAAATTCAAAAAAGTCTTCAAAAAACAAAATATTCAACTAGCACCAGTCAACCATTTCTCCTTAAAAAACCTAATTTGCTCAAACATCAAAGATGCCATTCCATCAAACAAAAAATCTGGTATATATCAAATTGAATGCAATGACTGTAGTCAAATTTATATTGGAAAAACAAAAAGAAATTTAGAAACAAGAGCAAAGGAACACTTTAGAAACATAAAATATAAACAATTAGAAAAATCAGCAGTTGCCACACATTTTTGGGGAAAAAACCACAACATAAATCCAGAACCAAAACTACTGAAACATACATCAGGAAAACAAGAACTATCCACATGGGAACAAATCTTCATTTCAAAAAATAGGAACAAAGTATTCAATTTCGACATCCCCCAGAAGGATTTGTTCAGCAAGTTCCTTGAGCCGCCACCAGAGGAGACCTGTGACAAGGTATCGTCAGCTACACCAACGAGAATCAGTCGAGAGCCGGCCGATGATAGAGGCAAAGCCTCTGAAACTAGTTCCGGAAAAATTTAAAAGTAAGTGTTGTCTAGTGTCTTTAATCGACTCTCTTTAAAGTTAATTTATCATAACAACACTGTTTTCAACACTTCCAAGAAAGTAATTGAAATTAACAATGCTTTAAAATTACTAAATTTACAAGATAAAGCTATCAAATTCACATTAGGAACTGAAATTAATGGATTTCTTCCTTTTCTAGATTTGAAGATAATAAGAAATAATAACAAATTAGATTTTGGTATTTATAGGAAATCTACTCATATTGATAATTACTTAAAAAATAAAAGTTTTAACCCTTTTTCACATAAATTTGCTGTTTTCAGTAGTTTGATTTATAGATTAATAAATATACCCCTGAATAAAGAAGAATTTAATAAAGAATGTAAACATATTATTAATACTGCTTTAATTAATGGTTTTAATAAAGACTTTATACAAAAGAAGATTGAAAAATTTAAATATCAAACAACTGTTAATGATATTTCTACCCTTAAACAGATAAAAGACGATTATAATTTTAAAAAATTTACTTACCATCCTTGGGTTAATAAACATTTTCAAATTTTTTTAAAGAAGTTTAGTTCCTCAAAATAAATGTAGTATTAAAATTTTGCTACATTTTTCTAAAAAAGAGGTAATTCCTAATAATAAAAAATTTGGTATTTATCAATTTGATTGTTTAGATTGTGATCGCGTTTACACTGATAGGACGAAACATAATTTGGAAACCAGAACGAAAGAACATTTTCGTAACATTAAGTATAAACAAACTGATAAATCAGCCATAGCAGATCATTTTTGGTCATTTAATCATAAAATAAATCCTGAAGTTAAATTAAAATAATCAAATGGTCCGATAGATTTAATAGTTTGGGAAAAGATATTTATTTTAAAAAATAAACATCGCGTAATGAATTTTGAAATACCAGCAGTTGATTCTGTTGTTAGGTTTGTTTCATTTTCAGATTTTGGTAATACTAAAAAAACATAACAAAACCATGGTAACTGGAATCCTTGACAACAGAGTTGACTGATGATAAAAACAAACTGTTTTTGAAATTGATTTCCATTAGAAAAAAGTACTAACATCAATTTCTTAAGATAAAAGAAGCCTTTGTAACAAATATTTATATTTGTGTAATATTTATTGCTTCACTGTAGCTAGCTTCACTTTCTACGTAATTAGAGAACTTATATTTGATGGGAACAGCAGCTAGAAAGCACAGGGTGGCTTAGGTTGCAATGGGAATCAGCACAGAGGTCTATGAATGAGATTTGGTTTGTTAATAAAAGAAGAAATTTTATTAAGGAAAAAAGGCAACATAGAGAGAAGGAGAATCCCTCATGGTGTGGTATTACTTGTCAGAGTGGAGATTAACCGAAGTCCTAAGAGGGACCAAAATATTGGCAAATAAATAGAGTGTAGACGAAAGATTGGGGAATAACTTTAATGAAACAAGGAGAGAAATTAAAGTAGAAATTAAAACTGAAATGCAAAAGGTGAAGTCAGAGGATCAACTTCTCAAAAAGAGTAGAAAGCCTGAAAGAAAGATATTGAAAATTCAACTTATAATTATCAAGCACAGAAGAAGCGAAAGGGGTTTGTAAATTAAGAAATGGTGTTATCCCTAGAAAGATGGTGAAATACATATTTTCCAGTGTAAAGGTACAAAGGAATGGCGGGAAAGTTTGAGTAATAAGAAATTAACAAAGAACAAACAAACAAGATTTTTGAAGAATATAACCAGATACCAAAATTAGGGAAGCTTCTATGAAAGATTAGTGAAATGAAGATGGTCAGCAAAAAAGACATTAAATGTAAAAAAGGTAAAAATTAGAAACTATGCTTGTAACAACTGGGTATGTTGAACTAATATGGTTATGGCAAACTAACTAGGGTTAAGGGTAAAACCCAAAACATGTATGAACTTAGTACTTAGATACCTATTAAACACACTTTATACATTGGAAAGACGAAAATGGATGCAATGGCTTCCGAAACTAGTCCCTCAATAATATAAAAATGTAAGTGACAAAGTGTCTAAAAAGCCAACTACAAATAGTTTAATATAATTTTGAGTCGAACTAATACTCAATGTATTGTATTGTATTTATTTTATCCTTTGGAACATAATACATATGTTATAGGATACGTCAGTTCAAGATAACAAAGATAAATATAAAAAGTTACATAAGACTAAAAACTGTAACAGATACAGGATCCAACAAAAGTCTAAAGTAGAAAAAGCAAATAAATATAAACTATATAAAGACCATAGAGAAATGCTATATAAAAGTAATTGTTCACAAATGTGGACACTTATGCTCCACTTATTGCTAGTATTTACCTAGAATGCATTTCATTAGGATTTTCCTAACATCATCAGCTGTTCTCAACTAACAGATGTTGGTTTGGTGAATTCCTTGGAGGCAATATATGCATCTTGTCCGTATCTTGATGAACTTGAAGTTTGGATTTTCTTCAAAGGTAGTGTCGAAATTAAACAATTTTGGAAAGATAGAGTCAGACTGAAAAATTCAATGCCATAGCTGGGATTTGAACCATGGTTCTTCTGGTTGCCGTCCAGTCGCTCTAACCCTTGAGCTACTATGGCCAACGTGTCGACATGACATTAAATTCTCCAACTGACTCATGTTTTTCCCAGTAAACCACTTAAGCGTTCTCATAAACACATGAGACAGCTACCTTACTGGCGACTTACAACGTGTAAGTACTTTAAGACCCGGGCTTTATAGTTTACCACTATTAGGTCAATTAATGGAAATTAATTTTTCTTTCACATTGGCCGGTATAGGCTAAAGTATGGAAAGATAGAAAAACACGCGTCAGTTGAAGAATTTAGTGTCATATCGGCACGTTGGCCATAGTAGCTCAGGGGTTAGAGCGGCTGGATGGCAACCAGAAGATCCATTGTTCAAATCCCGGCTATGGCATTGAATTTTTCAGTCTGACTCTATCTTGCCATACTTCAGCCTACACACGGCTAGTGTGAAAGAACAATTAATTATACAATTTGCTTTCATATTTCTTTATGAAGATTTTTTCCCACGTGGTTAATGCAGCTGTACCTTGGACACTTTTTAATAAGTGGATTTCTCGTTCTATATCATGATTCTCCTTCCAAAAATGGTATTGTTCCTGATGTTCCTAAAATGCTCTTTAAGCCTAATGTTCAAGTTCCTTTTAGTTTTTCCAATGTAAAAGTTGTCACAGCCTTTGCAGTTTATCTGGTACACACCTGATTTTTTTGTCTGTGGGTATCTCCTTTGTATTATGTGATTTCAAAAGGTGTTGTTCTGTGGGGCTAAAGTAATATTGTGCTCTTTGAAGACTTTTTGGAAAAGGTCGGTAGCTCTGGGATGACATGTAAATTATCTGTATGAAGTTTCATTGCTGATTGGGTAAAGAGTAGTTACTTAATATAATTTTGAGTTGAACTACTTGCTTGCATTGTTGCTGTCTTTTGAATTTATCAATTTTGTTTTTGACCAATTCAGCACTGAATCCATTGTATTCTGCAATGTGAATGATATTGTACTCTTTGATATATTCCATCTTGTTTAAAGGTAAATTAACCAGCCTGTAAGTTAAACTGTTGATAACAACATGCTTGTGTTGTCTTGGGTTATATCCATTTGATTTTATGAAATTTTCTGTGTTTCCTTCTTATGTATGCCAAATTCAAGTTTTTTTATGTTTTCTGTTAAGTTTCAAATCTAAGAAAGGAATTTCATTGCTTGTCTCTTTCTCTATGGAAAATTTTATTGCAGGATTTTGTAAATTTTTGTAAAACTACTTGTTTTAAGGAATCATCCACTTGTTTCTCATTTACTATTGCATTTACTATTGCATTTACTATTTACTAAGTGGATGACATTTGGGCAATAGTAAATGAGAAACAAGTGGATGATGCATTAAAACTACTAAATTTCCAAACTCCTGCAATAAAATTTTCCATAGAAAAACGGACAAGAAATTAAATCCCTTTCTTAGATTTAAAACTTACCAGAAAACAAACACTTGAATTTGGCATACATAGGAAGAAAACACACAGAAAATTTCATAAAATTAGATGGATATAAACCCAAGACAACACAAGAATGTGGTTATCAACAGTTTAATTTACAGGCTGGTTAATGTACCTTTAAACAAGATGGAATATATCAAAGAGTACAATAATATCATTTACATTGCAGAATACAATGAATTCAGTGCTGAATTGGTCAAAAAGGAAATTGATAAATTAAAAAGACAACAAAGATGCAAATAAGTAACAACTCTTTCTCCAATCAGCAATGAGACTTCATACAGAAAATTTACATGTCATCTCAGAGCTACACATTTTTTCCAAAAAGTCTTCAAAGAGCACAATATTACTTTAGCCCCACAGAACAAATTTCGTGAAATCACATAATACAAAGGAGATACCCACAGACAAAAAATCAGGTGTGTACCGGATAAACTGCAAAGGCTGTGACAACTTTTACATTGAAAAAACAAAAAGAAACTTGAACATTAGGCTTAAAGAACATTTTAGGAACATCAGGAACAACGAAATAGATAAATCGGCGGTAGCGTACAATTTTTGGAAGGAGAATCATGATATAGAATGAGGAATCCACTTATTAAAAAGTGTCCAAGGTCCAGCTGCATTAACCACGTGGGAAAAATCTTCATAAAGAAATATGAAAGAAAATTGTTTAATTTTGACACTACCTTTTAAGAAAACTCAAACTTTAAGTTCATCAAGAGATTGACAGAGATGCACCTGTCACCTCCAAGGAGTTCACCAAACCAACATCTATTATTTTTGGGTTTGATTTATGAGTCACTATGTTTACACTCAAACTTCACTTACTTGTTTGAGTGTAAACATAGTGACTCATAAATCAAACCCAAAAATGAAGAATACTTCACTGTTAATAATGCTTCTGCTTTTAATATTTACAACATCTATTAGTCGACAACAGCTGATGCTGTTAGGAAGATCCTAACAAAATGTGTTCTTGGAAAGTACTAGCAATAAGTGGAGCATTAAGTGTTAGTTCGACTCAAAATTATATTAAATTTGTGCTTCATTGTATCATAGTCCTTACACATTAGAATACAAATAGTTTTTTTTTTTTTCAATTAAACACACCTGCATACAAGAAGTATTCTAGATTTTCACAATTAGCATTGGTAATTAATTATTTTCACGTTTACGACAACCGTCTTCTCAGAGATCTGTATGTATGAATTTTAGTATATTTTAAAATGTACTTTTAGGCATGCATAAAGTTTAGAATTTTGTTGTTTAGACAAATACAAATCATTGTTTAAATGCATTTTATACTGATGTGACTATATTTTCTGAAGCTGAAAATAGGACACTTCTCAAATGAATTTTTTTTTTTAATTTAGCTTTCATCTTAGGTCTTTAAGTTAATGTAATTTGAAGATATAAAACTTACTAATGTATTTATTATTAATAAACAAAACATAATAACACATTTATTATTAGGGTGCTCAATGTATTTATTATGACAAAGACAATGTTATTAAAAAGCTTTTCTTGGATGCATACTGTACAGTCATTAGCAAGAAAATAAATTAACACCTAACCAATTGACCCATCCAGCTGAGGCCCTTATTCATTCAATTCAATTTATTTTGTCCTTTCGATCATACACTGATATAAGACATGTCATAGTATAAAAGTTACATTAATGGCTATTTGCATTATTTACAGTCACTTAAAACTAATTAACATTTAAAAACTCATTTACAGAATAAAATGAATGTTGCACTAAATAGTTTTACTTTTTATAATGCATAAGGCTCTTCATTTGTTTAATATTTCCTGGTAGTCTGTTGTATAATCTTATACCTTTATTGATAGCACTAGACCTGAAAATTTCTGTTCTACAACTTTGAATGTGAAAGTTATCTTTCTGATGTGTATATCTGCATTTTTGTAATTTTGTATTTGTAGTTTATTTTGTTTTACATGGATGACTAATTCCAAAATCAACATACATGCTAGAGGTAATATTGGATGTTTTTTGAATAATGGCCTGCAAGATGTTCTGTTATCCACCCCACTTAGTATCCTTATTGCTATCGCTCTTTTTTTGAAGTTAAAGACTATCTGCATTTTCCACCCAGAACACTATCCCATATTGTAGCTGGCTGTGAAAATAACCATAATATATTTATCAATGCTGCTAAATTGATTAAGCTTTTTAAATGTTTAAGCAAACAAATGGAACTCATCCCAATGTGTAAGGACCATGATACAATGAAGCACAAAATTAATATAATTTTGAGTCAAACTAGTACTCGATGCTCCACTTATTGCTAGCATTTACCTAGAACGCGTTTCGTTAGGATCTTCCTAAAATCATCAGCTGTTGTCGACTAATGGACATTGGTTTGGTGAACTCATTGGAGGCGATAGATGCGTCCTAGACTATCACCTCCAAGGAGTTCACCAAACCAATATCCATTAGTCAACAACAGCTGATGATGTTAGGAAGATCCTAACGAAACGTGTTCAAGGTAAATACTAGCAATAAGTGGAGCACTGAGTATTAGTTTGACTCAAAATTATATTAAATGGAACTCAGTTTATTTATTACGTCAGCACCACACTTCAAGCCACACACGTCAGCACAGAGACGGCCACGGAACTGCTCCAGACCTTCAGTGCTACACTTCAGGATATGCAGATAGCATTCATGGAGCTGACTACGTGGGTGGCAACATGGGAGGCAGCCCTTCTTCGTACATTGAACGAAGTGAAGGAGGCCGCCCAGGCTTCACTGCACGGGACCCAGGAGACTGCCAGCACTACTGACGCATTAAGACTACTGTAAGGCCAAGCTGGAAAGAATTGTAGGATATGTCAACGACACACGTCTCTTCATGCCGTCGAAGCTCGAGGGGGCTCTCCGTTCTCATCAGAACTTTATTTCTGATAGCATACGGGACCTCGCGAGATCACTGGCGCCCATGCAACGTGCCCCACCGCCACACTTCCAGACACGCAGAGACATCCGCGCCCGAGGGACTTCAACACCAGACCTGCCTCGCCGATACCCTCTAGACACCACATATTTTCAAGGTAACAGCCACAATGACTATTGAGTAAGCAGTCACTGCTGCTCAATAAAATTCTCCACAGCACCAAGGTCATAGTCAGGGTCCATTGGATAATGGCTGCTACATTTTCACCACAGTGAACATACCGCACACTTGAATTATCACCCACAAACAGCCGGGTTGCTTCGGCGGTACCGGCCAACAACTTCACCATCATAGTCACATTAAATAAGCACCACAGAGTCCAAATATACAGTATCACCGCAGAACAACATCCCTCCCAATACCCATCCTTCTTCCTCCCCACATACCCATTGTATCTTGTTGTTTTTTCCTATTACCTATATTCCCGTTCCCCCCCCCCTCCAAAAAAAAAACCGGAGCCACTCTAGTTTGCCATGAGTCCTCTGAGGATGGTCGATACACGTACAAGCAAAATGCCAGCAACTTCAGTTTTTCCTACTAGATCACGGCCAGTAAGCCCAGAAACCTCTACATCTTACTGAATTGACGCCGGCCATGAAAATCTAAATGGTTACATTTTACATTAGCATTTCCTGTTGTCCACGTCCACTATGTTACTTGTTTTGAAACTGATATCCCAGTACAATTTGTCAACTGTTGCCATTTGTCTTCATGAACTAAATTACGTTTTCTCAAAACTGATGGTGTCTTGAAGCCTTTCTTACAGCACTCACATTTAAATGGCCATTTGGTGTCATGATAGAAACAATGCTTTTTCAAATACGAAGACTTGCTGAAACTCTCTTCACAATGCTCACATTAATAAGGTCGTTTATTTTCATGAAACAAAATATGATCTCTCAAAAGTTTTGAATATTCAAAGCTCTTTAAACAAATGTAACACCTATATAGACCTTCATGAATTAAATTATGAGATTTCAAACATGATGCTGTACGAAAGGTTTTGGGACATTTGTCACAATTAAATGGACTTTTGCCACTATGAATTAAATTGTGTACTTCCAAACTTGAGGCTGAAATAAAGCTCTTAAAACACTTAACACATTTGTGTTGATTTTTACCCTCATGCACTAAAATGTGAGCTTTCAGTTTTGCTGCCATTATGTAGCTCTTATCACACATGTTACACTTATATTGTTGCCTTTTTCATCATGAATTAAGCTATGAGATTTTAAATTTCTTTCTGTGGTGCAGGTTTTATTGCATTTGTCACATTTAAATGCCCTTTGGTGCTCATGACTTGTATTATGTGCCTTCAAATGTGACAATGTAGCAAAGCTGTCACATACATTACATTTAAATGATCGTTTACCCTCATGATGATAGCATGTGCCTTCAAATTTTATCCATGAGCACAAATACTACATTTGTGTGGACTTCTGTCCTCATGAACCAAAATGCGAGATTTTAATTTGCCTGCTGCTGTAAAACTCTTACCACAAATATTGCACTTATTTTGTTGCATTCTATCTTCATGAATTAAATTATGTGCTTTCAAATTTGATGCCGTAGAACAAGTTTTATCGCACTTATCACATTTAAATGGTCTTTTATCCTCATGAATTAGTTTATGTATTTTCAAATTTGATGCTGTAGAACAAGTTTTATCACACTTATCACATTTAAATGGCCTTTTGGCCTCATGAGTTACAACGTGAGTTTGTAGATCTGAAGCAAAATTAAAGAACTCACCACAGATATTACATTTATGTGACATGTGGTCATCTATATGTAATGTCCTGGTAATGTCATTTCCACGAGCTGTATTTGTATGACAAAGGATGTTCTTTCCCCTCAGTTTTAAACAGTCCTTAGCTAAACTCGCATTTGGGATATCAGACTCACAATGCCACACAGCTTCCGTATTCAATCTGAAAAGTAGTAGGAAAATAATTAACACCCATAAACACATTGTAGTATAACAAAAAAAGAAAATCACAGACAAGAGAGAGAGACACTAAAAATTAAAGAATGTATACATGATAAGGAAGTTCAGCATCTTAAAGCATCTCAACATCCTATAACATGCTTTTAAGTTGGATTGTATTGGATTATGGTATGGAGGGGACTTGGCACTGCGACCAGTCTTGATCTATTGTACCAATGCCCCAAGTGGGTCATCCCTGGGAGGAAGGTTGAGGCAAGAGGAGACAGAGGACAATCAACCCAAGGAGTCACGACAGTGCAGAGGGGAGGGTTCCTACCATTTACTAGTTGGAAACTACCCTGGCAGGCCAGCACAACCAGCATCCCACCCGCCGTGATCCAGATATGGCTCACCAGTTGGTCCGACCACTGGGATGATGCCAGCAATCTTAATGTTAGGCGGAGAGCTACGCCTCCCTTGTGACCTGGCCTTTGGGAGTCTCCCAGAAGTGAAACAGCCAACAACCGAGTATGTGGAGAACCTCATAGACCATCTCCACGACATGCATGAGATGGCTCGTCAGAACATCCAAATGACGAGCAACTGCATGAAGACCTGGTGCGACAGGCAAGCCAACAGCCAAGGGTTCATGCAAGGTGACCTGGTGTGGCTGTACCACCCTTCCTGGACTAAGGGATACTGCCCAAAACTTCAACAACTGTGGCAAGGACTGTACCGGGTGGTAAAGAGAATTAAAGACATGGTCTACCACATCTAGAAGGTGCCTCAAGGAAAGGTACACCTGGATCGTCTGGCCCGTTACAATGCTGCTGATAGGGATGACCAGCCTTGAGGAGGGGGGTAGTGTCACTGTGTGGCATTGTTAGGCTGCTACCACAAACCAAAGCCAGGTGCATGGGCTGGAGAGAAAGACAGATAGAGGCTCCAGAGCATTCGATCCTTTGTTGTTGCAGAGAAATTTCTCGGAAGGTCTGTGGCATTCTAGAAACAAAGGCTGTAGGTACAAATACCCCGCAAGGTGTTGGAAGTGGCAGTTGTTTGTTGGTTGCTGCGACAGATGAGGACTGAAGTGTATTACAGTGATTTCATTCATTTGTTTCCATGCAGCAAAGCACCAAGTTGGCCTTGAAGATAGCTGATTGTCAATTTCACGTCTTTTTAATGCAGCAAAAGTTGTTTTAAATATCTGCCAGCCAGATTTCTGAATCTACGTAACCCACACAGTCACACTATTTCATTACTACTCTATGGATTCATGCCATATGGATCTGGCAGAGACTTTCTTTACAATGATTCATGACTTTAACAGGGAGTGGTATGGTGAAGGGATAAGAGAAATTTGTGCTGGTCTGCTGCTGGCACATCTATCACTGGCAGCACATGTCAATCAGTAGCACCAATAGTGCTTACACAAAGACTAATATACTACATTGAGAAACAACTGATAAGCCACTTATCAATAAATGTTAACAGTGTGCAATGAAAAAGTTAGCATATTCGTCATTTCCCCTTGCTCATACTGGAAATTAAATTAATCAATGTTTTCTAATGTTGTTTGCACTGTACAGCAGACAATTAAAAGAAATGTTTGTTTCTGCTGAGAAAAGTAAAAGCTCTTGAATGTATGAGACTGCTATGTGATATGTTATTTAACTAATAAGAATAAAGTAAGTTTTTTAATAAGTAGCCCATTTTGTACATTAATCATTAGTAGGCAAGGAAAACAAATAGATGGGAAGATCTATTCCTGAACTACACACAAATAAAAAACAAAAATAGGATGTACATAAAAATTAAATGGACATATACATGAAGAATAAATGGTTCTCTGGATGGGAACTTAAAATTGCTTTATTCTATTTTCCAAGCATTTTCTTTAGTAGTGATAACTTCAGTCTGAAAAAAAGGTTTGGTGCATATAGTTCATGCATGTGGAAACATTAATCTACGTATGACTGTTTTTTTTTTTTTTTTTTTGTAATTTACATCCTCCAATGTTAAGTCATATCGGACGGTGAATGAAATGGGTGAAATGATGCTCAAATATGTCCAAGGTCCATGGAGCTTAGAGATAACCGATACTCATCTTTAAGAATAAGGGAAAACTCTGGAAAAAACCTCATCCAGGTAATTCGCTATGATCAAGATTTGAACTAGGGACCTCTTGAAAGTGAGGCTGACACACTACCATCTACACTAAAGAGGCGGGAAATGTGCCTTAAATTGATATTTTGTCCATTAATTTATTTGTAAATTTTACAGTAGTTTGATATTTGCTTGAGGAAAGGGTCAGCTAAACTTTTGAGTACAGCAGAGTGATTAGTTCCAGCTGTCACTGTAGATGGCACTTAGCGCCAGTCGATGTACAGTGAAAGAAAAAGTAACTATTATTGGTGGTGTACATATTGCTCGTATAACTGAGCATCATTTTAAATATTTCTTTCATTCACAATTGGATATCTCCTATCTGTTTGTTATATGATGTTAATTATTAATGGCAAAGTAATGTGGCACTACTAGTGCATTCATGTTTCAGCCACCGCTAAGGCAGTCAATGAGTATTTTACAGAGTTTGTCAGATCCTACTTTTCTGATGTAATGAGAAAGCTGGAGGATTGCTGGACCAAGTGTATCTCTTTCAACGGAGAGAGACTATGTTGAGAAGTAAGGTGAGTTGGTTACATCAGAAACATTTTTTCTTTCTTTTTGATCAGATTTATCCTTGTATATGAGTGCTCAGGAAAACTGATTCGGAAACTAGATGGTGATACTTGTGAAGCATGGCAGTTAAGGTGTATGCTTTTCAGAACTTAAAGGGTTTTAAGAAAGAAACAACAAATAATCATAAAAACAGATTAGCAATATCTGGCTCAGTACACAATACATGTATAAAAGTATTTCACAAAAACATTCAGAGTATATCGAATAAACAACTAAATATTAAAATTTTCCTATATGATAGAGATTTAGATATACTATGCTTTACTGAACATTGGTTAACAAAGAATGAATTAGGAAATATAAACTTTTGTGATTATTTATAAATGCCATCTTACTATAGAATAAAAAAGTAACATTGGGTTGGCGGGATCTTGTATATTAGATGTACCATATCACTTTAGAACAACACAAAAAACTGGGGGTCTTGTACATTTATTAGAAATGATACAGAAACTAGGGAATGTTATAAGAATAAAAGATCTTATTATTATAATCATTTTAAAGCATGTATGATAAAGATAAAAGGTACGAGGTACGTCCAGAAAGTAAGTTCTGTTTGGTAATACAATTAAATTGTGTATAGATACAGAAAAATTATTTATTGCACAAAATTCTACAATTCTTTAAACTACTTTTCCACATAACTGCCAAAATTTTGCAGACATTTGTCATAGTGAGGCAGATGTTTTTGTATACCTTCTTCATAGAAGTTTGCTGCCTGTGTCTTCAACCAGTTGGCAACATTTTCTTTCAGCTCTTCGCCATTGTTGAAGTGTTGACCACCAAGGAAAGATCTGAGATGCAAAAACAGATGAAAGTCGCTAGGAGCGAGGTCAGGGCTGTACGGGGTGGTCAAACACGTCCCAGCCAAGTCCCTGTAGGATTATTAAATTTTAGATGAGTCGTAGGATGTTTTTCATTGCATTTGCAGTGTGTGGTCGTGCGTTGTCGTGAACAAACACAACACCTTTAGACAGCATTCCTTGGTGCTTATTCTGTATTGCGCGGCGCAATTTCCCAAGTGTCTCACAATAAACATCTGCATTCGCAAGCGGCAGGATTTTCAATCAACACCGACACTGTAAACAAGCACAACAAAGCGTACGTGGCTGACAGCGATCTCACAAGGCGCATGTTTCTTCTCCTTGATACAGAGTGTCTACCACACATGTGTAGAACTGTGATCACAGTGGAGATAAATTGAAACAGAACATACTTTCTGGATGCCCCTTGTATAAACATAATACTTTGTCTTTATGGAACACCAGCTGCTAGTATAGAAGTATTGGTTCAGAAACAACAGGCAATACTGGAAAACTTACCATGTATTAAACATTTGTAGCATAACATTCTTTTATCAGTGAAATTAAACAATTATAGGATTTAAGTTAAGTGACGGAATTTTGATGGATAGAGTCAACAAGAAAACTTCAATGTCATGGCTGGGATTTGAACCACAGATCTGCTGGTTTCCGTCCAGTCGCTCTAACCCATTGAGCTACCCCGGCCAACGTGCCGTCCTGACATTAAATTCTCCATTTGACTTGTAAACCACTAGAGGCACTCGCATCTGAGATACACTGTTTGTGGCGACTTACTATCATAAGTACTTGAGTCCCAGGCTTCATCATTTAACTCTTATTATTTTAGTAAATTGATGGAAATTAATCATTTCTCCACACTAGCCGTTTATAGGCCAAGGTTTTTGATGGATAGAGTCAACATGAAAAATTCAATGCCATGACTGGGATTTGAACCACGGATCTCCTGGTTTCCGTCCAGTCGCTCTAACCCATTGAGCTACCATGGCCAACGTGCCGTCCTGACATTAAATTCTCCATTTGACTCGTATATTTCCCCGGTAAACCATTAAAGGCTCTCGCATCCGAGATACACCGTTTGTGGCGACTTACTATCATAAGTACTTGAGTCCCAGACTTCATCATTTAACTCTTATTATTTTAGTTAACTGATGGAAATTAATCATTTCTCCACACTAGCCGTTTGTATGCTAAGGTTTTTGATGGATAGTAAGTTGCCACAAACGGTGTATCTCAGATGCGAGAGCCTCTAGTGGTTTACCAGGGAAATATACAAGTCAAATGGAGAATTTAATGTCAGAACGGCACGTTGGCCATGGTAGCTCAATGGGTTAGAGCGACTGGACAGAAACCTGGAGATCCATGGTTCAAATCCTGGCCATGGCATTGAATTTTTCATGTTGACTCTATCCATCAAAAACCTTAGCCTATAAATGGCTAGTGTGGAGAAATGATTAATTTCCATCAATTAACTAAAATAAGTGATGGAAATTAATCATATCTTCACACTAGCCGTATATAGGCTAAGGTTTCGCATAGATAGAACATAGTAAGTGAAGTTGAGTGTAAACATTGTGACTCATTCATCAAACTCAAAAAAAGAATTAGACTGAAAAATTCAATGTCATGGCCGGGATTTGAACCACGGATCTCCTAGTTTCTGTCCAGTCGCTCTTAACCATTGAGCTGCCATGGCCAATATGCCGTCCTGACATTAAATTCTCCAACTGACTCATATATATATATATATATATATATATATATATATATATATATATATATATATATATATATGAGTGCGTTGTTGTGAACAAACACAACACCTTTAGACAGCATTCCTTGGTGCTTATTCTGTATTGCGCGGCGCAATTTCCCAAGTGTCTCACAATAAACATCTGCTTTCGCAAGCGGCAGGATTTCAATCAACACAGACACTGTAAACAAGCACAACAAAGCGTACGTGGCTAACAGTGATCTCACAATGGCGCGTGTTTCTTCTCCTTGATACAGAGTGTCTACCACACATGTGTAGTATATGGCTGTTCAATAAAGAATGATCACTTTTTTTTTTTTTTTTTTTTGACAACGTACCTTTACTCATCCTCATAATTTTGATGGTCCTTCTCAAAATAGCCTCCCCTGAATACGATGCACTTGTCCCAGCATTTCTGCCAGTCTTCAAAGACATGCTGGAAACCATTTTTTGAGAGATCCTTCAAAATCGCCTCTGCAGCCCTCACCACTGCTTCTAATGATGGTTAATGCCTCCCACAGAGGCGTTTCTTCAAGTTAGGGAATAGAAACAGGTCACATGGGGCTAAATCCAGACTATGGGGAGGGTGAGGGATGCACTTCATGTTGAATTTTGCAAGATATTCAGGAACAAAACTGGCAATATGCGGCCGCGCATTATTGTGGTGCGCATCCAGCCTGCTTCACGGAAATGTGGTCTTTTGCGCCTGATATGAACTTGCAATGTTTTCAGGACATTCCTGTGGTATTGTCCAGTTGGTGATGTATGTGCAGGTACAACATGCTGATAAACCATTCCATGAATATCAAAGAATGAGATGACCATAACTTTCCCAGCAGAAGCAACCACTTTTGCTTTTTTGAGGGTTGGTGATGAAGGAGATTTACACACTGAGCTTTGCTATTTGCTCTCATGATCAAAATGATGTAGCCAAGTTTCATCAGCAGTGATTACGTTTGATAGAAACTCCAGATCTTCCTCTAACATCAACTTTAAGCTGCATGTTACCCCCAATGCAGTGGTAGGTGATACTGAACATGTCTGAATTTGCCTGATTCTCACAGGCGGGAACCAGGAGTACCAACAATGAAACTACTATGGCGTGTTTGTTTCACATTAAGCAAACAGAATATAATAAGATTGAATTTTAGTGTGAAAAATTATGTCCGTAAGAAAATTATGATCATTCTTTATTGAGCAGCCCTATATATATATAATATTCCCGGTAGACCACTAGAGGCTCTTGTATTCAACATACACCGTTTGTGATGACTTACTATCGTAAGTACTTGAATCCCAAGCTTCATCATTAAACTCTAATTATTTAAGTTAAGGATGGAAATGAATCATTTCTTCACACTAGCCGTATATAGGCTAAGGTTTTGGATTGTCAACATGAAAAATTCAATGCCATGGCTGGGATTTGAACCACGGATCTCCTGGTTTCCATCCAGTTGCTCTTAACCATTGAGCTACCATGAGCAATTATAGGATGCTATTTTGAACCATTAACTAATAATCCCACTAGAATAATGGCAGCTTCAAAAACACTTTTAGGTCAAATAATGACAGGACAGGTACTCAAAGTGTAAAGTGTGCAGAGCTGTTAGATCCATGATTCTCGGATCATAATGGCTAAGTAACTAGTAACTAAAGCAAGGATAAAGAAAGGTACTAAACAAAAATCAACTCAAAAAGAGCATATGATAAGGATTTAGTGCTAAAACATTGAAGAATTGAAATGGTTATCTACAAAAAAATTGGGAAAATCTATATCACTTTGCTTTTGAACTATTCAAAAAACAATGAGATATTACTAGGATAAAGCCAAACCAGGAATGTGCATAAAATGCTATGATATGGAGATATCACAGGTAACAACATTCATTAGAACGTCCATTGCAAGATTTGAGGTTTCTAAGACATATTCACAATTCATCACCATCTGAGAACTTTGCAATATATTCAAACATACAAGAAAGTACACAAGCAGAATATAAATGCTGCGAAAAAATATCATAAATCCAGAATAATTAACTGAGCTGATAAAATATCTACAACAATGTGGGCTATAGCAAACAATGAATTGGAGTCAACAAAACAAACAATATAATAAAAAAATGAATCTGAGGAGAGAATTACCAATGCAAAGTAAGTCGCGCATTCATATAATGACTATTTTGTAAACTGTGTTAAACTAGTAGCTACAAAACAAAATCTAGAAGACAGAATAATATAGATGCTCTCTCATAAGTAATATCGTTTTCCAAGAAAAACTATTATTTAAAATGTGTTCTGACAAGCAATTAACTAATTTTCAAAGTATTGTCGCGAACCCGTTATCTACGATAGCGCGGCTTGTGTACACAAAGAGCCGGCAGATAAAGATAGCATGCAGGTAAAGGTCTGCTGAAACAAACAAACTGAGATAAATGGAAATTTCTGGTGATTTTGAATGATAAAGATTAATCGGTTTCTTAATTGTTCCGGAACAGTCTGGAATTATCAGATGAGGTATTTAAGAAGGCGACGACTCGCCAAGAGCCGAGTCGTGAGCAGATGTAACAGGAGAGTTGTAAGCAGTAAACAGCTGTAGAGTGTTGTAACGAGAGTTGATGTAATCAGAACGCTGTTTGTTATTGTCATCAACCTTGGTAGACTGTGGTGTGTATATGTGACAATGTTGTTATATGAGAATTGAACAGTGTATTTCAACGGAAATAAAGAACATTTGGAATATCTGCAACTCAGACTTTCAATTCTACAAACCCAGGAAGTCACAGTATACACAATTATATTCTATGGTCTTGACCCATCGTTCAGCGAGGTTTGTCATCCCACGACGATACCAGTCTCTGGTTTTTGATGCAAAGAACTCAGTCACACCTACTTGCACTGCTTCAATGTTGTCGAAATTTCTTCCTCATAGAAAATGGACCATGGATCAAAAAGATGATAATCTGATGGTGTCAGATCAGGACTGTATGCTGGGTGTGGTGGCAGTTCGATTCCTTCCAATTTCTGAATTTTTCATGGTTGTTCGTGCAGTATGGGGTGTTGCATTGTCCTGTTACAATAGAACTCTATTTCGGTTAACTAATGCTGGGTATCTCCATCTCACAATTTCATAACTTGTTCCAGTTGTTGAGAAGACATATCTGCATCAATAGCCCACCCATTGGAACAAACTCCCAGTGAATCATAGCTTCAAAATTCCACCAGACACACAACATTACTTTGGGACCAAACTGATTTTTTTTAACGATGACTTTGGCAGGTTGGCGGGGATCAAAGCACTTTTATTTTTTGTAATTTACGTCCTCCAACATTGTCATAATGGACGATAAGTGGAGGGGGTGAAATGATGTTCCAATGAGCCCAGGTCCATAGAGCTTAGAGTTACCCTACATTCGTCTTTCAGGATAAGAGAAAGCCCCAGAAAAACCTTATCCAGGTAACTCACCCTGACCGAGATTCAAACTCAGGACCTCTTGAATGAGAGGCAGACACGCTATCATCTACATTACCGAAGTGGGCAATCAAAGCACTGTTTTGAGGCATCAGGATTTCAGTAATATACACATTTTTCATCACAAGTGACATTCTCCTGAGAAATCTATCATCCATGGAGTTATGGATAAGCTGACGACAGATATGCACTCTACATTCGGTCTGTTGAGGTGTCAGTTCGTGAGGTATAGATCTACAGCTTCTATATGATTTTCCAAGTGTCTTAATGTGGCCTTGTGTGGTATCTTTTGATTCACCAAATTCTTCTGAAAGCCTATGGGTACCCTTTTTGCAGATTTTCTTGCAAAACTTGCATGTTGTATCCTCAATATTCCATACTTTAGGTCTTCCAGAATGTGATAAATCAAGTGTTTTCATCTGCATTGTTGAAATGTTGGAACCAAGATTTTGCCATACACACTGACACCTTCTCCTTCCACTTTACATATTCTTCCAGCTGTGGCAGTGGCTAAATAATCTTGTTTCCAGTAGTGTTTTAGAAAGACTCAAGTTCAAACTTTGTACTCTCCATTTTGTGATTGTTTATTAACAACTGAAGACTGTTATATATACTCGCAATGTACACAACAGTAACCATGGCATTCTGTAAATGAGATAACCTAATACTAGTAATAATACTAATTAATGTATAATGTATTTATATAAACTAGTGACGTTCTTGTAGAGAAACATTCATGTAGAAAAAAATACTAACCATAGTACTTCTATATGCTTTTAAAATATTGTCAAAGATAAGCTCAATAAAGTCTGTGATAACCATGATACTAGGGGCAAATGATTATCATAGGGTGAGCATAATTAAAACTCAAATTAATAAAGATGCTTATACAATTTCCTGATGTATGTTTTAGTAGTTTTGGTTCTGGATTTATGTTGTTCCCCCCCCCCCCCCCCAAAAAAAAAAATACGTGGCAACTGCTGATTTTTCTAATTGTTTATATTTTATGTTCCTAAAGTGTTCCTTTGCTCTTGTTTCTACATTTTTTTGGTTTTCCAATATAAATTTGACTACAGTCACAGCATTCAATTTGATATATACCAGATATTTTGTTAGATGGAATGGCATCTTTGATGTTTGAGCAAATTAGGTTTTTTAAGGAGGAATGGTTGACTGGTGCTAGTTGAATGTTTTGTTTTTTGAAGACTTTTTTGAATTTATCATAGGGCTATGGATGGTAAGTGACTCTTTTGAAAATCATATTAGTTTCTGTAGCTGAGAGGGTTGTGGTTTCCTTTATTAGCTTCTTCTTTTTTGCTAAGTTCACTTTTTTGTCTACTAATGATTTGGGAAAGGCCTATACACGGCTAGTGTGGAGAAATGATTAATTTCCATCAATTAACTAAAATAATAAGAGTTAAATGATGAAGCCTGGGACTTAAGTACTTATGAAAGTAAGTGGCCACAAACGGTGTATCTCGAATGTGAGAGCCCCTAGTGGTCTACCGGGAAAATATATGAGTCAAATGGAAAATTTAATGTCAGGACGGTACGTTGGCTATGGCAGCTCAAAGATTAAGAGCGACTGGATGGAAACCAGGAGATCCGTGGTTCAAATCCTGGCCAAGGCATTGAATTTTTCATGTTGACTCTATTTATCCCTTTTTTTTGAGAAGTACTAGTTTTCATCATGTCTTTCACAGACAACTTGATTTTAATGTACTTTTTACAAGCAAAGATTTTGCATCTCGCATTTAATTGACGTGGATGAATTTCTTCCACGTCCAAATAAGATGCATGTCCCTTGTTTCTTTGCTGGAAGTTCAGAAGTCTCATCTGCAGACACTGATATATAAGTACGAAACTGCCTCAGAAATACTGTGCGATCGGCTGATAAGGTTTTAAGTTGTGCTCTACATACAAGCTGTTCTTTCATAAGAACTCTGGACATGAAAAAACTTTGACAATGTATTTTAGCTTTGTTTTTTGAAGTTTTCACACACTCATTTTACACCGTGTAACTTTGTCTCCTCCAATAAAAAACTACTGCACTTCTTTTAGCCATTGAGATCGCCATCCACTCTAATTCAAAGTTGTAGTTTCTGATTTCAATGTTCTTGTTACTCAGATCTGCATGACCCTTCTCCAGCTCTATAAAAACATCACAGGTTTTATTTCTCAGTTTGGTTTCTGAAAGGGTAAATGCACTATGAATGCATTACAATCGTTTGTAAATGATGTCCTTGAAGCAACTGATCACAATCAGCGAGCTATTGGTATTGATAAGCATTCTACTTAAGCACCTCTAAAAGATGGAGTTCCACAAGGGTCAATTCTGGGGCCCATTCTGTTCCTAATATATGTAAATGACCTGCCATCAAATCTCAAAGAAACACAAGTAACTCTTAAATATTAAAAGCAGAAGCATTATTAACAGTGAAGTACTCTTCATTTTTGAGTTTGATTAATGAGTCAGTATGTTTACACTCAACTTCACTTACTTGTTGTATAATTGAAACGTTTTCAAGATCATTCAATCTCATCCTCAGCTGTTTGGTGACTAAATGAACATTCCTCTTCTTCCACTACTACGGAGCTCCGATCACTCTGCCATCTGATGTTAGGGGCACTAAGTTTTAATACTTCATTTAATGTCGGGATTTCAAAATTTATAACTATCACAGTTTTTTGGTTATGAATATTTTTTCCCAAATATCCATTTCTATGGGTGTACTTAAAGATTTTAACAGTTTAATGTTATGACCAATGTTGTGGTTTTCTGTCCAAAAATGGTGTGAAACTGCAGATTTTTCTGTTTGTTTCAACTTAATGTTCCTCTGGTGTTCTTTTTGCCTGGTTAACAAGTTTCTCTTATATCGAGATTCAACTGTATTGGAACACCACAGTGAAGCGAAAAATTATTAAATTTTAGATGAGTCGCGTTTTTTACACATCTGTTTCACTTTCGTACCTATTTTGAGGACATGTTTCGCAAATCTTCGCTTGCATCTACGGCTCTTGTGCGACTGACGCTAGATCCAGCGGTGTGGGTAATTCTGGGGTTGTTGCTGCCATCTGTTGATTTAGTGATGAACTGAAATGTGGGATTCTCTTCTAGCGGGATTTCAAAGTTCATTAGTTGGTTTTTATGTTTTTCTATGTATATCCTCTCCCATATGACGAGTTCACTATGTTTTTGTACGTATTTTAGTAATTTTGTGCTATCTTCAATTTCATGATTTTCAGACCAGAAATGAGCTGCTATTGCGGACTTATCAATATTTTTGTATCTTAAGTGCCTGAAGTGTTCTTTCTTTCTAGTGCCTATGTTCCTTTTTGTCCTTCCTATGTAAATTTTTTCACAGTCTTTACACTTAATTTTGTAAATGCCTGACTTTTCCTCTGGTTTTATCTTATCAGTATTATTACTGTGAAGTAGGTTTTTAATGTTGTAATTGTTTTTTGGTGCCAATGTTATATTGTATTTCTTGAATATTTTTTGGAACTTTTTTGTGGCCCAGGGGTGGTAAGTAAATTTAGCAAATCTAGTTTCTTGTTTTATTGGTGTGAGAGCTGTGATCTGTTTTAATTTCTTTTGAAGTTTGAATAATTTTAGTTTTTTATCTACAAGGTTTTTTCCATATCCATTTTTTATTGCAGTTTTTAAGATTTGATGGTATTCGTTTTGATATTCTTGTTGGCTGAGAGGTAGATTTACTAATCTGTGTGTTAGACTGTTGATGGTTGCATGTTTGTGTGGAATTGGGTTGAAACTATTTGCTTTGATGTAATTATCTGTGTGTGTTGCTTTTCTATGAATGCCAAATTCTAGTTTTTCATTGCCTTTTTTGATTTTAAGGTCTAAAAAAGGTAGAGTACAGTCCTCTTCAGTTTCTACTGTGAATTGTATGCTGGGTTCTTGCAGGTTGAGTAGTTTCAAAGCATCATCTATTAGTTTGTAGGGCACTATTGCAAAGATGTCGTCTACGTATCTGTACCATGTTTTAAACATATGAGGGAAGGCTTTAGTAATATGTGTTTCGAAAAAGCTCATGTATAGATTGGCCAAAAATGGTGATAATGGGCTTCCCATAGCTAGTCCTGAAATTTGTTTATAATATTTTCCATCGAAGACAAAATAATTTTGATGTATACATAATTCAGTCATTGCCACATATTCTTCTATTGCATTGGCATCCAGGTTTATAGAATTTAGCCATTTTTTCAGTTGAATCAAAAGTTTGTCTAATGGAATGCTAGGGAAGAGGGAGCGGACATCAAAGGATACTAAAGTGTCATGAGGTTTAAGTTTAAGATTTTGAATTTTTTCTACCAGGTCTAAAGAGTTTTTTATACTCTGAGTATGGAATTGTGGAAAGGACTGAAATTTTTTGGTTAGCCATTTTGCCAGAAGGTAAGTAGGAGTGTTTATATTATTTACAATGGGTCTCATGGGTATGTTGGGTTTGTGTATTTTAGGCAAACCATATATTCTTGCAAGGGTAGGGTTGTCTGGTTTGATAGTTTTTTGTTCTGTAGTTGTTAAAATTTTACTATTAATGATGGTTTTTTGTACATCTTTTATGCATCGGTTGAGTGGATTAGAATCTATTTCCTGGAATTCTTTTTGTTGTAGTAACTCTAACATTTTTTCTTTGTATGTAGCTGTATCTAAGATTACTATTTTGTTTCCTTTATCAGCCCTTGAGAAGATTACATCCTTTTTCCTTAAAGATTTAATTATCTGAATTTGTTTCAAATGTTTTATTGGCTTTTTATTTATTAAGTTTTCCAATATAGGAGCTGATTTTTTCCTAATTATATTTTTGTCCATGGTTTCCAAGCCTTCTACTGCTAATTCTATGTCTGCAATGAATTCATCCGGGTTGCTGGAGTATGTTATACATGTTTTTAGGCCTTGGTTAAGTACATCTATTTCTTCCTTGTTAAAATTTTTCTTAGAGAGGTTAATTACACTATCTGGGGATGTGTTCTTTGCTGAAATTTTGTTATGTTTTGGTTGCCAATGATTATGATTACGTTTTAGTTTCTTATTTTGACGATAAATTTTCTCTTTGACTTTATAATTGATGTGTTCAATATTTCAACGAACATTTCGGCAACAAGAAAGAAATAAAACAATATTTGAAACTAAAGACAAAAAGAAGATTAATATCAGCGGACATAAAATTTATCAATAAGTGCCTAAAACGTAACATTTCTCCGAAATTTGTACGAAAAATAGTAAAATTTAACAATAACAGTAAAGAACAATTAGCTGCTGAAAAAGCCGTGTTAAAAGCCGAGAAAACAAATCACTACAGAAAAATAACGAATATAGACCTCTCTTTGTATAACCTACATCTAAAACTTGTAAAATTACTAGGAAACACAGCATGGGACCACTTAGAAGCCAAATCATTTGAACACATCAATTATAAAGTCAAAGAGAAAATTTATCGTCAAAATAAGAAACTAAAACGTAATCATAATCATTGGCAACCAAAACATAACAAAATTTCAGCAAAGAACACATCCCCAGATAGTGTAATGAACCTCTCTAAGAAAAATTTTAACAAGGAAGAAATAGATGTACTTAACCAAGGCCTAAAAACATGTATAACATACTCCAGCAACCCGGATGAATTCATTGCAGACATAGAATTAGCAGTAGAAGGCTTGGAAACCATGGACAAAAATATAATTAGGAAAAAATCAGCTCCTATATTGGAAAACTTAATAAATAAAAAGCCAATAAAACATTTGAAACAAATTCAGATAATTAAATCTTTAAGGAAAAAGGATGTAATCTTCTCAAGGGCTGATAAAGGAAACAAAATAGTAATCTTAGATACAGCTACATACAAAGAAAAAATGTTAGAGTTACTACAACAAAAAGAATTCCAGGAAATAGATTCTAATCCACTCAACCGATGCATAAAAGATGTACAAAAAACCATCATTAATAGTAAAATTTTAACAACTACAGAACAAAAAACTATCAAACCAGACAACCCTACCCTTGCAAGAATATATGGTTTGCCTAAAATACACAAACCCAACATACCCATGAGACCCATTGTAAATAATATAAACACTCCTACTTACCTTCTGGCAAAATGGCTAACCAAAAAATTTCAGTCCTTTCCACAATTCCATACTCAGAGTATAAAAAACTCTTTAGACCTGGTAGAAAAAATTCAAAATCTTAAACTTAAACCTCATGACACTTTAGTATCCTTTGATGTCCGCTCCCTCTTCCCTAGCATTCCATTAGACAAACTTTTGATTCAACTGAAAAAATGGCTAAATTCTATAAACCTGGATGCCAATGCAATAGAAGAATATGTGGCAATGACTGAATTATGTATACATCAAAATTATTTTGTCTTCGATGGAAAATATTATAAACAAATTTCAGGACTAGCTATGGGAAGCCCATTATCACCATTTTTGGCCAATCTATACATGAGCTTTTTCGAAACACATATTACTAAAGCCTTCCCTCATATGTTTAAAACATGGTACAGATACGTAGACGACATCTTTGCAATAGTGCCCTACAAACTAATAGATGATGCTTTGAAACTACTCAACCTGCAAGAACCCAGCATACAATTCACAGTAGAAACTGAAGAGGACTGTACTCTACCTTTTTTAGACCTTAAAATCAAAAAAGGCAATGAAAAACTAGAATTTGGCATTCATAGAAAAGCAACACACACAGATAATTACATCAAAGCAAATAGTTTCAACCCAATTCCACACAAACATGCAACCATCAACAGTCTAACACACAGATTAGTAAATCTACCTCTCAGCCAACAAGAATATCAAAACGAATACCATCAAATCTTAAAAACTGCAATAAAAAATGGATATGGAAAAAACCTTGTAGATAAAAAACTAAAATTATTCAAACTTCAAAAGAAATTAAAACAGATCACAGCTCTCACACCAATAAAACAAGAAACTAGATTTGCTAAATTTACTTACCACCCCTGGGCCACAAAAAAGTTCCAAAAAATATTCAAGAAATACAATATAACATTGGCACCAAAAAACAATTACAACATTAAAAACCTACTTCACAGTAATAATACTGATAAGATAAAACCAGAGGAAAAGTCAGGCATTTACAAAATTAAGTGTAAAGACTGTGAAAAAATTTACATAGGAAGGACAAAAAGGAACATAGGCACTAGAAAGAAAGAACACTTCAGGCACTTAAGATACAAAAATATTGATAAGTCCGCAATAGCAGCTCATTTCTGGTCTGAAAATCATGAAATTGAAGATAGCACAAAATTACTAAAATACGTACAAAAACATAGTGAACTCGTCATATGGGAGAGGATATACATAGAAAAACATAAAAACCAACTAATGAACTTTGAAATCCCGCTAGAAGAGAATCCCACATTTCAGTTCATCACTAAATCAACAGATGGCAGCAACAACCCCAGAATTACCCACACCGCTGGATCTAGCGTCAGTCGCACAAGAGCCGTAGATGCAAGCGAAGATTTGCGAAACATGTCCTCAAAATAGGTACGAAAGTGAAACAGATGTGTAAAAAACGCGACTCATCTAAAATTTAATAAGTTTCTCTTAGTTTTTCCTATGTAGCTTTTTTCACAGGTTTCACAATTAATCTGATAAATTCTTGATTTCAAATTGTTGGGGATTGTATTTTTCAGTGGTTTATTTAGCAGGTTCCTCAGACTGAATCTGTTTTGGGGTGCTAGTTTTAAGTTTAGTTTTTTTAAGATTCGTTCAAATTTTCTAAAAGCCCATGGATGGTAGGTGAATTTTCTATATTGCCAATTTGTGTTTTTAAGTGGTGTGAGAGTGATATTTTTTGATATCTTCAGTTTTTCCTTTCTATTCATCATGTTCCTTATGATGGCTGGGTTGAATCCATTTAATACCGCTATCTCTTTTATGTGTTGTTCTTTCAAAAATTCCTCCTTACTCAGTGGGATGTTGTATAGCCGGTGAATTAGACTTCTAAAGGCAGCTAGTTGATGTGAAACTGGGTTGTATTCATTTTTCTTTATGTAATTATCTATGTGTGTGGGCTTCCTGTATATTCCAAAATCTACACCATGACGATTTCTAGTTATCTTGAGGTCCAAAAAGGGTAGGGTGTTGTCTCTTTCTACTTCCATAGTAAATTGGATGTGATTATCTTGCAGGTTTAGTAATTTTAAAGAATCTTCTCTAAGTTTTTCCGGAATGATAGCAAAAACATCAACATATCTCCGCCAAAATTTATAAATCTGTGGGAAGGCCTTTACTATGTGTGTTTCAAAATAGCTCATGTATAGGTCTGCTAAAATAGGCGAAAATGGGTCAACTTTACAACAAGTAAGTGAAGTTTGAGTGTAAACATAGTGACTCACAAATCAAACTAAAAAATGAATACTTCACTGTTAATAATGCTTCTGCTTTTAATATTTACAAGTAGCTCTGTTTGCATACATAGGAATCGTAATCTCCGTACCCTAGAAAATGACATAAATCAAAAAAATCTTATTCGACATGAATGGCTGGTACGAAATAAGTTTCATTTAAATATAGATAAGACAACTTTTATTAACTTCAGTCCTGGTAAAGTATCTAATGAACTGCAGATTTGCATTAATACTCACTCCATAAAGGAAGCTAAAGAAACTAAATTCTTAGGAGTGTGGATTGATTCGGAACTAAAATGGAATGCATGGAAAACACATCAGTGATACACTAAAACTTTTAAATACCCAAGAAAAAAGCATCAAATTCACTGTAGAAATAGAGAAAGACGAGTATTTACCATTTTTGGATCTAAAAATAATGAGAAATAAAAACAGACTAAACTTTGGCATTTACAGAAAACCAACACAGACCGACAACTTACATAAAAGCTAATGGCTACAACCCAAGATCCCACAAACAAGCAATCTTCAATAGTTTAACGCACAGACTGGTCAACATCCCTCTCACAGCAGAATTCAACAAAATTATTGAAATAGCACAAAAAAATGACTTTCCCAAATCATTAGTAGACAAAAAGGTGAACTTAGTAAAAAAGAAGAAGCTAATAAAGGAAATCACAACCCTCTTAGCTACAGAAACTAATATGATTTTCAAAAAATTCACTTACCACCCATGGGCCTTTGATAAATTCAAAAAAGTCTTCAAAAAACAAAACATTCAACTAGCAACAGTCAACCATTACTCCTTTAAAAACCTAGTTTGCTCAAACATCAAAGATGCCACTTAATCTAATAAAAAATCTGGTCTATATCAAATTGAATGCTGTGACTGAGTCAAATTTATATTGGAAAAACCAAAAGAAATTTAGAAACAAGAGCAAAGGAACATTTTAGGAACATAAAATATAAACAATTAGAAAAATCAGCAGTTGCCACACATTTTTGGGGAAAAAACCACAACATAAATCCAGAACCAAAACTACTAAAACATACATCAGGAAAACAAGAACTATCCACATGGGAACAAATCTTCATTTCAAAATACAGGAACAAAGTATTCAATTTTGACATCCCCAAGAAAGATTTGTTCAGCAAACTCCTTGAACCGCCACCAGAGAAGACCTATGACAAAATATCGTCAACTACACCAATGAGAACCAGTCGATGGCCGGTTTAGGATGGAGGCAAAGTCTCTGAAATATGTTCCGGAAAAATTTAAAAGTAAGTGTTGTTTAGTGTCATTAATTGACTCCCTTTAAATTTAATACATTGTGTTTTTTTTACTTGTGTTTTTTCTTACTTAAAAATCAAGGCTAATATTTCGTCTTGATAATCTGCTTTTTCAGTTGTTAAATCGTGACCATTTATGTATATTAGTTGAAACAGAATATTTGTGGCCCAGTCTTATTTTACACAGTTTTTGAGCAGCCAAAATAACTGTTTTCGACTCCATATTGGCATTCTCAATAGAGAATTGTAGTCTTCGCAAAGTAAGTTCTTTCATAACTCCATCACATTTGTATTCTTGCATAAAGGTTTTGAGAATCCTTTGCCTTTTAAGAATCAAAATCTGTTATAGTTTAATCCATCTGGAAGAATAATACTTTTCAAGAGCGAAAGAATCTGTTTCCTTCTCTCTCTCTCTCTCCCTCCCATCTTTCCCACAAATATACACACACATACAAAATTCTATCGTCTATAGATTAACCTTTTGTGAAAAATAAATGTGTCTATTGTTACTGTTTAAAATATTACTTATTTCTAATAATATATTAAAATAATACTTATTTTGCTCTTTAGGTACTTGCAAATTGGATTCACACTTCAAGATTACACGTAGGACTTAATTATGTAAATATTTTTCTATGTCCTACCTGATAATGATCCTTAATCATGTATTAATTTATTCAAACAATTAAGTTTTAAGACTTAAAACTTTCACAGCAAGCATTATTAATTAAAGCTTCACAGGTTATCAGTCATGTCAAAGTTTAACACGCTGAGTTTTAGGCCATTTCAAAATCCATGACCTTCTTCAGGAACTGAATATGAAAAAACCTGGCCGACCGTCCCCATATACAAGGGTCCTTCAATAAATAACCATACTAATTTAATTATATTTAAATAAAGCGCCCTGGAGCACCATGGCCGCTAGTGGTGGAAAAGTGAATCCTTCCTCTAGGAGTGTTGTGAGTGCCAGTCATGCAGAGTCAATCAGTTGGGAGTTAGACCCTGATACGTGAGGTCGTGTTTACTGCACCCACCATGGAAGTGAAATTGCAGCAACGCGCATCAAAGTTTTGTGTTCTGTTAGACAAAACTCCTACAGAAACCTTTGAAATGATGCATTAAGCATACAAGGACCAAGCTTTAGGCAAAACACAAGTCTTTGAGAAGTATAAATGTTTCAAAGGGAGTCATGAAGACCTTCAAGGTTCTCCGAAACCTTGAAAGACCCGTAACAGCAAAAGCATAAGTCAACATTAACATAATTGACGCAATTGTGCAAGAAGATCGTTGCATAACAATTTTGGAAGTTGCAGATATAATGCATTTGTCTGTTGGAACTGTAGACGACATAATTCGCAATGTTCTTGCCTATCGAAAAGTTGCACGTGCTGAAGGTCGAACAGAAGGTTCACCACGTCTTGATGTGTCAAGAATGGCTCAGAAGGTTACAACGGAAGCCAGACTTTCTGAATAGGGTCATCACTTGTGAGGAGAGTTAGTTCCACCATTACGACCCATTAACGAAACAGGAGAGTTTGCAGTAGAAACGTTCATCAAGCCCTAGGCCTAAGAAAGCAAAAGTTCAGAAAAGTGCAGGAAAGGTCATGCATCTCGTATTCTTTGACAAACAGGGCATTCTGTATTATAATGTTGGAACTAATCAATGCACAGTAACTGCTACTTACTATTGTGGCGTACTTAAGGGGCCACTTAAGAAAACAATCGCCGAAAAGCGACCAGATCTCGCAAGGAGAGGATGGATCTTGCATCAGGATAATGCCCCTGCTCATCAAGTTTGTGCAACTCAAGATGTCATCGCAGAAATGTGCATTGAGATCATGTCTCATCCACCTTATTCTCCGGATCTTGCACCATGTGCTTTTCACCTCTTCCCTAAAGTGAAACAGGAGCTTTGTGGTCGCCATTTTCAAAATGATAAGGAGTTGAACAATGTTGTCATGGGTATCATGAACAGACTGTCCAAAAATGGGTTCAATGAGTCTTTCGAACAATGGGTAAATTGTTGGAATAATTGTATTTCATCAGAGGGAGAATATTTCGAAAGTGTGTAGGTAAATGTTAGTGAAATAAAGCCATTGTGTTAATTGAAAAATTAGTTAGGTTATTTATTGAAGGATCCTCGTATATATATCCTTCCTCCTGTGGGTAGGGCTTGAGTCATGCCTCTGTATGACAATCAGTGTCATTGGTGTGGCTGAACTGATTGCCATACAGAGGCATGACTCAAGCCCTACCCACATGAGGAAGGCTATACATGGAGATGGTCGGCCAGCTTTTTTCATAGTCAGTTCCTAAAGAAGACCAAGAAGTTTGGAATGGCCGAAAGCTTTAATTAGTTACTTTGACATGGCTGATCACCCATGAAGCTATAATTAATGGCACACAGTTGTGGTAACATGCAAAACTGTAGTTAACTTCTAGAGAATGTTTATCTATATCATTCCTAAAATTTACAAATCTTTGAATTTGTTGTACATGAAGTTAAGTTGTTTCTCTTATGTAATACTCTAGCAGTCTTACCTTGTTGAATCAGACAATACGAACTCATCTTCCGCCAGCGCATTATCCTGAAACAAATTAAATTTTACTATCAGTTTCTAATTACACATTTTTATAAAAGCTATTTTAAAAGTTTCCTATTACTTATCCAATGACTTTGCTTCTCTGTATGACAGAGGGGATTCAGCACCGAAACCTGTAGTTTATTGCAACTATGCCCCAAAGGGAAGCATCCCCGGGAAGAAAGATGAGATGAGGGGAGACAGAAGGCGGCTGACCCAGGAGTCACGACAGTGAAGAGGGCAAGGTCCCTATTATGGACCCGTTAGAAACTACCCTGGCATGCCAACACAACTGACATCCCACCTACCGTGGTCTGCAAACAGCCCATCAGATGGGCCTGGAGACTGGAAACCATCCTACAGAAGGAGGAAGTGTTTACCAGGAGCATATCATCCTGACATGCAGCACCGAGACATCCGTCGACACTTCTACCCTGAAAGAGACCACCAGATGAGAGATAATGTGAAATGGTAATGGAAATGAAATGGAGGAACAAAAAATTTGGGGGATGTAATTAACCAGCATTCCCCAGGAAATCTAGGAAAACCACCCAAAAAACCCATGGGTCAGCCACGGGAATCAAACCTGTTCCACAGACAAAACAACTGAGCCATCTTGCTCAGTCACTATGTGTGTTTGTACATAATATTTCTGAAACACTGTGTTATTTAATACACCTCTTTATAGAAAATAGCATTACAGTTAGTATAAACGAACAATGGATATCCTGCCTCTATGGTGTGGGGTTAGTGTGTCTGCCTCACACTCAAAAGGTGCAGAGATTAAATCTCAGTCAATGTGACTTATCTGGATAAGTCCTGGGGTTTTCCTTATCCTGAATGAAGTCGGATAATTCTAAGTTCTCATGAGGTCAGTTCAACATCATTTCATTCACTGTCCGATATGACCTACGTAGTAGGATATTTAATAAAAAACAAATAGGATATCATTGAGTTTAAATAGGATATGGCTCTGGTTTTGATTTGATTTATTGATTCATCCATTAAAACATGTACATGTTATAGGACACGTCAAATTAAAAAAACTAAGTACAATATTTACAATTAAGGTAGCTAACTAAATATTTACAAATTTAAAAATTCATCCACGCTGTAGAAGCTATTGGCTCTAAGGAAGTTTAATAACAATTTCTTAAATTGATGTTGTGATTCAATCTTTTTTATAGATTCAGGTAGTTTATTGTAAAGATATAAGCCAGCATATGTGAAACTATTTTCATACATCTTTGTTTTGTGTGACTTCACAAATAAATTATTCTTTGTTCTGGTGTTGTGTATATGAATTTCAGAATATGTTTTGAATAAACTTAGGCTTGCTTTCATATGTACAAGAGTTTCATATATGTATATACTTGGCAGTGGTAAGATACCTAATTTACTGAAGTATGGCTTACAACTAGTTGTGCTTGAGAGATCCGCTATGATTCTAATTATTTTCTTTTGGTATCTGAATACTTTTATACTGTCTTTAGAATTTCCCAAAAAAATTATACTATACGCCAACAAACTGTGAATATATGAAAAGTACACTACTCTCCGAACTTTCAAGCTCGACATGCCTGTAATTGCCCCGATTATGAAATACATTTTACAAAGTTTTTTCGTCAATGTCTCTATGTGAGTTTCCCAACTTAAATTTTCATCTAGTATTAGTCCCAGAAATTTGATAAGTTTTTACATAATGTATTTGGTCTTGTCCCAGCATTAATTTTGGATACAATTGACTTCCACTCATTTTATTATAGGAGCTTAGGCTGCTGTTTTCTCCTTACTCAATATTAACATATTGGCACTAAACCATTTTTTAATATATTTTAGACTATTTTCAATATGTACATCTGCCCCTTCTTTATTCACCCCTTTGATAAAAATATTTGTATCATCTGCAAAAAGTGTAACATTTATATCTGTTCTGTTTTCATTATCTGCCAAATTGTTAATGTACACTATAAATAAAAGAGGCCCAAGCACCGAACTTGACCACTGTGGCAGAGTAAAATGAGAACTGCAATTATGAAATGCTCTATGAGAGTTAGTTGGATACGAGTCCCAGGCTTCATCATTAACTCTTATTATTTTAGTTAATTGATGGAAATTAATCATTTCTTTACACTAGCCATATATAGGCTAAGGTCTTTGATAAAGTCAACATGAAAAATTCAATGCCATAGCCAGAATTTGAACCACAGATCTCCTAGTGGTATACCGGGGAAATATAAGAGTCAAATGGAAAATTTAATGTCAGGACGGCACGTTGGCCATGGTAGCTCAAAGGTTAAGAGCGACTGGACGGAAATCAGGAGATCCGTGGTTCAAATCCCGGCCATGGCATTGAATTTTTCATGTTGACTCTATCAAAAACCATAGCCTATATAGGTATATGGCTAGTGTAAAGAGATGATTAATTTCCATCAATTAACTAAAATCTCATACAACATTGGAAAAAAAGTGTTTATGCAAGTCCAACTATATGTCATATACAAAAGTGAATCGAGAAGATATTGACACATTGCTTCACTCACACTGTTTATTCACAGGACATGTTTCAAGAGCTCTCGCTCCTATCATCAGCTGATACTCGACTAGTGCAAGTTGTAGTGGTTTCCTCTTTCTCCGTTTTGTCAATAGATGGCGTGATGTACTTGTCAAAGATGACCGGTGGTGGAGTTTCAAAATTCATGACTATGACGATTTTTGTTGATGAAGATTTTTTCCATACGGAAAGGTCTATGGGATGATTAACATTTTATTAGAGAAGTTTTCAAGTTGATGTCATGTCTAGTATTCAAAAAATGAAAAGCCACTGCTGATTTTTCTGTTTCACCATTTTTAATGTTTCTTAGATGTTCTTTAGTTCTGATGTTAATATTTCTTTTTGTTTTTCCTATATAAATTTTAGGGCAAGTTTCACATTTGATCTCATAGATTCCTGGTTTTTCTTTGGTAGTGATTGAATTTTTGGAAGGGCCATATGCTGCCACGTACTTCCTCCCCAGTGACAACGTTGAGGAATCTCTTTGGGAAGTGACTTTGCGTCCTGAACTTGTAGCACGCTGTATTGACTGATTACTGTCTGTAAGTTTAGCCATAAAAATGGATTTCACCGTTGATGGAGGCCTAGATGGTGTATGTTCATTCAGCAGGAATACTGGTTTGAGTTTATCAACAGAAACCGTTTCCAATGTATAAGGACTATGATACAATGAAGCATAAAATTAATATAATTTTGAGTTGAAATTGTTTGTTGACCACGAGGTGTTTCCACAATGAAGTGGTTTTATGAATGTTTGATTAAGGGTACAGTCATTGTAGATGGGCAGGAGAGATTTCCAAACTGGATGTCTGATATAGTAGGCATGCTTTTTAAGTCAGTACCGTTTTGGAATTTAGAAAAGACATGCATAGATATCGCAATAATTTTATTTTTACATGAAAGCCTGTTCCATAATCTACTTTTCTACATAATTTCCGTGAATATTGAGGCACTTGTCATAACGTGGCACCAGTTTTTGAATACTCATAAAATTCTGCCGCCCTGACGTGTTAACCGCTGTATCACAACTGTTTTGACTTCGTTATCTTGAAGATACTAACTGCTCAGATGTTTCTTCAAGTGCAGGAACAAATGGTAGTCACTGGGCGCCAGATCAGGGCTGTATGGAGGATGATCTAGAGTTTCCCATTGAAAAGATTTGATGAGATCTTTGGTCCGATAAGCTACATGTGGACGGGCATTGTCATGCAGCAAAACGATACCCTTACTCAACTTGCCACGTCTTTTGTTCTGGATTGCACGGCGCAGATTGTTCAATGTCTCACAATAAGATGCTGCATTGATGTCTCATTACGAGGCAGAAACTCCACTAGCAATACTCCTTTTCTGTCCCAAAAAACTGTGCACATGATTTTCTGGGCAGAAATTGTTTGCTTAAACTTCACATTTGTGGGTGATGATGAATGTCGCCATTCCATGGATTATTGTTTCGATTCTGGTGTGACGTAAGCCACCCATTCGTCACCAGTAACAATTTGGTCTAAAAAATCTTCACCTTCATTGTGGTACCACTCAAGGAAAGTCAATGCACTGCCTAAACGTTGGGTTTTGTGCAAATCCGTCGACATTTTCAGAACCCAACGTGAACACAATTTCCGGTACTTCAAGTTCTCGGTCACAATGCGATACAAAACACTACAAGAATATTGAGAAAAATAGTCGCACAATGATGAAATTGTAAAGTGTCTGTTTTCTCTCACCTTTTTGTCCACTTTCTGCACGACCAAAGGACGCTCACTCCGTTCTTCATCATGCACATCTGTGCGGATATCTTTAAATGCTCTCACCCATTTCCTTACCATTCCATCACTCAATGTTTTGTCCGTAAACTTCACAGATCTCATGATGAATATCGATTGGTTTTACGCCTTTAGCACTAAGAAATCGTATAACAGCCCATACTTCATAATCGGCAGCACTCATGATTGTCGGAGGCATCCTAAACACTCAGGTCGGAACGCCGACCGTAACACTGCGGCGGCGGAATCGCAAAACTGTACTGACTTAAAAAACATGCCTCGAATATGAAGAAGTTATAAGCTCTGGGTACATGAACACAGATTTTGCTTAGCAATGATGAACGTTGATTGGTTTAAGTGATGCCATATGCTGTTTTAGACTAAAGACCGAAGACTCCTTATCACATGCTATTGGTGTTATATGAAAGAAATCAGCTGCCGGAGGCTTGATAGTGGCACCATAATCATTTCTGTAAAAGTGATATATTCTTGTATTACATAGCACTGTGACTTTGTGGGTTCATGAAATTAAAAGTCCAAGTTGCAGAAATTCAAATGTTTTTTTATTTCCGTAGAAATACACTTCGGCCAACCCTTACAGTAGCAGAATTATGTAACATACACAAATACAATCGACAAGGTAGTTGACCACAAACAAAAAGTTCACTTTCAAAACATAGCTGCATGGGTCCAATTCAATCACATCTATCTAATTACGACTAACTACTGGCGTGTCGCAATTTCTTTTATATACCTCTACTCATATTTCTGGAATGAACAAGACAGCACTAGAACCTTCTAGTTATCTAACTTTATCACTTTTGGCAAGCATTTTATCTCTGCGCTATCTAGCTTTTTGGCAAGCTCTTTATCTCCGTGGTGCACTGTCTGTCCCTTTGTACGCACAAGCTGCATTATCGCAATAATGGGTTCACGACAGCACAAAGAACCATTAAAATGGTAGATAAATTTTTGACCCAGTCTTCTGAGAGTCAAGCTGTTAAGGTTGCTTTGTGATGATGGTATGTGTATAAGGGCGCCCAACTGCAGTGGTTATCAGCATTCTTTAGAAAATCTTTCATGGCAAAAGCCAGATATAAACGATTCTAAAACTTAATACAAGTGTAAATAAACTCTCAAAAAATACATGTACACAACAAAAGCAAAAAGACAATAAAAAGAAATATAGGGCCCAACAGGAAAAAAAAATGAAAAAAATCTTCACTAAATTCTAAAATCTAACTCAGAAAATAGTTTAAAAACCTTCTCCACCGCTTTATTGTCATCCGCTAGCATTTCTGCAAAGCTGGGCGGTAGCTGCAGAGATGTCTTAAGGTGTTAAGTTTAAAGGGAGTCAATTAATGACACTAAACAACACTTACTTTTAAATTTTCCCGGAACATGTTTCAGAGACTATTTGCCTCCATCATCAACAAGGACTACGACGATGGAGGCAAAGTCTCTGAAACATGTTCTGGGAAAATTTAAAAGTGTTGTTTAGTATCATTGACTCCCTTTAAATTTAATTTATTACAACAACACTTTTCAACACTTCCAAGAAAGGAATTGTCTTAAGGTGTGCTAGGCAAAAACACTAGGCAGCACATGTCGGACAGATAACACTTCATTGCAAAATGAACAGACTGGAGCAGGCCCCTTTTAAACTGAACACTATGCCTAAAAAAGCACTGCCTAATGCACAACTGAGCCAAACTCACTTCCTCATGACAAGATGAACGAAGGTTGCTTTGATGTTGCAGGCAAGCATTCAACGTTCCTAATGGATGCCGAATGATAGGCAGTAGTTTTAATATGGTAGATTCCCAAAGCTTTTGTGAGGTGAGCAAACAGTTGGCAATCTGTCATCCTCTATTAGTTGTGATGAATTTAGAAATCCCAAAATGCACTAACCGTATGGACAGAAGAGTGCTAGCAACCATTTCTGCAGGAATGTCCTTTATGGGTACTCCCTCGGCCAACATGTAAATCTGTTTATTATTGTTAAGAGATATGTAAAGCTTTGGGACCAAGCTATAGGCTCGTTAAGTTACCTGTGTATGGACATTGTGCACAAGATGGCTACATGTTCACAAAGGTCTTCTACCACTACATTATTTAACTCTTCATAGGAGCAGGCATATTCTTTTACACCATTTGATAATGCTGCGCAATGTTTAATATGCAATAAGGTCCTGAATACATATGAATATATAATCTCCAGCACCAACTATGACACTTGTCATGCTAGTGATTACGACAAATTAGGAGATAAAGCTGGAGCAGTAACGTAACACCAGCAGTTACAGTATGATTGTTATTGTATTGTCTGTTGTGATTATTATTATTTAGTTGTTCTATATGGCACAGCATTAATAAGACTGTCCTAGAGTGTATTATATATTAATGTTAGCTTATTAATTTTCTAAAAGAAATGGCTGAATAACTGGTATGCTAATTACATAACATATACTTATTTAAATACATGTGAACATTGTATGCTTCGATTGTCACTGAATGTGACTAAGGAGTTGTATGACACTATGGAAAAGCCATCACTGCACCACTGCTTACCAATCAACAGTTCTGAGTGCACTAGCGTGCATGCGGGTAAAAGACGGCAGCACGAGGGTGCACGCTGCCACTGATCACTGGCCTATTATGACTTTTTCAGGTTAGTTTATGATCAAAAAGTACTCCAAGATTTTTTCTTTATCTGTTCTTTTTAAAGCAGTATTGTCATATTGTAAGTTCAATTCAATTTGTTTTCTGGTTAAGGAGGATAATTAACTTTTCTCCATATTTACTGTCATGAGATTTTTTAAACCATTTTTTCAAATGTTCTAGAGATGACTGTGCTATCGTTCCTAAATGTTTAATATTTTGTGTTTTGTGGGAATGCCACATAATTAAATCATCTGCATATAGGGCAGTTTTCATGCCAGTATTTTGAATGATATTAGGGAGATCATTTATATATATATATATATATATATATATATATATATATATATGTTAAAGTGGTACTGAAAACATCTCCTTCAGGAAGTCCCAAATGTGTTTGAATTTAGATGTTGCTGTGCCATAAGACATGGCATAGAATATTTCTATTAAAAATTCACAGATTCAGCATAGCATATTATGTCTAACTCCAATGTTTTGTAATTTTTTAATTAAATTATATCTCCAAATGGAGTCATATGCAGATTTAAAGTCTACGAATATGGCAAGTGTATGATGTTTTTTTATTAAATGCATCTTTTATATCTTGGCTTACTAAAATTACTTGTTCATTTGTAGAATGATTTATTCTGGAGCCAGTCTGAGATGTTGAGAGTAGATTACTGGACTATGTGAGTGTTTCCAAACTTTTGCTCACTGGCAGGAATGCAGGATTTTGTCCACATCCTGCTTAATTGACGGCCAAACAAAGTGCTGTCTGATTAAGTCACTATACCCTTGGTACTTGTATGAGCCAGGTCACGTAGTGCATGGAAGACTCTTTCTCGGCAGGATGGTGGAATATATGGTCTGAATTTTTCAGTAGAATAATCAAACTCAGATCCGTCAGGTAATACTATTGTAGTGAATGTCAATGAACAAGATTCCAATGTTTTAAGGTGTGTTAGTTCTGGATCATTTATTTGTAATTTAGCAATACCTTCATATGAGATACTTGTTGGTAACACAAGGTATGCAATTCTATAACATGCAGCAGCTGGAATATTCTGTCTCCCTGGAAAGTACTGAATATCCGTAGTTAACTGAGCAAGATAATATAAATGTCACAGCTGTCTGGGTGTTGCTTGTCTATGCATTGTTTGAAACCATAAGTTGTAACGATATATTTTAGTTAGAACTTTTTATATGAATATTGTTTTCTGATATGACTTAGTAGGCCATGTAATGAAAATATTAAAAACACACATATATATGTAATTTTGAGATTGGCCGTAGTAATAATTGTATTACGTAATGTGGTGACGTAGCAGTACATTGGCCAATCACAAAATTAATAGATGAGTAACGATAGTTATGGAAAATCAATAATCTTGAGATATATGTTCTTCAGTCTTGTTTCACGACGATGGAAAAATGTTGCGGTGAATATAAAAGTTTTGTAACTGAAAAACCATAATCGTCAAAAAGAATTATTCGGTATTCGTAATAGTGACAAGTGGACGCCAGATTATACAATCAAATTATATAGTTAATCAAACTCAATCATCAAAAAACAATTCGACCTGCAATGATTCAGAGGGACGGTCACAAAGATCGCTCCCAACTTTGGGGTTGATTAATCATCGAGAAACGAGACGACCTGTTATATCGCCACAAATATTAACTTAAAAATAAGGATTTATCAATGTGTTGGAGGTTTTTTACAGTGACTGATTATGAAAGAATGTTCGAATGAATTATAATCCAGATTATACAACTACATAATATATTACGAAATCGGAGTCATATAAAATTTTATTTCTGTCACCAAAAATCTACACCTGAGAACAGATCTCATGACTCTTATGTAATCAAATCTTGACCTGGATCTTCCAAACAGTCGACATTCTTCCTATCTGCAGCGAGTGGAGGAAAAAACGCCACAAAGTTAACAGTTTATGATCGGTGAATATTGTAAATTGCCGGCCTTCCAGCAATTATCATAAGTGTTTCACAGCTTAGTAAGCCTCTCACAATATGTGGACATATGTACCGTGACTTTGTGGGTTTTTAGAATTAAAAGTCCAATTTGCACAAATTAAAAATCGTTCTTTATTTGCGTAGGAATACACTGTTCAATTCTCATGTAACAACATTACGTCACATACACACAGTCTACCAAGGTCGATCACAATAACAAACAACGTTCTGATCAGTTTTCAACATTCTTGTAACACAACTCACTGTTTTACAAAAACTGTCCTGCTGGCGTGTCACAATCGCTTATATATCTCATTCATAATTCTAGAGACTTCTCGAGCAAATAAGAAAAACAACTATTCTCTGTCAATCGAGATATCTCTCGAACCTTCCAAACGTGAAATCCTATCTGTGCCGGCAAGTCCTTTATCTTAGCTATCTTCATTTGATGGCCCCTTTGTATATACTAGCCGCACTATTAACTGCTTATGCAAGCTCGTGAAACATTATCTGCCATCTATTATCTATTTGCGCCGAAACTTTTATGCCTGTTACCGCGACAGTACTGTAATTTCATTATGTGTCTATGAGGGATTTAGAAAAGAATGCCAGTGGTTCTGGTGTATCTCCTCTCACTTGTTTTAATGAAGCTCCCATGGCATTGTCCGAAGCATCAGCAGTTAAAATTAAAGAAAGTTTAGTAGAAGGATGAGCAAGCAGAGTTGCATTAGTTGCTGTTATCTCAACTTGTTGAAAGATTGATCTGCTTTGCAATTCCACGCAATTGGGCATTTATCCTTTCTCTTCGCATTTTTGCATAGATCAAATAAAGGTTGTTGAACTTCTCCTATGTGTGGTAAAGAATGCCGGTAGAAATTCACAAGTCCTAAAAATCTTCAAAGATCTGCTATTGTTGCAGGATGTGAAAAATCTAGGATAACTTGTACCCTTTCTGACAGTGGTAAAATTCCATGGTTTGACACAAGGTAGCCAAAAAATGAAACTTCTTTTTCACCAAAAATACACTTTCTTGTGTTGATATTAAGATGATGCTTTTCTAAGCATTCGAAAAGTTGTTGTAGATGGATCATATGTTCATCCTCTAACAATGATGCCACTAGGAAGTCATCTAGATAAGAAGAACACATGAATATAATGCTGGAAAGCCTGCGATGCATTCTATAATCCAAATGGCATCTTCAAGAATTCTAAAGATCAAATGGAGTTATTATAGCAGTCTTAGAAATATTCTCTGGTGCCACAGAGACATGATAAGCTCTAATAAGATCAATTTTGGAGAATATAGTTTTGTCAGTTGACAGTTGAAGTCCTGTAGATGTACTAAAAATGGTCAGGAACTATGACAGCATTAACACTAATTATAGTTTATGAACTACTTATTTTTCTAATCCAATAAAAATACCAGCGGTGCATCCGTATAGCTGTGAATGTTACTTACGTTAAGAGATAATTCATCATTGTCTTCAATGTCTGAATACTGCAAATTTATGATGATAGGTTCCAAAATCTAATCACATGCTATTTCTGTCCAAAAGTTGTCTCCTTGTAATTTATCTGATGTCTCACACAGTTTTCCCAGTCTTGTTGTGTTCCTTGTTAATTTCTTTGTGAATAAGACGTTCAACATCAGTTTCAAAGTATTATTTCTATTTGCAACATAATTTGAGCCCACATTAACTCAATTGGATTGTTCTGGCAGTAGTAAGGGGGAAGGTGGATCGTATCTCACAGATCTAGCTGATACACTTTTTCATGGAAGAGTAATTGAATAGTACTGCTTTGAACTCTCTAGAGTAAATAGAGATTACAAAACATTCATAAACAAAGATATAATGTGACCAGACACGTTCTGTCAGACCAGCAGGAAGTGTATTGTTTCCTCTCATCGAATTTAGCAAACACCTTGGTTTATTCAAAGATAAATTTCTTTTATCACGTCTGGTCAAATGTTTATGTTTTAGTTCTGAGTAATTTCAAATATACATTCACAAATACATGCCAACCAATAATGGTGTTCAATACCTTGCTTACATCACAATGTATTGTTATAATATAATGGTATCTACTTTATTTATTTGTATTAGGAAAACTATTTGAGCTAAAAGTATGGCATTTTTACGGTTATGTTAAATACATTACTCTCTCCTTCCTTATGGATCAGTTTTTGCAAAATCTGAATTTTTGTCCTAGCACAGATAATATTTATTTGAGATTGATTAGTTTGGTGCTCATCACACACCACATAGGGGGAGTGTAGTATGACAACACTGCAGGACTCCGATTGGTTGCTCACCTAGTAGCGCTCAAAGACAAACATCATCCCATTTGAAACACATAATAGTGCTGCTGTAAAATCAAAAGGTATTACCAAAATGTACCAAAAGGTATATTTAGCACAGAAAATCTTCATATATGATTCTCATGTGACAACAAACTCTTATAGAGAAATGATACACATTCCTTGCTATTCATGTGCCACACATAAATGTTTTGTAATCTATTTGTGATAAGAAACAAAAAGTAAACTGAACTGTTCTTACAAAGGCAAAAGTCAAGGTCTTCAGAGTAAAATTACAACAAATTCTCAGTTTTGGAATGCCACTCAACTTTTCAAATAAAAATCCTGTAAGGTAATTGTAGTTCAGGAGTTGCAAACTTGTAATGTGAAAGAGTCTGCAAATAGCTGTTTGATAATTTTGTTGACTGCTCTTGTGACTAGCATTTATTGTTTTATGAAGCTCATTTGAGCTATGACCAATGCAGACCACAGATTACCACACTGAAGATACCAAGCACAGTCCTTGGTCAAACACCAATATCTTTGATGCCTTCTAGATCACAACCTACAAATTTAGGAAGTAAAAAACATTTTAAATATTAAAAGCAGAAGCATTATTAACAATGAAGTATTCTTCATATTTGAGTTTGATTTATGAGTCACTATGTTTACACTCAACTTCACTTACTTGTTGTATAATTGAAACGTTTTCAAGATCATTCGATCTCATCCTCAGCTGTTTGGTGACTAAATGAACCTTCCTCTTCTTCCACTACTACGGAGCTCCGATCACTCTGCCATCTGGTGTTAGGGGCACTAAGTTTTAATACTTCATTTAATGCCGGGATTTCAAAATTTATAACTTTATCACGGTTTTTGTTTATGAATATTTTTTCCCAAATATCCAATTCTATGGGTGTACTTTAGGATTTTAACAGTTTAATGTTGTGGTTTTCTGTCCAAAAATGGTGTGAAACTGCAGATTTTTCTGTTTGTTTCAACTTAATGTTCCTCTGGTGTTCTTTTTGCCTGGTTAACAAGTTTCTCTTAGTTTTTCCTATGTAGCTTTTTCACAGGTTTCACAATTAATCTGATAAATTCCTGATTTCAAATTGTTGGGGATTGTATTTTTCAGTGGTTTATTTAGCAGGTTCCTCAGACTGAATTTGTTTTGGGGTGCTAGTTTTAAGTTTAGTCTTTTGAAGATTCATTCAAATTTTCTAAAAGCCCATGGATGGTAGGTGAATTTTCTATATTGCCAATTTGTGTTTTTAAGTGGTGTGAGAGTGGTATTTTTTGATATCTTCAGTTTTTCTTTTCTCTTCATCATGTTCCTTATGATGGCTGGGTTGAATCCATTTAATACCGCTATGTCTTTTATGTGTTGTTGTTCTTTCAAAAATTCCTCCTTACCTAGTGGGATGTTGTATAGCCGGTGAATTAGACTTCTAAAGGCAGCTAGTTGATGTGAAACTGGTTTGTTTTCATTTTTCTTTATGTAATTATCTATGTGTGTGGGCTTCCTGTATATTCCAAAATCTACACCATGACAATTTCTAGTTATCTTGAGCTACAAAAAGGGTAGGGTGTTGTCTCTTTCTACTTCCATAGTAAATTGGATGTGATTATCTTGCAGGTTTAGTAATTTTAGAGAATCCTCTCTTAAGTTTTTCCGGAATGATAGCAAAAACATCATCAACATATCTCCGCCAAAATTTATAAATCTGTGGGAAGGCCTTTACTATGTGTGTTTCAAAATAGCTCATGTATAGGTCTGCTAAAAAAGGCGAAAGTGGGCTCCCCATAGCTAATCCTTTCGATTGTCTGTAGAAGTTTTGGTTAAACATGAAGTAATTATTCCTTATGCATAAATCTGTAAGATTGATAACGTCATCTATTTCTCTGGGGTCCGTTGTAGTCTGGGTTAGCCATTTTTTGAGGAATGTAGGTATTTTTTCTACTGGAACGCTTGTAAAAAGTGTCTTAACGTCAAAAGAAACTAGTATGTGATTTTCCGGGATGTAATAAAGCAGTTATCCCCAATATACAATAAAACTTACAACAAAAAATAAGAAATTTAAATAGGAAGCCTGTGGTATATCTAAAAGCCGACAAAGGTAATTCTCTAGTAATTATGGAGACAGAAGACTATATTCAGAGAGTAAACCTTATGCTAGACAGTCCAGAATATGAAAAAAATTCCAAAAAATCCATTATCCAAAAGTATCACTTCTGTTAATAAAGCTTTATCAATTACAAAAACATTAAGTACATCTGAAAAATACAACCTAAAATCTTCCAACTCCACACTACCAAGGTTGTACTGTCTGCCAAAAATCCACAAACAAGACAACAGCATGAGACCCATCATCAATGGCATCAATTCACCTACATACCACATTGCAAAGTGGTTAGTAAGAAAATTAAAATCTTATGACAAATTTCAAAGTTTGGGAATAAAAAACTCCTTAGAATTGATAAATCACCTACAGAAGTACAACAACTACTATAAAACCTGGGCCTTAAAGTACTTACATGCAGTAAGTCGCCATTAAGGTAGTTGTCTCATGTGTTTATGAGAACTCCTAAGTGGTTTACCGGGAAAATACAAGTCAGTTGGAGAATTTAATGTCATATTGGCACATTGGCCATAGTAGCACAATGGTAGTGCGGCTGGACGGAAACCAGAAGATCCGTGGTTCAAATCCCGGCTATGGCATTGAATTTTTCAGTCTGACTCTATGTTTCCACAATTTAGCCTACACACGGCCAGTGTGAAAGAATAATTAATTTCCATTAATTAACCTAATAGTGGTTTACTATAAAACCCGGGCCTTAAAGTACTTACATGTAGTAAGTCGCCATTAAGGTAATTGTCTCATGTGTTTATCAGAATCCTAAGTGGTTTACCAGGAAAATACGAGTCAGTTGGAGAATTTAATGTCATACCGGCACGTTGGCCATAGTAGCACAATGGTAGTGCGGCTGGACGGAAACCAGAAGATCCGTGGTTCAAATCCCGGCTATGGCATTGAATTTTTCAGTCTGACTCTACGCTTCCACAATTTAGCCTACACACGGCCAGTGTGAAAGAATAATTAATTTCCATTAATTAAACTATCTTGTGTATTGAGAAGATTTTTTGGAATTTATTATGGGCTGATGGGTGGAAGGTACATTTCTCAACATTTTTTTTTCCTCTTTTGCTCCTGTAGGTTTCAAGGTGCTGTTTCTTTTTGGACATCAAGATTTAAAAATGGACAACAAATTTACTTTTTCTATTACAGAAAACTGACACACATGGATAATTATATTAAGAACAACAGCTTCAACCCAAAACACCAACATGCCATTTTTAAAAGTTTAATCTTTTGGATGATCAACTTTCCACTAAATAGAGAAGATTATCAAGAAGAATATCTATACATAAAAAACGTAGCTGTGTCCAACAGTTTCAACCCAAATTTAGTGGACAAAAAAATTAGCAAACTCAATAACGCCAAGATTCATATTTATTTTAAAAACATTAATAATTATTGAAAGGAATTTAGTAACAGTGACATCCAAATTAATCCATAAAACTATTGTAATCTGTTTTTATCACTATATATAGAAATAAAAACCAACTACAAATAGTTTTAAGAATTAAAAACATATTTATTCCTAGATAGTCAACACAAAAAATTCAATTCCATGGCCAGGATTTGAACCACGGATCTCCTGATTTCCATCCAGTTGCTCTAACCCATTGAGCTACCATGGCCAACTTCCATCCTCACATTACATTCTCCATTTGACTCGTATATTTTCCCAGTAGACCACTAGGGGCTCTCGCATTCAAGATACACTGTTTGTGGCGACTTACTATCGTAAGTACATGAGTCCCAGGCTTCATCATTTAACTCTTATTATTTTAGTTAATTGATGGAAATTAATCATTTCTTCACACTAGCCATATATAGGCTAAGGTTTCTGATAGATATAGTCAACAAGTAAGTCGCCACAAACGGTGTATCTTGGATGCGAGAGCCCCTAGTGGTCTACCGGGGAAATATACGAGTCAAATAGAGAATTTAATGTCAAGATGGCAAGTTGGCCATGGTAGCTCAATGGGTTAGAGCAACTGGATGGAAACCAGGAGATCCGTGGTTCAAATCCCGGTCATGGCTTTGAATTTTTCATGTTGACTATCAAAAACCTTAGCCTATTCATGGCTAGTGTGAAGAAATGATTAATTTACATCAATTAACTAAAATATTTATTCATCTTGATGCCAACTGTGAAAGCCTAAGTTTATACACAAACATGGTTTTTACATTTTCATAAAGAATTAATAAATGTTAAGGCAAATTTAATTAACATTGTGAAAGATGAATTTGCAATATCATTAATGACAAAAATATGTAGTTATTGTAGTTCTAACTTGTATGAGAAATTTAAGAGTTTAATTTAGTATCCAATTCCGTCACTAATCAGCAAGCTTCCCAGTGCCAAGAAAATTCCTGTCAGATCAACCACACATCTGAACAAAACCTCTACATTTTTGTGTATTCTTACCTCTCTGTGAATCTCTTCATCCTTAAGCTCAATCTCTTTTGATTCAGATTTCAGTTCTGCTGATGCACTTTCCGAGACAACTAGTTCTTCTTTGATATCAACTTTAGTATCTATTTCATGATCATCCGCACTTAGATTGGACTCAGACTTGACTATCCACTCCGACGCAAAAAAAAATGGCTCCCTCTTTATATGGATATCTGACTCTTGAGCCACTTCCAACTCAGATTTCAGTTCCGTCAGTGTTCTTTCAAACAAATAAGGTTCTTGTTTGATTTCTGTTTTGTTGTCTATTTCAAGTTTGCCAATATCAGTCTCACACTCCATCATAATGAAGAAAAACTGACAAATTTTAAATCTCTATATGAAGAACATCCTTGAGATTCAACTATATTTCAGTCAGTCTTCTTTTCTTCAAAGAATCTTCATTTTCTCCTGGTCTCCATTATTATCCACATGTATGATACTGGTATTCTGAGTAGTTTATAAAATCTGTAAAAGAAGAAAGTCATATAAATAATTATTAATATTTGTTATCGAAACAACTAAAACAATTTAATAAATGACAATTTTAATGTATCACATAATTTAAGTCAGGTTGATTCAATCAACTATACAAAAACTACCAGCATATTCTGCTACAAAATATTATTTACTACTAAATATCTTACTCAGCAGTGCATGTGTGGCATTTTGAACAATCAGTGATGTTTAATAGATAGTTAACATGAACAATTCAATGCCATGGCCGAGATTTGAAACACAGATCTCCTGGTTTCCATCGTTGCTCTAACCCATTGAGCTACCATGCCAATTTGCCGCCATGACATTAAATTCTCCATTTGACTCGCATATTTCCCCAGTGGACAATTAGGGGCTCTCGCATCCGAGATACACCATTTGTGGCGACTTACTATCATAAGTACTTGAGTCCCAGTCTTCATCATTTAACTCTTATTTTATTTAATTGATGGAAATTAATCATTTCTTCACACTAGCCGTATAAAGGCTAAGGTTTTAGATAGAGTCAACATAAAAAATTCACTGCTAAGGCCGGGATATGAACCACGAATCTCCTGGTTTCCATCCAGTCTAGTGTGAAGAAATTTTTAATTTCCATCAATTAACTAAAACTATAAGAGTTAAATGATGGAGCCTGTGACTCAAGTACTTACGATAGTAAGTCACCACAAACAGTCGAATGTGGTGGCAAGTTGGCGATGGTAGCTCAATAGGTTAGAGCGACTAGACAGAACCCAGGAGATCCATGGTTCAAATCCTGACCATGGCATTGAATTTTTCATGTTGACTATCTATCAAAGATCTTAGCCTATATACGTCTAGAGTGAAGAAATGATTAATTTCCATCAATTAAGAAAATCAATGACGTTTAATTTACCTCCCTATGTTTTCTTCATAATAATGTACAATAATCAAGCAATTTTTATGATAAATCCTTTCCTTTATTCATAACCCTCTGATTTTCCTTATAATGTATGAGAAATAGCCCAAGATTAAGAAAAATAGGTATCAAATAATATAATTTTGAATTGAACTAGCACTCAATATTTCATATAATGTTTACGTAAACATGTTTTGTAAGGACCTTCCTAACATCCTCAGCTAATGTAGGCTACTGAATTTTGATTTGGTGAAATTCAATTGTGATGTTAGCCGAGGATATTAGCAAGATCCTAACGAAATGCGCCCTAGGTAAACACTAGCAATATATGAAGCATTGAGTACTAGTTTGACTCAAAATTATATTAATTTTGTGTTTCATTGTATCATAGTTCTTATTCATAGGAACAGGTATCAAATGTCTGCAGATGTGTCCTCCCATCTTTCAAGGTCTGCAAATGCTGGTCCCTTTGCATATTTTTCAGGAGCAAAATAGTTGCCAGAAAGCTTGAGTAAAATTTTGTAGATGATTACAGAACAGAATGAGCAAATGTTAAACTTTTGAACCTTATCTTTGGTCCCAAGCTACTTATTGTGCTGTAACCACTTCGCCAATGGCCATTTAAACCCTGCATGGGCCAGAAACAGATACCCAATAAAGAGAACAAGACATTTAAATTGTTAAATGCTGTAAAAATGCTTCATAAAGACATATTTGTATCTTTTGTATTAATTAAGTTATTTTAGCAAAACAAAAACTGGTTTAAAGCTCATTAAAGGCAGTATACATTTACGGTATCATTAAAATAGAGACTATATTAAATCATTGAAATTTCTTTATTTTGTATCACTGTAAGGACAGTCATTCTTTGCGTCAAACACATCTAATGGTGAGTAATTTTGATTTATCGTGCATACAAACTATATGCATATATCAGCTGCATAAGCGAAGTGTTGGGTTCCAGGCTTATAGGTTTCAGTTTAAGTACCACGCAATTTGAAAAGCACTGTTCTTCCTGATAGACACAGGCTATTAGCTTCTTTTCCAATGACTAACTGACTAAAAGTAATTCTAAAATATCTACTTATTAGAATATAAATATGCTGAAGTCAATTGAACATGATTGTGAAGATGGCTTGTTTTTAGAGGATGTCCTGGAATAAGAAATGGTTGTTACCCCAGAGAAAATGAGTGTAAAGATAAAGGCAACTTGCAGATATTCCATTCCATGCAATACATATCATAGTCATGATTTAGCAACTAAGAAACAAAAGACAAAACATTACAGAGTATATCGAGATTTAACTGTATTGGAACATCACAGTGAAGCGAAATAATTATTAATTTTTAGATGAGTCGTATTTATTACACATCTGCTTCACTTTCGTACCTATTTTGAGGACATGTTTTGCAAATCATCGTTTGCATCTTCGGCTCTTATGCGACTAAAGCTTGATCCAGTGGTGTGGGTAATTCTGGAGTTGCTGCTGCCATCTGTTGATTTAGTGATGAACTTAAATGTGGGATTCTCTTCTGGTGGGATTTCAAAGTTCATTAGTTGGTTTTTATGTTTTTCTATGTACAAAAACATAGTGAACTCGTCATATGGGAGAGAATATACATAGAAAAACATAAAAACCAACTAATGAACTTTGAAATCCCGCCAGAAGAGAATCCCACATTTAAGTTCATCACTAAATCAACAGATGGCAGCAGCAACTCCAGAATTACCCACACCACTGGATCAAGCTTTAGTCGCATAAGAGCCGAAGATGCAAACAATGATTTGCAAAACATGTCCTCAAAATAGGTACGAAAGTGAAGCAGATGTGTAATAAATATGACTCATCTAAAAATTAATAATTACAGAGTATGTATGAAATACTTAATATCACAGCCTTTTAATAATCATTATGTAAGGAAGTTCTTTTATTTCCTCTATATCAAGTATATGCTTAATAATTACAGACTCCCATAAATAATTTGACAAAGCAGAGTACTAAGTTTTCAGTGAAAATCAACATTTGATGTGCTATTTTATTGAAATTAATGATAATCGACAGTTATATGGTTCGTTCTTGTAAGAAAATATTTCACATAAAAATTATATAGTATGTGCCTTTTTAATAATTAAAAAGAAATAAGGAATTTTCTGGCCCTCAAAAATAATCAGACATAACAATTTGAGTGTGGTACAAAATATGGCTTAGTACTTTGTGACTCTCCCTGTTCTTTTCACTACTTCTCGCAACTTATTTGGCATGCTGTGAACCAGGTTTTTCAGGTAGGCTGTAGAAAGTTTGCTCCATTCCTCTTGCAAACTCAATTTCAAGTGCTGCTTGGAGGTGATGGGGTACTCCGCACATCCTTCTCCAGTTTATCCCATACTGCTTCTATGGGATTAAGATCTGGGTATTGAAGGGGTGGATGCAGTACATGAGGACAGTTGTAAAGTAACCATAGCTGCACAATGTGGGACGTATGGTTCGGATCATTATCCTGATAAAATGAGAAGCTGTTCAAAATACCCATCATTTCTGCACTTTGTTTTAAATTTTGCTATAATAGTCTTAAGATAGACTTCCTTGTTCATGGTTGTGTCTATGAACACCAGCTTTACCACTCCCGTAGAGGAAATACAGCCCCATACCATTACTCCCTCTGCCGTGTTTGACTGTGCCTAGTAAATTGCGCTCTTCCAGCTCCGTGTTTGGTTTCCTCCACACAACTACTCTGCCATCGGAACCAGCAAGGTTGTATTTGCTTTCGTCACAAAAAATAACCTGGTCCTAACAATCGGTTGTCTTGTTAACAAAGTCTTTGGCAAATTGTAATCGCTTCCTTTTATTCTTGCTGGAAATGTATGGCTTTTTTTTTTCTGGCTACGTGACCATTAAAATCTTGTTTTCATATGGCCCTTTTGACCGTTTCAGGGCTAATTGTCAGTCCCAGTTCTTCCTGAATCTCAGCACAAATAATCGAAGCACTTATACACAGATTCCGTTTTACCTTCCGCATAATATAAGACTCCTTCCTATCGGTAAGAAGTTTTGGTCGCCCTGGCTTTGCTCAAGATTCAGTTCCGTCTTCATACTTATACCTTCATAATTATGTCACTAACTGTACTTTTGCAAAGATTCACAATCTCTGCTATTTCCCAGTATGTTTTGTTCTTTTCATAGTGATAGATCACTGTCTCTGTTCAAAGGTACTCTGCTTACCTCTGGGCCCCATACTATGCTCTTGCCTTCTTCTTGGTGCAGAAGTACTATGCTCGTACTTCTTCTATGATGTTTTGTCTACTGACAGACTTCACCTACTCGCTAGTATTGCATTTCATTTGTGCTGTCCAATTCTTTTTGTGTGGTATACTCATGATGTAAACAAGGTTGAATGGGGAAGCTCTTAGTTTAGCCACATTTTCAATCTCTAAAATGGATATTCATAGCAAATGATTTTTGCTTAATACAAGGAGTACCTTGAGATTGATACACATAGTCTATCCTGCTTTATAAAGCACTCCATAGTGAAATACAAAGTCTGTCTGATTATTTATGGGAGTCAGTGTATACTTATAACAAAAAGAAGTGTTACTTCAGAAATTATTGAACCAATAGCTATAGTTAACAATAGAGAGATATTTTTCTTGACGACTTCAGACTAACTGCTATGTACAAGCCTTTTTGCTGGCCTGGGGTTGAAGAATCATGTTCCCCCGTCGTACCTCAGTTTTGTTGTATATTATTGTTGTATGTCAGCGATTCCTAAAGTATATGACAGCTTGTTATTTTCACCTACTATACTAACTTCAGATTACACATTGACAACCAAGCGCTATGCTTTACTTGATATTCTGTAACACTGTTAACATCTTGTTGAAAGGAAGAAAATTAGGGTTAACAAGAAACGAGAGTGTTGTTAGCAGTAGCAGCATATCTGCACTGGCTTGAAATTGATGTGCTTTTATTCCTTCTATAGCTTGCAGAGTAACTTTAGCAATCTTCCTAACCAAAAATTTGCAGAGTAAACCTTTCTCAAAATTGTTTGTGGATTTCCAGGATATTTTATGTTAACTAGCACTGTCATCTGTGGGGACTGCTATATTTTCATTATCTTCGCAGAAGTTTAAAGCATATGGAGGCAGACCGTAATGCAGACTTCAGCCAATCCTAAGCTTATTCCTCCTACCAGCAGTGCCAAATGTGGTATATGCATTCACATGTCTGAACTGAGAACATTATCTCATTAATTACGCTCAGATTTTAATATTTGAAAATGATTGATGCCGATCTCATAATAAGAAAGAATTTTATTTTCTGATCATGACTGTACAAAAATCCAATCTCTACAATACTTAAAACACGTGCGGTGCACATTTTATCTTTTATATGGTTATGTTTAATACCCAACATCCATTCATTTAACACAGATAAGCCTGAAAAACAACATTCCTTCCTGACAACATTTATCTCCGCGTAAATAAACAGTTCACATCTTGCAAGCAGTTTTAAACAGACCGAGTTAATGTTTAGTTTGTTTTCAGAGTAGGGTTTTTTATTTTGTTAAAGTGAAAGGCATTGTTAAGTCATGAGCTGAAATATTGCTAGTATTACATTAAATTATTATTATGCACATATTTTCCCCAGTGTTTGTGATCCGTATGTGTCAACATGTCCCTCGAAGCTGGGACAAATGATTTTTCGATCAACAAACATGAAGTGATCCATTCTCAGGGCAGAAAAACTATATTTAATATGAACAAGTTTTTACAGAATACCCAGAATATAGCACAAGTGTAGATTTTTCAAAACCCCAGCAATTAACTGCGGAAGCTTGTGGTGTAGGTAGTGCACATACAGTGTCACAAATTTTTAGTGAAGCAGCTTCATCCTTAGAAAAAGGAAGTGTACATGTCCAGGAAGGACCCACAAAGTTGAAAAGCAAGTTACTGGATCGGAAACCGTACTTGCTGTTCCACTGCTGTGACGTGTGTCAAGGTAAGCTGTTAATGTTTTAGTAATATTTAATGTGCTCTTTAATTACGGGAAAAATAGGCAGAACCTTTGCTGATGTGTAAAATGTGCTATATACAGAACCTCTGCCGGTACACGCATTACACTTGGCAATAGCACTCCACTTGAGAACTGACCAGCGTTCATATGCCTTTAACTTTTGCAAGCGGTATAGTTGACAATGTGATGTTCAATTGTCAAAATAGTATTGCAATTAGTTGGTTGTTATTAATGAGTTGATGTTGAATAAATAAAAAGTAATGTCGTGAGCAAATGAAGTTGTATTAAATGTTAATGTGAACACAAAGTAAAAAACACCAACAAAGTGGTGACCCCAATGAGATACTTGAAAGAAAGAACAAATACCATGGACGCCAATGAAGGAAATGTTACCACTTCCAGTAAAGCCAAAGTAGACAAGGTTAGTGTGAAATTGCCACATTACAGAAAAGCCTGATATGTGGTTCTGTCAAGCTGAAGCATAATTACATATTGCTGGCATAAAAACAGAAACAAAAAAATTTAACTATTTATTAGCCAAACTAGAGCCACATTTTGTTGAAAATATCTGGGATTTAGTTAGCAGTTCTGAGTGTAATAAATATTCCTTGACTAAAGAAAGGCTCTTAATGGTGTTCAAGGAGAGTGAAGAGTGCCAGATAAAATGACTAGTCAGAGAACTTGAATTAGGTGACCTGAAAACAAGTCAGCTGTTATTGAAAATGAAAGGTTATGCCAGAAATGTTTCTGAGAAGATCCTTAAAATTTTAAGGTAAATAAACTTCCAGGCCATATTCAAAGTATTTTGACTATTCCTGATGCAAGTGTGGATAAAATGGCTTTTATGGCAGATAGAATGACAGAGATGCGATCAGTTAATGAGATTCAGTCAACTCAAGATAGAAGAATATTTCTGTCGAAGTTCCACCTTTCAGTTACATGAATTGAATGCATCGAAGAATTAGAATGTCAGCTGAAGACAAACAGGAATTAAAATCAACGGCATTCTCATAGTCGAAGCCATAGCCTATCAAGGTAGCCAATAATAACAGAAGGAAGTACTGCTACTAACATTTTCATTTTACTGCAAACTATAGGACAAAAAAATGAGTACAACCTAGTGAATGGCAGAATCTGGGAAACAAAACGGGGGCAGACAGAGTAGCAGCTGAACCTTTTTCTCAAGGATTACAATTCAGAACAAATGCCCTTGGTAGATAGTTTAGCAGATGTCTGTCCTACCAGCAACAAAACATGATCAAACAAAAATGGTTGAATTTTAGTTAATTGATGGAAATTAATCATTTCTCCACACTAGCCGTATATAGGCTAAGATATTTGATGGCTGAATATACTCTGTATGGAGCAAATCGTTCTCAGATCCCAACCTATGGTTCAAAATTACTAAATGTCGACCTAGGATTAAAATGTTGCTTTGAATGGCCATTTATTGTTGCAGGTACTTCAAAGGGCATATTAGGCACCAATTTTCTTAAATCATTTCCACCTTCTGATTGACCTCAATAATAAAAGGCTCATTGATAACACTCAGTTGAAAGTAAAGGGAATATAGTCAGTATCAAACCAACTGAGAGGGTTAATTCTTTTCATATTACCTATAAATTTTCTTAAATTCTAAAGAAATTTCCAAAGTTAATGAAACCATGTGTCACACAAAAAGAAGTCAAGCATGATGTTTAGCATTACATCACATCTGGCAAGCCTTCGGTTTTCTGCAAACCTCATAGATTAGATCCCCGGAAGCTAAGCACAGCGAAGCAAGAATTGCAGTACATGCTAAATCACAATATTATTCGACCATCTAAATTGCAGTGGGCCAGTTCTCTACATATGGTTACAAAACCAGATGTCCACTGGGGTGTTTGTGGAGATTATCACCATCTGAATGACAGCACTCTTCCAGACCGTTATCCAATCCTGCAAATAGATGTTAACCTCATTCTCCAAAGCAAGAAAATATTTTTCTAAAGTAGACTTATTGAGGGTTTATTATCAAGTTCCACTTGCAAAAGAAGATAAGCCTAAATCAGCCATTATCACCCAGTTTAGATTGAATTTAATTTCATGCAATTCGAACTACATAATGCACCAGCACTTTTCAAAGATTTATTAACAAAATACTGCGAGGGTTAGATTTCTGTTTCGTATACTTAGATGGCATCCTGATTGCATCCACTTCCTAAGAACACTTGCGTCATTTAACCACCCTTTTCGAGCGTTTTGATAAATATGGTCTCATAATTAATCTTCGAAAATCTCTGTTTGGTACTCAGGAAATTAGCTTTTTTGGATACATCACACCAGAAGGCACCAAACCGGACTTACAGAGCGTCAGCTATTATCAATGCATCTAGTCCAAGAAATGTACAATTGCGAGCATTCCTTGGTACACTCAATTTTTATGGTCACCATCTAGAACATGCAGCACATCAGGCTCTTTTAAATGAATATCTCAAGGGGAGTAAGAAAAATGATGAAAGGAAAATTGACTGAACTCCAGAAGCAACAGCACATTTTGAGAAATGTACAGAAGCTGCGCTGGTAAGTTTCCCCATTGTGGAACATGAACTTGCATTGCTATTTACTACTGTTACAGTAAAATTTAAATTGTACTTACCAATGCTTTATTAAAAACCAAAATTCGTATTGTTTTTATTCAATTCAATTTAAGGCTGAAGGAAAACCATAAAATTCGAGGCCTTTTATGTGTGTTCATATTGCACTACGTCGAATAACCAAACAAGCAATGCTCCCAATATCCACTTCGCATCACTATTAAGTTAATCTACAACTGACTTTTCAACATCTTGTGTGAATGATTCCCTAACCTTTGCAAAGAATACTTTCATTTGACATTCTTGTTGTTTACGCCTCCCTCTTCCTGTCATGGAGTACGATGCGCAACATCAACCAGGAACCTTGTCGAAACAAATTCCCCACGCAAGGGACCTTTATCAACTCCGTGGTGGATATTGAAGCCACATAGCGCCCTCCTTAACCTTTCACACCCGGCAGCTATTACAACTAAGGACATTCGGTCGGTAATGTAGAGAGTTTCTGTTGCGACTGAGCTATGGTGTATTCGCTTTCCCGAATCCACCCGAATCCTTTCCCCAGCGTGTTAATGTGTTGAATCCAACTCAAACTTCTAAGTCACATCTGGTACACACATAAATAGTTTATGGCACATTTCAACTATCGCGCACAATATGCGTCAAACATGCTGAGCAAATGTGCGGTAAGCTATTCATCAGTGTGCGAAATGTGACTTCGAAAGAAGTTGACCAATTAATTTATGAAAAAATATCTCAAGAATGCACTTGTTAATTTGAACTTTTTTTATTATATATGAATAATTATGACTTACACAAAGCATTATAGCTTTAATATCATGTTGGAAATTAATAATTTTGTCTTCAAAAAACAATTACAGCTTTAATATACGAGAGTGAGATCACTCAAGATGCTGTTGAGGTTATACAACACATCTGTATTCCCTTTCAAGTTGTAATTCCAAAGCTTCTTACTGTAATAATTACAAGAAAGGTAACTTAACACTAAAATAATTATTCTGTAGGTACAGGAAAACAAGAAAGGATACCATAAGGTTATGTGTCATGCAATTTTTTTTGTACAAAGAATGTTGAAAAATTCCCTGAAAGAAGTGTAAAAAAAAAGAAGAAAAAAAACCACCACAAAAGAAATGTATATATAAATTTTAAATAATACCAACAACTGTGTACAAAAAAAAATAGCAGTATCTCTTTCGAAAGAGAACAAAGCAGCTCTGTTAATGGTTATATTTAATAAGAATTTGAAGATCTCTATAGTACATACATTATTTTCAGCACAAGTATACCAAAGTATATTCAGAGAAAAACCTGAAATGTTCGATTGATTCATATGACACGAATAATGTAGTAAAACCTTACAAATTAATACATGAGTCAGTGTCAGCTAACAGTTGGCATATATTTCATATTAAATTAATTGGGAGTCGATTAATGACACAAAACAACACTTACTTTTAAATTAATTAATTAATTTATACAACTAATTTAATTTAATTTATACAACAACACTGTTTTCAACACTTCCATGAAAGGATTTATATATTTTATAAATGACACTATTTTATATACTTCTAATCATTTTGGTTGAATTATCGTTCACAAGTGCAGAATAAAGTATAAAAAATATTAAACACATTAAAATTGCATCATTCATTTAAAATTATCCTAAGCTTAACTTTATGTTTGTGACACAAGAGTACTACAGCCTTGAATTTTAAATGATTTGACATGTATAAGTACAGTAATGTGTCGAGAGCCGGCCGATGATAGAGGCAAAGCCTCAGAAACATGTTCCGGAAAAATTTAAAAGTGTTGTCTAGTGTCTTTAATCGACTCTCTTTAAAGTTAACAGTAATGAATGCTGAAAAAAAGATAATATGCAGTTTATCTTCCAATACAATTAATGTATTTATCCGACTGTGAAGTATGATTTGCTTAATGCACACAGCTTACTTTAACTTGGTAAGACCTTAAGCAATGTACTTTCTGATCAACATGACAATTGAAGCACTCTGCATACAAATGAATGTGTGACATAAGTAGAATCTGGGAGAATCAACCTGGCACTTGACAGCCACGTGACTCGAACAGCTCATAAGGGGCACGTAAGGAGGCTCGCCTTATCGCATCCAATCGTGTTACAAATACATTACGTGACTATCATGTCAGTGGAGGTGTGTCATCACCAGCATTGTAATATATGCATGCATTCCTCAATTGTTCCCTCTTCTGCCTTCCGCGTGTTTTGCACTTGCATAAGTGCACAGTGAAAGATTGTGACTTGTGGACGAATTACAACAGTGTACCTAGAGACATTCTAGTTTATTTTATATATTTTACCTGTGCATATTTCAGGGTTTTGTTGCATCTGTAGCACATTTTAGTGGTCCTGGTTTCACTACGTTTTGTGTAAAAATGGTTTATAATCCTGGTAAAGCGAAAAAGCGTGCATTGGGTACGGGAATAACTATAAAAGGTCAGGCCCGGGAGATGATATGTGCTCTAAGAGAGTACTTGGAAAAAGAAAAGGGATATGATGGACCTATTCTTTCTGTGCAAAAGGTAGTAGAGAGAACCGCAGCAGCTTTAAGCATATCCAAAAGAACAGTGTTAAGGGTAGGCAAAGAAAAGTTTGACATTCATGAAAAATGAAGCCCATCAGCAGTGCTTACAACTCTTGGGAAGAAAAGAAAAGTCAGCAGGCACGTAACAAAATTAGATTCATTTGAAAAGGAAGCCATTCGTCGCCACATATATGATTATTACAAGAGAAAGGAATACCCAACAATTAAAAAGTTGCTAGTGTCATTCAAACAATCTGATCTCTTCAGCAAATCCTCTTTCTTTAAGGAGAATACTGAACGATATGGGATTCTACTGGAAAAACTACTCTAATAGAAAAATCCTATTGGAGCGAACAGATATAGTCGCACATAGATGCAGATTTTTGAGGAATATAAGAGATGTGGACCAAAAAAGTGTAGTATGGCTGGATGAAACTTAGGTGAATACAGGACATTCTCTTTCAGAGGGCTGGACAGATGGACTGCTGCAGGTACAGGGAGGTTGATTATTACCCACGCCGAGTCTTCTAATGGATTTATTCCGAATGCTCTCCTGGTCTTCAAATAAAAAAAGACAGTACCACAAGCAGCTGGATGCTAAACATTTTAGAAAGTGGTTTGAAGAACAGCTGCTGTTTAATTTAAAGAACTCTTCAATAATTGTAATGGATAATGCATCCTATCACTCAGCAAGTGTTGATAAGGCACCTACAATGCAGGCTCTAAAAGCACAGAGTAGGTGCAACATTCAGGTTCCTTTGCAGCCTGGCTGGAAAGAACTAGAGGACTTGGAAAAAAAGTGAGCTGTTTGAACTTGTTCAACACTCAAGTTTGCGATAGATGAGGTTGCTAAAAGCAGTGGTCATAGAGTAATTCGTTTACCGCCTATCACTGTCATTTCAACCTAATTGAACTGATATGGGCACAGGTTAAGAATTACATCAGATGCATCAATAAAACCTTCACTTTGAAGCTGATATTGCATACATGGACATATTAGGTAAACATGGCCATCTGTAATTCAACTTAAGTTAATAACCAAGCAGGCCATATAGATGATGCAACAAATACTTAGGTTTATTGAAATCCCAAATTGTGACTAAGAACCAATCAGAATTAAGTATTGCGGTGGCTTAGCAACAAAAACAGAAAAAAGAGAACCACTGATTTTATTCTTAAATTCTGGCTTTAACTCTCGAAGAGGGTAGACACATTTTCGGTAAAAGACCTCTTGTAACTATGAGAAGCTATTGGAGTTCATCATTTATGAAGGTATAGTAAACATTTAAAATATACACCGAAGACGCAACGCTACAATAAATAATTTAAGTAAAAAACTGTTGCATCATTTATAAATAAAAGGAGAAAATTAATTTATAGTAAAGGGCTACATACATCAGTGGAAAAAGTCGCATGTAAAGAAGAAAATGATGTCGCGAAATATAATTACAAGTAAATTGAAACGGTGTACATTATTTTATTCCATAGTTGCCCAAAAGTGAAATCCCTTTTGTATCGATACCACACCTGAGAAGTTTCACATCTCATCGCTCACTGCAGCTGCCGGAGAGAGGATTTTATATAAATCTTCGAGAACTTCATCTTCACGGCTTTTAGATGAAAGGTTCATCGCTTCTACATCAAGGTAAGATTTGGCTTCTACAAGCATCGCCACACCGAGGGAGCATGAAACTTTTGCACGTGTGGGGCATAGACCTCACAAAGTGGCGAATCCAATTTCAGATATGTCAGCGCATCGTGTTATATAAATCCAACCCACAAGGAGGGGAACCGCTCCAACTTTTGCTGAGGTTCAGGAATTAACGCTTACAGGTATTAATGAAGTTATGCGTAAAAACTGGGAGAGGTGTTTTAGAGAATGCCTGGAAAGAAGAAGGAATTTTAGAGGAAGCTATTAAAAGTATAATTATAAACATAAGTGACAATGACAGTGATAATGTAAATAGGAGCACAAATAGCAAAGAGGAAGAAGATAGCTTAGGAGTGGAACCACTGGCCACGGACAGCAAATGAAAGAGACGGCAAAGCTGCGACAAAGCGATCGGCAAGCAGCTGTAATGTCAAGTGTCAGGTTAGTTCTCACAGACTCTTAACTGAATGAAAGGTTACACTGATCTATTAGTGCTGTTTGTAGTTTTAGTTAATGCAGTGAAAGTGATGGAACAGTGTGTTTGAGTTGTTAATAGAAAATAATTTAGTAGTGTAATTTAATTGCTCATACATCTAACCAGTTTCTTTTGACATTTCATAATTCCTTATCTGTTCACTGGAATGAAACAAGAAGTGTATTATAAAATAAAATGATGTGCAGTTTTATAAATTTTTCAAAATTATCTGACTTTGCATTACTGCGTGTAACGGATGGCTCATATATTTGGTTGAGCTTTTTTTTCTGTGCCGAAGAAAAACTTAGGATGCTTGCAATTCTATGTCAGTACATTGACATGTAAAACTTCTACAGGTCACACCAGTGAAGTTATATCACCCTTAAAATTGTTAGCATTACAGAAGTTATGTACTAGTATTACTCATAAATGGTTGCAAGGACCATGGAATAATGCAGTGCAAATGTCACTTTAACATGTCACATCATTTTTCTAAACCTATTTATTCCAATTGTTTTGTGATATACGAGTTGCTCGTTATATGGCTTTAATGTCAAGTATAATCAAGGTCATCCTTAGAACATTGTAACCCTATATTGACTGAAGTGTTAAGTGACTCACAAGTTTTAAGGCTTAGACACTTTCATATATATGTTAACAAGGAAGATGGTTAACAAACTATTATTTATTATGAAGCTTTACTAATTTGAGATAATGACACACACTGTCTTAGCTCCTAGCTGCAGCTGACACTTTAAATATTTCAAAAATAAGTGGAACATTTGAAATGAAAATAAAAATGCATATATGATGATCACACAATGATATTTTGAATATTTTCTTGCAATGCACAATTATTACATATGAAACATATTAAAGCTTTTACAACACCAAATCCAGAACCATCAGTTATTCAGATACATCAATTTGTGTAATGTACAGAATATTACATAGCGATTACTGCATTCCGTTCTTGGAAGTGTTGAAAACAGAGTTATTATAATAAATTAAAATAATAATGTAATAAATTGTAATAAATTTAATTCAACTACCTTTAAATTCAAGATAGAGCAAACTGAGATTTTGGAATCTCAGGTCATATTTTTTTTACTTTCTATTAAAAGCTGTCTGATGAAGATACACAATGATGACTAAAGCTGAAAGAACATAATTCTACAAAATATTGTCGCGGCGACGCGCACAAAATGTTCGGCGCGGAGAGATAACAGACGGATGGTGTATCACGGAGCTAAACAGCCTGCATAAGCAGATAAACATAGTGCAGAAATAAAAGACATGCCAAAACAGTAAAGTGAGGTAAATGGAACATTCTAGTGACATCTTGATTGGCTTACAGAACATTTGATTTCTTGTTACAGAATATTCCGGAAATATCTAGTAATATGACCAAAGGTATTTAAGGAAGCGGCGACTCGCCAAGGGACAGTTGTAAACAGTACTTAACAGTTGTCATGAGAGAGTGTAATCAGAATTGAATTGTGTGAACGCTTTTGTTTGTGGACAATGGAAATAAAGAACATTTTGAATTTCTACAACTCAGACTTTTAATTCTATGAACCCACAAAGTCACAATATCACTGAAAGATAAAGAAAAATGTTTGTCTAAGTATGTATCCAAGTAACTTATAAAAAACATAATTTGAGGGCCCCCCTGCTTATTATTACACACAGATGTTGCCCATTATAAACAAAACAATTCTATCAAAATCAAATAACTGTACTGAATAGTTGTAATCAAACTACAAATATCACCAAGAAATGTACTAAATTCATTAAAAAACTAATGAAAGGATGGAAAGCAGATCACTTAATTGTAATTAGCATACAGTTTGACTTAGAATGTTAAGAATTTGTAATAATGATAATGAAAATGGTGTTAGTCACCTTAACCTCATTACAACTACCAACACCAAAACCATAATTAACACTACAGTATGTTAATTTTTAGATGAGTCGTATTTATTACACATCTGCTTCAGTGAAGCAGATGTGTAATAAATACGACTCATCTAAAAATTAATAATTATTTCACTTCACTGTGGTGTTTGCGGCATACCCGCATGTCAGATTTCAATTGGTTGGTGTTTACTTTTGATTTGGGTTCTAATTGGAGCTATGAGATCTCTTATCCTCAGGTGAATGGTGTAGGAAATGGATTTGTTGTTTGTTGGCTGCTCAGTTGTCTCAATAATACACTGGTTCATTGCAAAAATGATTTAATTTAATTCTCACTAAGTTCGTTGATTCAGATTGATTTGTAGCGGTGACCACCTGTTACTAAACTTCCTAACAGAATTCTCTTACTTCTTTATACGGCGAATACTTTGCTATTATAAACTTCTTCTGCTGCTTCTCTTACGCTGGTTGCGTTATTCTTGACTTCCCTACATTTCGGACTTAGAAATCTTTACTACTTCTTCTTCACGCGCACTAACACATCTTTCCCCTCGTAGTATGACTGTTGAAGTTGATTTTTCGTCTACTCTGCGATTCAGTTCGTACCTTATTCTGATCCCCACTCTAACTCTTATCACATGACCAAAATAACTCACCCTTCTCCCCATTTCTCAAATCTTACATTACTATTGGTTTCTCATTTTATTTCGATTTTTCTTTATTGGTTAGCAAAACTCATCGAACTCATTGACGTTACATCCCACCGTGAGTTGGGTCACGCCTACCCTGGGCTCTTTGTAACGGTATACATCGTTATCACCTCAGCAAAGTAAATCCTTTTAGGTCTTATGCTTGACCGCATCTTGAAAATCTTATTGTTCCTACACATTCCTGGCTATAGTTCTCAGACATTGAACCTTTCCTTAAACAAGGAGGCTAACGGTCACCTCTTCCTGTCTCTCCGACTTGTGTTCAGATTTTACAGAAATATTTTCTCTCCCTTACATGGATTCTAGCATGTTAGTTGTCTTAAATTATATTCTTCCCATCTTATTCTTAATTAAACCGCTATTTTAATCATTACTCTAATTTCATTCTAATTTCATATTAATATAACAATATTTTATATTAGTTTAGCAAAGCATTTTTATTAATTTATCTTCTTTTTTAATTCTCGTGATTTCGATTAATTCGCCACCTCCTAATCGCTGTCTGATACTGCGGTTACATAATGCCCGTTTGACAAAAATGAAATACCCATTATTTAAATTTTGTCAAACCCCCGTCATGACATTTCCTCCTTATATATCTTATAATTTCTCATTCCCTACTTGAAACATTTTTCGGTGGTCACCGTTCCCTCATCTTTATCAACATGGTACATTACATACATAGAAAAATACACTGTTATACATGGTTAATACTCTAGAAACAAAATCACATTCATGTTATTCCCAATATTTACAATTCACTAGCTCAAATGAGCTATGTGTACTTGACTGAATTACTTTTGTCTCACTTGAGATCAACCTGATTATATTCTATCACACTCCTTAAATACTAGTACATTACTACTTACAATGTTACGTTTACATTCAATGATTCATATATATTTACATTTCCTTATTGGGACGTTTCTTTTTTGCATTTTTCACTGCAAGAACATACGTCCGCACGCTATTCATGTTTGTGTTATGAAGCACAAATACGGTTACCTCTCTTGTCTACCTGGAACGAGGTGTGTCGTTTACCTGCCTGTTGGTAAACATTTGCAGTCTATTGTCTTGTCTTTCCGCACTTAACACTTCACTCAATTTTCCTCCACAATGTCACGGCGAAAGTCTGTGACCTTTACAATAACAATGACTATAGGTATTTACCTTTTGACACATTAATACACCTGGAGTTTATGAGATATTTACATTTCACAAACTACTTTAAAGTTATCTAAAACATTTTATTTAGCTGTAGTTATTATTAATATAATTTCGTTTGTGCACAGGAATTTTGGAACTTGCAACTCCCACGCAGTGTTTGAATTTCAAACGAAAACGTTACCCGTACTAATTATATAACTTTTACTTGGTATTCTTTACATCTTCGTATATATAATTTCAATCACATTCACACAGGTGATTCTTGGGTCTGCTCTGTACTGTTTACAACGTTTTTTTGACGATATGGCCTTATTAGGGAGATGTTATATCTGCCTATCGGTTTACCATTTCTTGGGTGTATTAGAGCATACGCTCTGTCACCAAATATTTTCTCAATCCGGTATGGGCCTTTCCATAGCATATATAGCTTTTTAGTCTTCTTTCCTAACAAATCTGACTTGTCGAACGATTTCACTAGAACTAAGTTGCCGACCTTTGGTTCCCAATTCTTCTTATACCGCAGTTTCTTTGCGTTTCTTTTCTCTACTTTTTCCATTATTCTTTTAACAGCATTCTGGATCCGTTCTCGATCTGTCTCGGTCGTCACTTGTATACTTTCCGGAACACCCTCTATTAGTGGTTCCGGTGTTAAATTCCTATGCAATTGGATAGTAGCATATCCTGTGGTTAGATTGCCTGAATTATTGAATATAAACTCAATATAGTTGATGTGGTCTGGCCAGGTAGTCTGTTTCAATGAACAAAGGACTCGGAGATGAACACCTAGGTCTTTCAGTACGCGCTCGCTTGGATTAGAGCATGGATGGTACGACGTTGTATTATAGATGCGAATTCTGGCATCCTGAATGGTGTGCACGAATCGTCTTCCATGGTGTATGGACGCGTTATCTACTAATAGTGCTTTCATCTTCCCGTATTTGACTATATAGTCTTTCACTATTTTATTCGCGCATGCTGCACTTGTTAATTTCTTGAGAGGGTATATTTTCATAAATTTCGACATCACGTCGATAAGTACAAATAAATATGTTAATCCTCCTCTTCCTACAGGGAGTGGACCATATGCATCCGCTGCAACTAATTCTAATGGTTCCTTCCTGGTGATGGATACAGGGGGTCGATCTATCTTATAATTTAATGATTTTGCCCTCTGGCAGGTCACATGTAGATATAAAGGTCCTAACTTTCTTGCCTAATCTAAATATGTATAAATGGTTGCTTATGGAAGTCATTGTCTTCTCAACGCCAGCATGTATAAGAGCTGTGTGGTAAGCAGAAATCACTAACTCTTCCATCGCTGCGGGTATATATGCTTTCCAAGCAGGTTTGGAAACACCCTGTAACTTATACAATACGTTATTTAGCACTCCGTATTTCTGTGAATTTGCTTGATCTATGGGCAATGCCTTTTCCATAATTTGTTTTAATTTCCAATCCTGGCGTTGTAATTCCGACAATCTTCTCATCTCCTTTGTTAATTTTATACTGAAGGTTACATCCATCTTTAACACTGGTAATTCTGTACCATTACTACTGATATTTTCTGGAAGATTCCCCTGTGGCTTTATACGTGAAAGCATGTCACTAAAGATGTTAAGACTTCCCTGTATATGTTTAATCTCTGGGTTGTAAGCCATGATCTCGTGGATATATCTCGCAATTTTTGTACTGGTCAATTTGCAATTTCGTATAAATGATAGGCTGATATGATCGGTGAATATCACAATCCTTTTATTATATATATTGTCTAAATTTACAAATGGCATAATAAATAGCCGTAATTTCCTGTTCTGTTATGCAAGCAATTTTTTCTGTTTTCGTTAACCCTCGGGAGGCTGTGGCTATGACCTTTAATTCTCCAGTCGGTGTCTCTTGGGGTAAAATAGTTCCTAACGCCACCATGGAGGCATCCGTGTATATGAGATAAGGTAAATCTGGATCAGGCCATGTCAATAATACGGATTCACTGAAGAGTTCTTGTAATCTTTTAAAAGCATTTTCTTCTACCATAGTCCATCGCCATTTTCGATTTTTTTTCAGTAGTGCTCGCAACGGTGCGGCTTCCTTTGCATAGTTTATCAGGAACCTTGATTGGTACCCAAGTACACCCAGATAACGTTTTACTTGTTTTGGTGTCTTAGGTCGTGGTATTTTCAAAATGGCTTCCACTCTTTCTGGATCAGGAGCTATATTTTCGCCTGTTATGATATATCCTAAATATTTAACTGATTCCTGGAAAAATTTACATTTTGCCCAATTCAGTGTTAATCCAGCATTTGCTAGCCTCCCGAGCACTAAATCCAAATATGTAAGGTGATCTTCCACTGTTCTACTGCATATCAATAAATCATCTACATACTGTGACACATATGTTTCCCTTTGCGTGTTGAGTATTTTCTGCATCGCCCGTAGGAATGCGCTTCCAGAATTAATTAGTCCAAAGCAATTTCTTGTAAACTGGTACTGATATCCTCCATGCAAAAATGAGGTATATTGCCTTAACTCAGGTTTCAACTTAATTTGCAAAAATGAGTTGGTCACATCTAGTGAAGTAAAATACCTTTGTGCCCCAATACCGGCCAAAATTTGCTCTATTGCTGGGGTTCGAAAATTATCCGGAACAATGTATTGGTTTATATGACGTCCATCTATCGTCAGTCGTACTGTTCCATTTGCTTTTCTGACTATACATAGGGGACTTATAAATTTTGATGTAGATATCTCTAGAATTCCATCTTCCAACATTTCCTGTATTTTAAGGTTCACTGCCTCCTGTAAATCCAATGGAATAGGTCTGCACTTATATTTGAATGGGAGAACATCATGTATCTCGAATTCATACTCAAAATCACTATAGGTCCCAGTGTGTTCCGAAAATACATTTCTATGTTTACATAAAATGTTATAAAAAATCTCTTTTTGGTGGTCGTTGAGAAGGTTTGAGTTTGCTACTGTTTCTCTTATTTTGTAGCTCATGTTTATGTTATGTTCAGCTACCTGGAAATCATCTGTTTGGGTAATCACTTCTCTCCCACTTGCTTCTTCTTGCCCAAGTCCGTATGACGTCATCTCTAAAAGCCCTTCTTCTCCAGCTATATACTCATCCTTATCATAGTTTCTCATCTCTTCTGCTTCTAATGGATTCATCTTAACTAGCTCCATCCCTCCTATTCGTATAAATTCTACAAAAAATGTTTCTCCATCTATTTCTTTTTCTTCATCTGTCAATCTTATCTCATTTTCTGCTTCCCTTGAGCTAAACGGAACTTTGACTATGACGTCTTTAATTTTGATTTCCAAGGCTTCCATTTGATAATTCAACTTAGCTTGAAGCGCATACAACACGTCATTACCCATAATAATGTCTACAGATAGCCTATTAATAACAAAACATACAAATTCTATTGTATCCTCCCCAATGGTGACTTTCAAAAGCATTTGTGTATTAATCTTTTGTTTGGCGCGACCTACCGCCAGAGTACAATACGCACTTTTCACGGGCAATGTTTGCAATTTCATTCCATTGTTTTTTAAGTGATAAAAGAATGCTTGACTTATAGCTGAAACTGAGGATCCTGAATCTATGGTAATGTGCCATTTTTCTTTGTTTATTATTGCAGCAATACGTGGAGCATCTCTCACTTCTTGCAATTCTGTTAAGTGATTGTTTATTTGAGTACCGTTTACTATTTCTGTTTCTGTTTTATTCTGTACCACCCTACTCAGAGCTGTGTCCCTGTTCAAATTAAGAACTAGCGTGTTCATCCGGGTCCGATGCGGGACGTCTTCTATCGCACCCTGGAGTCGTTTCCCGTCTGCTGTGTCGTATCTGGCCTTTCATCTACCTCGGGCGCCGCGTCCCTCGGTGTGGGTGGAGGAGAACGCACCCATTCTCTTGAGAGAAGTTGATTCCTCTGTCTTACTTCAGGTCTGTCTGTATTGTTCTCTCTACCAGCGTCACGTGGTTGATACTGTCTATTAGCTTCTGGTAGTCGGAACGTCGGTCTTGCATTCCCTCTTCGAAGAAATGGGGGGTGAACCCTATTTCCATTCCTAGTTACATGTACATATCTTATAGGAAAATTATATGAATTTGAATTTGGTGATCCCTGTCTCCCTCTATTGTTGTTAGGGAATTCCCTCGGGACGTGGGCATCGTATCTTTGACGAGTAGCCATATGGTTTGTGTTAAAATTTCGGGGATTGTGTGCCCTTTCCCCGTCATGATTATTATTATTCCACGGTTTGTGTGGATTTCTCACTGGCATTCGATTCTCATGTCTATTTTGTGAATTTTGCGTCCCAACGCTTTGTAAAGCTGTTAATAATGTAATTGCCTCTCTCAATGTCTGAGGTCTTGCTACCACCATGTGATTTCTAATGTTCTCAGGAAGGTGGGGCGTGAGAAGGGAAATCAGTTCGGCTTCCTGTAATGGAGGTTGTAGATATTTACTCATTTGCGAATATCTCAGGAAATAATCAGTAATAGACTCTCCATTATTACCTTGGTATCGGCCATTTGTTATCTGATTCCTTACTTGGTATTGGACATTGGCGTTCCAATACCTTTCTAGGAAAGCTGTTTTGAACAACTCGTAGCTGCATCCTTCTCCCACAGTTACTCGTAGCCAATTAAGTTCGGCAGATTGTAACGCCCTTTGAACTATTATCATCTTATATTGCTCGGGTACACCTCTGATGGCAAAATACTTTTCTAAGTCGGCCAAAAATTGTACTGCGTTGTCATTGCGACAATTAAATTTCGGGAGGGGCAATTCGCTTAGAAAATTCATGTGCACTGGTGGATACATATTTACGTTTTGCATATTTACTTCGCTATTATTGCTGTTTTGAGGAGAGACAGAAGGGGTGCTAACCTGTTCGTTCTGCCTCTCTCCATTGTGTGTATGTACAGAACAATTGGAACTCTCAGGTACCTGCCCTTGCTGTCCCAGCTGTAAGCCAGTTACAGTATCTCTGATTTGAGATATCTCGCTTACTGTCTCCCTCAACATTTGTGTATTTTCTGATTGAATATTTGTTACACGTGCTACCTTTTCTTTTAACTTCTCCATGTCAGCTGCTCTACTATTGTTTACAGTGTCAAACCGGTCATTTATCTCTTGTACAAAAGTTACCTGTGTCGTGGTCAGTTCATCTAATCTTATTCTCTCCTTATTAATTTCCTCCCCTATTCTATTTTCTACTCCTGCAACGAGAGATTTGGTAGCTTCTAGGTCACTTCTTATAGTACCTACTTCTCGCTGCAGGGCCTCTTTTACAGTCTGGATTTCCCCTGTTATTCCTTGAATTTTGACAGTGATTCTAGCTTCTGTTTCTTTCCCTTGGCTTGTAATTTGACTTAATTTTTTTGTCCATAGCTTTGCTCTGATCTAGTAATTTAGCCTCTAGTGATTGGTTCTGTTCTACTAATTTAGCCTCTAGTGATTGACTCTGAATAGTCATTTGCTCCATGAGTTTCTGGAACATCTCTTGTAGATTTTCCATTACCCCAGGATTGTCACTTCTCCTATTTACATTTAAGCTACTTACACCATTTACACCCTCATCTACTGATCCTATAACACTGCTTTCCATTATCTCTTCATTAACAACTTCTAACTCTTTCTCTGTCTCCATAACTATTTGTTCCCCAGAATTTTCCATTTTAAATTTATTCTGTACGATCTTCTTATTTCTCAAAAGCATTGAACTTCCCCTTTAAATTTTCTAATTTCCCTTCCAAAATACTTATTACTAAGACATTACATAGATATTGATCTCAATGAATGATATTACATTTACAAGAAATATAAATTGAGTATGTGTAACTCACAGTTCTGTTGTACGGTTGTGGTGTTTATGTGATGTCTTTACCAATTTTTGTCGTGCTGCTCGTCGTCTAGTAGGCTCAGTTGATGTCGAAAGAACTTGAACTTCTCTCTTGGTTGGGGGAAAATTTTACTTGTTAGTTGTTTTTGCCGTCTTCTTCATAGTCTCTGCTGTCCTCATCGTAGTTGTCGTCGTCGGTCTTCTCACTTCTCCTCGTAGTCGTCCTTCGTCGTCGTTCTTCTCACTTCTCCTCGTCGTTGTCGTCGTTACATTTCACCCATTTCCTACAATTCGAAGCCCCAACGTGTCGGCGCCATTATGCGGCATACCCGCATGTCAGATTTCAATTGGTTGGTGTTTACTTTTGATTTGGGTTCTAATTGGAGCTATGAGATCTCTTATCCTCAGGTGAATGGTTGTAGGAAATGGATTTGTTGTTTGTTGGCTGCTCAGTTGTCTCAATAATACACTGGTTCATTGCAAAAATGATTTAATTTAATTCTCACTAAGTTCGTTGATTCAGATTGATTTGTAGCGGTGACCACCTGTTACTAAACTTCCTAACAGAATTCTCTTACTTCTTTATACGGCGAATACTTTGCTATTATAAACTTCTTCTGCTGCTTCTCTTACGCTGGTTGCGTTATTCTTGACTTCCATACATTTCGGACTTAGAAATCTTTACTACTTCTTCTTCACGCGCACTAACACATCTTTCCCCTCGTAGTATGACTGTTGAAGTGATTTTTCGTCTACTCTGCGATTCAGTTCGTACCTTATTCTGATCCCCACTCTAACTCTTATCACATGACCAAAATAACTCACCCTTCTCCCCATTTCTCAAATCTTACATTACTATTGGTTTCTCATTTTATTTCGATTTTTCTTTATTGGTTAGCAAAACTCATCGAACTCATTGACGTTACATCCCACCGTGAGTTGGGTCACGCCTACCCTGGGCTCTTTGTAACGGTATACATCGTTATCACCTCAGCAAAGTAAATCCTTTTAGGTCTTATGCTTGACCGCATCTTGAAAACCTTATTGTTCCTACACATTCCTGGCTATAGTTCTCAGACATTGAACCTTTCCTTAAACAAGGAGGCTAACGGTCACCTCTTCCTGTCTCTCCGACTTGTGTTCAGATTTTACAGAAATATTTTCTCTCCCTTACATGGATTCTAGCATGTTAGTTGTCTTAAATTATATTCTTCCCATCTTATTCTTAATTAAACCGCTATTTTAATCATTACTCTAATTTCATTCTAATTTCATATTAATATAACAATATTTTATATTAGTTTAGCAAAGCATTTTTATTAATTTATCTTCTTTTTTAATTCTCGTGATTTCGATTAATTCGCCACCTCCTAATCGCTGTCTGATACTGCGGTTACATGTTCCAATACAGTTAAATCTCGATATAGACTACAGTATGTATTTCTTCATCACCACCCTCATGTTAAACACATAAAATACTGAGGACTCCAATTTGATAACTTTTTTTATTTTTTTATGAAACTTTATCTTGGTATTCAGTAATACCACAGCTCTGACTTACATAAACAGCACATTAATAATCTAAGGAAATCTTTACAACCAGAGGTTATAATGTGACAAATCATAAGATAAACACTCAAATTCAGGTAACATTTCAAAACATTTCAAAACTTTTTAACCTATCTATGCACCAATAACGTACAGAGTACTAGGTTTTTGATGTACTATTGTACCAAAATATAAAGCAATCAAATAAGGAAATGAAATACGATAGCACTTCACCTCACTAGTTGTGCGAGATTACTCTCTTTTGAGGGACTTAAAAAATGCTAAACCAAAAGAAAGTTGTATTTCCTATTTACGGATTATACACATTGGCTAATCATCATTTAACAGTCCAAGTTTGCATAATTTTCAGGCAGGAGTCCCTGAACTCTGCACCAAATCCCAGCCACAGTTTTGCTATTTCTGAAAGTTCACATACTTGGAGTAGATTGACACAACGATGCAAGTAATACACAAAGCGAATGCACTGTATCACACTATCACAAATAGATTCTGCTCTCTGAAACAAACAATAGGAATCAAAGCAGATACCTTCTTTTAAAAAGTTTCTTACCAGTTCATATATTTTATATTACTTAATACAGGAAAAGTATTAAAATGTAATACTGTATATGAAACACACATTTGTGTACAGCACAGCTGCTGGATCTCCGGCTCTGACGTTTTGTGGTTGCAGGAGGCAGAGGGGGAAAGTTAATAGTACCAACATACAGTAATGAGAAATTGAAAACATATCCACAAAATTATCCTTAGAATGAAAATATAGGACTATATATTTGAGTTTGACTTATGAGTCACTATGTTTACACTCAAACTTAACTTACTTGTTGTATAATTGAAACATTTTCAAGATCATTCGATCTCATCCTCAGCTGTTTGGTGACTAAATGAACATTCCTCTTCTTCCTCTACTACGGAGCTCTGATCACTCTGCCATCTAAGTTTTAATACTTCATTTAATGCCGGGATTTCAAAATTTATAACTATCACGGTTTTTGTTTATGAATACTTTTTCCCAAATATCCAATTCTATGGATGTACTTAAAGATTTTAACAGTTTAAATGTTGTGGCCAATGCTGTGGTTTTCTGTCCAAAAATGGTGTGAAACTGCAGATTTTTCTGTTTGTTTCAACTTAATGTTCCTCTGGTGTTCTTTCTGCCTGGTTAACAAGTTTCTCTTGGTTTTTCTATGTAGCATTTTTCACAGGTTTCACAATTAATCTGATAAATTCCTGATTTCAAATTGTTGGGGATTGAATTTTTTAGTAGTTTATTTAGCAGTTTATTTTTGAAATGCAGGTTCATGAAAAATTAAACATATTAATGATTAAGAAAAATGAAAGACTTAAGAAGAAATTCAAACTGTTAAAAGAACGGCAACTGGAACACCCTCATCAACAAAACCACAGGGATTTTAAAGAACAAGTTAACGTAATAAACCCATCGCAACAAAAGTTTACAACCGAAGAAATTAGATTACTCCAGAAAGGTTTCAATACGTGTGTTAACGTCTCAAATAATAAAGACGATTTTATCGCCGACATAGAAATAGCCACACATAACTAAAAAATGAAAACTTAACCAAAGCCAAAATGGAATGTCTGGATATAATAAAGCAGTTATCCCCAATATACAATAAAACTTACAACAAAACAATAAGAAATTTAAGTAAGAAGCCACGGTATACCTAAAAGCTGACAAAGGTAATTCTCTAGTTATTATGGAGACAGAAGACTATATTCAGAGAGTAAACCTTATGTTACAGTCCAGAATATGAAATAATTCCAAAAAATCCATTAACCCCAAGTATCACTTCTGTCAATAAAGCTTTATCAATTACAAAAACATTAAGAACATCTGAAAAATACAACTTAAAATCTTCCAACCCCACACTACCAAGGTTGTACTGTCTGCCAAAAATCCACAAACAAGACAATAGCATGAGACCCATCATCAATGGCATCAATTCACCTACGTACCACATTAGTTTCAATTGAAGTTAAGGCACTTTTTACAAGTATTCCAGTAGAAAAAATACCTACACTCCTCAAAAAATGGCTAACCGAGACTACAATAGACCCCAGAGAAATAGATGACATTATCAATCTTACAGATTTATGCATAAGGAATAAATTACTTCATGTTTAACCAAAAATTCTACAGACAATCAAAAGGATTAGCTATGGGAAGCCCACTTTCGCCTATTTTAGCAGACCTATACATGAGCTATTTTGAAACACACATAGTAAAAGCCTTCCCACAGATTTATAAATTTTGACGGAGATATGTTGATGATGTTTTTGCTATCATTCCGGAAAAACTTAAAGAAGATTCTCTAAAATTACTAAACCTGCAAGATAATCACATCCAGTTTACAATGGAAATAGAAAGAGACAACACCCTACCCTTTTTGGACCTCAAGATAACTAGAAATCGTCATGGTGTAGATTTTGGAATAAACAGGAAGCCCACACACATAGATAATTACATAAAGAAAAATGAATACAACCCAGTTTCACATCAACTAGCTGCCTTTAGAAGTCTAATTCACCGGCTATACAACATCCCACTGAGTAAGGAGGAATTTTTGAAAGAACAACACATAAAAGACATAGCGGTATTAAATGGATTCAACCCAGCCATCATAAGGAAGATGATGAAAAGAAAGGAAAAACTCAAGATAATATCAAAAAATACCACTCTCACACCACTTAAAAACACAAACTGGCAAAACCCACAAAAACACAAACCTACCATCCATGGGCTTTTAGAAAATTTGAACAAATCTTCAAAAGACTAATCTTAAAACTAGCACCCCAAAACAAATTCAGTCTGAGGAACTTGCTAAATAAACCACTAAAAAATTCAATCCCCTACAATTTGAAATCAGGAATTTATCAGATTAATTGTGAAACCTGTGAAAAAAGCTACATAGGAAAAACTAAGAGAAACTTGTTAACCAGGCAAAAAGAACACCAGAGGAACATTAAGTTGAAACAAACAGAAAAATCTGCAGTTTCACACCATTTTTGGACAGAAAACCACAACATTGGCCACAACATTAAACTGTTAAAATCTTTAAGTACACCCATAGAATTGGATATTTGGGAAAAAAATATTCATAAACAAAAACCCTGATAAAGTTATTTTGAAATCTCGTCATTAAATGAAGTATTAAAACTTAGTGCCCCTAACACCAGATGGCAGAGTGATTGGAGCTCCGTAGTAGTGGAAGGAGAGGAATGTTCATTTAGTCACCAAACAGCTGAGAATGAGATCGAATGATCTTGAAAACAATTCAGTTATACAACAAGTGAAGTTTGAGTGTAAACATAGTGACTTATAAATCAAACTCAAATATGAAGAATACTTCACTGTTAATAATGCTTCTGCTTTTAATATTTATAGGACTATATATTAGCTTTAAAACATTGAAATCCAATTTCACTATCTTGCAAGATATTACAGCACCAATCTATTTGAATATTTCTTTCACACCTTTTACATGCACTAACTGCTTCTGTTGGTAGTACTGGGAGTCTCTACATTCGGTGTTGTGGTCAGGAAGTTAAAACTGTCTGCTAGCGCCAATCAACATTGTCGCTGCTAGGGTGGCATCCGAATCCAACACCGTGTTGCCACTTTAATTTTGTGTGGACCACGTGCCTACACTTGCTTTTGGTGCTTGCGCTGGTGAAGTTTGTTTGCTATTTTGTACGTGCGTGAATTCCAAATTTTAGTGTTTGTAAATCATACTATTATCACTATTATAATAATATGGCTACTGGTTCATGAAATATGCAAATGCGTGAAATATTTAAAATATGCATTGTTCCTCTGATTGAACTACCCACAAAAGAACTGGCAACAGCCTGCTTCTCCCTCTCAAGAAACGTCAGAGTCGGAGAGCGGCTGGCCAAACTGTAAGTTTGTTGTACACATAACTATTACAAAATGCTTGGGAGTTAAAGTTTAAAGTTTTGTGATGACATGCAAAGAGATATTAAATGTTTATGAAGCTAATAAGCAATTGTTAAAGTATTGCTCTCTTTGATGACTGCTACTTATATGGACTAAATGAACCAAAAAAATTACGTGTAAATCCCATTCAGGAGGGGATAAATACACCATGAATGTATAAAGCTTAAATACTGAAGAAATCACACTACGATATTCATATAGTACATATTTGACAAATGTACACACAAAACATGCTGTCACAAATATTGATGAAAGTAAAACTCACATATGCATCAATGGTGTTGAAACACTCTAAGACATCGTGCAGTACTTCTATGGCAGGTTCTGATTGCCTAGTAACCTGTTTTGTCTCTTGCACCACCAACGTATACACAGCTGGGTAAGTATGCTGATTATGCCATCTTTCATGGCTGATGCATGATCCACACATACATCCCCAATCCAGTCTAAGTTTACATTTCCACGCATAACTTCCGTAGCACGATGCCTCACACCAGGCAAGTGGCTGCTGGTACTGAGCATATCTTCCAAAAGAGTACTACCAAGAGCTACAGCTCTACATAAATCCTCAGAGGGATATGTTAGAACTGTAGTCTGTTCATTATGCTCTTCGAAATATATGCCCAAGTTCCTATTCTCCATTGTGTCTGTTGTGAGTGCAATCCGGCATTTGTTACAGAGGTTATGACGAAGAAGCCTACTGGCAATGTATCCTGAAACCTTTGCGTTTGAGTATGACTCAACCACCTCAGCCATTAAACTGAGATTTGGAGGATCCTGCTGCAAAACAGAGCTAGGAACCTGATTTGCAACAGACTGTGGTTCAGCATAAACAAAGCTGTGAAGATTAGTTAAAACCTCACCAGTGTTTTCCTCCAATTCACAGTTTAAACCCTTGAGATCCCTAAAAGACATACTATTGACAACGGCTGTCTTAAGGGCTGCCAGAAACTGGACCACCGTTGGATTGTCATTTGATCCACAGCAAGATCGAATGCAACCAAACAAGTGCTCAATGGGATCCTGGTTGAGTGTTCTGGTTTCAAGATAGATGAAGCCTTTTTCCTTCAGCTTATGCCACAACATCCGCAAACCATTTAAGGTTGCAATCCAGCCATCTTGTGATGGTGGACGGAATACTTTATGACATAAGCTGCTGGAATCAGAACATTCACCACTGTCAGCAGACCTTTTCAGAAACTGTAAACCATCAACTTTGGCAACAGCTTCCTCCCAAAACCGGAGGTGCAAGTTTTCTCGATTGAGGGCTACACGACATCTTAGATTTCCTGGACCTCCTGGCTCCTTTATTCTCCCATTGCAGCTGTCAAACAGTTTGTTCAAAAATGAACAAAGTACTGCTGTGCCAACAGCGGACGGTCTTGGTGTTTTGCCTAAGAAATACAACAGTCTGCTACAAAATATGTTAATACCACTCTATAACTGCCTTTATCAGCACTGACTTACTACTAGCATATTTTCATGTATTTAGATTAAGCTGTTAAATGTTAGGAGTACCATTTGTAATATTAGAGCTTACCGTTGGCAACAAGGGAGTAAATGGCACCTGCCATTTTTTGGCTAAACACCTGCGCTGCCAATTTCACCTTCAGTTTCGAGGCACCTTTAGGTTCTACATGCTGTCGTGTGATAGTATACAGAACCCTAAAGGGGCTAGGCTCATCAACCATGAAAGCATCATGAATATCTCTCCATGATGCTATCAGTGGTACTAAAGGCTCACCTCCAAACTCCTCATACAGCAGCACATCAGACTCCAGAAGTCTGTTTCGAGTGCATTTCAAGAGGTGGGGTGGATCAAATAGTGTCACCACCTCTTGTCCTCTGTATGAAAACACTGGATTCTGAAAAGAACTGCCCAAAGCTTTCAATGTCTTTACATTGTTGGTGCCCATGTCACAGACAGTGGCCACAACATGCAAACCAGCATTGATACAAGCTTCGAGCACTTCTTTTAAGATCTCCACCAGATCTTCAGCTTTCACAGGACCTCTGCTGAAGTAGTATGCTACTGGCTGCATCCATTTCTTTCGCAGGCCCTGGGCCATGAATACAAGGGCATGGTTTGCCACCGCATTGGAAGCACCTGCAGTGCCCTTGTCTTCATAGCCCATTATCCTGTCTGACTTAGAGCTGTAGTCTATATGTTCCCTAATGGACATCTCATCGAACATTAGGGAACATATACAATCCAGCTCATCAAATTGAGATACAGTCTCATGTAGAACTCTGAACATGTGATCATTTATACCGGGAAAGAAAGGAATGTGGTATAAAAGGGAGCGCAAAGTATTCTGTGAAGGGAAAGGATATAGTGCTCTAAGAGCACTATAACCCTTAGGGAAACGTCTGTACAGAAGAAGAGCTTGCAACTTGTCTTCATCTGTCCACCTTCGACCTTTTGGCAAATGCTTTGCATTTCTCACCTGTGAAGCCAAAAATTTAACATTACTAGCAGACATGGACTTTGAGAGAAACTCTAACATTCTTAATTCTACACTTTGTAATCTATTATTGAACTCTTTCAAAGTCCATGGCTGGTTATGATATTTTCTCTTCAAATTTAAGTATCTTTTTCGTAGGGAAGTTAATCTGCCAAAAAGTAAATTTTTCCTAGGAGTCAACTCCTGCTGCCTGGATACATTAATTTCAGCTAAAACCGTACTCCTCCTTTTTGACTCCGATGTACTTAGAGGTGTACTAGCTGCAGGTACATCTGAAAGAACATCAGACACAGAGAAATCTAAAGGTGTAGCCAAAACATCTGAGTCAGACTCAGAAGACAGTTGGGGTTGAAAAAGACTGACAGTAGAGGAAGGTCTTAATGGGGATGTAGCAGAATGTGAACAGGATGGATAAACATCAACATGATCAGTACTGACATTACTTACTTCAGCAGAGGCAGGGATAGTAGCTGAGACAGGCTCTGGAGAAGCTTGCCCAGGTCTTAATGATGGCATAGCGCTATACCTCAGAATTTGATGGAGTTCATCTCTGAACTGATCAGGTTGAAAATGACATCCGCAGATGAATGCCTCTCTCTGCTGCTTTGCCAGGAGGTGTGGGTTTCTTGAAAAATGTGCCCATTTGTAATACCTGAAATTAAATGCACACAAGCTTTTAAAATGTATACAACATTTGTGCATAAGATATCAATTATCTGCTATAAATTCAGTTTTCCACCACAGGCATAATAGTTCTGAATGTATGACAGATTAAAATTTTACATACCACTTTGTTTTCAATTACAAATTACAACTGTTCTCTCTCTCTCACACACACATACACACACATCCACCCACACACACACACACACGCATGCACGCGCGCGCGCACACACACACACCAGTGCAGAGTGGATAACATTCCAATAATGTAAACATATGAATGAGAACAAAATCAATTACTCTGCTATGAACTCAGTGGCAATATCTGAACAATGTGCAATGTGTAGAAGATAAAGCATAGTTTAAGTGTTCTATTAAAAATGGAAGCTTGAACTTTGTTATAGGAGAAAACTTCCAAGGAAATTGGAAGCAAGTCACTGACTAAAATACTCATGGATTATCTTGAGAGAAATGGATATACTGTACTGTAATACACTGCAGTAATGAAATGACAGTAATTTCAATGTGTTGTGTAATGATTTGCAATCACTAATGGTACATTCAAAGTCAACAGAGGCAAAAAAGTCACCATAACTTATTTTTATATATATAACAATTTGGAATGAATACTCCAGTACTAATTTTCAAATAAGAAGGTCTACACACATTTTGCCATGACTCTTCCCTGTGCATCTTTGGCATTCCTGCACTATACAGTCTAGTGTTCTTACTAACACAGATATATCTGTGGTGAAATAAACAGCAAACAAATTTTTAATTTATATAGTTGGTAATTTATGAAAGCTTGACTTTTTTAATTTACGTCCGCCCCAACGTTAAGTTATATCAGACAGTGAATGAATTGGGTGAAATGATGCTCAAATGAGTCCAGGGTCCATGGAGCTTAGAGTTACCCAACATTCGTCTTGAAGGATAAGGGAAAACCCCGGGAGAAAACCTTATCTAGGTAACTCACCCTGACCGATATTCGAACTCGGCACTCTTGAACGTGAGGCAGACATGCTACCATCTACGCTACCGAGGTGGGCAAAGCTTGACTTGTGTGATTGCCTGAAGACAAACAATATACATATAGCTCCATAAAAGAATTGTGAATCGACATAACAGTTCTCAAAATCTCTAATAATCATGTACATGCATACTGTACTTTACCACAAATTGATGAAATTGGTTCTACATAAAATAGCCTGATAGTTTTGCATACTACAAATACCATCATCAGAACAAACTTTTCATATTCATTCATATTCATTGCAACCTAATAGTGTTTGAACACAATTGTGCCATGTCATTTGTAATACATACTCTTAAACGTAAACGATTAGAAATGGCAAAAAAAAAAAAAAATGTCATTCATCTTCTCTCTCTCTCTCTCACACACACATGCACGCCCGCCCACGCATGCACACAAGAGAGAGACTTAAGGCGAATCTGTCACTCACGCCAGTCACTCACACAGATTCCACATTGCAGATAACCCTACATGTTCATGCAACACAGGACACATCACATAATATATGAATGCCAAGAACTACTTAATCAAAGAAACACATTAAGAGAAGACATTAGGAAAAAAGCAGGAAGCTGGCCAGTGACTACACAACAGCTTGTATCCAAATATCTGAGAGACTTCCAACAATTCTGCAACTCCATAGGACTGTGAAGTAATGTGCAGTGCAGTGTAAAAACAAAGAGTTAAAGTCGTGATAGTGAGAGTGACATCAACATTGATTACAAGAACAATAATAGGAACTATAAGGACATAAAAATGACCAAATCAAGAAACAAATTGAATACCAAAGAATATGCTTGTAATGGGGCATGCTGTTAATAAATCTTTATAAAAAAAAAAAAAAAAAAAACACACACACACACAGATATATACAAAAATAATTATTCAAAATCATCGAAGTTGTCATCAAAATAAATACTCTTTGCAATGTAAGGTCACAAACCAGGAATACAGGTGATTTGCCATAGCAGCAAATGTACGGAAAGGATGCAGATGCTCTATAATAAAAATGGTGGTATTACAGCGCTGCTGAAACGCTTTCCATGGATTTATCTTTGTTGATAGAAACCTCTCAGATAACGCACTGATTATTCTTCGAAAGGTGAGATGGTTACTGACGCATTTCTCGGACATTTGCTAAGCACCAATGAACGCAGCGCTTCAGCCAATGAATGTGCAGGAATCACAAATGACAGATACATGTTATGTCCACGTGGAGTAAAACACAGAGTTGCAATATCTTCGCTGTTTTCTGTCCTTCATTTCATTCTGTTAGTTTTCTTGTGAACTTCATTGGTGCAAGTGGTGTTTCCTGGCTATTCTTAAATATGTGGAGACCTTGGGACGTATCTAGCTTTGATGGTGGAAATAGTGTCAGTAATCCAGCCAGTTTATCTCGTAGTGATAATATTAGTGGTGCTAGTAATAATGTTGTTTCTACTTCTAGTGTCGCTGGTGGGACAGCAAATGAAGCAAGAGTAAAAGGAAGCAAGCTACCTTTAGGAACCCTCAGTAAACAGTCCCAGCAATTAATATGTAATGTTTTTAAGTATATGGAAGCCAATAAAATAGGAAAGGGATCTATTACTGAAACTGCTAAGGCAGTAGGCTTAAGCAGACATACAGTTAGTATAGTTGCGAAGAGACTTCCTGTTACGCCAAAAAAGAAGGGCAACAGGCAACTAAAGTTAGGTAAGGTTGATAATTTCACCTGCGACATAGTTCGCAGGGAGGTGTACAGATTTTATAAAGAAGGGCAATCACCAACAGTTTTGGAATTGCTGCATTAACTTCAAACCCTCTGCGATTTTCCTTACAAAAAGGATTCACTTAGGCAGTTGTTAGTGAAGTTAGGTTTCCGCTTTCGCACGTTAAATAAGAGGCGTGGATTATGGAATCAGCAAGGATTGTGGCATGGAGATACAAGTACTTGAGCAGGCTAAACTATTTAAGGCAGGAAGGGTATCGTATAATTTATTTAGACGAGTCTTGGTACGATACTCATGATGTCGTAAGAAAAGGTTGGGATAAGAAAAGGTTGGGATGACGGCAGTTGCTCTTGCTGCCTTCCAGCCCCTGTGTCACGTGGAAAAAGAATAATGATTCTGCATGCAGGTGGTAGCCAGGGTTGGATTGAGGGCTGTCCTCCAAAAGTATTCGGGAATCCTTGGCCGATTCTCATCACGAGATGAATGCCGAAATATTTGAAGCTTGGTTTAGGAACAAACTTTTGGAAAACATTCCTCTTAAGTGTGTGATTGTCTTAGATAATGCTAGTTATCATTTACGGCTAAAGATAAAAATTCCCACCATGTCTAGCAAAAAGGACGAAATGATTAATTTCATGTTAGAACATAATTTAGAAATACCCAGTCCAGTTCCTGTAAAAGCCATGCTTTTGGAGAAAATTCGAGAAGCTAATATACGAAAAGTGTATGTAATAGACGAAATAGTAAAAGATAGTGGTCATGAAGTTCTCAGGCTACCGCCATATCACTGTTGTCTCAATCCGATTGAGTTGATATGGGCACGCCTTAAACATGCCGTAAGAAAGCGGAATGTAACTCCTTCTATAAGTGACAGTGTGTGCAAAGTGTTGAGAGAATGTGTACCAGATATAGATTCGAGTGTATGGGAAAGATGTGTTCAGCACACCATGCAGCAAGAACGAAAATTTCAACTGCGGGATGTTTCACACGATAATGCTTCGTTCGTTATACACGTGAGTGAAAGTGGCAGTGACAGCGAGGAAGGTGAAAACAGACCGTAATGTGAGTAGAATGTATACTTTGATATTATTAGCATAGTGCAGTTGCACTTAAGAACCTTGCTAATCTTATTGTTACTTGGTAAATATTCTAAGAAATAAATGTCAATGTTTGCAATGCTGACAACTTAAAGAAAACGCGACAACGTTGTTTTCTCCACAGCAAGCGGGTCGACACATCTTATCTCTGCATAACTAAATATCTAAATCTTATCGCATCCTTTGACGCCGCCATGGTAACCGTTTGAGTAGGGCTATTATAATAGTGCAGATAAGCAATAATGATAATGATATTGATGATGATGATGATGATGATGATGATGATGATAATAATAATAATAATAATAATAATAATAATAATAATAATAATAATAATAATAATAATAATAATAATAATAATAATAATAATAATAAACTCTGGCAATGATCCACTGATCTTTACGTCAGTTTATTTGGTGTTATAATATCGCTGATTTGCTTACGTAATGTTAACTATTCCAAAACTTTGTGCTAAATTCCTTTAAGTTTTTAAGTAATTATGATAACAGTAAGAATATCATAATATATAATACTGATAACTCTGGCAATCATTCACTGATCTTTACGTCAGTTAATTTGGGTGTTATAATATCGCTGATTTGCTTACGTAATGTTGACTATTCCAAAACTTTATGCTAAATTCCTTTAAATTTTTAAGTAATTATGATAACAGTAAGAATATCATAATATATAATACTGATAATAACTCTGGCAATCATTCACTGATCTTTACGTCAGTTTATTTGGGTGCTATGGTATCGCTGGTTTGCTTACGTAATGTTGACTATTCCAAAACTTTGTGCTAAATTCGTTTAAGTTTTTAAATAATTATGATAATAGTAGTAAGAATAATATATAACAACTCCGGCAATGATCCACTGATCTTTACGTCGCGAATTGCAGTACCACTGGTTTGCTTGCGTAATGTTGGTAATGTCCGCGGTAGCACGCTCTGGAAGTTGGCAACGTCCGAGCTATGACGCCAGCGTCACGATATTCCTACGCGGCGGATCTGCATAAATACCAAAATGACTATACTTTCCATGTCTAAAACTATTATGGTTGCAGATTATAGTTTCATTACATTATCAATGTACTGACATGCAATTAAATCACATTTTCTTATTCTTCGAGTTACGTATACTATGGGCCTTTCAACAACCGCAACGTAACAAATCTGAAGGGGAAAATACGAGACTTAGTATAATGGTTAAGAGGTGAAATTTAACATCTAAACCTATATATTGCAGTTTCATTTGCTAATTTTAGCACTGCATCACTTTATCTGCATTTTACAATCAGTAACCAGCGCTATTACGATTCACGTGGCAAAACAACGGAGCAAGCGGAATTCAAAACATTACTGCTTATTTATGTTCTGAAGTGTATCTTACCTTTCTGGATTTCTTGGGAAACGAAACAATTTTGTATCCTTATTCCTCCCTGTAACAGGGCAACCAAGAACAGCACACTTCCCTGTAAAAGATACTTCTACAACTCGTGTATCTTGCATTTCAGGTAGGGCAGCCATTTCATTACACCTTGTTTCAAATTCTCAAAATCAGCCAAGACGTCACGTGACTGCAGTAAATCTCCATCAAGGCAAGCAACATAAATACAGAACAGACTGCTAATAAAACAAGTGATTTCGCAATTTCGATCTGTATTAGGTGACGTTTAGGAATTCAGGAACACTTCAGTCACTCTTTGTTTATGTATTCATTATGTATTTCAGTAATTTTTATTTTATTGTCCCCTCCTGTATTAATGACAGTTTATAACACTGGAATTTGCTATAAATCCGGTAAAGAGAGACATCTCTTGCCAGCGACAACATTTAATGTTACTGTGCAGCGCTCCAAAATGTACTTTGGTACCTAAATTCCAGACAACGCTCACTTCCGTTTTATGTTGATTGAAGATTGTCAGTGGCGTATGAGCACAGATAACTTAATGTTTGAGTTTTCATCTTTGCGTATGAGCCACTGTGAACTATGAATTTGTTTTGTGTTTTTACACGATACACCAGATGTTTTCAGTGGATAAAATGTTGAATTATTTTCTTGTAGTAGTAGTTGTGTTTGTAATGTTTCAAGTTGGACGTCGAGGAAAAGTTCTAAAATCAGATTGTACATTCACTGTTTCTTCAATGATAAATGTGATCCTTTGAAATGTGTAGAGCCACCTATTTCAGTGACGAGTATAGTTGAGAGAACTGCTGTCGCAACGAATTTTAAAAGAACACAAAAATACAGAAGCTGATGGCGGTAAATTTCAAACAAGAAGCGCCCAAATGGTAGATCGCGAAAACAGAAATTGACTCATTCACGACTGCTGTTATTAAGCGAAACAGTCTATTCGCTGTATCGTATGCCCGCCTCAGTAGCGTAGATGGTAGCATGTCTGCCTCACGATCAAGAGGTCCCGAGTTCGAATCTCGATCAGGGTGAGTTACCTGGATAAGGTTTTTACCTTATCCTTCAAAGACGAATGTCGGGTAACTCTAAACTCCATGGACCCTGGACTCATTTGAGCATCCTTTCACCCAATTCATTCAGCGTCTGATATGACTTAAAGTTAGAGGACGTAAATTTAAAAAAAAAAAAAAAAACTCTATATTGTACGAACTTTCTACCTCGTTTGGTGGACATATATGAGGATTTAGAAGTTAAAGACTTACTGAAAGGAAGCATGTGGTTGTTAAGAAAAATTCTTGAAAAGCTTTATTCAAGTTACAGTAAAAATTCACAAGAAAGACTTTCTAATGGAACGAATGGATATTGTTCCTAAAAGAATTAAACTTCTAAGATGAATGAAGGAACTGAGGTCTACAGGTAGGCCTGTAGTGTGGCCTGACGAAACGTGGGCAAATGTAAACCATACGAAAAATAAGGTGTGGAAGTGTATCACTGATGAAAATGAAAGTCTTTTCATTCTTAAAACACCAATCAGCAGAGAACAGTGATTTATTGTTGTACATGCTGGATGTTTGACAGGGTTTAATGCCTCGCTAACTTTTATGTCAAAAACTAGTAAAGACTACCATAAAGAAATGGATAGTAAAATTTTCAAGGATTTGTTTGTTAATAAATTGCTACCTAACATCCCCTCTAATAATGTCATCATTATGGACAATGCCTCTTATCACTCCACAGAAATTAACAAAGCACCCACTTCAGCTTTACTCAAATCCCATATGCAGGAATGGCTCTGTAATAGGAATATTTTGATGCACAAGTGGCAAAACCAATGTATACAAATCAATTAAATTTGAAAAAAGATAATTTCAAAATGTATGAAATACTCTCACAGAGGAGCATTAACCTACGGTAGTACAGCTGCCACTTATCACTGTGATTTTAATGCTCTGGAACTTATATGGGCATAAGTGAAGAACAATATTACCAAATATATTTCATTTAAAAGTGTCAAGGAAAAGCCTTGTTTGATAATGCGATTACAAAAGTGATCCCAGAAAACTGGAAAATAGTGTGTGAGCATGTACAAAATGCTGAAGTTATACTGGGAGTAAGACCATCTGACAGATGAATTTACAGACAGATTAGTAGTATTTTAGTTAATTCCATCAATTAACTAAAATAATAAGAGTTAAATGATAAAGTCTGGGACTCAAGTACTTACAATAGTAAGTCGCCACAAACGGTGTATCTCGAATGCGAGAGCCCCTAGTGGTCTACTGGGGAAATATACGAGTCAAATGGAGAATTTAGTGTCATGATGGCAAGTTGGCCATGGTAGCTCAATGGGTTAGAGCGACTGGAAGGAAACCAGGAGATCTGTGGTTCAAATCCCAGCCTGGCATTGAATTTTTCATGTTGACTCTATCTAGATTAGTAGTAATCAGAATTGGAGGGGGAAACAAAGATTAGTTTGAAATTTTTTGGCAGTGAATTGGAGTATGAGCAACAATAGGATGAAGAGGAGAAGGGGCACTCTACCACTGATGCCTATTTGGCTGGTGTATCTGCTTTGCCTGCTATGATATAGAGTGAGATGGTGAGTACTCTTCTTGTCTGAAAGGAATATGACAAACTAACGTCACAGACTGTGGATGTATGCAGGAAACAGAGTTTGCTTGAACGTTCAGTTGCGTTGGGTATTGTTAGTCTGCTTTGTTAAAATGCAATTAAAATACATCATGACAGAAGCAAGAATTAGTGGTGATAGGATAAAAGATAGATTGAGGATTCATGGACCAAGACAAATATCAGCTTGCAGTCGGGTTGTTACATTGCACTGTAAAATTTGTCTGCTCTCCTAGGGAATTCTTTGAACAGGAAGAGAAATTGCTCCTTCACAGTGAACCACATATTCCTTTCAACCAAGTGATAAAAAGGACTGCATATGCTCTTAAAATGTGTTAGGTGACTTCCGAGAATCTTTAGAGAGAAACAGCTACAGCCATGTCCATCACAAATTTTAATTCCTGGGAAACAAAGACCAAGAGCATCTCCAGCCACACAACAATATAGTTTTCAGTTAAATGTCATAAGAAAGCACATCTATGACTACTACACCTGAAAGGAGTATCCTACCACATGTAAGCTTCTTTTCTGGTTTAAAGAAACACAGTACAGAAGGAAGCCTTGGCTGTTTGAACAAAGTCCTCCATAATCTGGGATTTAAGTTAGAAAAATAAATAACAGAAAACTGATACTCAAAAGCTCAGATATTGTAGCGCTAAGGGTTTTGTTTTTAAGATAAATGCTGAAGGAAAACTTACATAAAATAGTGTTGGATGAAACCTGGGTAAATGCTGGCCATACTGTGTGAAAGGGCTGAACTGTTGGCTCACTTGAAATTACCACAAAAGAACTATAAGAAAAGCTGGCCACTTTATTATTATTCATGACGGTATGTTACATGTTTTTTTTTTTATGATCCCTCCTGCTCTTCAGATGGGGGGAGGGGGGACTGAGGACTATCACAAAGACATGGACCCAACCATTTCCTTAAGGATCAGCTACTTCCTAACTTAGCCCAATCTGTGATTGTAATGGGTAATGCCCCATACTACATGATTTAAATAGATGCCCACTAACAGCAACAACAAAGCGCACATATAAAGTGGCTCACGCATCAATGTGCCATGACACAATGTTATAAAAATGGGAATTGCTGATGCTAATAAAGCAAAACAATCCAAATTCAAAATATATTGTTGATGAACTAACTAAAGAACATGGTCACCGAATCAAAAGACTTCCCCCTTATCAACTTAATTGAATTAATCTTGGCAGAAATAAAGGGCTATGTTGCAAGATATAACAGGACATTCACCAGGCTGGACTGGAGCAAATGAAGCAGTGAAGGAAGTGACTCCTGAAAGTGGAAGAACTACGTGATGCACCTGGAAAAACTACTGGAAGAGGTTAGATGATTGGATGGTATCATGGACAACTGTGTGGATGAGCTGAGTATCTGCCTTGGCAAATGCTCCAGCAGCGATTCCAGTGAAGAAGAGGAGGAACAGCGGTAGCTGTAGCTACACCCAGCTATACATAAACATGCAATAATAAACAGTTTTACACACGGATTAGTCAACATAACCATGGATAAAGCAGAATTTTTCAAAGAACAAAAAAACATACTACACATGGCAGAAGAAAATGGATACAACAAAAGTCTGGTGTTTAAGACAATTAAAAAGGCTAAACTAAAGAAAAAGAAAGCAACAGCACATTCAGTGCATTTACTTACCACCCAAAAACATTTAATAAATTCAAAAAGATCTGTAAGGAACAAAATATAATATTGGCATCTACTAATAGACACTCAGTCTTAAAATTGCTAAATTAAAAATCAAAAGATGAATTTCCATTAATTAACAGATTCATAATATACCAAATAAGTTGTAAGAATTATGAAAAATGCTACGTAGGTCAAACTAAAAGAAATCTAACAACCAGAGTCAAAGGGCACTTTAGAAACATCAAACTGAAACAAGAAGATAAGTCAGTAGTAGCAGTGCATTTTTGGAATGAAAATCATTACATTGATCCAAATTTAAAATGACTAAAAGGAATGATAAACCAAAATAAACTGACAACATGGGAGAACATATTCATATGGAAAAATAAGGAGCGAGTAATGAATTTTGAAATCTCAGCAGTAGATATTTGACAAAGTTCATAGTACCACTGCCAGAGAGAAGAGAGCAGACGACAACAGACACTAGTTCACAGTGCTACTTGGAGAGAGGTTGAGGATGGAAGCGATGGCTTCCGAAACTAGTCCCTCAATAATATTGTGACTTTGTGGGTTCGTAGAATTAAAAGTCCAATTTGTCGAAATTCTAAATGTTCTTTATTTCCGTAGAAATACACTGTTCAACTGTCACATACACACAGTCTACTAAGGTTGATGACAATAGCAAACAGCATTCTGATTACATCAACTCTTGTTACAACAACACTCAACAGCTGTTTACTGCTTACTACTCTCGCAACTCCCTCTTAGCGAGTCGTCGCCTTCTTAAATACCTTACTGATAAATTCTAGATATTTCCGGAACAATAAAGAAACCGAATAATCTCTATCAACCAAGACGTCGCCAGAAATTTCCATTTATCTCAGTTTGTTTGTTTCGGCAGACCTTTATCTTGTGCTATCTTTAACTGCTTATGCAAGCTCTTTATTACCGTGAAGCACTATCTGTCTGTTATCCATTTGCGCCAAAACTTTTATGGCCGTTGCCACGACAAAATAAAAATGTAAGTGAAGAAATGTCAATAAACCGACTACAAATAGTTTTTTTGATTAATTTTGATGTCACTTTTACTAAATTCCTCCAATCATGCATAGCGCATGGTTTGCTGATGTACAGCATTGTTGTGTGGGATCGATAAAACACTCTCGAAGCCAACGAAGGCAGTTTCTAACAAAATATTATTTTGTAAAGTCTGAAGTTAAAGTTAATGCAGAAAAATGCTTTAATTTACAATGACACGGAAATACTGCTAAACGCAAAAGCTGTGTGAAGAGAACTACTGAAAACGAAACAGACAAATTCTGTAATTTGAGCAGACAGGTCCATCTTCAAAAGAGATGATGGTGTCATGCAACATCCTGTTGGAGGAGCTGAAGAATCTGCACTTCAGGCAGTTCTTGAAGAAGTACACAACACATCCAATGACACATAACTCTAATTTGAGAAAACACTATTCATTCTTGTGTTACAAGGAGGTGCGTAACAAAATACGAAATATGGCTGCTAAGCAAAAGATCTGGGTGTCTAAAGATGAAACCATTGATGTGGGCAGGCATTATGCTGCAAATGCTGTTGTCGCTGTTCTAGAAGTTGACAGGTCTGGAGAAAAATTCCTCCTAAAGTGTGAAGCTCTCAAGAGAGTAAACAAGTCAGCATTTTCCATTTTGTTTGACAAATTTATGAAGATACCATGGCTGCATAGTGTTGACAGAAACAATATTTTGCTGCTAGTAACAGATGGTTAGATTAGATTAGATTGATTTGCGTTCAGTAGGTTCACTTGTAGCCAGAAAAGGCTGTGAACATTGAACATGTCCAGAGGTATAAAGTTTAATAGCATATATATGTACAAAAGTTAACATAAGGCACATATTATAGTACACAGGCAATACGAACAATATGGAAAACAAAGCAGGGATAATTATATATGATACAAAATGAAACACTTTTTAAACCAGCTTTCACTTGGCTTATGCCAGTACCTCTCAACCTTTTTGCAATGGATACCATTCTTGTTACATAGGAAAAATTCTTGCTACATAGGAAAAACTAAGAGAAACATGTTAACCAGGCAAAAAGAACACCAGAGGAACATTAAGTTGAAACAAACAGAAAAATCTGCAGTTTCACACCATTTTTGGACAGAAAACCACAACATTGGCCACAACATTAAACTGTTAAAATCTTTAAGTACACCCATAGAATTGGATATTTGGGAAAAAAAATTTTTAAACAAAAACCGTGATAAAGTTATAAATTTTGAAATCCCGGCATTAAATGAAGTATTAAAACTTAGTGCCACTAACACCAGATGGCAGAGTGATCGGAGCTCCGTAGCAGTGGAAGAAGAGGGAGGTTCATTTAGTCACCAAACAGCTGATGATGAGATCGAATGATCTTGAAAATGTTTCAATTATACAACAAGTAAGTGAAGACTGAGTGTAAACATAGTGACTCATAAATTCAAACTTAAATACCATTCTTGTTGTTTATTAAATACATATACATTAACAATAAACTTTCAACTTGCATCAAATATTTATAAGTAATGATTTGTCATTGGAATAGTTAGATACTACTTATAGAGCTACAGAAGCATTATCAGGATAATTTGTCATTCAGATAATCTTGTACAGAATAAAAAGATTTTGAGCAAAGGTACTCTCTAACAGCTTTTTTAAAAGCACCGAAATTATCAACTTTTTCTTTAAGAACATTAGGAAGTGCGCCAAATATTTTGATAGTTTCATAATGCACACCTTTCTGGAAGCAAGAAAGTTTAGCACTGGGATAATGGATATTATACTTTTGTCTAGTGTTTATTTTGTGAATTACATTATTTGTTGCAAATAAGGCACGATTGCATACAAAGAATTTTAGGATCGAGAATATATACATGCAAGGAAACGTTAATATCTTCAACCTTGTAAAAAGATCTTTACAGGAGCAGCTGGTGTGGGTGTTAGTAATGATTCTTATAACCCTCTTTTGCATAAGAAATATTTTTTTTTTACTTTCTACTGAGTTGCCCCAAAATAATATTCCATATTCCATAATAGAGTTAAAGTATGCATAATATACTAATTTAAGTGTGTCAATAGAACTCACATTAACCAGCTCTCAGATAGCATAACAGGCAGAGCTGAGTTTAGGTAAGATATAATTTATGTGAGCTTTCCAATCTAAACATCTGTCCACTTGAAGGCCCAGAAATTTTATGCTGTCAATTTCTTCTAATAACATATCATTAATCCCAATTTCTATTTCAGTATGTGATGTACGACAGGTTATAAATTTGACCACTTTTGTTTTGTCTAGATTCACAGATAATTTGTTTGCTTTAAACCAGCAATGACATACAGTTCAAAACATAATTCATTTTAATTATACACTCATTTAAATTTGTACTGGTCACCAGGACACTAGTGTCATCAGCGAAAAGAACTGTACTTGCAATGTCCTTTATATAAAGTGAGAGGTCATTTATATAGATAAGAAATAATAAAGGCCCTAACACGGAACCTTGGGGTACCCCATGAGTAACTACTTTCCATTTCGAAGTTTGTTTTTCATAACCGATATCACTGACAGCTATTTCAACACTCTGTTTTCTTTCATTTAGATATGATACAAACCATCTTAAATGTTCATATTTTAGCCCATAGAATTCCAATTTTGCTATAAGAATGTCATGATTAACACAATCAAAAGCCTTTTCTAGATCACAAAAATTCCACCTACATGTCTTTTATCATTTAAGGCAGTCAACACTTCATGTGTAAGTTTGTAAGTTGCATTATTAGTCGATATTCCCTTTCTGAATTCAAACTGATCACTGACAAGTATGTTGTTACATTCAAGGTGTTTATACAGTCTGGTGAACATTACTTTTTCAAGAACTTTTGAAAATATTGGCAAGACAGATATTGGTCTATAATTTGAAACATTATTGCGATCGTCTGTTTTGAAAAGAGGTTTAACAACTGAGTATTTCATTCTGTCAGGGAAAATACGGGTCTTTAGAGACTCATTACATAAATAACTAAGGGGAATGCTAATTTGTGAGGAGCAAGGTTTTAGGATTTTTGTAGTTATTTCATCATAACCGGAAGAATTCTTCATTTTTAAAGAGTCAATAATTTTGTTTATTTCGGAAGGTGTAGTTAAACTGACTTTAAATGTAGGTATAGAGTTTGTGAAACTTGATCTTAGAAATTCTAGTGCTGCATCTTTACTTCCATAATTAATATTTAATTTTTTTGTTACATCCAAAAAGAATTTGTTGAACAATTCTGCAACTTCAAGAGGTTTAGCAATTTCATGATTGTCAACATTGAGTGTTATTGGGCAATTTTCTGATGAGTGTTTACGTGTCACATTTTTTATTATATTCTAAGTGGTTTTTATTTTATTGTCTGAGTTTTGAATTAGTTTATTATAATGCAATACTTTTGCTGCTATTATTACCTTCTTTAGAAGTTTACAATATTTTTTGTAGTAGTTTTTTAAATACAAATTGTTACTGATTCTAACTTGCTGATATAGTTCTTTTTTGTGCCTGCATGAGGTTTTAATTCCTAAAATGAGCCAGGAATTGTCTTTTTTAAAGTTAAATGTTTTTTTATACTTGGATGGGAAGCAAAATTCAAACTGAGTTTTAAAGCATTGAAGAAAGCTATTATATTTGTTGTTGGTTCCATTAATCGCATAAGTTTGTTTCCAAGATTCAAGTTTAAGGTTCTTACTAAATTCATTCACAGTATTTTCGTTTATTTCCCTATATTTCATATATATGTATTTAGGTTTGAGTTTTAAATTTATCTTATCAATCATTAGAATCTGTGGATCATGATCTGATAGTCCATTAGTTTTTCATGAGACAGAGCAAAATGTAGTTAAATCTGAATTTACAAATATGTTATCAATAGCTGTGGATGAATTATTTTGGATTCTTGTTGGAAAGTTAACTGTATGTGGTATGTGGTAAATAAAGAGCTAAGCTGTTCCCTTTGAAGACTCGATTTCAGATAATCTACATTTATGTCACCACAAATGATTATTTCTCTTTTTGTTTTAAATAGAAAGTTCAGAGCATATTCTAATTGATTTTTAAAAATTTGAAAACTTCCTAAGGAAGATCGATAAATGGCTACTATGACTAAGTTCAAATTACTTCCAATTAACTGAACTGCACAGAGTTCGAGGTCTTTTTCATAACAAAATCTGGATAAATCTAAAGCTTTAAAGATCAGATCATTTCTAACATATATACAAACTCCCCCTTTATGTAATTTTTTTCCACTATATTCTGCTCCTAAAGAGTACTCTTGCAATTTAATTGGCTTAAATTCCTGCTGTGTCAAGTGATGTTCAGAAATGCATAAAACGTGTGGTAGTTGAATTTCAGTATGCAGATTAATAGCTAGTTCATCTAATTTGTTTCTTATGCCTCTTATGTTTTGATGAAATACAGATAGACAGTGATTATTATTAATATTATTGATATTATTATCATTCATATTGTTCTTGAGAGGAGTACTTTTAATTGAATTTATTGCCATGAAGCTATTAGGGATGATTGATTTAATTTGCCTGGAGTTTCTGGGCTTATATTGGTTTAACCTAAAAAAAGACCTACTTGCAACAACAGGAATTTTGCCCTTAATTCTGTCAGCAATTAGAAGTGACAGCTTCTCTTTGCCTCTAGAATTTAGGTGTAGACCATGAAGAGTGTAATTATGCCTGCTGATACTGTCAACATCTATCATACACATGTGAGAGGTTGCAGGTCCTAACAAAGCACGATCAAGTCTAAGATTCATGTCCCTCACCCTCCAATGAAGCTGAGGCTTGTCATGCCTATGGAAGAGACCCACTACCTTCACATTTGTATGGCTGCTGGTCTTACTGATGTTACTCAGGTCCTTTTCAATGCAATAGTTACTATATCTATCCAGGCTATTCCCTGGCCCTGCCACTATCACTGCATGATCCCTCTTAGTAAAACCAGAAGTAAGTTTTACCAGGTCTTCTGTAACATCAGAGAGCCCAGCACTGGGTTTAACTATACCAACTACATCATAATCACAGCCCAAATTCCTTTTGAGCAGGGATGCTATGCCCCTCCCATGACTGCTACCCAGCAACAAGACTTTGCTTTTAACACAATTAACAGATTCATCTAAATCCTGCTCTTCGGAATTTGTGGCCTGATCAACATTCAGCATTTCAAGAACACTGAATCTGTTGCTCAGTTGTACATGATGTTGGTCATCAGCTGAGAAACGCCTTTTTCTCCTGAGATTTCTCCTAGTTACTACTTGAAAGTTATTGGCCAAAATGTTTGAAGCTGAAACACTACTTTTAGTTTCTTTTTTGCACAAAACAAGCTCTTTTCTCAGGTTGAAAATGGTTTCCTCGTGCTTTTTGATCAGTGCCTTATACATACAAAGTTCACAAAACCATTCTGTACAATCTCTTACTTTCTCACTAACGGTGTTCGCACACCCCCAATGAAACCAAAACTTACATCCTGTACAGAAAATACCCTGACTAACCCTTCGACGACACACACCACAATTACCACTAAGATCACACGATTTACCACTCATTTTAGCACACTACACTGACAAACACAAATGGACTAGATACAAAACGGTAGGCTTATATAAGAGTTTTAATAAAAACACCAAAACCGTAGTCTTAATTACATTAAATTTCAACACAAACACGTGCACAGAGATAATACACTAGCAGGAACACAGCAGGAATACACTGTAAACACTCCTACAATGACATGACATCAATTTGGAAACATCTCTAATAAAATACGTTAATCACCCCATAGACCTTTCCGTATGGGAAGAAATCTTCATTTACAAAAATCGTCATAGAGTCATGAATTTTGAAACTCCACCACCGGACATCTTTGACAAGTACATCACGCCATCTATTGACAATACGGAGAAAGAAGAAACCACTACAACTTGCACTAGTCGAGTATCAGCTGAGGATAAGAGCAAGAGCTCTTGAAACATGTCCTGTGAATAAACAGGTGAGTGAAGCAATGTGTCAATATATTCTCGATTCAATTTTGTACTCCTACAAGTTTCACACTGGTGCTTCATACATGGCTAAAGCAACCAAAGGACTTCAGATTCTCTACCAAAGTACGGTGTATGTCACTTGCCTTGCATGTGCATTACACAGAGTTGCAGAGGAGATTTGATCAGTTACCCTGATGTAGACAAATTAATTTCCTGTGGCAAGAAAATCTATGTGAAAACTCAACTATGGCTACACAAATTCAAGGAACAAGCAACTTCACTGCTCCTATCCCCTCAATCTGTTCTTACATGATACGGTTCTTGGTTTAATGTTGCCCGACTACACCAAAATAATGACAATTTTGTGAGCTTGATAGTGATGAACCAAAAACTATCAAAACTGTGAAAGAGATACTTACATATAGCTTGTCTGGAAACTTGGCATACATCAACACCAACTTTTCAGTGGTATCAGCAGCTGTCACACAACTGGAAGCTGCTACTTAACTTTGTGACACCCTGGATATTGTGCAATATGTGCAGAGTGAGTTGAGTAGAGCTCATGGTCACATGTGGCTGAAGAAATTAACAACAAACTGCAAAATGTTTTCCAGCAGCCTCCTGGATATTCTGCAGTGAGTAGAATTAGTGACAGTCTATCTGGGAATGCCACAATATTTGAAGATAACGAACCAAATTATCTTAGTTAATTGATGGAAATTATTTCTTTAATTATTTATTGACTTGTATATTTCCCCGGTAAACCACTAGAGGCTCTCATATTTATACGGCTAGTATAAAGAAATGATTAATTTCCATCAATTAAATAAAATAATAAGAGTTAAATGATGAAGCCTGGGACTCAAGCACTTACGACAGTAAGTCGCCACAAAAAGGTGTATCTCGAACACAAGAGCCCCTAATGGTTTACTGGGAAAATATACGAGTCAAATGGAGAATTTAATGTCATGACGGCAAGTTGGCCATGGTAGCTCAATGGGTAAGAGCGACTAGATGGAAACCAGTAGATCTGTGGTTCAAATCCCGACCGTGGCATTATTTTTTCATGTTGTCTATCAAAAACATTACCCTATATACAGCTAGTATAAAGAAATGATTAATTTCCATCAAATAACTAAAATAATAAGAGTTAAATGATGAAGCCTGGGGCTCAAGTACTTACGACAGTAAGTCGCCACAAATAGTGTATCTCGAACAAGAGAGCCCCTAGTGGTTTAATGGGGAAATATACAAGTCAATTGGAGAATTTAATGTCATGACGGCAAGTTGGCCATGGTAGCTCAATGGGTAAGAGTGACTGGACGGAAACCAGTAGATCCATGGTTCAAATCTCGACTGTGGCATTGAATTTTTCATGTTGACTCTATAATGAACCAAAGTTCGTCTGCAGTGACCTTGTTACCCTTGAATATGCTCCTGTAACATCCTGTGATGTGGAGAGGAGCTTTTTGAGGGACAAAATTATTCTTAATGGCAAACATAGATGTTTGAAAATGGAAAACTTGAAAATGCACCTCATGATTCGTGTAAATCTACAATAACTGAAGATTCACAGGACATGTTAATTAACTGAAATTAATTTTGTATTACAAGTATATAAAAAATAAAACTTTTTAAATAAAGTTATATTAAGTCATTTTTAATTTTAAGATCACATTTTGCACATGTTGCTGTGTTAGGTGATTAATATCCAGGCCCTAGAGATAATAATAATGTACTTATTTTATATGAATATACAGGGACTGATATATAAAGAATATTATTTCTATATATGTTTTAAAATTAGAAGCAAATATACCATAAATGACATGCATGTTTTACAAGATATAAATAAGATACAACAGGCAATGAGTCTGAGCTTGTCATATTCAAAAGTAATTTGCTTAGCACAAATAAATGTATTTACACCACAATTGGCGCTGGTGGGAAAAGCCGATGGACTTTAAAACTCCTCCCGGCCAGGTCCGATGGACCCATTAACCAAAGACAGGTATGGCCCTCCAGACATACTGGGGGTTAAAGTGAGTGGATGATGTAACCACCATTACAAACAAAAAATTGGTGTCCACTTAAAAAACGGTTACATTTATGCTTCTTAAAACAATATTGGAGAGCAAGAGAGCTAATGGCTTCATTGCCAAAGCCTAGCATTTGAAAACAACAATACTTACATGACCAAATGAGTACCTTGCATTTTCTGTGAAGTCCTATTTATTAGGAAAGAATTTTGTATAATGGTAAACCATAAGAAACTGACAAAAACATACATACAAAAAACACAGAATTCCTTAAAACACACTATTTATTTAACAAAATAGTTTTGTTGCATCAACCATTTTCGAGACATGTTATTGTTTTGAGTTTTTCCATTATCCCCCCCCATTCATTCATTCATTCATTCATTCATTCATTCATTCATTCATTCATTCATTCAATTTTTCAGTTTTTAAAGTGCTCTCACAGTTGCATTGCATTTAGCAGCTACCTTTTAAACATCTGATTACTTAAAGTATAAAAATTGAAAGAAGCATAGAAACAGTGAAGTACAAGTTAAAACAAAAGTGAATCACAGTGCAAGTGAAGCAATGCTCAATATCTTATCGATTCGCTTTTATCTGATAACTGATTCAGTTATATCTAAAGTGGAATGTGTAATGGAACTATTTCTGCAAAGTTTATCTTGCTAAAAACTAAACTGATATGAAAACATTTGTGCTAACTGTATAAAAGATAGTGTATTCAGAAAGGTACACACATTTCACCATTGTACTTGCATCTTCAAGCTTCTACGTATCCACAAATACTGCAATTAAAATATTCTGAAAAAACCATATTGTCATGCTGCTGCCATTGCAGTTCTGCCAGGTAGGATGAGCAAGAGTAGGGAAATTGCTCCACCTTGGCTGTTTATTGCCAATGGGATGAGCCAGAGTGTCATATTATTACTATGCAAAACAATGTTCAAGACTGTAATTTGAGAGGTTTCCATTGCTACAACTTTTTTTTGCAGATTATATAAAGAGCTAATGGGAGGCCCAGAGAGTAATAGATAGATAGATAGCCTTAAACTTTACAGTATAAGCTTTACAGTTTCACAAAAAATATGTCCATAAAACTGGAACATGAACTAAAGGCAATTACCCTAGCACAAAACCTGCTAGTTAACAAAAATAGACACAAGTGGTATCACACAGCAGATAATATAAGGAAGCTAAAAACCCAAACAAGCTTCAGAACATACATCAATAACTCAAAACACAAGAACATAATAACAGCAAATATAACAACAATAGAGGAAACAAGCCCAACAGAATATATTGATATACATTATAAGAATAACCTGTTACGTACAATACATAAGCAAAACAATTTACCAGATGAAATGAGAGCAATAGCAATAGCCACAGAAAATGAAAGATATCCAGAAAAAGAATGGCTCTGAATATATACAGATGGATCCTTTATTAACAAACAAGATGCTGGTGCAGGAGTATACTGCAAACATTTTGCACAGTATCTAACACTAGACGAAACTTCAAACCATTATGATGGAGAACTAACAGCCATAAAAGCAGAACTGCAGAATGTCCTGTACAGACCGTACATAAAGCAAAACATAGTTATCTTAACAGATTCAAAATCAGCCATAGATGGGATTATAAATTATAAAAACAAAACAACAAGAAACATCAAAGAAATAAGGAGTTTAATTAAAGCTGTCGAATCAAGAAACGATGTCACCCTGCAATGGATTCCAGCCCACGTTGGACTTCTAGGTAATGAACATGCTGACCAACTAGCAAACAAAGGTGCAATTCAAAATATAAAACCCGTAAGACAAACTGAAATTAATAAACAATCAAACAACATTAAGCTACATTTTAAAAGACAGCAGAGACTTGATGAAGAAGATAAACTAAAAGACATGGATTATAAGAACATTGGAGACAAAACTGACATACAAAAACTACCAAGAAAAACTGCAGTGGCCCTATTTAGAATGGGAACTGGCCAACATCCTAACAGTAGTATCACTCTATGTATTCAAAACCATTATACTTGTAAAAGACCGAAAGCAACATAACATCCTCAATAAAGATTGCCATACATATGATACGAGGAGAGCAACTGATTACCATAGGGTGAGCACGAATAAAACTCAAACTAATAAAGATCCATTTAAAATAGGAGCCATATTGTATAATAAATTGCCATCTGTAATTAAGAATACTTCTGACTCAAAATTTAAACTGGTCTTAAAATCATACCTAATTCAAAAATGTTTGTATAGTATAAATGAACTGTAATATATATGTATGTATGTAGTATAAATGAGTTGTATACCTATGTATACAATAAGGTTTGTACGTAATTTAGGCATTTTGATCTTTTTAAATAACTTATACTTTTACTTTTGTAAACAACTCTATATTTTGTAAATAACTTATGTATTTTGATCATTTTGTATTTTGACTGTATAGAGATAATTGACAGTGCCAGATGCTCTTGTAAGAGTCTATTGGCCGCAATAAATTATCATGAATGTCTTGCAGAACACCTTTATAAAATACACTGCATACCTACACCCAAATGTACTATCTGTAAAAAGGATCATCATAAACAAACACCATTTGGACAAATGTAATGGTCTCAAAAGTGGGAACCTACAGGCTTTATATTGGGAAGCTAGGGGGAAAATGATACAAATCAACTAATCCCCAGTGCCATTAGTCAACAATAACAACAAACTTTACAGTACAGCAACGTCATAAATTAAAACTTAACAAGCCACGTTATAAAAGTAATTTATAGAATACAAAGGGTTTGCCACCAATGTATGGCATATAGTCCTTTTAAAACTTCAAATAGGGAGCTCTCTTAGTCTTTGTGGTAAAAAATTATATAATTTAATTGAAACGAGTATAAAACTATTCTGAATTTTAGTGTGTCTATATTTATATATAAATTCAAACAGTTATGTGTAGAGTAATTATATATATTAAAGCAAAGTATAGAGCTATTAAGATTTTCTTTAACATATAAAAGACAATTCAGCACATATATCGATGGAAATGTTAAAATAGCTAAATGAATAAAAAGTGGTTTACAATGTTCTTTTGAATGAACTCCACAAATTAATATAAGGGCGTTTTTCTGCAATATAAATATCTTAGCTGCTAAAGGGTGATTTCCCCAGAAAAGTATACCATAATTAGCAGGCAAATAAATATGAGCATAGTAAACCTTCATAAGAATGTCCTTGTTAACACTGTTCCTTAAAATTCTCAACATGAAAATTCCTAAATATTAAAAAACAGAAGCATTATTAACAGTGAAGTATTCTTCATTTTTGAGTTTGATTATGAGTCACTATGTTTACACTCAAACTTCACTTACTTGTTGTATAATTGAAACGTTTTCAAGATCATTCGATCTCATCCTCAGCTGTTTGGTGACTCAAACTCAAAAATGAAAATTCCTGTTGTGATCTTTTTTGATATATAATTGATATGTGTTGACCAGCCAAGGTCTGAATCGATATAAATACCTAAAATCCAGAACCACCAGTGTTAAATTTATACTGAACATCAGTGGTTTTACCTGTGATTATACTTAGACTATTCGCGTTACACCAATCATTAACCACTGAAGTTGCAATAGGTAATTTAAGTTTTAATGTGTTTTCAGCTTTATCATAAAAATTAGTAGCTAAATCATCAGCATAAAGATATGGAGTAAGGTTTTTGTCACAAATTGAAACAGGAAGGTAATTAATATAGATGATAAAAAGTACAGGTCCCAAAATTGAGCCTTGTGGAACACCATAATTTACAGATTTGAACTCTGATAATCTTCCATTAAAATAAGTTGCCTGAGACCTATTACTAAAATAAGAATTTAGAAATTTAATGCTTTTGTCCTGAAACCCATAAAAACTAAGTTTCTCTAAAAGAATATTAGGAGAGACAAGATTGAAGGCTCTGGAAAGATCAAAAAATCTACTTGATACAATGTTACCATTATTAATATTTTCATAACATTGTCTCAGAAAGCTTGCAAAAGCCTTCACAGTACTCATGCCATTTCTGAAACCAAATTGGTTATTATTTAACAAAAGGTTCTTTTCAAAATAAACAACATTCTGTTTACATAATAGTGATTCAAATACCTTACCTATTATTGGAATTATACGAATAGGTCTGTAATTATCATAACAAGTTTTGTCTCCTTTCTTAAACACTGTGTTTGATGCTTAAGAGTTTATTTTGAGCTTTTTGTATAGGTGACTCTGAGGTAAGAAGTCGACCGAGCAGTAAATAGAAGTGTGGTATATTCCAAGTCCATGATGAGAACTTGGTAGGCCATGATACGGTGCAGGAAGCAGTTCATGATGAGGAATCAGCAGGCAGCAAAGAGTGCGAATATCATAGAGATTACTAGCAGCGCAAGTTGATGTGTGCTAAAGAGACATTAAGAAACATCTTGAAGCAGTGTATTTGTGATTGTATGTTAGCAACTGGGCTAACAATTTGTGGTGAAAAATAAAGGAGTTTGAGACAAACTTTCATGTTTTGTTGTTTTTGTCACAATATAATGATTAACAACAATGGAAAAAAACATTTATTTAAAAACGAAAGTGGTGCTGAAAGCCAGTTACAGTATTTCAAGGTCCCTACTTATTGTTAGGGGTCTACATTGGGCATCATACCAACATCCTGTTGATATAATGATAAATACTTTTAGGTATGGTTGTTTAAAATATCAGTATTTTGAGTTATTTAATTAAAGAATAAATCATTAATAAGAGAAAAGCTTAAGAACAATTTATTATTCTTATATCCAAGTTTTTAAGAGCTAATTAAACATACTCCTAATGGAATGTGACAGTGTGAAACCTTTATATTTTGCACCAAACTTTAATGTGTTAGCGGACACAAAAACCTTATATGCAAAATTTACATCTTGAAATAGTTTACAGGATTATTATTGTATAATTATTACTGATTAACAAAGATATTTTAGGCATTACCTTTCTTTAAAGAATTCATTAGATATGTTTCTTAAACACTATTAGCACTAATATAATTTTGAGTCGAACTCAATGCTCCACTTATTGCTAGTATTTACCTAGAATGCATTTTGTTAGGAGATTTCTAACATCAGCTGTTGTCGACTAATGGATGTTGGTTTGGTGAACTCATTGGAGGTGACAGGTGCGTCTCTGTCGGTATCTTGATGAACTTGAAGTTTGGGTTTTCTTCAAAGGTAGTGTCAAAATTAAAAAATTTTCTTTCATATTTCTTTATGCAGATTTTTTTTCCCACGTGGTTAATGCAGCTGGACCTTGGATACTTTTTAATAAGTGGATTTCTCGTTCTATATCATGATTCTTCTTCCAAAAATGGTACACTACCACCGATTTATCTATTTCTTTGTTCCTGATGTTCCTAAAATGCTCTTTAAGCCTAATGTTCAAGTTCCTCTTAGGTTTTCCAATGTAAAAGTTGTCACAGCCTTTGCAGTTTATCCAGTACACACCTGATTTTTTTGTTTATGGGTATCTCCTTTGTATTATGTGATTTCAAAAGGTGTTGTACACTAAATTTGTTCTGTGGGGCCAAAGTAATATTGAATAAAAGTAACACAAGAGCTCATCAAAACAGTGCAATAAACCTAGGAATCACTTTTTTTAATAAACTGCCTATAGCCAATAAAACCACTTGCAATTTTTCAGCATTTAAAAAGTCAGTTTTGGCATACTTGCTAGACCATTGTTTTTATTCTGTTAGTGAATTTATGGAAAGTTTATAATATTGTTACATTCTGAATTGTGTATATTATAAAATTCTTGAGATATCTTTATAAAACATTATTTTGTACAAACACTGACTTGTCCTTATTGGATGTGACTTGTTAATTTACAAGTAGTTAATTGCACTGTAAATTCACAATTTGGCGTATCTTATATCATAGTACTCATGTACAATGTATGATTTACAAGATGAATAAATTATCTATATAATCTTTGAAGACATTTTGGAAAAGGTGTGTAGCTCTGGGATGATATGTAAATTTTCTGTATGAAGTTTCATTGCTGATTGGGGAAAGAGTAGTTACTTGTTTGCATCTTTGTTGTCTTTTTAATTTATCAATTTTCTTTTTGACCAATTCAGCACTGAATTTATTGTATTCTGCAATGTGAAGTATATTATTAAACTCTTTGATATATTCCATCTTGTTTAAAGGTACATTAACAAGCGTGTAAGTTAAACTGTTGATAACAGCATGCTTGTGTTGTATCCATCTGATTTTATGAAATTTTCTGCGTGTGTTTCCTTCCTGTGTATGCCAAATTCAAGTTTTGTATGTTTTCTGGTAAGTTTCAAATCTAATTTCATTGTTTGTCTCTTTTTCTATAGAACATTTTATTGCACTATTACAAAAAGTAGCATTACCTGCTTAAAATATGTACAAAAAAAAAAGTGCTGACTTTTTTTCATTTCTTCTGATTTGAGTACAGAATAACAGATTGTAACAAAAATGAAAAGATAAATAGAGGCAACATGAAAAATTCAATGCCATGGCCGGGATTTGAATCATGTATCTCCTGGTTTCATACGGCTAGAATGAAGAAATGATTAATTTCCATCAATTAACTAAAATGACAAGATAAATTTCACTAAATTGCAATCACTCCTATATTTACTAGTCACACAACAAACTGATGTGCTGCACAACTATTCTGTTATCTTGGCTCTCTCTAAACTCGCAATTGACTGTGAATTGCTCGAGGCTGGCTTTTGCATTTGTTTTTATACCCTGCTGGTGAAGCAAGAAATGTTCTAGAAGCCAATTTCTCTTGAATTCCAGATATCAAGAACAGTCTCAACAAATCCTGCATGGTAACAACGTGCCTCCAGTTTCATTACATTAGCTAGTGGTCTTCCCTGAATGTTGCATTTTTATGCCAAGTAACCTCTTGGATTATGGCATCATAAGTTTTGAAGTGACTGCTACCCAAAGGACCTTTCAAGAGGCCCAAACAGATAGAAATCACTGGTGGCTAAGTTGGGACTGTAAGATGCATGTTCTAACTGCGCTCAACAAAATGTTCACAACAGCTCCTGCATTAATCTTGTTGCCTGAGGGCAGGCATTGTCATTCAGGAGAATCATCCCCTTTGTCAGGAGTCCCAGTTGCTTGAGGCGAATGGCCTGTGAGAATTCCCAAAGAGCGGTGCAGTATGTGTGGCATTCACAGTCCAACAGTGAGGCTGGAATTTCTGCAGCATGAAACCTTGCATGTCCCAAAACATGGTGACCATAACCTTGCGGGCTGATGGAACTGTCTTGAAGTTTTTTGTTGTTGGTGAAGTGGGATGATTTAATTCCATGGAAGATGACTCTAGAAAGGTAAAGTCAGACTGAAAACTTCAATGCCATAGCCGGTATTTGAACCATGGATCTTCTGGTCTCCATCCAGCCGCTCTAACCATTGAGCTACTATGGCCAACGTGCCGATATGACATTAAATTTGGTAGATAATGATTATCTGGGCTTGTAGGCCGTGGTCTAGTGGAAAATCTTCCAGATGTTTCGTTCGAAACTGTGTCGACGGCCACGCCACTGAGGATGTTCGACACAGTTTCGAATGAAATGTCTGGAAGAAGATTTTCCACTAGACCATGGCCTACAAGCCCAGATAATCATTAGCTACCAAATGACTCTGGCTGTGAAAGCCTATGCACTACAATGACATTAAATTCTCCAACTGACTCATATTTTCCCCCGGTAAACCACTTAGGAGTTCTCATAAACACATGAGACAACTACCTTAATGGTGACTTACAACCTGTAAGTACTTTAAGGCCCGGGCTTTATAGTTAACCACTATTAGGTCAATTAATGGCCGTGTGCAGGCTAAAGTATGGAAAGGTAAAGTCAGACTGAAAAATTCAATGCCATAGCCGGGATTTGAACCACGGATCTTCTGATCTCCGTCCAGCTGCTCTAACCATTGAGCTACTATGGCCAACATGCTGATATGACATTAAATTGTCCAACTGACTCGTATTTTTCCCAGTAAACCACTTAGGAGTGATGCACATTGCCAGTGTGAAAGAACAATTAATTTCCAAGATGACTGGTTGAAAGTGGTAAACCCAAATCATTCCAACCTCGGATGCTTTGCTTTCCCTTATTAAATGGCTGGATCCAATTGAATACAGCTTTCCAGGAGAAACACTGGTTACCATACATGGGACACATTTCGCAATGCACTTCTGTGGAAAGTCCTTTGGCCCACAAAAAATGTACAACCTCCCGCTGTTCTGCTTGGGTACAATCAGGCAATACACCTCCGATCTTGCACTGGATGCCACTGACTGACTGCATGACAGAGAGATGTGACACTACCTCTATGACAAGCACAAGTATGCTGCTAGCTGCCAGGACAAAATGTTAGCTTAATTTACAAAAGGTATAAGGGAAACAGACGTTTGTGACTTATTTATTGACTCATCCTCGTACGTCTTCAAAGTGAGTGAAGAGATCAAGAATAATTTCTTGACATCAATTAAGTTGAAGTTTTGTTGAGTCACACTTGTTTACACTCACCTTCATTTATTATTTTTAAAAACGCTCCAGCATGAAGAAAACTTCACTGTTAATAATGCTTCTATTTGTAATATGTAACATCAATTAAGTTTTAGGATTAGAATTTTAATAACATAATTTATTTCAAATACTGTTTATACTTGGGAGATGTGTATAGGGATGTATTTATTACCATTAATAATTACAAATAGTCAGATTAGGATATGTAGCCCATATTATGTAAATACATAGTCCTTAAACATAATTATTTATTGAACTTTGAGATAGTTATTGGAATGACCTTATGAGATTCTTAAAACCTATTAGACAAGAGCAGCATTGGCACCTGGTTAATGATGGAAGTAAATGCTTCCAAATTATGCCCCATTAAAAATTTACTGTAATATATTTTATATTTAATCAGACTCAATTTCTTTTTATCAAATTGGATAATTTTTAGAAAATTTAAATTGTTACATCCTTTATTGTTCTAGAAAAGTATTGATTAGTTTAGATGGAAAAGAAACTAGTAACAATGAAATGTTAATTGAAATACAAGAGCTGGTGTTAGTAATGTTATGCTCGATTTCACCAACAGATGTTAAGACTTAACACTAGTTTAACAATAGTTAAAACAGAAATTGCATTTCACCAACAAGTGTTAGCCTAACACTTGAGTTAAATCTCTTGTTAAACTAACAAGCCAAATTTCTGTTAAGTCCTTAAAAATTGTAAATAGTCAAGCTGGCGGACATGAACTCAGTTGTTGATGTCAATTTGCTATATTTAAGACTGTCTAAATGGCATTCGTAATAGAGTACGGCCGATGACGAGAAAGAAATGATTTTGAGGAGCTATCAGAAGAAAATGTTCTACAGAGGTATAGACTGTCGAAATAAGTTGCTAAGAAGGTTACTGCGGAAGTATAAGAGAGGTTAGAACATGCATCGAAAGGAATATGGCGATCTCGCCTTTGCTTCAAGTATCAATAACTTTGCGATTTTATAATTCACTACATTGTGTGGATAATACCTGTCCACCTCCCATCTTGAAATGTTCAAGTCACTTGTCCTTCTTCGCACCTCGTTTTAATTTTACCTAATACTGACAGAGTTGTTTGGTGCTTGTGTTAGTGATACATGCATTTCAATTAAATTCGTTTCCAACATTTTCCCACGTGACATATTTCTCTTTTACATTCACCGCATTCGTCCTCTTATTTTCCACGATATCCTTACACTTCGTCACCAATTCAATTAACAATTCTTTCTCCATTGATGAGAAGTCTCACGGCTTTTGTTTACGATTTTGTGCACCTGCCATTTTTTCAGTTGTGTGCAGATGAAAATGAAAACAAAAGCGCATTGCATTACATTCAGAAAATAATAAGATTCATACATAGCTTTCTATAGCTGTAATATTTACAAGTTTCTTGGCATTAACACGTGTTTGTTAATATTTTCAGGAAACAGGCTGGTGAAATGCAAGACATTTAATGGTAGTGTTAGCGCTGTGACAATTGTTAGGTCGATTTTAACATCTGTTGTTGAAATCGGGCATTAGTGTTTCAAAAAGTTTGATGTTATACAAAATTTAATCTCTGATTGTACAGGATTATATTTGAGAAATAATGTTAATTGTTTATATTGTTCATCACAGAGGCATTTATTTCACTTGTGATTCAATTTTCATCCAAAAATTATTTTCTTGGAAAATTAATTACAAAGATTAAAATGTGATATTATAATTATGCTAAACAAATTTGTAAACATCATTCATTACCAAGGACTCTTTAAAAGTGAAGCTTTTCAAGCACAGTTAAATAAAATTGAGCACCTTTAACTTTATCACTGTTTCTATTTCTTTACCATCATTTTAAATTCCTAGTTACATCATGACAGTTGATTTTGGTTCACCTGAGTCAGTTTATGTCAAAATAAGTGGTCTTAATTGGGTATTTTACAAATAAAAAGATATGCAACAGAATCTCCACCTAACTTAAGTTGATAATTACTTCTTCTTTATTCTTTTCTTTTTTTTTTTTTTATAAAGAAGGAATTATCAACTTCTTAAGTTAAGTGGAGATTCTGTTGCAAATATTTTTATTAAAAAGAATAAAGAAGAAGGAATTATCAACTTCTTAAGTTAAGTGGAGATTCTGTTGCAAATATTTTTATTTGTGTAATATTTGTTGCTTCACTGTGACTAGCTTCATTTTCTGATGTTAGTTGGGTAGTTGCCTTCTATATCATGTGTGTTACTCTTTTGCTCTGTAGGTGTAGTGCTGCATATGCAACCTGTTATTTATTAGATGACTGAGTGAAACCATGAAAACTGCAATTATATTCACTATTACACAGGATTTGAACCCAAGAGCTACAGCTGCCATTACCACAGTCCTACCCTCTCTGCAGCAATGTGTGTGTGAGGATGTGAACGTAATTATAACAAATCTGATATTGTAAAAGTGAAAATATTTATTGCTACATAAGTGGACCACAATAAATATTAATACATAATTCATTATACAGTTAACGTCAGTATTTTTAAGTAACATAAAAACATTAATTGAGAATCACTTATATTTACATTAGTAAGTGAGGTATAGTGCAATCATATCTGGTCCTCAATTAATGTGATTAACCTTGCTGTTTAAAAAGCTTCAGATCTTAATTAAAACATTTATATACAATTTGAATCAGTATTTTGTTACTTTCATTAGTGGTTATCACATTTTTAACAAACAAGCAAAACACAATTCCCAAAGCAGAAGCACCACAAATATCAGGCTTTACTTTATCATTTGCACATTTTAGCTGTATAAAAATATAAATCACAAAGAAGGTGCACATCTGTAACTATCTACCACATAGGCCTCATGTTTGCTTTAATTACCAGCTTCAACACAGTTAACGCTAAAAAGGGATCATATGCATCTCATCACATCAAATAAAAAAAACTTATATTCTAGTGACTTAGAAGAAAGATTCTGAAGAATTACAAATATCATTAAGTTACTATGGAAGACAGTTTGCTTTCTACTGTCAACATATAAAAATAAACAGCTCTAATATGTTAACAGTTTGTGTTCCCTTTGTTTTATAAACAGTAATTATACAGGAAAAATTTGTTGCATTTATCCAGAATGTAACGCTTTAAAAAGGCACATTGCAGCTTTGATATGTGTACAGCTCTTAGTTGTAGAGATGCTGATGATGTGGTGATCCTAGTGGTGAATAAGGACCCACAATCCTATGCCAACCAGCTGTGGGAGAGCTTTGGCAGTTGACGTTAGTCTGAACTTTGGGACTCCATGGACTTGACCACCTGCAAGGCAATATACCAGTAAAATTATTTTCTCATTAATAATCCAATTACTACTCAAGATATAAATGTACAGCATACATACAACTACTTCTGTTCATTTTCTCAACCACGTATCTAGTAGGCAGTGCATTCCACCCAGAAATTCAATATTGAGGAAATACATGTTTTGACATTCCTGCATTAGAAAAAATAAAAGACAAAAAAATATGTGTGTAAATATTGATATTACTTAGTTAATTGATGGAAATTAATCATTTCTTCACACTAGCCATATATAGGCTAAGGTTTTAGATAGATACAGTCAATCTGAAAAATTCAATACAATTCTATGGCTGGGATCTGAACCATGGATCTTCTGGTTTCCCTCCAGTTCCTCTTACCCACTGAGCTACCATGGCCAACGTGCCGTCCTCACATTGAATTCTTCTGGACGGAAAGCAGGAGATCTGTGATTCAAATCCCGGTCATGGCATTGAATTTTTCAGGTTGACTCTATCCAAAATCTTAACCTATATACGGCTAGTGTGAAGAAATTATTAATTTCCATCAATTAACTTAAATAATAAGAGTTTAATGATGAAGCTTGGGATTCAAGTACTTACGATAGAAGTCGCCACAAGTGGTGTATCTCGAATATGAGAGCCCTTAGTGGTTTACTGGGAAAATATATGAGTCAATTGGAGAAAATGTGAGGATGGCAAATTGACCATGGTAGCTCAATGGGTAAGAGCGATCGGACGGAAACCAGGAGATCCGTGTTTCAAATCCTGGCCACAGCACTGAACTTTTCAGCATGACTCTATATACTGATATTACTTTTTTATCAGCTGCCTTCTATAGATATCACAATGTCAAATACTATATGCGCAAGATTTCTTGAGCGTTCGGGTCCCAAGTCCTCATTCGGTAGGTTTCGCCTATTTCCGTAAACACAGATGACAACTTTAAAACAGGAAATACGCTATGCTCTGTGACATCTAGTGGCTAATATGCTATGCTTTCACACGTACGCCATTTTATTTTGAGCAATTTTGAGGCTAATTATTGGCTAACCAGTTCACAACAAATCTAAAAGCAAGACTATGTTGTCAATGTTATGGCTCTCAAAAGGGGACACACTATTCTTCGTCTACCTCCGTATAACTGTGATCTGAGTGCAACTGAGCTGGCGTGGGCAAAAATAATGTTTACAAAGTACGCAATGTTAACAAGAGCCACAAATCTGTGGAAACTTGCTATAGAAGCGACGGATCGGGAAGGATACGCTAAGAAGGTCCAAGAGCTGGGAATGTAATATTGGAGAAATGATGGTGTAATAGAAAATGCAATTGAAGAAATTATTAACACATCAGAGGATACCAGCGATGAAAGTGATTCAGTAGACTTGGAAACCGAAGAATCACAAAGCGAGTGAGTGTTTATAGCTGTCATAATATTTGTTTAATACTTTTATGTGTTTCATAACAGTAAATATATAAGCATACAGCATATCGGATGGAGTTCAATTGTTTGTTGACACATCTCATACCTTCGGTGCATATCTTCGCTTATCGTACCACAATTTGGCTAAATTGTGTTTTTCTAAGTTGACCACACTGCAGAAACAAAAGCGTGTTAGCTCTCTTTTCTTCCCCTCTGCCTGCACCACACCGTAAATCCAGTGCTCAAGAAATCTTGCGCATATAGTATAATTTCTTCTGTGTTACTGGAACACTGTCAAGTGAGTTATTTAAAAAAATCAAATTATTCTTTTATGAGGGTTTCAATCAAAATGTTCAATATACTTTTTGGTTATATTTTGTGCCTTATTTAACTTTAGTTTCTGGTTTAAGTTTCTTTCCTTTTTTTAACTGCAGCTTTTTTGCATTTCTAAATAAGGGATAAAAAAGCAAGCAGAAAAAAAAACATAACAAATATTACAAAAGAGAAACCAGAAAGAAGTTCACATAAATAGATACTAAAATCCATAAATGAAAAGGATATGATTTACACTAAAGCAGATAAGGCAAGGAAACTGATCATCCTAATCAAAGTCTGAATATCATATAGAGAGCCTTGAACAGTGATGAATTAAAAATAGTAAATCTGACCCATTACACAAATGCATGATCTCCATAAGAGCTAAAAGCCAGCAAGATCATACCAAAAATCAAAATAAAAAAAACATTCATTCTCAGTATATAAGGACTATCAAAAATCATAAAGCAGGAGTGGACTGCATTCCCTGAATGTGGGATGCTGTGTATAGGACAAACCCAAAGAACTATCACAACCAGGATAAAAGAACATGAATGGATCATTCGTTTAATGCAATCTGAAAATTCTGGACTGGCAGAACATTGCTTTGATAAGAACCACTGAGCCAACTTCTGGGAGACGACCATCATGGCAAAATGCAGTAGTTAATGGGAGTGGACAGTCAAGGAGGTTCTGACCATTTGCTCTCAAAGGAGCATGCTGAACCCTGATGTTGAATTTGATCCAGTTCAAAAATGGAGGTAAAACATTGAGGGAGCAGATAAACAGATGACGTTTTTGTGTTCTCATTTAACAACCTTCAACGTACTTAGGTTATATTGGATGATGAATGAAGTGGATGAAATGATGCTCAAATGAGCCCAGGGTCCATAGAGCTTACAGTTACCTGATATTCATCTTTCAAGATCAGGTAAAATCTGGAAAAAACCTTATCCAGATAATTCACCTTGGGTGAGATTCGAACGGTTTTACGCTTTTAAAAGAAAAATTATTAGAGGTGATAGATAAAGTTAAATTATTTGGAAAAACTATTTGTAGTAAGTGATGAAGCGTCAGTAAACTGACTACAAATAGTCTTTCTGATTATTTTTGACGTCACTGTTACTAAATTCCTCCAATCATGCATAAAGTTAAATTATGTTCTATACTTTTACCTCTTTGCAGACACACTACCCTCACACCATAGGGCGGGCATGACAAAGAGTGCAGAAATGCAAAGTTTTTTAGCAACTTAAATACATGGCGGTGGTGGTGGCGGCGGTGGTGGTGGTGGCGGCGGCGGTACTGGTGGTACAAAACTACATAAAATGAGGATATTAATGCTCTCCAACGTTTAGTCATATCGGACTATGAATGAAATGGGTGAAATGATGCTCAATGCATCTGGGGTCCATGGAGCTTAGAGTTATCCGACATTCGTCTTTCAGGGAAAACCCTGGAAGAAACCTTATCCAGGTAACTAACCCTGACCGAGATTCAAACTCGGGACCTCTTGAATGTGAGGCAGACATGCTACCATCTAAGCTACCAAGGTGGGCATTAATGCTCAATAGAGGATATAAATGAAAATATGGCTTGAGACAGAAAGTAGTAAATTAAAAGGTAAACAGAAAGACTAGTAAGAAAATATGGGAAATTGTGAGAGATAAAAAAAAAAAAAAATAACAAATGAGAGAGAAGAAATTACTGTGCCTCAAATAAATCTCCACATTGAATTCAGATGCATGTAGCTGTGGTTAAACTGGTAACAGAAGTACTAAGAAGGAATATTGACTTTTGAGAAGATAGATACCGTTTTTACATCCTCTTACCACTTGAATAGCAGAGAGAAGGGTGCTCTTGTAAAGTCAAGCTAATACTGTATGTTTGTGTTTGTGAAGTGAAGTCAATATTAATTAACTTTAAAGAGAGTCGATTAAAGACACTAAACAACACTTACTTTTAAATTTTTCCGGAACATGTTTCTGAGGCTTTGCCTCTATCATCAGCCGGCTCTCGACTGGTTCTCGTTGGTGTAGCTAACGATATTTTGTCACAGGTCTCCTCTGGTGGCGGTTCAAGGAACTTGCTGAACAAATCTTTCTGGGGGAAATCGAAATTGAATACTTTGTTCCTATTTTTTGAAATGAAGATTTGTTCCCATGTGGATAGTTCTTGTTTTCCTGATGTATATTTTAGTAGTTTTGGTTCTGGATTTATGTTGTGGTTTTTTTCCCAAAAATGTGTGGCAACTGCTGATTTTTCTAATTGTTTATATTTTATGTTTCTAAAGTGTTCCTTTGCTCTTGTTTCTAAATTTCTTTTTGTTTTTCCAATATAAATTTGACTACAGTCATTGCATTCAATTTGATATATACCAGATTTTTTGTTAGATGGAATGGCATCTTTGATGTTTGAGCAAATTAGGTTTTTTAAGGAGAAATGGTTGACTGGTGCAGGTTGAATGTTTTGTTCTTTGAAGGCTTTTTTGAATTTATCATAGGCCTATGGATGGTAAGTGAATTTTTTGAAAATCATATTAGTTTCTGTAGCTGAGAGGGTTGTGATTTCCTTTAGTAGCTTCTTCTTTTTTGCTAAGTTCACTTTTTTGTCTACTAGTGATTTGGGAAAGTCATTTTTCTGTGCTATTTCAATAATTTTGTTGTATTCTATTTTGTATTCTTCTGCTGTGAGAGGTATGTTTACCACTCTGTGTGCTAAACTATTGAAGATTGCCTGTTTGTGGGATCTTGGGTTGTAGCCATTAGCTTTTATGTAGTTGTCTGTCTGTGTTGGTCTTTTGTAAATGCCAAAGTTTAGTCTGTTTTTATTCCTCATTATTTTTAGATCCAAAAATGGTAAATGCTCATCTTTTTCTATTTCTACAGTGAATTTGATGCTTTTTTCTTGGATATTTAAAAGTTTTAGTGCATCACTGATGTGTATTATTTCAGAAGAGAAAACAATACTATCCATTCTTTGAAACAGAAAAACGTTATTTACACAAAGGCAGACAAAGGCAACAAGATTGTCATAATGGAAAAATCAGATTATATTGAAAAAATGGAAAAAATGCTGACAATGAATATGAAATCATTAACAAAAATCCTCTAAAAACTTGCATACAGTCATTTGAAAAAACAATAGCAAAATCAAGCATAATACCAAACAAATATGCAGTTAAACCGGATAACCCAACCTTACCTAGACTTTATGGCTTACCCAAAATACACAAACCATCCATAACAATGAGACCTATAGTTAGCAGTATACATTCACCAACATGCAAACTTGCAAAGTGGCTAACAAACAAATTCAATTTATTTCCAAAATTCGACAGCCTAAGCATCAAAAACACCTATGAACTTATAGAACACATTAAGGATACTGAACTAAAAGAAGAGGACACACTTGTCTCATTTGATGTTAAATCACTGTTTCCCAGCATACCAGTTAATCAACTCCCACCGTTGATAGAAAAATGGCTCAAATCACTTGGAATGGCATCACCTGAAATTTCAGACTACATCGAACTAACCAAATTATGTATAGAACAAAATTTCTTCCAGTTTCAAACAAAATATTTTCACCAAATTTCAGGGTTAGCAATGGGCAACCCCTATCACCCTTCCTGGCCGATCTGTACATGAGTGCATTAGAAATAAGGATCAACAAAGGTTTCCTTTGGATGTTCAAACTCTGGCAACGATATGTAGATGACATCTTTGCAATAGTACCAAAAAAACACATCAGTGATGCACTAAAACTTTTAAATATCCAAGACAAAAGCATCAAATTCACTGTAGAAATAGAAAAAGACGAGCATTTACAATTTTTGGATCTAAAAATAATGAGGAATAAAAACAGACTAAACTTTGGCATTTACAGAAAACCAACACGGACAGACAACTACATAAAAGCTAATGGCTACAACCCAAGATCCCACAAACAGGCAATCTTCAATAGTTTAGCACACAGACTGGTAAACATCCCTCTCACAGCAGAAGAATATAAAACAGAATACAACAAAATAATTGAAATAGCACAAAAAAATAACTTTCCCAAATCATTAGTGGACAAAAAAGTGAACTTAGCAAAAAAGAAGAAGCTACTAAAGGAAACCACAACCCTCTCAGCTACAGAAACTAATATGATTTTCAAAAAATTCACTTACCATCCATGGGCCTATGATAAATTCAAAAAGGTCTTCAAAAAACAAAACATTCAACCAGCACCAGTCAACCATTTCTCCTTAAAAAACCTAATTTGCTCAAACAAAGATGCCATTCCATCTAACAAAAAATCTGGTATATATCAAATTGAATGCAATGACTGTAGTCAAATTTATATTGGAAAAACAAAAAGAAATATAGAAACAAGAGCAAAGGAACACTTTAGAAACATAAAATATAAACAATTAGAAAAATCAGCAGTTGCCACACATTTTTGGGAAAAAAACCACAACATAAATCCAGAACCAAAACTACTAAAACATACATCAGGAAAGCAAGAACTATCCACATGGGAACAAATCTTCATTTCAAAAAATAGGAACAAAGTATTCAATATCGACTTCCCCCAGAAAGATTTGTTCAGCAAGTTCCTTGAACCGCCACCAGAGGAGACCTGTGACAAAATATCGTCAGCTACACCAACGAGAACCAGTCGAGAGCCGGCTGATGATAGAGGCAAAGCCTCAGAAACATGTTCCGCAAAAATTTAAAAGTAAGTGTTGTTTAGTGTCTTTAATCGACTCTCTTTAAAGTTAATTTATCATAACAACACTGTTTTCAACACTTCCAAGAACGGAATTGAAGTCAATATGTTAACTATTGTACTCATTTAGTTGAGTATATATTCCTTGATGGCAAAAGGTTTCCAGAAAGTAAAAATAAAAGTTCTGTAAATGTTTTTCACGTCTGGTATGCCTTCATCTAGATACCCTGAGGCCCGGTTGTATAAAAATTGCTGACTGCAGTTCATTTATAATCGAAGATCATAATTGAACTAAGTTTACGAACCTGTGTGGGTTGTAAAATGCTGATCTTAGATCAGATGAATGCCATTCAGTACTGATCTGAGATCACAAAAACAAATGCAACAACATCGCCAAACATGTTGCAACTTTCGTGTTGTATCGAAAAGATTTGAGAATTATTGGAACCATTCGACTCTGTTTAATTCAAGTGCACAGAGTAGCCAATCTAGACATACAAAAACTAAATAAATGTTTCGCTTAATGGTTAATTGTTCTAGAAATAATGCTATTTTAAATAAACAGTATAAGAATTTACTCTATATTAAAACAGTATTGATCAAAAGTTAATCATTTCGCTTACTTTATCTCCTATGCCCAATGTTCATCTTTTTCATTTTCATCTGTTTACAATAATGTGAGCTGGAAAATATAAACAAAAAATGGAAGATAAGTGAAGTTTTAAGCTACAAATTATTATATTTGTATATAAAAATGGAAGTTCAAGCAAAAGAGAAGATGCGTTCCGCTACCTTTTAAATCTCACATAACCCTTCTTATTTCACCCTTTTCTATAGGCATCCTGATGGAATGAGGTCTTAAAGCTGCAATCTCACTTGTAACTTTGTATATTGTTCTAAACGCAGTCCCTTTATTTATATTAAATATATCCCCAATCACCATTTGGAAGCTTCCAGTTGCATAGATCTGTAATGTGAGCAGGATCATAAATATTGGATTGAGTGCATAATTCCACAGGGTTTGTGTTCTTAACTGTGCATGTAGCCTATGCTCCAGTTCTTCAACTACATGCTTTGATAGTCGAAATCTCATTTTGAATTTTCTGTCATTTAGTTCTGAGATGGGATTTCTTCTATGTTGGAAAACACGAGGAGACCTTTCAAATTGAAAATTCACCAGTTAGGTTTGATCTTAGATCAAGGGGCCATGAACTTAGATCAATGTTTATAGAACCAAAATTCTAAGTTCAGCTTGAATGAAGATCATTTTCATATGCTTCAACTTGGATTATCTTTCATGCAACCGGGCCTGAGAGATTTAATTACTAAAATTCTGTGAAACCGGATCTAAACATGATACCCTAAATATTAACAGAGACTAAATTGGACAAAATGTCAGATGTAATATTAAGGAGTCCTACCAAATCAATATACAGGAAACAAATGTTTCTGTACAATCACCTCAGAGAGCAGTAAGCAAGGAAATGAAGTTGCGCCCCTGTAAGTTTACTCCATGAATTAAAGCAGATCATGAGAAGAGAGTACAATATTCTCAGTGGTTCCAGTCATCTTTCAAGCGGCACAGATTTGAAGTCCTAAACAAAATCTTTTTATCAGTAGGGGAGAGTCGCTAGGTTTGGTCAGTTGGGAAGTTTTTCAAATATGTATTTACAATTCCTTTCTTGGAAGTGTTGAAAACAGTGTTGTTATGTTAAAATAAACTTTAAAGAGAGTCGATTAAAGACACTAGACAACACTTACTTTTAAATTTTTTCGGAACATGTTTCTGAGGCTTTGCCTCTATCATCGGCCGGCTCTCGACTGATTCTCGTTGGTGTAGCTGACGATATTTTGTCACAGGTCTCCTCTGGTGGCGGTTCAAGGAACTTGCTGAACAAATCTTTCTGGTGGATGTCGAAATTGAATACTTTGTTCCTATTTTTTGAAATGAAGATTTGTTCCCATGTGGATAGTTCTTGTTTTCCTGATGTATGTTTTAGTAGTTTTGGTTCTGGATTTATGTTGTGGTTTTTTTCCCAAAAATGTGTGGCAACTGCTGATTTTTCTAATTGTTTATATTTTATGTTTCTAAAGTGTTCCTTTGCTCTTGTTTCTAAATCTCACAGCAGAAGAATACAAAACAGGATACAACAAAATAATTGAAATAGCACAAAAAAATAACTTTCCCAAATCATTAGTGGACAAAAAAGTGAGCTTAGCAAAAAAGAAGAAGCTACTAAAGGAAACCACAACTCTCTCAGCTACAGAAACTAATATGATTTTCAAAAAATTCACTTACCATCCATGGGCCTATGGTAAATTCAAAAAAGTCTTCAAAAAACAAAATATTCAACTAGCACCAGTCAACCATTTCTCCTTAAAAAACCTAATTTGCTCAAACATCAAAGATGCCATTCCATCTAACAAAAAATCTGGTATATATCAAATTGAATGCAATGACTGTAGTCAAATTTATTTTGGAAAAACAAAAAGAAATTTAGAAACAAGAGCAAAGGAACACTTTAGAAACATAAAATATAAACAATTAGAAAAATCAGCAGTTGCCACACATTTTTGGGAAAAAAACCACAACATAAATCCAGAACCAAAACTACTAAAACATACATCAGGAAAACAAGAACTATCCACATGGGAACAAATCTTCATTTCAAAAAATAGGAACAAAGTATTCAATTTCGACATCCCCCAGAAAGATTTGTTCAGCAAGTTCCTTGAACCGCCACCAGAGGAGACCTGTGACAAAATATCGTCAGCTACACCAACGAGAATCAGTCGAGAGCCGGCCGATGATAGAGGCAAAGCCTCAGAAACATGTTCCGGAAAAATTTAAAAGTAAGTGTTGTCTAGTGTCTTTAATTGACTCTCTTTAAAGTTTATTTTATGTATTTACAAGCTAATATTCAGATAAACAAATTTATTTGATATATTCTAACAGGATTACAGAACAATATTGCAATGAAGAGAATACCTGAATACCTTTCAAAACAGTAGAAATTTAAATGTTAATGTCTAGCAATTTTCAGCATGTTTAAATTTTGGAGGGTAGTACCGCCCACTGACCAAAATTTGAATTTTTGCTCTATTTTTATGTATTACAAGACAAGGATGAACGTCACAACTGTACACATCTATCACACGTGTAATTAACTGCTCCAGTTTCCAGATTGGTGAAACTTTCATGTGCCCAACCCTGGCATTGTTCACACTGGATCCAGTCTTCATCAAAACTTTCACCACACAAAATGCAAGTTTTCGCTGTTTTCATATTGCTTATCCACTGACATTTGTGATGTAGATGGTACGTTGAAGATCAGCTTCTTTGAAATTTTTCGACCTTTTCTTTCCTCTGATGCTCGCCTTTTTCTTCTCCTCAAGGGTTTTCTTGTATGGAGACTTGGTGAAAATTTCACTTCTCTCTGATTTTCTTTTTCTTGTAGCCAGTCTCTTCTACCAGCATCAGGGATCGGAGAGAGTTTCTTCAACGCTTTTGAAGTTGTTGGAGTCCAATTTATTTCTAAACTGGCTTCTCCCCTTCTTATTTTCGAAATTGTCCCACAGAGAACTCCGTGGTACACCAAAGAGCCTTGTAGCTTCCCTGGCACTTGTTTTCCCTGTCGATGGGATATGCAAAGCAAGTTTCATGTTCTCTTCTGACCACATGCCCTTAACAGTATCTCTTACTTTGCCAGAAGCCATAGTAACTTGAACTGATGAGACCTATGACAGAAAATCTCCATCAGTTACCTGACCGGCGCCTACCGATATTATAGTGACCGGTCATAGCAGAAATGCCGACCATTAGAAAATTTCCCACCATTACTAAAGTACCCAGTATTTATTGGTTAACCTACTGTAATTATTAACTTAATATTATGACGATAACAGAATAATAAAATAAATAAATGCACATACTTTTCACAAAGTGGATATTTCTGTTGAAAAAATACAAGAGATAAACTCGCGCACAGACAAAAACACAGTATATGCTACACTATGCGCTTCCAACAACGTACACTCACACTGAGGCCAGTGAAGCACAGCCAAGCAAGACTTCAAGATGCACTCAAGGAAGTGCTTCCATCTGCTGTGGTTTTTCCGAAACTAGATGCGAGCGGTACTAGCCGCCGGGCGAACATAGCCGACACTCCCCTATTGAAGCATGGTTTACTTTTTTTATGGATTTATTAACAATCAAAATTAATGAATTTTGCCTCAACCATCTGCAATGCACAGAAAGAAAAGCCACTACATGCACAAAAAATCAGGTTTTAAACTACCATTTTCAGGGAGCGAATCTTAGGATCAATTTTTTAACATGAAAACCTTGTCAGAAGTCCATTTTTCAGACATTATTTAACCATTTATCACTCTTCTCAATGAAGATGAAATTCAAAGATTTTTTTAGCAAGACAATGCAATCCCCCCCACACATCTGATCAAATGTTGGGGCTATTAACTCATTCACATTGTATGACGAGCTGTACTCGCATGACGATTTGTGGCATTTAAATCGTATGACAAGCTCAGCTTGCACACATGCACTGTTGCACATAAGTACAGAGTTCAAATTATAAGCAAAGGATGTCTCCAAGGTATACTAAGGCAATCTGTAAACCAAGAAGGTTGACATATATATTTTTTTCTTCCATTTCATGTAGTGTTTTCCAATTAAAAAATATTTCTCTGCTTTGCAGAGCTGCATATCTCAGTAAGCAACATGGCGAGGAGAGCAGTGTGTGGTAATGAAGAGGATCTACCAAAAATTTTTGATGATAGTGCTTTCTATGGTGATAAGGAACTATGTGATTTCAGATTCTGAAGAACACCATGCAGTACTTCATTGTGATATGAATGATGAAAGCAGTGATCATGGAATGAAAGATTTTCCTGTAAATTAGTCAAGTGCAAATTCAAATTTTGCTTGATGTATGGCAATAAAACGTGCCAGTCAGTCTAAAACACATTTAACCTACAATGAGTTCAATTTTAAGCAATATGCATGTAAAATTGTGTACATACATATTTACTGATTGCTTTTATATAATTATTTTAAAATTAGTATTAGCAATACTACTCAGCAACACAGTGCCAGCAACACTACTGGCAGAGTATTTAAATTGATTTCTTAGCAATGAGTAGGGTATTTAAATATATTACGAATGGGTTACATGAAATCTTTGGGGAATGGATAATCACTAAACGAATGTGATCTCCTTGTTTCCCATACTTTATTTCTCCTGATTATTTTCTTTGGGTTGCCACAAAATCTTCTGCATGCAAGAATAGTTTGAAAATAACTGATGAACTATAGGTAGAAATCACAAATTATACATGCTTCATTACACAGGAAACCCTATACAGAAAGTTCCAAAATGTACAGAACTGAACTCTGCATACAGGAACAAGGATAGCATTTCCAACATCTCACCATGTTCTGTGAGGTGACCCATGATGATGGCACTTAAGTACGCATTCATACAATCTGGTTCCATGTTTCATCAATCACAATAATGCACTGCAAGAAGGCATCTCTATCATGACCAAACACTCCAAGTGAGTTTGAGCGGAGTATATCGTAGTCATCACTGTGCATCTGTCAAATCTCATGGGGCGAGCTTTTGCATTCTCAGGTTATTCTTGAGAATACAAACATAGTCATATGAGATATTCTATCTGCAGGGCTAACTCACATATTGTCTGTTGTCAATCAGTGTCCAGCAGTGTGGAAATTGTTTGAATGTCGTATTTACTAACAGTTGGATGACCCAGCCGATGCATATGTTCCATATGATTATGCTCATCCATGAAGGCTCTAATCTACCTCACCACAGTCCTATACGATAATGCCGTCTCCCCACATGCTTCAATAAGAACTTCAAAGCACTGTCATGCTGTACAGCTACGTGCACACTGAATTTTCGGCCAAGATCACTGTTCCTGCTTTGTAAACACAGAACAATGCTATAGCTTAGAGTGGTAACTAACAGGAAACTAACCTTCTCTCTCCACACCGCATGCACTGTGAGTCTGACAGAAAAGTTCCATGTGCTAGAGGTAAGATCAGACATAGACAAACACATGATAAATCTAACAACAAAGAATTCCCTCTGGTTGCACTTCCATGGCAGTGTTGCCACTATTTTTGTTACACCCCTTTTAATTTATTGTAGGTAATATGCTTTGGAAAAAAGAATAGAATAAAAAAATTGGGCAACAAAAATGTTTGGGAGGTGGGCTTTTTGCTCGTTTTACTTAATTTTGTTAATTATTTTAAAATGTAAAGTATTTTTTTCATTTGGTCCAAATTTTAAATCGTTTCGATTCTATTCTTTTTTCCAAAGCACTTGTACTGCTTCACTGTCAGTAGCTCCACTATTTACAAAATAGTGATAGTATTTATGCAATTTCTATTAGTTTTGACATCTGATACTGTTGCATCATGATTACAAGCTGAATCTATTCCTTCCAACACTTTGGACATTACTTCAGTTATTATTTTTTAAATATCATCCATGTATGCTATAATGATGATTTATATATAAGGGCATCAACTTCATGGTCATCAGTGCCCTTTCAAAAACTAAATCATGGCAATAGTCAGAGATAAATTATTATAAATCAAACAAAATGGCAATGAAACAAATAATCTCAGCTAGGGAAATAAAAGATCCGCTTTTACTTGGCTGCGCTTGGCTTTGCTTGGCTTGGCTCTGGATTCACTCTAATTTCATTCTCTAACTTAACTCTGGCTTCACTCTGGCTAGGCTCCGGCCACACTGCGGTCCCGCTCTGACTTCGTTCTGTCCTCACTCTAACTTCATTCTCTAACTTAACTCTGGCTTCGCTCTGGCTAGGCTTCGGTCCCACTCCGGTCCCGCTCTGGCTTCGTTCTGTCCTCACTCTAACTTCATTCTCTAACTTAACTCTGGCTTCGCTCTGGCTAGGCTTCGGTCCCACTCTGGCTTCATTCTGGCCTCACTCTAACTTCATTCTCTAACTTAACTCTGGCTTCGCTCTGGCTAGGCTCCGGCCACACTCCGGTCCCGCTCTGGCTTTGTTCTGTCCTCACTCTAACTACATTCTCTAACTTAACTCTGGCTTCGCTCTGGCTAGGCTTCGGTCCCGCTCTGGCTTCGTTCTGCCCTCACTCTAACTTCATTCTCTAGCTTAACTCTGGCTTCGCTCTGGCTAGGCTCCGGCCCTACTCCGGTCCCGCTCTGGCTTCGTTCTGGCCTCACTCTAACTTCAGTCTCTAACTTAATTCTGGCTTCGCTCTGGCTAGGCTTCGGCCCCACTCCGGTTCCACTCTGGCTTCGTTCTGGTCTCACTCTAACTTAACTGCTTGACTATGACTTCGCTCTGGCTTGGCTCTGGATAGGCTCCGGCCACCACTCTGGCTTTGCTCTGGCCCCACTCTGACTTCATTCTCTAACTTAACTCTGGCTTGACTCTAACTTCGCTCTGGCTAGGCTTCGGCCCCACTCCGGTCCTGCTCTGGCTTCGTTCTGGCCTCACTCTGACTTCATTCTCTAACTTAACTCTGGCTTGACTCTAACTTCGCTCTGGCTAGGCTTCGGCCCCACTCCGGTCCTGCTCTGGCTTCGTTCTGGCCTCACTCTGACTTCATTCTCTAACTTAACTCTGGCATCGCTCTGGCTAGGCTTCGGCCCCACTTCGGTCCCGCTCTGGCTTCGTTCTGGCCTCACTCTAACTTCACTCTCTAACTTAACTCGGGCTTGGCTCTGGCTAGGTTTGGGCTCCGCTCTGGTCCCTCTTCGGCTTTGCTCTAGCCTCACTCTAACTTCATTCTCTAGCTTAACTCTGGCTTAGCTCTGACTTAGCTCTGGCTTGGCTTGGCTAGGCTCCGGCCACCACTCTTGTCCCACTCTGGCTTCGCTCTGGCCTCACTCTAACTGCATTCTCTAACTTACTCGGGCTTGGCTCTGGCTAGGTTTGGCCTCCACTCCGGTCCTTCTTGGGCTTTGCTCTAGCCTCACTCTAACTGCATTCACTAACTGCTTCATTCTCTAACTTCCCCCTAACTTGGTTTGGCTAGGCTTCGGCCCCACTCCGGTCCTGCTCTGGCTTTGCTCTAGCCTCACTCTAACTTCATTGTCTAACTTAACTCTGGCTTGACTCAGACTTCGCTCTGGCTTGACTCTGGCTAGGCTCCGGCCACTACTCCGGTCCTGCTTTGGCTTCATTCTTAAACTGCACTCTAACTTGGCTTGGCTAGGCTTTGGCCCCACTCCGGTCCCGCTCTAGCTTCGTTCTGGCCTCACTCTTAACTTCATTCCCTTACTTAACTCTGGCTTGGCTCTGGCTAGGCTCTGGCCACTACTCCAGTCCTGCTTTGGCTTCATTCTTTAACTTCTCTCTAACTTGGCTTGGCTAGGCTTCGGCCCGACTCCGGTCCCGCTCTGGCCTGACTCTAACTTCATTCCCTTACTTAACTCTGGCTTGGCTCTGGCTAGGCTCCGGTCCTGCTTTGGCTTCATTCTCTAACTTCACTCTAACTTGGCTTGGCTAGGCTTCAGCCCCACTCCAGTCCGCTCTGGCTTTGCTCTGGCCTCACTCTAACATCATTCCCTTACTTAACTCTGGCTTGGCTCTGGCTAGGCTCCGGTCCTGCTTTGGCTTCATTCTCTAACTTCACTCTAACTTGGCTTGGCTAGGCTTCAGCCCCACTCCAGTCCGCTCTGGCTTTGCTCTGGCCTCACTCTAACATCATTCCCTTACTTAACTCTGGCTTGGCTCTGGCTAGGCTCCGGTCCTGCTTTGGCTTCATTCTCTAACTTCACTCTAACTTGGCTTGGCTAGGCTTCAGCCCCACTCCAGTCCGCTCTGGCTTTGCTCTGGCCTCACTCTAACATCATTCCCTTACTTAACTCTGGCTTGGCTCTGGATAGGCTCTGGCCACTACTCTGGTCCTGCTTTGGCTTCATTCTTTAACTTCACTCTAACTTGGCTTGGCTAGGCTTCGCCCCACTCTGGCTAGGTTTGGGCTCTGCACCAGTGCCTCTTGGGCTTCACTGTAGCCTCATTCTAACTTCATTCTCTAACTTTACTCGGGCTTGGCTGTGGCTAGGTTTGGGCTCCGCTCCGGTCCCTCTTGGGCTTCGCTCTAGCCTCACTCTAACTTCATTCTCTAACTTAACTTGCGCTTTGCTCTGGTTTGGCTTTGCATGACTTTGCTTAGCTTCGCTCTATTTTGCTTTGCTTCTTTTCGATTCGCTGCTCTTTGCTTTATTTACAGAGAATTTAGGGTCAAACACGGATGTGGACCTTGTTTGGGCATTTGGCAATAGCTCTCTCACCACTCAGAGGCACCCAATCGAAAGATTTGACTCGGGACTCCGGGATTGCCAATCCTGTAGCTACTGCAGTAGGCCCCTGGGGGATGAATGCTATATGTGAACTACCATAACTTCTAAATTACTCTCATGTTTCTGTAGTGTTCTGCTTTTCAGCCTTTGCTTTCAGATCTTTAAAAAGAGAGAGAGAAAACATTAATGTGCTCTTCAGTAGATTTCTTATCACTCAAACCATTAAACTCATCCACCACGATTCTCAAGCATTTCTCTTCCCATCCAGCATCTTTACATGTATTTTTGTACACTTCATTCTTTACATCAATTTTTCATTATCTTCACCAACAACTCTATCCATAATCACCTCATATTATGCTACCTCTAGTCCCCGAGTTTGTGGGTTCAAACCTGGAGAACAATGGATTTTTTTCAGTCATTAAAATCTTTAGAATTATATTTTTCAGAAAGGAAGTAAAGCCAGTGATCCCATGTCATATATTTATAACATGTAAAAGAGCCTCAAACTGACAAAGAGGTCTCTCAGCAAAATAAAAAGGTCTTTCATGTCCAATATAGAAATAGTGCTGTAAAACATAGCAGTTAAAGAGCATCTATAAATAAAATTGAATTTTAAGATCACTTCAACTAAACCACCCAAACACAAAATACTCTGCAAGTATACTCAATTTCTTCTCGGGAATCCAGCCAGGTGAAAAGACAATTAGGAATCAACGTTTCGGAAGTGTGCATCTCTCCCATCATCAGGATATTTATTAAATGTTCTAACCACAAATGAAACACTGGATATAACACAACTATAAACAAAGCAAAACACTATGAAAGTTCGCATTACATAACTACTTAATTATTATACAAATAAAAGTATTTAGTAATTATCTTCCACTTATCTTAAGAAGTTGATGTTAATACTTCTATCTAATACTTAATGGTATCCTTGACAACGAAGTGTGTTAACTGAAGATGTGGGCAAATGTTCACGAAATTAATCTTGTATAAAGAAGATAGAAGTATTAACATCAACTTCTTATGATAAGTGGCAGATAATTACTAAATATTTTTATTTGTATAATATTTATTACTCCGCAGTAACTTGCTTCATTTTCTGTGTAATAACTACTTAACTTGATTATCAAGCTGTATTGATCTGTGTTTCTTAAGTCGATGGATTTCCATTTTTAAGGCTGGTTTCCAAGAGGAGTTGAACTGAAATCCAACATCAGGATTAAGCGTGCTCCTTTCAGAGGAAATCACCAAAGCCTCCTTAATTCTCCGCTCCCAGTAACTGTTGCATTTTGCCAAGAGGGTCGTCTCCTGAAAGTTGGCTCTATGGTCATCAAAACAATGCTCTGCCAGCCCAGACTTCTCAGGTTGCATTAAACGAATGCTCCTTTCATGTTTGTTTACTCTGGTAGCAATGGTCCTTCCGGTTTGCCCTATATATGGTATCCCACATTCACAGGGAATGCGGTACGTTCCCGGAACTTGTAAGTCCAGTTTGTCTTTCACTGGTCTCAACAGATGTTTAATCTTTGGAGGTGGCTTGCGCATGGTCCTGATGTTGTATTTGGCGACAATTCTGCTGATTCTGCCGGATAGCTTCTCTTGGAAACCGGCCTTAAAAATGGAAATCAGTCGACTTAAGAAGCAGAAATCAATACAGCTTGATAATCAAGTAGTTACGTTTCTTTGACCCAATTATTTTTCTATACTCATGCCATCTCCTGACCTGGCATTTAATTTACTGAAAACAGTCTTTTGTTCAGTAATGTGAATTTTGATAGTTTGGTCTTTGTTTATATTTGTGTTATATCCAGTGATTCATTTGTGGTTATAACATTTAATAAATATCCTGATGATGGGAGAGATGCACACTCCCGAAACGTCAATTCCTAATCGTCTTTTCACCTGGCTGGCTTCCTGAGAAGAACTTGAGTATATTCGTCAACAGGAAGGCTTCAAGTCTTATTTTACTCTACAAGTAACTAACTAAAATTACGTAGTGGTACCTAAAAGAGTAAAATGTAGTTGAGCTCTCCAATGTTACTCCTGTAACCTACTTTCATTATATGGACTTCTTTAGCATAGGTTAGTACTGAAGTAGTTTACTCCAAAATAATAGTGGAATACTTAGAGTAATAAAAATCTAAAATTCTGGCCCCAATGCTCAAGCACTCATATTGTTTAATTACTTACTTAACACGCTCCTTTTCTGGATGGAGCAACACTAGATGTCTCCACCTGTAAATGTTAGGGAATTCTACAGGATCAATTCCACACGACTCAATTGCTTGCATCACTGACAAGTCCATCTTACTTGGGGTATTCCTGCAGCAAAACATTTAATATTAGTTCCATGCAACACGAGACGATCTCACTTCACCAGTTGAATGCACTTTCAAGACTCTTCACTAACTGTAAGTGATATTTACCCCTCAATATAGACATCTATTCCTTCTTCTGGTGTTGTCATAATCTCGTCATCTGATGATGAAGGTGAATGACATCTGCTATGTGACTCTGGGGATGATGGAGGAGTCAAGTAACTGTCATCATCATCACTGTCATCTTCATTATCTACAATCAACCAAAAAACAATCATAATTTGCTATAATAATAATTGTAGAAAGTAGTGTAATTTACTATCTTATATAGCCTGGAATAGAACCTGTATTATACTGGTCGCCAATCTAGAAAGTGATTGACATTTCATATGGAGAGAGAGGCGACATTGCAGCTTATTGCTGCCACGTGGAGAGCGCAATAGGATTATGGGTGCAAAGGTGATTCAGTTGTGACAGCAATGGATATTATTATTATCATTATCATTATTGATGATTATTGTCATTATCATCATTATTATTTATAATACTGTACACATAGACAATCGTAAAGTCGTGGATCTACATGCAAATGCTAGAATATGCACGAACACATCAATGTAAAAATTATCGTAACAAAAGAGGCATACCTGTGACATTTTGATGCTTATTGAAGTGGGAAAATGCTGCTTACATACTTTTTTCCCCTGGGAGTTTCTAATTTAGTTTTGTAGCAGTTATTTTTATACTGCATGTTTTGTTAGGAATAGTCAAAGATATTAGTATTTATAATAAAATAATGAAGTAATGTAAAGTGGGTAATGGTGTAACCATGACAACATAACATGATAAGTTGCTGAATGTTTTAAAAAGATTTTGCTCTTCTACCTATGAAAGTCTTAGGGATAAGATGTATATTTGTCTATCCGAGTGTGTGCAGAAACAATTTTGTGTGTGCATCAAAGATGCGTAAGTAGCATATGCGCAAGAAAACATAGTTCACCATGGAATCTACCGCTGGTTGTAAAAAGACTACATTAATAATATTTGTAATTGTTTCAAAGAATTTAAAATTGTTTACGAGGAATTTAAATTTCCATCTTTGAACAAGAAAAGTATTAGTACAAAAGTGAATCGAGAAGACATTGACACATTGCTTCACTCACACTGTTTATTCACAGGACATGTTTCAAGAGCTCTTGCTCCTATCATCAGCTGAATTAGAAAACAATCCATTAAAGAAAGATGCAAATCTGTGGAATTAGCAATTAAAAACAGTAAAATCATGACTAAAAGAGATAAATTGAACAATAAAATAGACAATCCAAAAACACCATACATATATGGTTTACCCAAAATACATAAACCTGAAATTACCCTCAGACCAATAATTAATGACATTGATGCACCCACTTACCAACTATCAAAATGGCTGGTTCATATCTTCAGATCCTTCACAAAATTTGAAAATTTAAGTATCAAAAACTCGTTTGAATTGTTAAATCTCCTGAAGGACACAAAGATCAACTCTACAGATGCTTTAGTTTCCTTTGACGTCATTTCTTTATATCCAAGTATACCTACCAATGAGCTTATTCCACTTCTCTAAAAATGGCTAGAATCAATACAAATAACATCTGAAGAAATAGAAGAACTTTCACAACTTACAGAAATTTGTATCAATCAAAATTTTTTCAGCTTTAATGGACAGATCTATAAACAAAAAACAGGCCTAGGTATGGGCAACCCATTGTCTCCCTTCTTGGCAGATTTATTTATGAGTGCTTTTGAAACACACATCACAAAAGCTTTTCCAAATTATTTCAAAGTGTGGTATCGCTATGTTGACGACATTTTTGCAATAGTACCTAAAAAACTCATACAAGATGGTCTTAAACTTTTGAATATACAAAATCCAGCTATAAAATTTACATTGGAAACAGAAGAGGATGGTGTGCTCCCCTTTTTGGACATCAAGATCAAAAAAATGAACAACAAACTCACCTTTGGTATTTACAGGAAACCGACACACAGAGATAATTACATAAAGAACAACAGTTTCAACCCAAAACAACACCAACATGCCATTTTCAACAGTTTAATCTTTCAGATGATCAACTTTCCACTAAACAAAGAAGATTATCAAGAAGAATACCTACACATAAAAAAAGTAGCTATATCCAACGGTTTCAACCCAAATTTAGTAGACAAAACAGTTAACAGACTCAACAAAGCTAAGAAAATAAAAGAAACCACCACCCTAGAACCTACAGGAGAAAAAGAGAAAAAACTTTTTAAAAAATTCACCTTCCACCCATCAGCCTATAACAAATTCCAAAAAATCTTCTCAAAACACAACATAACTCTTGCACCTCAAAATAGGTTTAATATCAGAAATTTGTTAGAAGGCCCTCCCAAAAATTCAATCACTACCAAAGAAAAACCAGGAATCTATGAGATCAAATGTGAAACTTGCCCTAAAATTTATATAGGAAAAACAAAAGGAAATATTAACATCAGAACTAAAGAACATATAAGAAACATTAAAAATGGTGAAACAGAAAAATCAGCAGTGGCTTTTCATTTTTTGAATACTAGACATGACATCAACTTGGAAACATCTCTAATAAAATATGTTAATCACCCCATAGACCTTTCCGTATGGGAAAAAATCTTCATCAACAAAAATCGTCATAGAGTCATGAATTTTGAAACTCCACCACCGGACATCTTTGACAAGTACATCACGCCATCTATTGACAATACAGAGAAAGAAGAAACCACTACAACTTACACTAATCGAGTATCAGCTGATGATAGGAGCAAGAGCTCTTGAAACATGTCCTGTGAATAAACAGTGTGAGTGAAGCAATGTGTCAATATCTTCTCGATTCACTTTTGTACTAATTTGTGCTTCACTGTCCCTACGCTTCTTCCAAGTTTATACTTTGAAGAAAAGTATTATTCATTCTTTAAAGTTAGTAATACTATCTTTATCAGCCCAGTTACTGCGATCCTGGAAAATAAAAAGATCTCATCGCTCAACAATTACAGATGGACCCAATTATCCAGAGTTGCAGCAGAAACTTCTAGGGCCATATTCATAGTCAGACTTGGTCCGGACCAACTTGCTACTTCCAGTGGACTAACAGTGGACCATCGATTTTCTTATTCATAAACTGGGATTAGCGATAGTCCGGGGACCAAACATGTTGGTCCGGCTCAAATTTTGGTCTGCCTCCGAGGGGTAGATTAAAGGCAGACTATCTTTGCAACATGGACGACAATGAAGTGATGAATGTAGCTGTGGTGCGTAGAATTCGTGAAATAAGACGACGGAGGAAAAGTTATCTACCAAGAACAGAAATTATTGCGAAGTAAGACGACCTAAACTTCAAAAGCAGATACAGGTTTAGTTAAGCGAATGGCAGAAAGCTGATAGAAATGATTCGTCCTAACCTGTACGTCAGGGACGATAACCGAGGCCTGACACTCAAATCCTAACAGCACTTCAGTATTATGCAAGAGGAGGATATCAAGACAACACTGCTGACCTGCATCAGTAAGCCGCATTATCAGCAAATTCGTTATAAATTTCCCTCCATGCCTCCTCCTTTCTCATTTTTGTATTCGTTGAAATGGATTTATTTTCTATAATATTCATTCCTTTTTGGACCAGAGAAAACATTGTTCTTCCTCCGACCAATTGATGCCACGCTTCTTCATATTATCCATATTCACAGCACACCAAATTTTGTTACCAAACCTCAAACAGCAGCAGCAACAGTAAGAATGATTAAGAAAAGGCTATGAAACTACCACAGAGATTTATAAACTTGCAGGTACACTGTGGTTTGTTTAGCACTCTATGGGACTCGTGCATGCACGGAAGAACCTTTCTATGTAGTGTAACATTTGCTCCATGCTGGTCCACCGACGCTTTTTATCGTCTATGAATACCAAAAAGTTAGACCGCCTTTGGTCCGCACCAAGTTAGTTGGAAGATAGTCTAGACCAAAGTGATAACTATAAATGCGGCACCTAGATTTCTTCAAGATCATCACCAAAGGTGAGAAATTAATCAGCAAACACCATCATCCCAAATAATCCTGCTTTAAGATGGTGCCACATCGTGTTGCATCATAAATAGCATCTTTAAACACCTCATTGCGCATAAAATAATCACTTCAAGATGGCTTCTCAACCTGGGGCTTCAAGAGAAGCCACAGAGAGATCATTTCAAACATAATCCTCCTAAATAACTGTGACAGTTTCAATGCCTGACTTTCTTCTTTAAAGTACTTTTCTTTCCCAATCTTAACCACAGTGTTCTTAGTGAAACCTACAGCACATAAAGTACTATCAAGCACCTTAGAGAATGGAATAATAGGCTCCCCTTTCAATTTCTCCTCTTCGAAGTATTCTCTCACAGAGCATATTATTTCCTGTGCCTGTCCTTTAATTGGAATACCTTAATCAAATATAGTTTTATGTGGTTCCAGAGCACATACAGATTTTCGATTGTCACTATTTTGAGACATCTTATCACAATTGCAAATGATCACAACACCCGCACAGATACACGAACTCACACCACGTAAACCAAGGCAAATTGCCACAAATAAAATGTAAAGGAACTTGCCAGTACAGGATCTCTAACTGTTGTATATAAAATAAGAACAGCAACAGTATTCTGTTTAAGTAGCGTTATTGGCAGAGAAACAAACACCAAGGTATATGTGTTTGGAGGAATTTAGTAACAATGACGTCAAAATTAATCTCAAAATATTTGTAGTTGGTTTATTAATACTCATCACTTACTTGTTTATATTTATGAGAGACAGTTTCAAAGGAATTCGCCTCCATTTTCAATCTCTTTCCAACTGGCATCTGTTGTTGTCTGCTCTCTCTCTCTCTCTCTGGTGGTGGAACTATGAACTTCTTTGTCAAATTATCTACTGGTGGGATTTCAAAGTTCATTACGCGATCCTTATTTTTCCATATGAATATGTTCTCCCATGTTGTGAATTTATTTTGGTTTATCACTCCTTTTAATAATTTTGGATTTGGATCAATGTCATGGTTTTCATTCCAAAAGTGAAATGCTACTGCCAACTTATCTTCTTGTTTCAATCTGATGTTTCTAAAGTGCTCTTTGACTCTGGTTTTTAGATTTCTTTTAGTTTGACCTATGTAGCATTTTTCACAATTCTTACAACTTATCTGGTATATTCCGGATCTGTTAACTGATGGGATTTCACCTTTTGTTTTTGAGGTGGCCTTGACTTTGTGTAATTTGCGTGTTACCGAGTCTTGACATTTTTATAATTTATCAGTGATTGTGAACTTATTTAGAAAGCTGAAACGCCATTGTTTAACATAAACTAATAGTGTTACCAGTGGCTAAGTATAATCCAGAATTGTGGTGGTGTCAGTGCGTCAAAGAACGAAGTTCATTTATAACCTCAACTAATCTTTGCTTCGTTCTCCATGCGTTCCGTTTACAGTCAAATAGTGCTGTTTTGCGAGTGACTATCCTACATTCTACTAGTTTTTATTAGTAATTTCACCAGCTGTCATGGCCTACGCGGCACATGATACTGGCCAGTTAGTTTGCACATCTCTAAATGTGGTTAACAATATGGATATTACCTCCGAATCATCAACATTACAGTCTTCATCGTCAGAACAGATGGAGAGCAGGTCCACACTAGAAATTATGTCATCTTATCCTCCACAAAATCCACAGACTTCGTTTCATCAAGCTTCATCACCTTCTACGAGCTCTGGTATAACTACTGTTCACAGTGTAAGTAAATCAGTTCTTCGGCCACCTCAGCTTCAGCTGACACAGCCAACTCACTCACTCGATTCTAGTGTACCGCATGATGCTAACATGGACATTGACATAGTCAAATTGGGCAATCGCAACAGTCGAGAGCAACGCTCGCCGCCTTCTCACTGCGAAACTCAAAGTAAACGCCTTTGCATGGCATCATCTTCTGAACAGTCTAATACCTCCCGTTATGCTTACGCTATCCCAACATCCAACCGATTCCATGCTTTATCTGAAAGCTCTGACCAGACAGACTCAGCTCCTAACACCACATCCAAGGAGAAAGTTCCACCAATTTGTGTGCGCAATGTTCAGAATTACCAGCTGTTCCTTCAGGATATTAAAAAGTATGTACTCTCAGATTTTCATACTGAGCTCCGAGGTGCTCTTATCAAAGTGTTTGCCTCTACTTCAACCGATTTCCGCCGTCTGACATCCTACTTTACTTCAATAAATCAAGAGTTTTACACTTTCAGGAACCCAGCTGACAAACTTTTCTCAGTGATTATCCGCAATCTGCCTTGTTCCCTCAGCGATAAGGAAATTTATGATGAACTCATCGCCCTTAACTTTCCTGTCAAAAAGGTTACACGTCTGCTAGGAAGAAACAAACAACCTATTCCGATATGTGCCATTGAGCTAGAAAATACCGATGGAGGTAGGGAAATACTTAACCTCACACGTCTGATGTACAGTGTTGTGTCAGTTGAACACAGACGTCGTAACACCGACCTGCCGCAGTGCACTCGATGTCAGCAATATGGCCACACCAAAATTTACTGTCAGCTGACTCCTCGCTGTGTACGATGTACTGGTGATCACCATTTCTCTAAGTGCAGTAAGTTACCTACTACGCCTGCTCAATGTGTCAACTGTGGTCAAGACCACCCGGCCAATTATCGGGGTTGCCCCCATTATCTGGAACTGAAACAACGCATCTCCCAGCGACCTCAAGCACAAGGTGCTCTCCGTCTAGCAGTAGCTTCACAGATGCGACCAGGTCAGCAACCCCAACCAATACACCCGCAGCAGTCATCACAACACTCCCAATCCAGGCAACCTCGCCCGCATCAGTCTCCGCAACAAGAATCATCTCCTACCTCGGAACAGCGTTCCTATTCTCAGGCAGTAAGGTCCTCTGCTGCTGCTGCTTCTTCTTCTACTACTTCCTCTCCTCGTCATCAACCTTGTTCTTCGTCTTCTCCCCCTTCACTAAATCAGGAATCTAGCGCATCGTCTTCCTTCTGGTCGTTTCTCACTGACCTCATTAGCAAATTTTGTTCGCTATTCCGCGTCTTTGTTACCCCGTTTCTGCCACAATTAACCGAATATGCTCGCTCACTCTTCTTCTCTCAAGTACCTCATGATGGCAACCCGTAATCTGCTAACTCTTAGACGGCTCACTCTTCTAAATTGGAATTCTAATGGACTATGCGCTAAACGCGCTTCTTTCATCCATTTTCTTACGATGCATAATATTGACATCGCCTGTATCAGTGAGACTCACTTACTCCCTAACGAAACCTTTACTGTTCCTGGATACACCGTCCATCGACAGGATCGGATTGCTCCAAGAGCATCTGGAGGTGTAGCTATTGTGATCCGACGTAACATTACTCACCACTCTATATTTTTACCTGGCGTTCCCGAACTTGAAGTGGTAGGAATTAAACTCCCTACAACCGATGGTAATGATCTCACTGTTATCAGCGCCTATAAGTCTCCTAACCAGAAACTAAATACTACTTATTTCTCCTTGCTTTTTCCTGCCAACAGCAGCACCCTTGTTCTCGGAGATCTAAACTGCAAACACTCGTCATGGGGCTGCCACTCCACTAATCCCAATGGCCGACGCCTTTATCACATATTGAACACCTGCGGCTTATCCGTCTTGGCGCCTACAGATCCCACGTATTATCCTACCAATCCTCTTAATACTCCTGACATTCTCGACATTGGCATTCACAAGAATCTCCCTCTTCCAGCGTATATGTCTACACTAGCGGAACTTGACTCTGACCACTGCCCGGTCTTAATTACCTTTCAACTCACTCCGAACATATTTCCCTCAGCACCACGACTTATTAATGGCTATGTACAATGGGATAAGTTCCATGCTCAGTTGGATTCAGCGCTCCACACTTACTCACTTAGCTCTGAAGCTGACATAGAGACTGCCATTAAACACTTTACAGACACTCTATGCCACTGTGTGCGAAATTCAACTACCTGCTTCAAGCGGACTCCTATTGCTTCTTCCTTACCTGCGCCCATTCTTCAGCTTATACATGAAAAACACAGGATCCGACGTCAGTGGCAAAGGGAACGCCGACCTTGGCTGCGTAGGAAGCTTAATGGATTGAACCGGCTAGTAAAAGTCGAATTGGACCGTCATCGCCTTGAGACCTACAAACGACAACTGGCGAGCATCTCTCCGCATGACCACACGCTCTGGGATGCCACTCGACGACTTTTGCGAGAGCCAACTATTATACCAGCTCTGCGTACCACTGACACTCTTGTTACGGAGGTCAAAGCTAAATGTGAAGTTCTTGCAGACCACTTTGAAGGCACGTTCACACCAAACGCACCTCATGCCACCACCCCGAGTATAGAACAGCGGCTTGACGCTTTTCGACACCAACCAACTGTTCCCTGCAGAATCTCCTTCACTAGTCCTGCTGAACTTAGGCATTTAATTCGCTCTCTTCCTCTTAAGAAATCACCGGGACACGACTTGATTCCCAATATTGTGTTAAAAAACCTGACAAAGAAGGCCCTGGCACATTTGTCTTCAATCCTGAACGCTTGTCTTCGACTTGGCATTTTTCCTCACACCTGGAAATTGGCTCAAATCATTGTGTTTCACAAACCTAATAAACCTAAAAGTCTCCCCGAAAGCTATCGTCCGATAAGTTTGCTGCCTACCTTGTCCAAACTCTTTGAAAAGGTTCTCCTTCGCCGTCTCCTTAAATATACCTCTGAAAACCATATCATTCCACCCTTCCAATTTGGATTTCGTTCTAGACATTCTACCTCTCACCAACTACTACGTTTAACACAAACAGTAATTCATGGTTTTGAGCAACGAAAGTACACAACCGCCCTGTTCCTCGACGTAGCACATGCCTTTGATAAAGTTTGGCATGCGGGGTTAATCTTCAAACTGTATAGCATTGGACTTCCACAGTATCTGCTCACTACCATTTGTAGTTTTCTATCAGATCGCACATTTACTGTTCGCATTGGTGGCATGGAGTCATTTCAGCGCCATATTGCAGCAGGAGTTCCTCAGGGATCCATATTGGCGCCAATCTTATTTAGTATCTATACCTATGATCTTCCTGACTTGGCCCCTACCTCCATAGCCTTATACACTGATGATACTGTTTTATATCATTCCGGCACAGATCTCCCTACAACTATTCACACGCTACAAACCTCTCTTGACTGCCTCGTTGAATGGTTCGATACTTGGCGCATACGTCTAAACACTCAAAAGACCGCAGCTAAGATTTTTGGCTTACGTCGCATCTCCAACTCTCCCGAATTGCATATTAAGCATGAATCAATTCACTGGTTACCTTCTACCACCTCCGTCAAATACCTTGGAGTAATGCTGGACACTAGACTTACTTGGCGAGCCCATATTGATCGACTTATCTCGTTGGCATCAGGACGACTTTCAAAACTTGGCCCGCTACTTCACAGACACACTCCTCTTGGGATTGAATGCTCTCTGCTTCTCTACAAATCTCTTGTCCGGCCACTTATCACATATGCTTCCCAGGTATGGGGTTCGGCTAGCAACACTCATCTCCGAAGGCTACAGGTCCTGCAAAATCGATTTATGCGCATCGCCACGGATGCCCTTTGGTATGTAAGAAATCAACAACTGCATAAAGAACTTGGTCTCCTTCCTCTTCACCAGTACATACGTCAGATCGCCTCCCGCTTCTTTTCAAACCTGTCAGATGTTCCAGGAGCTGTGATGTACGACATCGGCGTACGAACCCGCCAGCCCACGCGCCTGAAGAGAAGACTCCCACAGGATCTCCTACTTAGTGACTCTGATTGAAAAAAATTATGAATATTGTTTCACAATAACTGTTGTTCTTATCTCTTTGATCACTTGTTTGTTTTAATTAACTTATTTTTCTCTTGTTTCACAGTGTTAAATAGATAATAGGAGCCAACTTGGTTTTCCTTACATGTTATTATATAGTTCATAGAGATTCAATTAGCCAACAAGGATCTGTAAAGCATGTACTGCTGATCGATCATTGAATAAAATAAAAAAAAAAAATCTTTTGTTTTTGAATTTAGCAATTTTAAAATTGAGTGTCTATTAGTAGGTGCCAAGGTGATATTTTGTTCCTTGAAGATCTTAATATTCTTCTTTTTCCATGGGGATGTTGACTAGTCTGTGTGTAAGGCTGTTTATTATTGCATGTTTATGTGTAATTGGGTTGTGGCTATTATTTTTTATGTAATTTTCTGAATGTGTTGGTTTCCTGTAAATTCCAAATTTTATTTTTGTGTCATTCCTGATGATATTTTGATCCAAGAAAGAGAGTTGTCCATTGGTTTCCTTTTCTATAGTGAATTTTATAGTCCTTTCCTGCAGATTGAGTAATCTTAATGCATCTTCTAAATGTTTATTCGGTACAATTGCAAAGATGTCGTCAACATATCTATATCAAACTTCGAAGATCAATGGGAAGGACTTTTTGATTTGTGTTTCAAATGCACTCATAAATAAGTTAGCCAAAAAAGGTGAAAGTGGATTGCCCATTGATAACCCTGATTTCTGCTTGTAGTGTTTTCCATTAAAGCTAAAGAAGTTTTATATAGAATACAAAGAAGTATTTCAGAAAGTGGAGTGCCATTGTTACTAAAATTAGGCAAGTGAGTCAACCTTGTATATACTTTTCTCCACTTACAAGTGGAGACTAGTTTCTGGGAACCTCTTCCCTATCGTCAGTTCTGTGGTTGACTGATGCATCCGGTGTCTGCATCTGGCTTGGTATCATGCTGCCATCTAATGTCCTGGTAAGTTTGATGACGTCATCTATACCGCGGGAATTTCAAAATTCATCAAGAGGTCCTGTTTCTTCATAATTAATATGTTTTCCCAAATCTGTAGTTCCAGAGGTTTCTTTGCCTGCTCTATCAGTTCTATTTCTTGTTTTATGTTGTAATTCTCAGACCAAAAGTGATGTGCTACGGCCGACTTGTCCATGTGTTTGAATTTAATATTTCTGAAGTGTTCTTTCATTTTTGTTCCTAGATTCCTTTTGGTCTTACCAATGTATATCTTGTCACAATCCTGGCAACTCATTTGGTAAATGCCTGATAATTGAGTTTTTGGTGTGCTATTTTTTAGAGGGTGGTTTAGTAAGTTGCGGATGTTGTGTTTGTTCTGAGGGGCTAATTTTATGTTGAAGCTCTTAAATATCTTTTCAAATTTTTTTAAGTATTTTGGATGAAATGTAAATTTGCCATATCTGGTGTTTGGGTTTTCTAGTTTTTTTAACGTAGTAATGTCCCTTAGAGCTACCCGACATTTGTCTATCAGGATACGGGAAAACCCCGGAAAAAACCTTAACCAGGTAACCTACCGTAACCGAGCTAATATGCTAAGCTTTATCATGTCCACCATATTTCGTTTTGATCAATTTCGAGGTTAATTAGCTAACCAGTTTACACCAATTGTATGTTTCAATTAGAAATTTAGTTTGTCTTTGGCAACATATACATGTTATGAGACACGTCAAAATGTATAAATACAGTATATACATATAGACAAATTGATTACACACAATATACAAAGTAAGCAGCTTTTCTATGGTTTCATGTGGTAATTGCATAGACTAATTTATTACAAGAAATGTCATAATATAAATATTACAGGTTTGTGACAGTACTATGCTCCCAGTGCTCATTTACATGGTTGTAGTTCTAAAAACTCATTAACCGTATAAAAACCATGTGCATACAAAAATTTCTTAACCTTATTCTTAAAGTGTTTTAGTGATGGAGCTTATTTAAATGAATTTGGAAGTTTATTATATAACATTATCCCTTTGTAGTTAAAGCTTCTTTCATAAAGGCTCGTTTGGTGCACTCAAATTGCCAGTTTATCCTTGTTACAAGTGTGGTGGTAATGTACATCAGCATTATATTTGTATGAACATTTGTGGATGTTATGGCTCTCGAAAGGGGACACATTATTATTCGTCTACCTCTGTATAACTGTGATCTGAACGCAATTGAACTGGTGTGGGCAAAATTAAAGAATGTTTTCAGAGGATGCAATGTTACTTGTGATATCTTTGCTTATCTTACACGCTATTTTGTTGAACTGTGTTTTTCAAGGTTGATCAAACTGCAGAAACAAAAGAGTGTTAGCTCTCGCTTTTTCCCCTCTGCCCGCACCACACCGTAAATCCAGTGCTCTTATCTTGTGCGTACTGTACATACGTATTTCTGAAGTGCTTATCTGGAAAAGGCACAAAATTTTTGCTGGAGAGTTGATTTGGAAAAGCGTTACACTAGAGTTTCTGAGATAAACAAATACCCTTATGTAAACAAGTGGTTTACCAGGAAAATATATGTCAATTGGAGAATTTAATGTCATGACAGCATGTTGGCCATGGTAGCTCAATGAGTAAGAGCAACTGTATGGAAACCAGGAGATCTGTGGTTCATATCCCTGCCATGGCACTGAATTTTTCAGTTTGACTCTTACCTTTCCACAACATTAGCTTATACACGGCTAGTGTGAAGGAACAATTAATTTCCATCAATTAACTTAAATACCCTTTTCTTGTTCTGGAGCTGATTACGAAAAGCCTTTTATGTACAGCAGAATTTCTCGAATATACACATACCCTATTCTTGCTCAAGAATTGATTATGAAAAGCCTTTTTCATTAGTTTCTGGAATATACACATACCTTTTTCTGGAGAGGCTTTTTGGAAAAGCCTTTTTGAGAGAGGCTCTAACATGAGGTTGCATGCTTCCACTTGAGACTTGCTTTTTGTTGTTGGGATGTATCTTCGCTTGAATGATGAACCTTTGCGAGTAAACTTTTTGAGACACAGGCATTTAACAGCATCAGACCATATCTCCATGCATTCCTCTTCAGTCTGTATTCGGATCAATTGCTTTTCTGAGTCTAATGTCTCTAACGCACTAAGAAGCTGCTGACTTATACATTTAACCTGTTTTCTTGTCATTGTATCCTTCTCTTTGTGTGGAGGTAAAGTGTGTCTGTAGCGGTAACTGCTGTTTAAATCCTCCTCGTCTGAAGAAGCTGCATCGTATTCACTTGATGGCTGCAATATATCATGTAGAGCTGATGAAATAAAATCTATTTCTTCATTGTTCAGTTCATCTTTGAGTTTGAGTGTCACAATTGTTGCTATACGAGAATGCACCAGGCTAAAGTCAACAGATACAAATCGTGCATCATCCATAAAACTACCCATCAAATCATATAGATGCCGTGCTTCTAGCTGAAGCATATCGTAGATGGAGTCTCCAAACCGTAAACTATGACCTACACTTACAAGTCCATCTGAAATGCGTTTGGCATACACTTGACATGATCTCTCAACATAAAGGAATGGATGACGTCCAGGATTGAGCCAAATATGCAAGACCTCATCTTCTGTATTAATGGTAGGATTATCTTTTAACTTTTGTGGCATTTTCTTCTGTGGTTTAGCAGCCAGGTTCTGCTTATCGGATAACGTACATGCACCAAATGCAAGGCACAAGTCTGACATTGGACTGAGAGCACCATTATCTTCTGCTTCTGACTGCTTTTCTGTTTCAACAGGGCTTGCTTCTGTTTGAAGAAACCGCTGTTTTAGATAATTCTCCAACATTTGCAGGCCTTCTGGTGAAGCAATGTCAATGAAGGTGCCTAGGAATGGCCAGTACTCCTTCCAACCAACTTTATATTCCTGAGCCAAAACTCTGCAACAACAACACATTTAGATTAATGTCTACAGCCCCACAAATTTACATTTTGATTACAGCAAACTAAAGGTTATGACCAAGACCCAGATTTTAATAACCTAAAAATGTTTAAAATATGACCCAAAATGAGATCTTTTAGTTTATCAAAATTAGTGTACAAAAAATATAAATGATCTAATATGTCGGTTTAAGTGCCATACAAGTAGAAAAGTTATATATATATATATAAGAATAATGAGATAATGTAGAAAATTAAAATATTCCATGTTAGTGGAATGTTAATAATGCTCAATGGGTAAGAGCAACTAGACAGAAACCTGGCCATGGCATATTATCATATGACTCTGTTATTGTTATTGTCATATGACTGTCATTATCATTATTATTATTATTATTATTATTATTATTATTATTATTATTATTATTATTATTATTATTATTATTATTATTATTTACGTTGATGTGTAAATTTAATTAGGTTTGGAATTGAAATATTTAGGTTTGACCGGAAATTATATAGGTTTAGGTTTGACATATAATTATTTAGGTTTAGCTTGAAAAAAATTAACTTTGACAAATGCTGCCACCGGACCTTGCCCTAAGCAGTGAAGTAATGAAATAAAAAAAAAAAATATGCTTTACATCATTTTTGAACAAAAAAATTTGAAAAACTGAACATTCTTCCTTGATATTTTTGTAGGCAAAATTAATTTCCAGTGTATATAACAACTTACCTGCCCACCCTTTCTAAACCTTTTTCAGTATCCTGTAGTCGACAGACTGGAGAATTGGGTGTGCACATATTGCTGTCTTTTGTTGGTGTACGTGATATACGTGGAGGTGTCTTCCATTTCTTGTGGAATACTTTAGCCAGTTCTCGTTCCATTGGCCCTGCATAGGCTCGTATCTCCATTCTAGGGCGCAATGGATCTCGATGAAGAACCTACACAAGCGGATAAGATATTTTTATACACATTTATATGAACAAATTGTACAAACTTGCCTGCCTCGGTAGCGTAGATGGTAGCATGTCTGCCTCACGTTCAAGAGGTCCCGAGTTCGAATCTCAGTCAGGGTGAGTTACCTGGATACAATTTTTTTCCGGGGTTTTCCCTTATCCTTAATGATGAATGTCAGGTAACGGGTTCATTTGAGCATCATTTTCACTCCATTTCATTCATTGTCCGATATGACTTAACATTGGAGGACGTAAATTACAAATAAAGTACAAAATATTTCTGATTTGAATAACTACAACAAAGTTTACATTGAATGTTTCACATTATATGTGTCTATATTACACATATTTGCACAGAGATAGTGTTGGTGTTGGTAGAAACAAAAACAGTATTATAAAATATGTCAGTTTTGTTATAAAATTAATTTACTTTTGCATCAAAAAAAGAAGAAAAAAATCTGCTGTTTAACTGTTATATATTTCCTTTTGACTTACTCTCATAATCAATTAATAATTCTATGGCAAATCGACACACTTTGTGGTTACTTTTAGCTTGATCTAATTCAAAATTAATTATTCTCTTTGTATTACACAAATAAAAATATTTTGTAAATATTCTCCACTTAACTTAAGAAGCCGATGACAATACTTCTATTATGTTTTTGTGAAATTAATTTCATGGACATAATGAAATGTCCATGTCATTATGTCCATGAAATTAATTTCACAAAAACATAATAGAAGTATTGTCATCGGCTTCTTAAGTTAAGTGGAGAATATTTACTAAATATTTTTATTTGTGTAGTGTTTGTTACTCCACTGTAAATAGCTTCATTTTCTGTGTATTCTCTTTGTATGTTTCCTAGGTATAAGATGAATGTCTAAAATTTGCTATCACTAGACAGATAGAGTCAACATGAAAAATTCAATGCCACGGCCGGGATGTGAATGGTCTGAATTGACATTAGAGCAGAGTAGTGGTGAGTCAGTCCACAAGGAGTGCAGCACAATTCAATTTAGTTTAGTTGCTAGTTATGAGTTCACCACTGAGTATTGCAGCTGATGTATTAGCAAAACATTTTGTGTGCATTGTTAAGTTATAAATAGCACAAACTGGTGTATGCTCAGAGACATAAAGGACCAATCAGACTGATCTAACCCCACAGAACAAATTTAGCATAGATTTTCATTTTGAAATACAAAACACATTTATTAAATTTTGATTTACCGCCACCAATTCAGAGCCACATGATGCCACCATTATAGACAACCACCACAACAGAAACAACAACACAGATCAACCAGACATGTTCAGAAGATGGAAACATATGTTCCCAAAACATGTTAGCAGAGATTAAAATAAAGTGAGGTAGCGTTATTAGTACTGACTCACTGTAAGCAAATACATTAGATTGACCTGCTTATTCTATGTATTTGTAAAAAGTGAAAGTGATTGCAAATTAGCACTGAGCTAACAATTCTAGTGACAGATAAAGTGAGTTAGGTGCAACTCCATGTTATCATTTTTGTCACTGTACAACTGCACAAAATGGCGCATTATTCATATTAGTCTCATATCTTGTTATTTGCATAAATAATCTAATTCATTAATACATGAAAAGAAGCCAGAAAGCGTTATGCGTTTAGGAATTTACTTAATGTTGAATCAAAATCTGTTATACTGACATCACTTATCTTACTCACAGGCATATTTATACCTTGTTTCACGTAAGCTTGCCCAGGATCTCTTAACGGTCACGTGACCTAATCACCTCTCATTGGTTGCTGTTGTGGTAATGACTGTCGTGCGGTAAAAATTAGTTCGATATTTAACATGGTGATATATCATTATATGTTGGAAGAGAATTGTCAAATTTATATTTTCGTAACTGTTTTAATTAAATATATTACGCAACAGAGTTGATTTATCTGAAATGCATGTTAATTCTTAAACAAAGTAAAGAGGAGGTTCCTTTGCTCTCAAGCACATGGCACGATAGCATGTGATTTAGCGGTAGTGGTGACATTTGTTTATAAGACTTTTATCACTGACCTTGTTTTGAACTGGATTAGTCATGCATCGCCATTCGAAAGTGCGGGAGCTAAATTATTTTATTGATCGTTTATTGCGCATGTATTACATGTATAATGGCAGAGTCTACCGCCAGTTTTTCGCTTAAGTATCGCAAGGATAATTATTTACAAACAGGCGAAAAAAGAATTGTGTTGCATGTGTTTAATGCACTCACAGAGAAGAATCCGTCTTTGTCAGTGAGAGAAGTCGAACAGCTGGGCTCTGAAGTTACAGGTGTGAGTGTTAGATCCGTAGGAACATCGCGACATGAAATTGAGGAAACAGGAAAACTTACCACTCCAGGCAAAAGCAGGAATAAACAAAAGTGCGTGCTCGGAGAAAATACGTGAAAAGTGTTGTGCGTCTTCATGTGTGTAGTTTTTCTTTAGAAACGAACTCCCTAACATAAGTAACATTTCGTCTGCTGTAAATGACGATGCAGATTTACCAAATTTCAGCAGATTGCTTATACAGCTGGGATTTGTGAATGAAAAAAGAGGCAAGAAAAATGTGCTAAAAGACAGAGGTGATATTGCTGTGTGGCGAAGACGCTATTTGACAACCACACTGCACCGAGATACAAATCGCTAAATATACACGAAGAACACACGAAAAGTAAAGTATGGTGTGACACGACTTTTAAGACTGAAAGACAAGCATTTTTGAAAGGTATGTGTGCTGGTTTAAAAAATTCCAGTGGAAAAGGCCGAAGGCCTTTCATTATAAACTCTTTCAGTTTCATTGCTCAGCCATTCTGTTTCAATTTGCTCAGTTCATTATAAACTTGTATTTTTGCATGCCTTCATATCCTTATTTGTATGATTTTTGTATGATTTTATTTATCTTCCCGGCAATTATTACGAAATGTGACGGGAAGGCACCGCCTATGGCGTATGACGCGAAAGCATTAGCCAATTAGGGCGAGGGGGAGGGTTGTTGAATGCGGAGTGATACATTTCAGCCGGGCAAGGTTATATGAAACAGAGAATAGGGAATTTATTTTTTATATTTTTTATTTACTCCTCCAACATTAAGTCATGGACGATGACTGAAATGAGTTGGCTCTTCTTTCTAATATGCAATGTGGCGATTTTTTTCTAATTCCTTCACACTTTTCTATGTTTTTATATACAACCATGACTTTTCAATATAATTTCTTTACTTTTTAGTGCAATTTCGTGATGGAGGACATTCTTTTAACATTATTAATTGGTTGTTTATTTACTTACTGCGTAATGTAGCCATACTGAAGAATTCAATGCAGCCAAACTATGCTTGTTTCTTCACTGAATACAATGCTGCCAACAGTCTTACTTGTCCCGAAATTACAATATTGTGACTTTGTGGGTTCGTAGAATTAAAAGGCCGAGTTGCAGAAATTAAAAATTTCCTTAATTTCCGTAGCAATACACTGTTCAATTCTCACGTAACAACATTACATCACATATACACAGTCTTCCAAGGTCGATGACAATAACAAACCGTGACAGCTGATTACATTAGCTCTCGTTACAACAACACAGCTCACTCTGTTTACTACTGTCCTGCTAGCGTGTCACAATCCCTTATATATCACATTCAAACTGTTCTGTTAATCACTAGATGTTTCTGGAAAACCAGACATCTAATGACGTAATTCGAACATTCTATCACCTTCGAGAAACGTAACTTAATCTATGCCAGCGACGCCTTTGCCTCAGTTATCTTGCTTGCCGGCGCTATCTGTTTACACTAAATGCGCTATCGTTAACTGCTCAGCAAGGCTCATTATTACCATGAAACTTTATCCGCCGACTGTTTCCTTATTTGTGCGGAAACTCTTATGCCTGTTGCCGTGACACTGCTCCCTCCTCAAGGCTGGTCGTTCCGAACAGCTCCATTGTACCAAGCCAGACCATCAAGTGTACCAACAGCATCTTCACTCGGGGCACCTTCTGGATGCGGTAGACCATGTCGTTAATCCTCTTCACCACCCGGTACGGTCCTTGCCATAGTTGCTGGAGTTTCGGGCCTCGTCCCTTGGTCCAGGTAGGACGGTACAACCAGACTAGGTCACCCTGCTGGAACCCTTGGCTGTTGGTTTGCCTGTCGAATCGGGTCTTCATGCGGTCGCTCGCCTTCTGGATGTTCTGACGAGCCATCTCATGCATGTCGTGGCGATGGTCCACCAGGTTCTCCACATACTCGGTTACTGGCTGTTTGTGTTCGGGGGGCTTCCAAAAGCTAGATCACAGGGGAGGCGTAACTCTCGGCCGAACATTAAACTGGCTGGCATCATCCCAGTAGTGTTGTGTGTTGACGAGTGGTAGGCCAGTAAGAACAGTGGCACCTTAATGTCCCAGTCTCGCTGATGGCTGGCCACAACCTTCCTCAGGTGTTCCTCTAAGGTCTTGACGTATCTCTCGACCATGCCGTCCGACTGTGGATGTAGGGGTGTGGTGCGGGTCTTGTTTACCTCAAGCCTCTCTAGTGCCTCCTTCATCAGGTTAGATTCAAAATTAGTGTGCTGGTCGCTGTGAGGCTCTAACGGCACCCCAAATTGGCAGAACACTTGCTCCACAAGCTTCGCCTCCCGGTTCGGAATGGCATACACCTCCGGCCACTTGACGAAGTAGTCCACGACCACCATCAGGTACTTGTTGCCTCGGTCGGACACTGGGAATGGTCCAGCTATGTCGACGGCGATCCTTTCGAATGGCGCTCCGACGTTGTACTGCTGCATGCGAACCCGGCTCCTAGTATGGGGGCCGCGACTCGCTGTGCACACATGACATTGACGCCACCATCTCTCAGCGTCTGCTCGGAGCCTCAGCCAGTAGTAGCGCTGTCGTAGTTTGTCGATTGTTAGGTTTGTTCCCAGGTGTCCTCCTGAAGTACCGGCGTGCACTTCCTCCAAGACTTCTGGGACCTTACTCTGGGGAAGTACCAACTGCTCCCTCTGCGTCCTCCCATCAGGCAATTCCCATACCAGGAACAGCACGCACTCTCTTGTCCTCAATGAATCCCATTGGACCCAGTACAACTTGTACGTGGTGCTCCTCGGTGCGATGTCCTCCTAGGTTGGTCTCATCCCTGCCTCCAGTTCTCTCAAGAGTGGCCCCAAGTCTGCGTCCGCCAGCTGCTCCCTCCTCAGGCCTGCGCTATCCCAGCCGTCCGCAGGCTTGCCGTGACCACTTGGACTGCTGCGGCACGCTCCTTCTCCTCCACTCTTGTGCATTGGCCGCACTCCTCTGGGCAGGGTCTTCGGGACATGGCGTCTGCGTTACCGTGGCTCTTCCCTCTACGATGTTCAGAGGTGAAGTCATACTCCTGCAGCCTCTGGACCCAACGTGCTGTCTGGCCTTCCAGGTTCTTAAAGCTCAATAGCCAGGTTAGGGCAGAATGGTCAGTCCTCAAGTGGTACGGCTGACCGTACAGGTGCTTGTGGAAGTGCTCCAAGGTCTTTACTACCGCCAGTAACTCTCGCAGGTTGACGCAGTAGTTCTTCTCTGCCTTGGATAGCGTCTTGCTGTAGTAGGCTATCACCCGCTCGTGGCCGTCCTGAACTTGCGATAAGACGGCTCCAATGCAATGGTCGCTGGCGTCAGTGTCCACAATGAAAGCGCCGCCTGGTTGTGGAAATCCCAATATTGGAGCATTGCACAGGGTCTTCTTCAAGTGCTGGAAAGCGCCTTCAGTGTCATCCGTCCACACATAGGGTCGGTGTTCCTCTGTCAGGCGGGTAAGGGGTTTGACGATGTTGGAGAACCCCTTTATGAAGTGGCGGTAATAACTGCACAGCCCCAGGATACTGCGCAACTCTCGCTTATGCTTTGGGCGAGGACAATCTCTCACAGCTTGGGTCTTCTCTGGGTCTGTGGCCACCCTGGTTGGTGAGACTATGTGGCCCAAGTAGTTCACTTCTTTGCGGAAGAGCTGGCACTTCTTCGCGTTCAGCTTCAAGTTGGTTGCCTGCAGTCTCTGTAACACCTTGCTCAGGTTGTGGAGATGGCCTTTGAACGTCTTGCCAACGATGATGATGTCGTCCAAGTATAGCAAGCATGTGTCATATGTCAATCCTCTCATTACTGATTCCATGAGGCGTTGAAATGTGGCTGGTGCATTGCAGAGGCCAAAGGGCATAACTGTGAACTGCCAAAGTCTTTGGCCTGTCGAGAATGCAGTCTTCTTGTCTCTCGGGTCTAAAGCCACCTGCCAGTAACCCGACTTCAGGCCCAGGGTCGAGAACCATTGTGCACCAGCTAGCATGTCCAGGGTGTCGTCAATCCGAGGTAAGGGGAAACAGTCCTTCTGAGTGACAGCGTTCAGCTTCCTGTAGTCCACGCAGAAGCGTAACTCGCCGTTCTTCTTCGTCACCAGAACTACAGGGAACACCAAGGGTTGTCAGACTTTTCAATCACTCCCCTGGATTTCATGTCGTCTACCATATCCCGTACCACTGCTTGTTTCGCCAACGGAACGTGTCTAGGTGGTTGCCGAATAGGCCGGGCATCTCCGGTACGGATGCGGTGAAGCACTTTATCTGTGCGGCCGTAGTCACTGTCGCCTAGGCTGAAGATGCGCTGTTATCTCCTCAGCAGTTGTCGAACTTTCTCCAGCTGTTCTGTGGTCAGGTGGTCGGCCGCCCTCTCCAGTATTCTTTCCAGCCGGGGTCCCAGGTGTTGTTTCTGCACCGGCTTCTCGTCTTGTCGACTGCGGTTACGCTGACCACGGGCTCGCACGTCCCCAGCTCGGTTCCGGCCTGGACGTCGTGATCGGTATCTGTCATGGTGAGCAGCCTCACTGGCACCTCCTCTCGGCACGGCAATAATGGCCTGGCTACACAGAGTCCGTGCACAGGCGTCATCTGGTTCAACATCATGTTCTTCGTCCGCTGGCCTTCCAGTCGCGCCGTCACCATCACCTCGCTTCTCGCGGGGACAACCACGTCTTCCTTCAGGACGACCCTGCAAATTCCAAGGCGCTCGTCGGGTTGCCGGAGTATCACCTCTTCTCCATTGAGTCGCAGGACCTTCCTGCCGACGTCGACCGTCGCCTCGTGGTTCCTGAGGTCATCCAATCCTAGTATCACCTCAGCCACCTTCGCGACGAACACCCACAGACGTACGGCACTCCGTCCCAAGGTCAACTTCAGCAGGGCCTCCTTCTCCACAGGCAAGGTGTCACCCGATGCCGTCACAAACTGGTATGGTCGGCTCGGCTTCCTCGTCGGCAAACCCTTGCCCACATCAGATCTAATGATGGTGACGGCCGCCCCAGTGTCTACCAGCATGCGGCAGGGCTTCCCTCTCACCCAACCATCCATAACGAGGCTGTCATCCATACGCTTGCTGACAGCGCGCAGTGTCACTAGAGGGGATTGTGGTGAAGGCGCCGACGTGCCTCTCTCCATGAGTGGCTGACTCGTTCTTCCGGCTCCTCTTTCTGGTAGCGGCTGTCTCTCTCTGTGTGTCCCGGCTGGCCACACCCGCAGCACACGCCACTAGGTCTTCGCCGGCGTCCCTGGGCTGGTCTTCTGTCTCCGGTGTAGCGGACACTCCTCGTTCTCGACGTCGGGATAGCTGTCACCTTGGCCGCCTCCATCCTCAGTGCTGCCGTTAGCGCCTCGTAGACAGTTTGTAATCGCCGAACATTAGGCGCTGACGAATCTCCGTGTCTCGTACCCCGTCGATAAAGTTGTAGGCGGCTTCCCGGGTTACGAACTCTGGTGGGAGGTCGACTAGGGCCTTGCTAGCCAGTTGCTCAACTGTCAGGGCGAACTCCTGCAGCGTCTCCCCTGGCTGCGGTACACTGCGGCTAAGCGGTGGTTTCCAAAACGATTCTCCAGGGCCTCCCAGATGTCCTTGGGCACCGCCGTTGTCTGTACCGCATTCAGGATTTCCGCGGCCCGTCCCTGGAGGCTGGTTATTAGCTCTGGTGACCATCTGTTGTGCTTCGCCACTGCATCGAACTGGCGGCGGAAGACTTCGAAAGTTGTCGCGCCGTCGTATTTAGGAGGTTTGACGCGCGCAGATGTGTCGCGTCCCGGCGCATCGACCTTTAAATCCTTTAACCTCCTGCCGACGACGTCCTCCACCATGGCGTTCAGGGACTTTGTGTTGCTGTCGGCCTTTCGCTCCAGGTTGTTTACGCGGCTCGCAAGGTCTTGGACGTCTTCCACTATGGCGTTCATGGACTTGGCGCTATTGTCGGCCTTTTCCTCTAAATCGTTAAGGCGCTCGTCCACTTGACCCATCCGCTTGCCCAGCTGCGCGACGTCATCCCTTATGCCGGTCAACTGCTCTTCAAACTTTGCGGCGAGGACCTAGTTTGCCGCTTTAATTTCCGTGGTCAATTCGGTCTTCATTGCAGTCAGATTGTGATTTATCGTCTCCAACTTTGCGGCCAGGCTGTTATTTGCCGTCTTCATTTCCTTCAGTTCCGCGACCCGGTTGTTATTTGCCGCTTCTGTTTTCTCAGCAAGGTTGTCATTTGCTGCTTTCATTTCCGAGGTCAGTTCGGCCTTCATTTCCATCATCTTCTCCAAAATCTTTTCCAATGTATCCTCCATGTTGCACTCCTGACACCAGTTGTGACTTTGTGGGTTCGTAGAATTAAAAGGCCGAGTTGCAGAAATTAAAAATCTCCTTTATTTCCATAGCAATACACTGTTCAATTCTCACGTGACAACATTACATCACATAATAACACAATCTTCCAAGGTCGATGACAATAACAAACCGTGACAGCGGATTACATTAGCTCTCGTTACAACACAGGTCGTCTGTTTTTGCATGCGTACACGTGCATCTTTGGACTTAGAAAATATTCTCGCGTTGCACAAAAGAAAGTTTCTTTAAATGGGTCAAATGATGATCACATGAGTCCGGGGTACCTAGAGCTTAGGGTTACCAGATATTCATCTTTCAGGATAAGGGAAAACAGCGGAATAACCTTATCCAGGTAATTCAACCTGACCAAGATTAGAACTCCGGAGCTCTTGAACATGAGGCAAACACGTTACCATCTATTCTATCGAGGCAAGCAAACTATATTCAGGAAATGGTTTGTTCCCAGCACTAGAAGTCATATGAGTGACCCTTGTTGTTAGTGTTTCTGTTGTGATGATTATCTATTGTGTGGTAAAATGTACAAAATATACTTTCTGAGGGACCCCTTCAGCAGCACAACAGAAACACCAACATAGGTCAGTCGAATGGCTTCTGATGATAGGAACAAACTGTTTTTCAAAATATGTCATGTAAACAAACATTAATGATGCCAAGTAACTAACGTCAAAATCTAATTCACATTTATTATAAAACAACTGCAAAAGTTTGTTTTCACTTTTTGCACTTCATCCCCACCTCCTTGAAACTTTGGAACTATAATGCTACAGGGAACTTACCGGTGGACATGTGGGGGAGAAAGGGTATCCTACAGTTGGCTGTACTGAGTTGTCTTCAGATCTTAGAACTGGCACATAAAATCTGTCACTTAGCATGCTCATGATTTCTTGCTTTACTCCGGCATCTGGTGATGAGACTCGACTACAGATTATCTGAAGAAAATACAAAAATTTAAACATATACATTTGCAACAGCTGTACAATAAGAAGTATCAAAATTATTTGTTAATGTTTCTGTATAGAATAATACACACCATGCTTGTGCTTCCAAGTTCTGGTTATTTACTGCATTATTAGTCCTAATATTTCAGGTTTAACTCAAATTAATTTCCTGCTATGTAATGAGTAATCTGATCATATTAGTCTCATATCAAAGACCCTTCATAAAAACTGAAATTTTATGTAAACATAAGCCAACAAATATAGAATAAAAACAAGTATTTCAGAAAGTGGAGTGCCATTGTTACTAAAATTATGCTGGGTTAACCCAGTACATCATCAATATGCAGTATTCCATAGTTTGGTTCACAGATTAATCAACATTCCGCTAACAAAAACAGAATATGAACAGGAGTACACTCACATACACCAGGTTGCCGAATTGAACAATTATAACACAAATTTCATCAAAAAACTGATCTACAGATACAAAAGAAACAAAAACTTAAGGGACATTACTACGTTAAAAAAATTAGAAAACCCAAACAGAATTCAAAACACATGGACAAGTCGGCCGTAGCACATCACTTTTGGTCTGAGAATCGCAACATAAAACAAGAAATAGAACTGATCAAACAGGCAAAGAAACCTCTAGAACTACAGATTTGGGAAAACATATTTATTACGAAGAAACAGGACCTCTTGATGAATTTTGAAATTCCCGTCGTAGATGACGTCATCAAACTTACCAGGACATTAGATGGCAGCACGACACCAAGCCAGATGCAGACACCGGATGCATCATCAGTCAACCACAGAACTGATGATAGGGAAAAAGTTCCCAGAAACTAGTCTTCATTAAAAAACTTATAAGTGGAGAAAAGTATATACAAGATTGACTCATTTGCCTAATTTTAGTAATAAGCCAACAAAGTATATAAAAACATCTGCTAAACTCCTGAAATTGAAACCTGTAAAGCTTTCCCTTATCTGGCAAGTGAGTGAATGAGTGCATGGGGTCCAAGAGCCCACTGGCAGGCAGGTCACTTAGGCCCATTGTCAAACTTGAAAGCTCAAAAAAGTATAGAATTTACTCTTAAAAAGTTAAAATAAAAAGTTAAATAATGAAAACAAGATTAAAAACATAAAAGCGTGAAATTAAAAAGCACAAGATATATTAAAAATATAAAGCACACCTAAAATGAAAATAAAACTTAGACTTGTATTATTAAATTATAAATTATTGTGATGAATTTAAATGTGGGGTTGTCTTCTGGCGGGATTTCGAAGTCATTAGTTGGTTTTTATGCTTTTCTATGTATATTTTCTCCCAGATGATATTGTTACCCAATCGGCAAACTCTACGGTACCGATCAATAAATGCAGGGGAAGGCCGGTGGAGGGGGGCATGTGGCATCGTTACCGCTTGCAGAGGCGAGAGACAGTGGATGGAGGGGAAACCACAGGGGTGGCTGAATCTTCGTTTCCCCCTCCTCCTGCCGCCTGAAAGAAGGCGAAACATCGAGAATGCTTTCCCCCTCCATAAAAAAGAATTCTCGAGAAACTTCGAGCCACCGATCAATACAGGAGAGGTGACGGTCAGTCGAGTTGAGTCAGTCGTGGCGAGCGGTGTGAGGAGCGCGCAGTGTACGTGGACAGACGAACTGGTGAAATTATAATTGTGTACATTACGAAATTCTATGTAATCGGCAAGTATGACATTGTAATAAGGTGGAAATAAAGAACATTTTTGAGTGGTGTAATTGGACTTTTTATTTCACGAACTCACAAAGTCACAACTGGCGTCAGAAGTGGGACAACGGCCATGGAATCGGCACTGGAAAAGATTTTACACAAAATGGAAGAAATGAAGGCCGAAATAACAGCGAAGACGGAAGCGGCAAATAACAACCTGGCCGCGGAAATAACAGCGAAGACGAAAGCAGCAAATAACAGCCTGACCGCGAAGATGACCGAATTCACCACGGAGATGAAAGCGGCAAACGAGGCAGCTGACCGGCGTGAGAGATGACGTCACAGAGCTCGGCAATCGGATGGGTCAAGTGGACGAGCGCGTCGAAGATTTGGCAAGCCGCGTTGACGAGCTGGAGGGAAAGGCTGACAGCAACGCAAAGTCCCTGAACGCCATGGTGGAGGACGTAGTCAGCAGGAGGTTAAAGGATTTAAAGGTCGACGCACCGGGACGCGAAACAACATCTGCACGCGTCAAAGTTCCTAAATATGACGGCGCGTCAACGTTTGAGGTCTTCCGCCGCCAATTCGACGCAGTGGCCAAGCATAACAAATGGTCACCAGAGGAGGAGGCCACACAATTAACAGCCAGCCTCCAGGGACGGGCTGCGGAAGTCCTAAAACGCGGTGCAGACAACGGCGGTGCCCAAGGACATCTGGGAGGCCCTGGAGAATCGTTTTGGAAACCACAGCTTAGCCGCAGCGTAACGCAGCCAGCTAAAGGCAAGGTCACAGCAGTCAGGGGAGACGTTGCAGGAGTTCGCCCTGGCAGTTGAACAACTGGCTAGCAAGGCCCTAGTCGACCTCCCACCAGAGTTCGTATCCCGGGAAGCTGCTTACAACTTTATCGACGGGGTACGGGACACGGAGATTCGTCAACGCCTAATGCTCGGCGATTATAAAACAATCCACGAGGCGCTAACGGCAGCATTAAGGATGGAGGCGGCCAAGGTAACAGCTATCCCGTCGTCGAGAACGCGGAGTGTGCGCTACGCCGGAGACAGAAGACCAGCCGAGGGACGCCGGCGAACACCTTGTGGCTTGTGTTGGGGGTGTGGACAGCCCGGGGACCTGCAGAGAGACTGCCAACACCAGGAAGAGCAGCCGGAAAACGAGTAAGGGCCGTCGTGGAGAGGGGCACGTCGGCGCCATCACCACCATCCCCTCGAGTGACACTGCGCGCCGTCAGCCGGCTTATGGATGACAGCCTCATCGCGGACGGTTGGGTGAGAGGGAAGCCGTGCCACGTGCTGGTGGACACCGTGGCAGCCGTGACCATCATCAGACCTGACGTGGCGAAGGGTTTGCCGACAAGGAAGCCGAGCCGACCATACCAGCTTGTCACGGCATCGGGTGACACCTTGCCTGTGGAGAAGGAGGCCCTGCTGGAGTTGACCTTGGGACGGAGTGCCATGCGTCTGTGGGTGTTCGTCGCGAAGGTGGCTGAGGAGGTGATTCTGGGACTGGATGCCCTCAGGAGTCACGAGGCGACGGTTGACGTCGGCAGGAAGGTCCTGCGGCTCAAGGGAGAAGAGGTTATACTCCGTCAACCCGAAGAGCGCCTTGGAACCTGCAGGGTCGTCTTGAACGAAGACGTGGTTGTCCCCGCGAGGAGCGAGGTGGTGGTGATGGCGCGACTGGAAGGCCAGAGAACCAGGAACATGATGCTGGACCAGAAGACGCCTGTACACGGACTGTTTGTAGCCAGGGCATTGCTGCCGTGCCGAGAGGAGGTGCCAGTGAGACTGCTAAATGCGAGAGCCCCTTGTGGTCTACTGGGGTAATATATGAGTCAACTGGAGAATTCAATGTCAGGATGGCACATTGGCCATGGTAGCTCAATGGATTAGAGCAACTGGATGGAAACTAGGAGATCTGTGGTTCAAATCCCGGCCATGTCATTGAATTTTTCATGTTGGCTCTATGTACCAACTAATGAACTTTGAAATCCCATCAGAAGACAACCCCACATTTAAATTCCTCACAAAATCAACAGATTGCAGCAGCAACCCCAGAACTACCCACACCACTGGATCAATCCCGTAGGGGAGGGGATCCGTCCCCTTCAGCTGCTGTGGTGCGAGCGCTGCGGACCCTTAGTACTTGTGGTACCTCTGACGTTACTAGAGGAACCTCGCGCCGAACTGCCAAGCCCCTCCCGATGGGTAGTTGTTCAGATTGCATTGGACTTGAGGGGGCAGTGTGTTCCCGACACCCACGGGGAATTGGGTACCTCAGGCCAGACTACGGCTGCCCAGAGGGGGTAGAGGGTTGCCTCCTAAGTCCCGGGCACTAGCCTGCAGAGCTAGTAGAAGTTGTGCTAGATCACCAGGCAGCCCCACCAAGGTTTTTCAGTAGTCTTCCCTGCAGGGTTGACGCGCGTAAGTGGCGTATCCACTTCCATCCCGTCTTGATGTTGTTAACAGGGGGCTTTTTAAGAAATAAGGTATTGCCCTATGGAAAGACCCCCGGAGTTATCCATCACTCCCGGGTTGAAGGAGGCCAGGGTCCTAGGAGCTAAGGGTCTTTGGACTAATTGGGTAGAACCTCTGCACTTAACTAAAACAAAAAACCACTGGATCAAGCATTAGTTGCATTAGAGCCGATGATGTGAACGATGGTTCGCGAAACATGTCCTCAATATAGATATGTAAGTGAAACTGATTTGTAATAAATATGACTCATCTATAATTTAATAATTGTTTTGCTTCACTGTGGTGTTCCAATAGTTAAATTTTGATATATTCGACTTGTATATTAAAACCAAAACAGATCAATGGATGGTCTTTTCTTTTCTTTTTCAGCTTGGCTGACTTCGGACCAATGATTGTAAAATTACCATACTCTTGTGACTCCTCTGAAGTTCAGGAGTCCTAAGATGTCTGGCGGCTTGTACAGTAAGACCAGGACTTCACAGAGAGGATGCAACTGTGCAAACTCTGTTTAAGCCTGAACAATTTCTTATATACAACAGTTTTGGTACTATTAGTTTTGGCTCGGAGCTGGGGCCTGTAAGGCTGATGATTTACTTCATGATGCAGATGTGTCATAATGCAATGGCAGAGTACTCACTCTAAGTGTAAGCATCAGCAACATACACATGCTGGAAGTCAACAGTGGCAACAAAGTTGACGTGCTGCTGTGGTGTTAGCAGGTTTAAGTTGCTCAAATCTGTGCCACACTTTGGGAAATGTTGGATGAACTTTGACGCATAGATTTTGAATATGCTTTTTCATCAGAAACTTTGCATACTGCCAAAAGCTAGATAAATGATTTTCTGTACAGTTCACAAAAAGAGGAGCTCAGATATGTTCTGTGCCCTTATGGGTTGGTAGGAACAGCAGGATTGTTACACAAGCCTGTCCAAACCTCGGGCACTGAAAAAACACAAGGTGTTTGGGACATATAAGCGCATGGCAGCATGTTGTAGTCACAGAAAATAAATTCTTGTAGCTTAGTACCCTTAAAGCTGAGGAACACTGTTCGTAATGAGTACTCTTTGCCATCCTATTTTCAAGATCACTGGTATGCTTGACACAGTTGATTGGAGAGGCAAGTGATATTTCACAGACTGTCCAGAGAAAGAAAGAAAGAAAGACAAAAAAGAAAGAAAGACAGACTGAAAGAAAGAAAAAAAGAAAGAGAGAGAGAGAATTGATTTATATATTCCGGTGACAACTCTACGTGACTTTTCAGGTAAATTGATGGAAATAATCATTTCTTCCACAACAGCTGTGTGTAGGCTAAAGTTTGAATGAATAGAGCCAGGCTGAAAAATTCAATGCCATAGCTGGGATTTGAACCAGGGATCTCCTGCTCTCCGTGTGATTGCTCTCAACCACTTAGCTACTATGGCCAACATGCAGATATGTCATTAAATTTCCCAACTGACTCTATGTTTCCGGTAGACCACTAGGGGTTCTCATATGCTATGAGACACGCACCTTTTGTGGCAACTTACTATCACTATAAGTACTTGAGTAAGGCTAATGTGGAAGAAATAATTTCCATCAATTTACCTGAAAAAACAGTGGTTTAACTATTAAGCCTGAGACTCAAGTACTTACAATGATAGTAAGTCGTCACAAAAGTTGCATGTCTCAAAGCATGAGATAACCCTAGTGGTCTACCGGAAACATACGAGTCAGTTGGAGAATTTAATGTCATATCAGCATGTTGACCATAGTAGCACAGCAGTTAAGAGCAATTGCACGAACAGCGGGAGATCCGTGGTTCAAATCCCGGCTATGGCATTGAATTTTTCAGTCTGGCTCTATTCATCCTCTACGTGAGTCGATTTGTGTAGGGCTACCCAACAAACTCACTTTAAACAACTTGTGGGATTGGTCTGCAGTGTTCGTAGTGAAGGCATGTTGTGTTCTTTACTGGGTCACATGACTGATCCCAAAGCTTACTTCAGAGGAACTACCCTCTAAACCCCACTGTTTATATGTATGGGCAAACCATTCACCGCACATACTCTCTTGAGCTCCTACCACAAGAATAACTGCCTGTGGCTCTGCACTTCAGGCAGTGCTGTATGTAAATCAGATGCGAGTTCTGAGGAATTGTGAGTGATTACATAAGGGTGCCGTAAGCAGTAACAGTCTGTGATACTAACCAACAGCACAGGCTGTCTGGGAATTAACTCAAGTGGGGCCCTCAAGGAGCTACATAGGTGTAAATGACAGTGTGGAGAGGCTCCATACCCAAGGTTACACATATGGTACTGCAAATCTTCATGCCTGAGACCTCCGTACAGCACTCATGTCAGAAGCCATGCTGAAACCGTGCGAAAGAACCAAAGAGATAAGATTTTTTAGATTTAGATTATTTATTGTGCATATTCCAAAATTTTACAATTTACAAGTTTAGGCTGCATTTGTCTTTACCTTGTTGCTACCTTGGCTTACATGACACCCTGGTCTTCTACTCTGCCAGACAGCTCTTAACCTGCATGCCTCCTTGTTACTTAATTAGTCTCATTCTTCCCCCTCATCTTCCTTTCTTATATTCTTTACATTTCTTGCCCATTTTTCTTTTACTTTCTGCAAGAACTCACCAATATTTCTTACCTTCTTTTCCTCCCTTCCCGTTAACATTTTTATAGCTAATATCTTCTTCTCTACTTTTTCCCATTTTTCCTCCCAAACCTTTTTTCTCCACATTGCAACCTCCTTGCATTCTGTTACATACAGTTTGGCTGCTCTTTCTCCGGCTCTGATATTTCTCGTGAGGGGGAAGCAGGTTGTTGCCAGTTCTTTAGCGGGAATTTCAAGCAGAGGAACAATGCATATTTTAAATATTTCATGTATTTGCATATTTCACGAACCAGTAGCCATATTATAATAGCAATAATAATAGGACTTACGAACACTAAAAATCGGAATTCACGCACACAAAATATAGCAAAGAAAGTTCACCAGCGCAAGCAGCTAAAGCCATGTGGCTCAAACAAATTTAAACTGGCAACAAGGTGTTGGATTCAGAAGCCATGCTTAGCAGCGACAATGCTGATTGATGCTAGCAGACAGTTTTAACTTCCTGACAACACCAGATGTAGACTCCCAGTACTACCAACAGATGCAGTTAGTGTGTATGAAAGGTGTGAATGAAATATTTGAATAGAGTAGTGTTGCAATAAATATCTTGCATGATAATGAAATTGCAAGTTGGATTTCGGTGTTTTTAAGCTAATATAGTACTATATTTTCATTGTAGAAATAATTTTGAGCACATGTTTTCAATTGCTCATTACTGTATGTTGGTACTATTAAGCTTCCCCTTCCTCTTGCAGTCGCAAAACGTCAGAGCCAGAGATACAACGGCCAGACTGTAGTGTTCTATGCTTTCTTTTCCCCCAAACAATTCACAAATTCCCTTTTCCCTACCTCTTATCCCTCTTAGAAATATTGTTCCTGTTCTCATCCATGCTAACCCTTCTCTCTCTCTTGTCTATTGCAGTAATCTACATATGCTTCTCGTCCCCAATTTCTTTTTATTTGCTTGTAAAATTGTAATGATTTCATATTTTCTAGACTTCCCCATATTTCCTGCCTTTCTATATCTTCTATTCTGCATTTTACCAATTTACCCACATTGCTTGTATTCCTTTTCTCTAATCTCCATATATCTCACATTCCTATTTTTTCCATAATTCCTCCTATCTCTGCCCACCAACTATTTGAGTTCTCTAATCTTTTTTGCTGTCTCATGCATAATTTCATAATTTCCCCTTCTTCTTTGGTCAAATGCCTACACCAAAATGTTATTATTCTTTCCATTATTATTCCACTTCTTCTTGTCTTTCCTAATTCTACTAAAGCTACTTCCCTAGGTGCTGATCTTGGTAAGCCTAGTAGCTCCTTACAAATCCTTCTTAGTTTTGGTCCACCGTTTTGTTTACCTCTTTGCCCCCCCCCCCCCCCCCCCCCAGATCTCCACTGCATACAACATTTTGGATTCAACTAGTGCTTCATATATTCTTTATAACCACTTGGTTGTCATTTCTAGCTTATATGTGCATATTCTTATTCCATTCATTTCCGCCCTTCCTTTTGCTTCAATTTTTCTCCTGTGTGCTCCCCACTTTCCATTGTTATTCAACCTTACTCCTAAGTATTCAAATTCATTGACCGCTTCTACCCTTCTGCCATTTAGTACCCACTTTTCATCTTTTTTTTAGTTTAACTCCCTTCTTGAAGACCATAACTTTCGACTTATTTAAGTTTATTTTTATTTCCCACTCTTCACAGAATTTCTGGATTTCATTTATTGCCCTCTGCAATCCTACTACCGTTATAGATCGTACCATTAAGTCATCTGCATATAGCAGTCCAGGAATTTCTTTGTCTGCTATTACCGGACAGTGCTGATTTCCTTCTTTAACCTTGCCTATTATCTTATCTATAAATAAGTTAAATAAAATTTGACTCATTTTGCATCCTTGTCTTAGATCTACGGAGATAGATCTCTGCTGGTGAGAGAGAAGTTAATAAACCTAGCACCTTACATACTAGTAATAATAGGATTTAGAAGAGGAAGAAAGTAATGTACAGACAAGACAGCAGTTGGACATGGCACACAGTTGATGGAGGCGGAGAGGATGAAATCATGGTGAGTGCTTGGGACCCCAGGATCTCCAAATCCTGTACCTACCATTGTAAGCCGCTGGAAGGTTATCTGGCAAAGCATAATCAGTTTCAAAAGACATGAAATTTAGAATGTGTAAAATGTTTAGTATAGTAAACATGCTAAAATTACATGTAATATATTCTTTTTATAACAATCCTTAAAGACCTGGTAATATTGCTCCTTAAAGACCTGGTAATATTACTTCTTTCTGTCACATATGCCGAAACTGGTCCTGGTATCATTAAAACAAAATCACTTCCTACAATGTACAGATTTCTTATATGGGTTTCAAATGAGAAGAGTTCTGTCTTGTAGCGAATCAGATGCATTAGAGCCTTCACCGTTGCCACCTTGTTACCCCCACTCTTTTTATATTTCCCTCTCTCTCGCACACTTGTGAGTGTTCGTGGCACTAGATGTAAGCGAACGCAAACTGAGTTTTCCAAAGTTTTATAATAATGCACTTGTTGAAATTGCAATTGCAACATGGATATTCATATATTACGCAAATGTTTTAAATATTTAGTTTAAAGTTAATTATAGTTTATTTTTCTAATCCAATGAAAATACCAGCGGTGCATCCGTATAGCTGTGAATGTTACATTAAGAGATAATTCATCATTGTCATTGTCTTCAATGTCTGAGTACTGGAAATTTATGATAGGTTCCAAAATCTCGTTACGTACTATTTCTTTCCAAAAGTCGTCTTCTTGTAGTTTGAGGTCTCATGCAGTTTTCCCAGTCTTGTTGCGTTCCTTGTCAATTTCTTTGTGAATAAATTGTTCAATGTCAGGCAGTTTAAAAATATTATTTCTGTTTGCAACATAATTTGAGCCCACATTAACTGTAGATTGTTCTAGCAGTAGTAAGGGGGGAGGTGGATTGTGTCTCATTGATCCAGTTGATACACTTTTCCATGAAAGAGTAACTGAATAATGCTGCTTTGAACTCTAGAGTAAATAGAGATTACAAACCATTCATGAACAAAGATATAATGTGACCAGACATGTTCTGCCAGACTAGCAAGAAGTGTATCGTTTCTTCTCATCGAATTTAACAAACACCTTGGCTTATTCAAAGTACATATTTCTTTTACCACGTCATGTCAAATGTTTACGTTTCAGTTCTGAGTAATTTCAAATATACGTTCATGCATACATGCCAACCAATAATGATATTCATTACAGTCCTTATGTTACAATGCATTGTTATAATATAATGGTATCTACTTCATATATTTGTATTAGGAAAAACTGTTTGAGCTAAAAATATGGGCTTTTTACGGTTATGTTAAATATATTACTCTCTCCTTCCTCATGGATCAGTTTTTGCAAAATCTTTATTTTTGTCTTAGCATGAATAGTATTTATTAGAGTTTGATTAGTTTGCCGCTTATCACACACCACATAGGGGGAATGCAATACGACAACACCGCAGGACTCCGATTGCTTGCTCACCTAGTAGCGCTCAAGGACAAACACCTTCCCATTTGAAACACATAATAATGCATATTTTACTATTCACAACTGGAACATTGTTTCATAAACTGTTACTTACATCATTAGTCTAGACTCATTATTGCACTTCGTTCTGATGCTTGTAAGAAGTATTTCCTGACTGAATGTATTACTGTACAATGAAATAATTTAAATAAGGGACATACAAATGAACTTATGTTCATTTTTATGTATAAGTAATTTTTCCCAAATTAACAATTCTATCAGTTTTTGAAGGCCTACATAGCTTGGACTTTCCTTTCAACGGAAAATCTGTGAACCAAAAACATTCACTACGAAATTCTCAATGTATTGTTTCTAATGTTTCCTTTAAACCTTGTGCTCATGTTTTTCTTTGACTTCCTATGATATTCTCTCACAATCTTAATGGCTAGCAGCTAGAATGAATAAACGTTCAAATTGTGTGTACAACTAAAACACTGCAGTTCCGTAATTGGTACTTACGTCTTTAGGTGTCTGCCCAAATTTATTTTTTGGGTTCCTATCACACTGTGGATATGAAACTAATGTTTCCACAACAGACACTGCTCCAAATTTAACAGCAAAGTGCAGGGGAGTTTCATTTAGTCCTTTGTCTGGTGTGTTGAGATACAAGTCGAGTAGGATGCTGGCACGATCAGGACACTGCTCTCCATATAACAGCTGCACAAATTCGGGGTTGGAAACTGTCTGTAGGACAAGTTCACACATAGCTGCATTTCGAGATTTGGCTGCCACATGCAGTGCATTGTAACGAGACCCCTCCTGTAACAGACAATATATAATGTTTACCACCTTCTTTGCGTTTGTGTTCTAAGTAGTAAATTCAGAATGATAGTTTTTTTTAATCCGGTTATTATCACATTCGTTTTCTATCATCATTAATTAGTGGATATACAAACTATTCTTAGGAAAGGTTATTTTTCTATCTATTTTAAGTTTATCAAAATAAAGCTTTGCAGAAATGATTACATTACTCATTTTGTTTTAGATGCAAAAGGAGTCAAATGTTTAAAAGGATAGAGAAGAAGGAGAAATTTCAGAAATGGTGATTGGGGAGCCAAGAAGAATATAAGAAAATATAAAATTGCATTACAGCGAATACAGAGTGAAAAAAGTGTAGGAATTGAAGTGATCAAGAAAAATCAGTGAAACAAGTGTAAGGAGACAAGGGATCAGGGAAAAGCAATGTAAAACAATTGTGGGGATACAATGGATCAGGAGAAAAAGTGTAAAACAAATAGGGGATATAAGGAATCAGGGAAAAGCAACTGAAACAATTGTGGGGATACAATGGACCAGGAAAAAGCAGTGTAAAACAAGTAGGGGATACAAAGGATCAGATAAAGCAGAGTAAAATAAGCGTGGGGATCCAGAGACTAGGGAAAAGCAGAGTGAAACAAGTGGAGAAATTCAGGGATCTGGGAAAAACAGATTGAAACAAGTGTGGGGATTCAGGTATCTTTATTTTTTATTATTTGTTTTAATTAGCAGGTCCGACTGACTAAGCAGCCGAATCCACCTCAACAAAATTCCCATACAATGGCAATAGACCTTAGTATCAGGAAAAGCAGAGTGAAACAAAAGTGGGGATTCAGATATCAGGCAAAGCAAAGTGAAACAAGTGTGGGGATTCAGGGATCAGAAAAAATAGAGTGAAACAAGTGTGGGGACTCAGGGATCAGGAAAAGCAGAGTGAAACAAGTGTGGGGACTCAGGGATCAGGAAAAGCAGAGTGAAACAAGTGTGGGGATTCAGGTATCAGGAAAAGCAGAGTAAAACAACTGTGTGGATTCAGGTATCAGGAAAAGCAGAGTGAAACAAGTGTGGGGATTCAGGGATCAGGAAAAGCAAAGTGAAACAAGTGTGGGGATTCAAGGATCAGGAAAAGCAGAGTAAAACAACTGTGGGGATTCAGGTATCAGGAAAAGCAGAGTGAAACAAGTGTGGGGATTCAGGTATCAGGAAAAGCAGAGTAAAACAACTGTGGGGATTCAGGTATCAGGAAAAGCAGAGTGAAACAAGTGTGGGGATTCAGGGATCAGGAAAAGCAGAGTAAAACAACTGTGGGGATTCAAGGATCAGGAAAAGCAGAGTAAAACAACTGTGGGGATTCAGGGATCAGGAAAAGCAAAGTGAAACAAGTGTGGGGATTCAAGGATCAGGAAAAGCAGAGTAAAACAAGTGTGGGGTTCAGGTATAAGGAAAAGCAAAGTGAAACAAGTGTGGGGATTCAGGGATCAGGAAAAGCAAAGTGAAACAAGTGTGGGGATTCAAGGATCAGGAAAAGCAGAGTGAAACAACTGTGGGGATTCAGGTATCAGGAAAAGCAGAGTGAAACAAGTGTGGGGATTCAGGGATCAGGAAAAGCAGAGTGAAACAAGTGTGGGGATTCAGGGATCAGGAAAAGCAGAGTAAAACAAGTGTGGGGATTCAGGTATAAGGAAAAGCAGAGTGAAACAAGTGTGGGGATTCAGGGATCAGGAAAAGCAAAGTAAAACAAGTGTGGGGATTCAGGGATCAGGAAAAGCAAAGTGAAACAAGTGTGGGGATTCAGGTATCAGGGAAAGGCAATCGAAACAAGTGTGGGGATTCAGGGATTAGGAAAAAGCAGAATGAAACAAGTGTGAGGATTCAGCGATCAGGAAAAGCAGAGGAAACAGGTGTGGGGATTCAGACACTTTGCCTAGCTTTCTTGCGCATCTCAACAGCCTTCGACCTCAAATACAGTTTACCATGGAAGTGGAGAAGGATGGAGCTGTTCCATTTTTGGACATTCTTATTTCAAGAAACAGCAATGGTACACTGGGGTATGCTGTATACCGCAAGCCTACACACACTGATCTCTATATGAACACTTATAGTTTTCATCATAAGTCTCAACGACTGACAGTTCTCAATACACTGGCCCACAGAGCTCTGTCTATCATTGCCGGGAACCTATCCAGCAGAATCAGCAGAATTCTCACCAAATATAACATCAGGACCATCCACAAGCCACCTCCGAAGATTAAACACCTGTTGAGACCGGTGAAAGACAAACTGGACTTCTAAGTTCCGGAAGTGTAGCGCATTCCCTGTGAATGGGGGACACAGTATGTAGGACAAACCGGAAGGACCATCGCTATCAGAATAAACGAACATGAACAGAGCATTTGTTTAATGAAACCTGAGAAGTCTGGACTGGCAGAGCATTGCTTTGATAATGACCATAGCGCCAACTGTCGAGAGATGACCATCTTGGCAAAATGCAACAGGAGCAGAGAGTTAAGGAGGCTTTGGCCATTTCTTCTGAAAGGAGCATGCTTAATCGTGATGCTGGATTTCAGTTCAGCTCCTCTTGGAAACCGGCCTTAAAAATGGAAATCGGTCGGCTTAAGATGCACAGCTTGATCATCAGTTTAAGTAGTTACGTTTCTTTGACCTAATTAGTTTTCTACACTCACACCATCTCCTGACGTGGCATTTAATTTACTGCAAACAGTTTTTTGTTTGCTAATGCGAGTATTGGTAGTGTTTTGTTTTTGTTGATATTTGCATTATATCTATTTTGTGGCTATAACATTTCTTAAAAGTATCCTGATGATGGGAGTGATGTACACTTCCAAAACGTTGATTTCTAATCATCTTTTCACCTGGCTTGTTACCGAGAGATCTTGAACATGCATTAAATCTCTGATTTTTTGCCTTACTTTTTTCTTCAATTAGTCTCCTCCTATGTTCTTTTTATATTAGGAAGATGTTCCTCTTAGCTTTTTTGCTTGTTTTAATACTTCTGTATATCATAATTTGCAAAGCAAATTCAACATGCACACACATTTGAAAAACAGAAGTATATCAACAGTAATATTATTGATTTCCTGCTCATCATTTTAAGAGAAACTGAACTGTTTAATCTGAAATAGATGTCGGTAAGGTAAAATTTTAGTTTTTTATAAAGTAAAATATTCGGAAAGAATCAGTCATTTGTTAAAAATGTAAGCAAGAGGATTTTATTTCAGTAATAACATCTACCAGTGCACAAACATCTTAACAACCAAGATAGGCCAGTGGTTGGAACAAATCTGCAAAAAGTGATAATTGCACTCTCAGTAGAACTGATCCTATCATAACTTTGATGAACATTTGCTTTTTGATTGTTTTTCATCTCCCAGTTCTTTTCTTTTTCCCCATACTCCAAAGTTAAGTCATATAGGGCAATGTATGAAATAGGTGAAAAATGATGCTCAAATTAGTCCAGGGTCCGTGGAGCTTCCAGCTACCCGACATTCGTCTTTAAGGATAAGGGAAAACCCCGGAAAAAACCTTATCCAGGTAACACACCCTGACCGAGAATTGAACTTGGGACCTCTTGAACGTGAGGCATCTCCCATGTTTAACAGTTGTTTTGATTTATATTTAAAAAGGGTTTGAAAAATTTATAAATTTATAAAAGAAAAACAAACAAAATTGTGTAAAAATATATGTAATTTTGTAATTGACCGTAGTAATAATTGTATTACATAATGTAGTGATGTAGTAGTAAATCGGCCAATCATATAAAAGTAATATATGGGTAGCGATAGTAATGAAGGATTAAATAATCTTGGTGTAGAAACCAAAAGAAAATTCGTCTTTCTTTCTGGAACGCCAAAGAGATCGGACGCTTTTTAAATTGCTCGAAAATAATTTAAGTGTTAGTTCAATTTGAAGTATTAGATTGATTCTGATCACAGTATAAAATTTTGTGATAAGAATTGTAATGGATTTGGCGTTAAAAGAAATAAACAAAAGATTGATTTCTTATAGAAATTCAAATTAAAGATCTTAATGATTTCTCCACTCGTTACCACTCTTGTAACTTAGAGTTTTCATTGCTCATAAGTAAGAATATAACACAAGAATATTAAAAGCAAGTCAAGGCACAATTAAGGATTTTCCTGATAACTTCGTGAACTCTTCATCAAGTCATAATATTTTGGACGAAAATAAGATCGACAACCGACGACAGGAAACAAGATATTAGCACGAATCTTGCTTTATATGTTGCCGCAACTTTGAGGCATCGAAACCCACAACAGAGGAATCATGCTACACATGTATGGTTATGATGTGACTATCAAGGCGCATGCACATTATAATATTCCTGTTTGCAAAAAGTTATTGCAGCCATACTAAGCAATTGTTCCAAAAGGAACACACCAAAATATTGTGTCTCCATCTGGTTGCTCTTAAACATTGAGCTACTATGGCCAACATATCACCATGACCAGGCTTCATAATTACCATTGTTAAGTAAATTGATGGAAATTAATTGTACTTCCACACTAGCTGTGTGTAGGCGAAGTCTGAATAGGTAGTCTTCATTTACTACCCTCAATAACAATTTTTTCCTTCCCACCCACCCTCCAGGTTATCTGGACGTCGGGTTAAAGAAATCCAGGTTAACAAGATCTTGCTATATTAAAAAGGTTTTAAACATGTTGGTCATTGGATGCTTGGAAGTAAATCACCAAGAGATTCTTGTAATTAATAAAGCATTACTTTATGTCTAGAATGTGAGCATTCTTTTTTTCCAGTACACAGAATTTGGTGAAACTTGTTAACTCAGCCACAGATAAACACTTACTACACCTGCTATCACATATATTTATGCTACTCACTATCTCACTCACAACAGCAGAGCTGCCAACATAAGACAAACAAACATGGCCATTTTAGTTAATTGATGGAAATTAATCATTTCTTCACACTAGCCCTATATAGGCTAAGGTTTTTGATAGAGTCAACATGAAAATTTCAGTGACATGGCCAGGATTTGAACTATGGATCTTCTGGTTTCCGTCCAGTGGCTCTAACCCATTGAGCTACCATGTACAACTTGCTGTCCTGACATTAAATTCTCCATTTGACTTGTATATTTCCCAGGTAAACCATAGGGGCTCTTGCATCCGAGATACACTGTTTGTGGCAACTTACTATTGTAAGTACTTGAGTCCCAGGCTTCATTATTTAACTCTTATTATTTAAGTTAATTGATGGAAACTAATCATTTCTTCACACTAGCTAGGTTAAGGTTTTTGATAGTCAACATGAAAAATTCAGTGCCATGGCCAGGATTTGAACCACGGATCTCCTGGTTTCCGTCCAGTTGCTCTAACCCATTGAGCTACCATGAGCCGTCCTGACACTAAATATTAGCTCAATGGGTTAGAGCAACTGGACGAAAACCAGGAGATCCGTGGTTCAAATCCCGGCCATGGCACTGAATTTTTCATGTTGACTCTATCAAAAACCTTAGCCTATATATGGCTAGTGTGAAGAAATGATTAATTTCCATCAATTAACTAAAATAATAAGAGTTAAATGATGAAGCCTGGGACTCAAGTACTTACGATAGTAAATCGCCACAAACTGTGTATCTCGGATGCAAGAGCCCCTAGTGGTTTACCTGGGAAATATACAAGTCAAATGGAGAATTTAATGTCAGGACAGCACGTTGTACATGGTAGCTCAATGGGTTAGAGCGAATGGACGGAAACCAGAAGATCCGTAGTTCAAATCCCGGCCATGGCAATGAATTTTTCATGTTGACTATCAAAAACATGGCCATCCTTATGCAATGAGTAATTTAGGATCCCAAACCTTAAAGCATAGTCAAGAGACTGAGGTCCTAAAATGCAAATTATAGCCATCATTATATTTATACAACTTAATCGATTATATACATACCAACCAGGATAATCGATCAGTCAAAACCAGCATAACTATGATACACGACATAAGAACAGCATAAAATTTCCAGCCCATAGACTGGTCTTGCTTGAAAAAAGCCCCTACTATATGAGGAGTGTTTTTTCAAAACTCGATAGATGCACAAAATGTGTTTCTGAGGAAAATGTTTTTTCTATTTATTGGCCATACTAATTGGTTAGCACAGCAACTATATTAATCATTCAATTCTCCTTCCTGAAACTGTCTCACTGAATGTGAAAAGAAACAAATACTGTAATTTAACTTGTGCAAATTTGAGGTTTGAAAATGCAGAGTTTTTTTCAAAAACCGATAGATGCTCATTAACTTTTCTGCGTAAGCGAGAAATTAACACATGAAGTTTAGTTATTTTGGTCATTTATTGTTTTTGTTACTTTTTATTTATGTATTTATCTTTTTCTTTTCATAATGCATAATGCATTATACAACCACCGTGTTAAAGTTTATATGGATTATTTGATTAGGTATAAACTTAGAAACTAAGTACTGCTACATTAACAATAACAATATAATATTTTGCTTTACTTATATAACAAACATACTGAATACAAAGAAATTTCAAACAATATGAATAAGTAAGCTTTAACCTTTATTGGTATCTTCTAGTAAATCTTCATAAAATTCTTTTGCAGTTTCTGGAATTTCAAAAGATTTAGCTAGATTTTGAACATCCTTTGTCTTTTCTTTGCTTACTCTATCAGGAGGCTTAAAACTGTGCCCACGCATTGGGTATATATGTGAACATCATCACACTATTCTTGTTCTGACTAGAGCAAGAGTCTGAAAATAAACAAATGGTAGAATGAGTGTCGCCGGACATCCTTTCTGCCAGTTCCAACAAGAAGTGGTGTAAAGCTGAGGCAACCTGGTTGCAGCCTTTAGCAGATTCAGTTTCCAACCATGTATACAAGGAAATGTCGTCTTTGTTATGGGTTTTAGATGGAATCATTATGCATAGCTTATACAGCCATACCTCTCCGTAGAGGAAGGGATCCATCCCCTTCAGCTGCTGTAGTGCAAGTGCTGCAGACCCCTAGCACTCGTGGTACCTTTGACGTTACTAGAAGAACTTCGGGCCGAAAATTCGAGCCCCTCTATTAATGGGAGTTGTTCGGATTGGGTTGGACTCGAGGGGGCAGTGGTTCCCGATATCCATGGGAGATCGGAAGATCGGGTACGTCTCTGGATGGGGTTGAGGGAAGCCACATATTCCCAATTACTAGCCTGCATAGCTAGTAGAAGGTGTGCTAAATCACCAGGCGGCCCTACCGAGGTCTAATTGGTAGCCTTCCCCTTTGAGGTTGGCGCGCATAAATGGTGTATCCACTTCCATCCTGTCTTGAGTCCATAGGACCAGATGGGGGGCTTGTTAGTCTCTAGGTCTTGCCCTATGGAAAGCGCCACGGAGGCGCTGGGTGCCCTTTCGGGACAGCTTAGTAACTCCCTGGTCATCAGATGGGAGGTCAGTCTTATCTTTGAGTGGATTGCCCTGGTAGATACCCTCGAGCTTATATATATGTAGCATTGCATAGAATACCTCGCTAACAGAAAGTTTAGGCAGTGGTTGTTTCTGCTGCATATCAAAGCAAATAGTAATTGTCTCGATGTTTTCCTCTTTTAATATCAGATAAAACCTTTTTGAATGCAACTTGTGCATTCTGTACATGGTTCTTAGTTCATTTTTCTTTTCCATGTCTGCCTCTGTCTTAATCTTCATCAGTCCCATTTTGCATTTGGAGCATATCAGTGTGTGGTGTATGGAATAAAAAATTGAAGAAGTTGTAAAATATGCTTATTTTGACAATAAGCAGACTGGTAGATGTCTTAATCTTCTTTCTTTGCAAAAGTTGTTCTACATTTTTCAGATATTAAGTTATGGAGGTAAATATCCTCTCCTTGATTTTGCTCTTCCATAATGGCTTTCTCTGCATCTGTACTTCTTAATGTCTTGCTTTATAGTAGCAGAAATGCCCTTCTATAATTTTCCTGTTCTGTTACTTCTTCTGGTTTCCTTTGGTGCATTCCCATATAAGTGAAACTTTCTAGCCAGGAGAGATAAACGTATCTTTTGACACCCTTGTGAAGCTTGCAGTGCATACTGACAATACTCGGCCAACAGTAGTTCTTACACTGTATTTAATGCTAACAGTCTGCTTCGTATTTGGAGCTTCTTTCTTCATCACTCTGCGATTAGGAGATGTAATATGCATATTTTTCATAAGGAATTTATCTTGATCTTATTTTATTTAGCACGGAAAGAAGTCAAATCAGCTACATCACAGAGCTTATGCCTTTTACTTTTAGGGTTCCGTGGAGTGCACTCGAGACCATGTGAACATAAAATTGCTGGAGTATGAGCTTTCTTATTTGCATTTTGATTTCCTTTCCTTGTTTTTGCAATTTCTACTTCCTGCGCATTCTTCGACTGGTACAGTTTTACAATCTGAGCTCCTGTCCATTGTGCATAGTACAGCGCAGTCTCAACTAAGAATAAAAATGCCATTTAAGTATAACAAAGCTTTCAGAAATGAATGTGAAATACAAGCGCACAACCTGAGTTTGTAGTTATTGACAACGCTGCAGCAGTGTACAAAGCTTGCAGAAATGATTGAGAATTCCAAGAATCACAATAGTGAGATGGCAGTCAATGCCAAGATGCATTTCATAGAATTGAGGTTGCTACACACTGGATCATAAAATCATAAAATTGCATCTATCGACTTCTGCTTTAACTGAGCCAAGTGCATCTATCGAGTTTTGAAAAAACTGCTGATATTCCCTATCTTCTACACAGGACATGAATCAAATTTTGCAAAATATGATTTCACGGAACGATGCAGAATTATGCTGATACTATATTTAACTATATATATTTACTATATATATATACACAGTATATTTATATATCTATATTTAACTCAATTTCGTAAAATTTTGCATCTATAGAGTTTTGAAAAAACACTCCTCATATGGAAATTAAGGTATTCAACAAACTACCACTGTCAATTCTGAAAGAAAAAAGTAAAACACTGTTCAAAAAACATGTTAAGAACCTGCTGATTAAGAAAGCCTATTACTCTGTTATTTTCTTAGCTGTATAGTTTTAAGCAATAGCAAACATATTTATTCTTTTGTATAGATCATTAATTTTATATGTAGTATTAAAATTATAAAATAGAAGTATTTATAAACAGTGGAGCTTTATCAATAAAATCTTTTTAAACCACTTGTCAAACTATAACAAAACTTTAGCTCCACTTACATTTAAAATTAGGACACGTTTCAAGGACCACGCGCCCCCATCATCAGCTGATGTTTGACTAGTTCTTCAGGTGACCGCCTCCCTCTCCTGGCACTGTTTGAGTTTAATGACGTCATCCACTATTGGTATTTCGAAATTCATGGCTCTCTTTCTATTCTTAAAAACGTGTACATTTTCCCAAACTGTTAATTCCCAATACTTGTTTGCTGGTACAACTACATTTATATGTAGTTTTTACATTTTAATATGTATACTGACGAGACACCAGTTTACGAGCTTTGCTCAAATATGTATAACTCTATAGAATAAAAAGAAGTATTTCAGAAAGTGGAGTGCCATTGTTACTAAAATTAGGCAAGTGAGTCAACTTTGTATATACTTTTCTCCACTTACAAGTGGACGATAGGAGAGAAGTCCCCAGAAACTAGTCTTCATAAAAAACTTGTAAGTGGAGAAAAGTATATACAAGGTTGACTCACTTGCCTAATTTTAGTAATAATGTATAACTCTGTTTCATATAACCTTGCCCCGCTGACATGTATCACTCCGCGTCCATCTACCTTCCCCCTCATCCTAATTGGCTAATGCTTTTGTGCCATAGGTGGCGTCTTTCCGTCACATTTAAACCTGCAGTAAACGTCATAATAATTGCCGGGAAGATAAATAAAATCATACAAATAAGGATATGAAGGCATGCAAAAATATAAGTTTATAATGAAATGAGCAAGTTGGAACTTAATGACGGAGCAATGTAACTGAAACAAGTTTATAATGAAAGGCCTTCGGCCTTTTCCACTGGGATTTTTTAAACCAGCACACATATCTTTCAAAAATGCTTGTCTCCAGACTTATAAGCCGTGTCACGTCATACCTTACTTTTCGTGTGTTCTTCATTCTCCCAAATCTTGTCAAGGTAGTATATTTTGCGATTTGTATCTCGGTACAGTCTGATTGTCCTTAAATAACGTCTTCGCCACACAGCAATATCGCCTCTGACTTTTAGCACATTTTTCTTGCCTCTTTTTTCATTCACAAACCCCAGCTGTATAAGCAATCTACTGAAATTTGGTGAATCTGCATCCTCATTTACAGCAGATGAAATGTTATTTATGTTAGGGAGTTCGTTTCTAAAGAAAAAAACTATACACATGACGACGCACAGCACTTTTCACGTATTTTCTCCGAGCACGCGCTTTTGTTTATTCCTGCTTTTGCCTGGAGTGGTAAGTTTTCCTGTTTTCTCAATTTCACATCGCGATGTTCCTACGGATCTAACACTCACACCTATAACTTCAGAGCACAGCTGTTCGACTTCTCTCACTGACAAAGACGGATTCTTCTCTATGAGTGCATTAAACACATGCACCGCAATTCTTTTTTCGCCTGTTTGTAAGGATTTACCCTTGCGATGCTTCAGCGAAAAACTGGCGGTAGACTCTGCCATTATTCATAGAAGTACACGCGCGATAAACGATCAATAAAATAATTTAGCTTTCGCACTAGGCACAACAACCTTTGAATGCCGATATATGACTAATCCAGTTCAAAACAAGGTCAGCGATAAAAGTCATATAAACAAATATGTACCACTGAAGCACGTGCTATCGTGTCACGTGCTTGAGAGCAAAGGAACCTCCTCTTTACTTCGTTTAAGAATTAACATGCATTTCAGATAAATCAACTCTGTTGCATAATATATTTAATTAAAACAGTTACGAAAATATAAATTTGACAATTCTCTTCCAACACATATAGTTATATACAGATATATCACCATGTTAAATAACGAACTAATTTTTACCGCACGACATTCTTTACCACAACAGCAGCCAATGAGAGGTGATTAGGTCACGTGAGCAGTAAGAGATACTGGGCAAGCTTACCTGAAACAAGGAAATTTGATTTGATGAGGTATATCTTTTATAAGAAGAGGAATGTGTGACAACAAAGCATAGCCATAGGATGTGAGTAACTAAACCTTAATGATCCAACATAGTGAGGAAAAGAGTATCAATAACAGGTATTTTGCACATTCATTCTACATGCATAGTATTGTCAAAATGGCATGGTTTGCTCTCTTCAGGCCACACCATAAAATAAAAGCTAAATAGGTCAGGCAGAAGGGTTATGATACTGAAGTGGTAATATCTCCTCCATATACAATTCCTAATGTTATCACATTTACATTACTCACATTGGTAAAAGTTCTGCACATCCCACCCAGGAATAGTACTGCGTTGTCATTGCAGATGGACATAGTGCCATTTCATGTGTAATGACTAGGGGGCGGATTTTACCCTCTTTTCCTATTTTATTCCTTTGTTCAGAAAAGTAGGCTTTTAAGTTATAAGCACATTTCCTACAATTATTAGCCAAGTGTCTTAGTTTTATAGTGCCTATAAATGCCTATTTCATAGATTTGTGCCTATTCTGCTTATTAGTGCCTAAAACTGCCTTTTTAACCAATTTCTTCTGCTTGTAATTTGTGACAACTTTTGCATTTGTTGGTTTCAACGTGAAGTTTTCATGGAAGAGAAATTTCTTACTGATACACATTAGATATACAAAAAGGGGTTTAGCCAGGTAGGTATCTGCCTCACAGACGTGTCACAATGCGCTAATGTCATCATAGAAAAACCTTAGAATTTGCTCAAGGACGAGTAGCAAAAACCAGCTAAATGATATTTCAATGGATTGGCAAATGACCAGTCTTTATGTGGGGAATGAAAGTCCATTCCGTAAGCAGTGTTTCAAGTGCCCACATAGATCATTTTCCTATGCAAATATGCCAAAAGAGAGAACAGAAGTGTACTTCTTAAACAGTGGATAAATGGTGATCCATCGTTCAGCTCAGATGCGAAAGTCATTTTTTGTCAGCCTTGTGTGAAACAGGTGAGTTTAATCATTCATATTTGTATTAATACTATATTATCCTAGTTTAAAAAACCTTGTAAAAATCAGACCCCGTAGCAACATTATGCCGAATACAAATTAGTATTACAATGTGTAAGGACTATGATACAATGAAGCACAAAATTAATATAATTTTGAGTCGAACTAATACTCAATGCTCCACTTATTGCTAGTATTTACCTAGAACGCATTTCGTTAGCATCATCCTAACATCATCAGCTGTTGTCGATTAATGGATGTCGGTTCGGTGAACTCCTCGGAGGAAATAGGTGCGTCTCTGTCGGTATCTTGATGAACTTGAAATTTGGGTTTTCTTCAAAGGTAGTGTCGAAATTAAACAATTGTCTTTCATATTTCTTTATGAAGATTTTTTCCCACATGGTTAATGCAGCTGGACCTTGGACACTTTTTCATTAGTGAATTTCTCGTTCTATATCATGATTCTCCTTGCAAAAATGGTATGCTACAGCTGATTAATCTATTATTTTGTTCCTGATGTTCCTAAAATGCTCTTTAAGCCTAATGTTCAAGTTTCTTTTTGTTTTTCCAATGTAAAAGTTGTCACAGCCCTTGCAATTTATCCGGTACACACCTGATTTTTTGTCTTTGGGTATCTCCTCTGTATTATGTGATTTCAAAGGTGTTGTACACAAAATTTGTTCTGTGGGGCCAAAGTAATATTGTGTTCTTTGAAGACTTTCTGGAAAAGGTGTGTAGCTCTGGGATGATATGTAACTTTTCTGTATGAAGTTTCATTGCTGATTGGGGAAAGAGTAGTTACTTGTTTGCATCTTTGTTGTCTTTTGAATTTATCAATTTTCTTGTTGACCCATTCAGCACTGAATCCATCGTATTCTGCAATGTGAATGATATTATTGTACTCTTTTATATATTCTATCTTGTTTAAAGGTACATTAACAAGCCAGTAAGTTAAACTGTTGATAACAGTTAAAATCAGATGGATATAACGCAATACAATAGAAGCATGCTGTGCTTTATTATTTGTTCTTAGTCGACAATGGGGCATTTAAGGTTTTTATTACAAAAACTAGTATTCTATAGCTTTAGCTTTTAATTAATTTTTGTTCTGTGCTTTGTATCTTTCTGAGACACCATGACATCATTTTAAGTGATATTAAGATTGCTGTGATGAACTTTTGAATTTCTTATCTTTCCAGCAATCGTTTCTATTAAGGAGACATAATATGCAAATTGGCCCAAAACTTACAATCCCAAATTTAGTGGGTTTTCTTTCCTTAAAATTAATACAGACATACTTCAATAATATAATTTTTTTTGAGCGGCACGACAGAAAAGTCACATGACTATTTAAATAACCCTACACCTTTATCGTAGCTTCTATTATGTAATTTTAACTTCAGATTTCTCAGATTCCATATTTTCTACATTTTCTGAACTTCAAAATGTTCCACAGGATGCAGTTTTCTATTAATCTGTATGAAATTCTGAACATGCCTGTAAGGGCAACTACATATTAAGTGTACCCATTTACAATTATTGTGCATTGTTATTTGTACTGAAAAGGATTAAAATGCTCACTTCTTACTGAAAATGCTTAGGAAATAAAATTGTTAAATAGGTATGATTTTAGTTAATTGATGGAAATTAATCATTTCTTCACACTAGCCGTATATAGGCTAAGGTTGTTGATAGAGTCAACATGAAAAATTCAATGCCATGGCCGGAAGTTGAACCACGGATCTCCTGGTTTCCATCCAGTCGCTCTAACCCATTGAGCTACCATGGCCACCATGCCATCCTGACATTAAATTCTCCATTTGACTCATATATTTCCCCGGTAGACCACTCTCGCATTTGAGATACACTGTTTGTGGCGACTTACTATTGTAAGTACTGAGTCCCAGGCTTCATCATTTAACTCTTCTTATTTTAGTTAATTGATGGAAATTAATCATTTCTTCACACTAGCCGTATATAGGCTAAGGTTGTTGATAGAGTCAAGATGAAAAATTCAATGCCATGGCCAGGATTTGAACCACGGATCTCCTGGTTTCCATTCAGTCGCTCTAACCCATTGAGCTACCATGGCCAAAGTGCCGTCCTGACATTAAATTCTCCATTTGACTCATATATTTCCCTGGTAGACCACCAGGAGCTCTTGCATTTGAGATGATTATTTTTTCCCTTTGTCGATATGGCGAAGACTAACATTTCACATAGGTACATGTCATTAATAGATTAAAATGGGTGCAGAATCTTATACCCCAAGCATTAATTTTTAAAATTACAATATGTGGGGATTTTGAAAATCGCATGGTATTTAGACATGAGCCGTTAATTCCTCAGAAACTATTGTAACTAGAATGCTGAAACTTGATATTATTCCATTCTTGATCGATCACACAAATAAATGGTATAAATCTGAAACAAATCTAACAAAAGCTTCAGATATTTCAATTTTCACCCTTAAGCCCACCTTCCCCTAAAACCCATGTTTTTGTTTGTTGAAGTAGGTTTTTCCCCCCCCTTTGCAATTTACATCCTCCAACGTTAAGTCATATCGGACGGTGAATGAACTGGGTGAAATGGTGCTCAAATGAGTCCAGGGTCTATGGAGCTTAGAGTTACCTGACATTCGTCTTGAAGGATAAGGGAAAACCCCGGAAAAACCTTATCCAGGTAACTCACCCTGATCAAGATTCGAACTCGGGACCTCTTGAACGTGAGGCACACACACTACCATCTACGCTATCGAGGCGGGCATTGACGTAGTTAATTACTCCACACCTTTCTGCACATTATGATTCTTACTTAGTGAAGTGTATTTTATACTACAATATCTGTTATTTTAACTTGCTGTGGAGCGATTTATGAAATTTGGAATAAATGTAGAACTATTTCGCCTAGGGAACCGCAAAATAGTATGTGCTTAGCAAATTTGTTGCAGCATATGTTGCGATGATTGTCATTTTGTTATAGTGTATTTTAAGAGCCATTTTACTAAAATTGTGTATTTCTAAGTGTTTACTTAGCAAATTTTTAGTGCCTATTTAAGTGTCTATAAATCCGCTCCCTAGTAATGACGATGTTTCCAACCTCAGAAAACAAAAACATGCAAACTTTTAGCTAACCACAGAATTATACAGAACGGAGAGTGTGTTTATTAGGTGGGAAATGAAGGGCAAATAGTATAAATGAAAAACTAGAGCTTACAATAATAATAATATTTATTTGTACTTACATATCTTACAATTTCAATTACAAGTTCTACAATTCTAATCTAGCTACAAATTTGTCCGCTGCTTATATTACAGGCTGATAGTGGTGTTGGCTCCCTGGCCGTTAACCTCTATCCTAGCCCTTATACGACCTTGACCTTATGTTCTGATTGTCTTCCATTTCTCTACCTTTTATTTCCTCACCCTTCTCAACCATTTCTCTTTGGCTTTGTCAGCAAATTTCCCCACTTCCCTTAATCTTTTTTCTCTTTTCAATGTAAGCATTTTTATTGTACTACATAAGCCCCTTTATTATCCCAGTTCTTATCCCATATTCATTTCCTCCAGTTTTCAATTTTTTACACTCCACTACATAATGTTCTAAACTTATTTTCTTTCCACATAGAATGCACTCCTTTGGTGAACCCCCTCTCAATATGGCTCCTGTCCTCAACCAAGCTAAAACCTCCCTCTCATATCTATCACATATGTCTATATATGTTTCCCTTCCCCATTCTGTCTTTATTTTCAGGTATACATTTAGTGATTTCTTACTTATAAGATTTCCCCACGTCACTTGTCTGTCATTGTCCTCTATCCTATTCTTAATAATTGTCCAAAAACCTTTTAAATTTCTTTCTCTCTCATGCCAGATATTCCCCATCCCTATTTTAACCAGCATTCTCTCTAGCTCTGCCCACAGCTGTTCTTACAGGTTGAATTCTTCTAATGTTCTAGACAGATCTTTAATGTATTATCATCATTTTTTATACAGCTATACCAATATTTTAAATATCTTTCTATAATTACCCCACTCCAGCAAGGTCTTCCAAGTTCCACTCTAGCTACTATATTTGGCGTTTACTTATTCAAACCCAGTATCTCTTTACAGAACTGTTCATATGTATGATTTATTATCTCATTGGCCCCCTTCTACTCCACACCATGTAATTTTTGATTCTACTATTGCTTCATAGATTCTTTCATGCCACTTTACTGACATATCTGGTAATTTACATTTACAGCTCCTTACCCCAGACATCACTATCTTCCCTTTCACTCTTATCTTTCTCCCATGTGCTCCCCAGCCTCCATTAGAGCTTACAAAAAAACCTGACCTGACCTAATCTAACGTAACCTATCCATAAATCATAAACGTAAGTTTACATTAAAAAAAGTAAATTAGATCTAACTAACCCTCCATGAATTATAAATGCAAGCAATATTAGAAAACACTAAATTAAATCTAAGCTAAGCTTATACAAAACAACGAGACCTGACTGACTCACCCAGGAATGGAATATCACGACTACTTACAGTTGAATGCACTTCATTTTTAAGTTATTTTTTTATTTAACAAACACAATACTTCTCTTTTCAATGAAATAAACTTTTTTTTCTTTCATGAATAAAGCCCAACAACTAAACTTGTTAAACTCCTATACAAAAAAAGGAAAACATTACTATACATCTGGAGGATAGTATCTTGCTGCTTCTAACAAAAGTGGTGTAACCTTTCTCCTCTGGAAAATGTTTGTTTAAATACCTTTTCCACTCTAACCACATAAATATGGTATATACACTACATTAATTATCCTACGCTGTATTAACATCAACTTCTCAAGGTTTTTGGTTCTGATAAATTGCTTTATAAACAAAGAAGCGGAGTTCTCACTACCTCTACAGCACATGATCATGGTAGTATTATTATGCTGTTCACAATACATCAACACACATTTCCAGTGTTCCTGAACTGAGGTTGGCATTATGTGAAAATGTCATAAGCTGATATTACATGTTTTTTGAATGAAGCAAATACTTGTTAAAAACGTAATGTTAAAAACGTATTACTGGAATGGGAAGTATCGAAGTCTCATTCAATATACATTATAAATATAAGGGTAATGACTTTTGTGTATTACTTTTGGGACAGGTGTGGAAAACGAAAAATAACCGTAACTTTTATTACATTTCATTCTCTCCGACAAAGTACTGAAGCTTTACCCAGAATTTTAAATGGTCAGGGTTTAAATTTATTTGTTTGTAACAGTATTTTATAACATCTCAGCATTGCATCGTCTAAATCCTACTCTTAACACTAATACCATGCAAATGGTGGATAGGTATGCTGCAATATATTACTTACTTGTAATATCGATGGAGTGTCACCACTGCTAACCAAATACCGAGGATTCTGCCACACAATCATTTTGAAATTTTGTGTGTCTCCACATTCTATTAGCTTCCTCAATTTCACCAATTCTTGTGATTTAGGTCCTTTAAAGGGGCTGGGTTTCTCACCAACAATGACACTTGTTAGGTCAATGCTTTCCACTAAACAAGGCGAATTGACTGATACATCACATCCATGTAGACAAAATTCCACTGCTTCTTCTTTAGTTTTAAATGCCTTAAACCTTGCCCTCTTATACTTTTTTACTGCCTTTAACGCTTCTTCTTTATCAGTGTAGACATTTAAGTAATCTGCAATGACATTAATTAATCTCTATGTCAGAACTACCATCAGTTACAATCAGTCATTTTGACAAAATCCCACATAGTTACCAAAAAGGATAATGTATGACAACTGCTTACCTGAAGAATCGTTGATATCGACATCGTTGGGTATGCTCACTCCGTAATATACGATATCTGTTACATCTTTATTTGAATAGCTGGTTAATTTAGCTACCAATTGGCCCATTTCTTGGCTCTCGCCCAATTTTCCATCACTTTTATTGCTGAAGCTTTGGTAATCAGACTGGAAGAAACATTCTGAATTTTGTTTTACAACAGTTTCATTACCGTTTGTTTGCATCTTATCCATTCTAAACATAACCTTAAAGTTAGTTTGAAAATGCTTAATGCACTGATTAGATAGCTACAGACATTAAACCAAGCACAATATCGCGCTTAAAACTGCCACTGTTATCAAAACTTAAAAAACATCCTTAAGTGCTAACGGATATTAAACAGCTAACTTTTACAACATTTGATTATTATCCGCCACAACTTAACAAAGCTAAGAACATTGGACAGTTTACGTGTCACAATTACAAACAGCGGTAAATTCAGAGGGCTGTGGAGTAGTATGGGAAATTTACAGTTCAGCCCTGTGGTTCAGCCTCATCTGTGGTTCAGCCCAAATATTGGCGAGGTTTTATTATTTGAAACCTTAGTAAAATAATAGGTTTGAGGTACAGAATGCTCAATTAATATTTTTATTTTAAACATTTCATATTAAAAATAAGTTATTTTGAAATTTATAAGTTAGCATCCATGTATCTCTTAGGTATTTCTGTAAGGTTTAGATCATGGCTTATGCCAACCAAACGTTCAGTCCTTATCTTTGTCATGATAGCTACCGTTCAAACTCAGATCTACACTAAATAGCGCTTGACCAATATTCAAATTTGTTTTACTGATGGCTTCAGAAGACATAATAATATACAGCTCAGTTAACATTTGACTTTGATTATTTTATGCTTAGGACCTGTTTTTTTTTTTTTTTTTTTTTTTTTTTTTTTTTTTTTTTTTTTTTTTTTTTTTTTGGCTCCTTTCATACAGAAAATAGAAACGGAAGAAGTTATAAGCTTTTCTTGGGAAGAAATAGTACCACAATGATTTACTAAATAAAAAACTAAGGAAATATGTGGGGACTTTCATGCGTTTGTAGACTATTAAACATATTACTTGCAATGATACATCCAGATGTACTCTATATTCAACATTTTCTTTGTTAACTAGTAAATCATTTCCAAGCCTTATTGTTAACTTACAGTATTGTCGCGAGCCCGTTGTTGATCGAGGCGGCACGGCGAGGCATTCAAAGGGACGGGCAGGCAGTGCGGAGATGAAAGCTTGCCAAAACGGTGGGGGGGGGGCGAAGGAGACGGATTTCTCGAGAATTCGCCTTTGTTCTTGATTCCGGAATGTGAGTAATCTATAAAAAGAGAGCCCGCCCGCCAAAGTGTGTCAGTCGTTAATTGAACTCGCGTGCGCGAACAGCTGTGTTGTGGTCGTTGACCTTGTAAATTGTATTGTGTATGTGACTTAATTCTGGACTGCCGTGTACGAACTGCGTTTCCACGCAAATACAGTGAAATTTTTGGTGTTTGTAACCTGGGCGTTTAATTTTACGAACCCACAAAGTCACAATTGATGTCAAGAGTGAGACATTTCGAAGATGGAGGCTGCATTAGCACAGATCCTAGCGAGGATGAACGAATTAACAACGAAGATGGAAACTGCAAACGGCAACCTGGCCGCAAAGTTGGAGACGACAAATCACAATCTGAGTGCAATGAAGACGGCGAACGACAACCTCACCGCCGAGATGAAAGAAATGAAGGCGGCTAACAATAACATCACGGAGAAAATGGAAGAGAACTTGGAGTCAGCAAATAAAAACTTGACCGCGACGATTACCACGAAAATGGCCAAACTGACCACGGAAATGAAGGCCAAACTATCTGAAAAGAAGGCCGCAAAAGAGGCCCTCACCGGCAAATTTGAGGTGCAGTTGGCCGGTGTAAACGAGGACGTCACGAAATTGGGCGAGCGCGTCGAAGACCTGGCGAGCCGCGTTAACAACCTAGAGGGAAAGGCCGACACCAAGTCCCTCAATGCCATGGTGCAGGACATCGTCGGCAGAAGGAGGAAGGACTTGAAGACTGACGCGACGTCAAACCGTCGAAGTACGACGGCACGTCCACGTTCGAAGTCTTCCGCCGCCAGATCGACACAGTAACCAGGCACAACAAGTGGTCACCAGAGGAGGAGGCCGCACAGCTAGTAGCCAGCCTCCAAGGACGGGCCGCAGAAGTCCTGAACGTGGTGCAGACAGTGGCGGCACCCAAAGACATCTGGGAGACACTGGAGAACCGCTTTGGGAACCACCGCTTGACCGCAGCCTACCGCAACCAACTGAAGTAAAGAACGCAGCAGCCAGGGAAGACGCTGCAGGAGTTCGCCCTGGCAATTGAACAGCTGGCCAGCAAAGCCTTCGTCGACCTCCCACCGGAATTCGTATCCCGGAGAGCATACACGTTCGTTGACAGGGTACGAGACGTCGAGATACGTCAGCGCCTAATGCTTGGCGAAAAAAACTATCCACGAGGCACTAACGGCAACATCGAGGATGGAGGCGGTAAGGAGATGGCTACTCTGGCGTCGAAAACAAGGAGTATCCGCTACACTGGAGATCGAAGACCAGCTGAGGGACGCCGGCGAAGATCAAGTGGCGTGTGTTGGGAGTGTGGACAGCCGGGGCACCTGGAGAGAGACTGCCCACACCAGGGAGAGCAGCCGGAAAACGAGTAAAGGATGTCGTGGAGAAGGGGCACGTCGGCGCCATCACCACCATCCCATAGAGAAACACTGCGCGTCGTCAGCTGACGGATTGGTGACAGCCTCATCGTGGACGGTTGGGTGAGAGGGAAGTCGTGCCGCGTGCTCGTAGACACGGGGTAGCCATGACCATCATCAGACCTGACATGGTCAAGGGTTTGCCGTTGAGAAAACCAAGCCAACCATACCAGCAAGTGACGTCATCGGGCGATACCTTGCTCGTGGAGAAGGCTGCCCTGCTGAAGTTGCCTTGGGACGGAGTGCCGTACGTCAATGGGTGTTCGTCGTGGAGGTGGCTGAGGAGATGATACTGGGACTGGATGCTCTCAGGAGCCACGAGGCGACAGTCGACGTCGGCAGGAAGGTCCTGCGGCTCAATGGAGAAGAGGTGATACTCCGGCAACCTGAAGAACGCCTGGGAATCTGCAGAGTCGTCCTGAAGGTAGACGTGGTTGTCCCCGCGAGAAGCGAGGTGGTGGTGACGGCGCAACTGGAGGGCCAGCGAAACAAAACCATAATGCTGGACCGGAAGGCACCTGTGCACGGGCTATGTGTAGCCAGGACATTGTTGCCGTGCCGTGAGGCTGCTCAACCCAACGGACACCGATCATCGACGTCCAGGCCGGGATGGAGTTGTGGATGTGTGAGACCGTGGTCAGCGTAACACCAATTGCCCAGAATCACCAGCCGACGCCCACACAACTGGAGACCCGGCTGGAAGGTTTATTGGAGAGGGTGGCCGACCACCTGACCACAGAACAGCTCGAGAAGGTTCGACAACTGCTGAGACAATACCAGCACATCTTCAGCAAAGGCGACAGGGACTACGCTGCACAGATCGAGTGCTCCAACACATCGACACCGGTAATGCCCGGCCTATTCTGCAGCCACCTAGACGCGCTCGGCTAGTAAAGCAAGCGTCGGTGCGAGACATGCTGGAGGACATGAGATCCAGGGTAGTGATTGAAGAGTCTGACAGACCTTGGTGTTCCCCTGTAGTCTTGGTGACGAAGAAGAACGGTGAGTTACTATCTGCGTGAACTAAAGGAAGCTGAACGCGCCACCAGGAAGGACTGTTTCCTCTTTCTCGGGATTGACGACACCTTGGACACGCTTGCTAGTGCACAGTGGTTCTCGACCCTGGACCTGAAGTCGGGTTACAGACAGGTGTCTCTAGACCCGAGAGACAAGGAGAAAACCGCATTCTCGACAGGCCAAGGGCTTTAGCAGTTCACAGTTATGCCCTTTGGTCTCTGCAGCGCACCAGCTACCTTCCAACGCCTAATGGAATCAGTGATGAGGGGTTGACATATAACGCCTGCCTGCTATACCTGGATGACATTATCATCGTCGGCAAGACATTCGAAGACCATCTCGAAAAACTGTACAAGGTGCTATAGGGACTGCAGGCGACCAACTTGAAGCCGAACGCGAGGAAGTGCCAGCTCTTCCGCAGAAAAGTAAATTGCTTGGGCCATATAGTCTCACCCACCGGAGTGGCCACGGACCCGGAGAAGACAGAGGCTTTGAGAAAATGCCCTAGGCCAAAGGATAAGAGAGAATTGCGCAGTTTCCTGGGCCTGTGCAGTTATTGCGGCCGTTTCATAAAGGGCTTCACCAACATCGCCGAGCTCCTTACCCACTTGACGGAAGAACACCGGACGTATGTGTGGATGGGGGACGCCGAAGTCGCTTTCCAGGAGCTGAAGACACTGTGCAAGGCTCCCATTTTGGGATTCCCACAACCAGGTGGCGCCTTCATTGTGGACACGGACGCCAGCGACCATTGCATTGGAGGCGTCCTGTCCAAAGTCCAGGACGGCCACGAGCGAGTGTTAGCTTACTACAGCAAGACACTGTCAAGGCAGAGAAGAATTACTGCGTCACCAGGCGAGAGTTACTGGTCGTAGTAAAGACATTGGTGCACTTCCACAAATACCTGTACGGTCAGCCATTTCACCTGAGGACTGACCATTCCACCCTCAGCTGGCTATTTAGCTTTAGGAACCTGGGAGGCTAGACAACACGTTGGGTCCATAGGCTGCAGGAGTACGACTTCACCTCTGAACATCATAGAGGGAAGAGCCATGGCAACGGAGACGCCATGGCCCGAAGATCCTGCCCGGAAGAGTGCGGGCAGTGCACCAGAGTGGAAGAGAAGGAGCCTGCCACAGCTCTCAGAGTGATCACGACAGTGCCTGCGGACGGCTGGGATAGCACAGGCCTGAGGAGCGAGCAGCTGGCGGACGTCGACTTGGGCCACTCTTAAGGGAAGTGGAGGCAGGGATGAGACCGACCTGGGAGGACATCTCACCCAGAAGCGCTGCGTAAAAGTCGTACTGGGCCCAATGGGAGTCGTTGAAGACCAAAGAGGGTGTGCTGTTCCGAGTATTGGAATCATATAATGGGAAAACGCAGAGAGAGTAGTTGGTATTTCCCCGAAGTAAAGTCCTGGATGTCTTGGAGGAAGTGCACGCCGGTACTTCAGGAGGACACTTGGGAACAAACCGAACCATCGACAAACTGCGGCAGCGCTTCTACTGGCTCAGGCCGTCAATGTCATGTTGTGGAGAGTCGCGGCTCCCAAACTAGGAGCCGGGGTCGCATGCAGCAGTACAACGTCGGACCGCCATTCGAACGGATTGCTGTCGACATATCTGGACCATTCCCAGTGTCCCACCGAGGCAACAAATACCTGATGGTGGCCGTGGACTACTTCACCAAGTGGTTGGAGGTGTATGCCATCCCAAACCAGGAGGCAAACACAATCACAGACTGCGTCGTGGAGCAACCGTTCTGCCGTTTTTGGGTGCCGTTAAAGCTCCACAGTGAACAGGGCACCCGGAGGCGGAGCAGTCAGCTACCGAGTATGTGGAGAACCTGATGGACCGTCTCCACGACATGCACGATATGGCTCGTCAGAACATCCAGAAGGCGAGCGACCGCATGAAGACTCGATACGGCAGGTAAGCTAACAGCAAACGTTCCTGCAAGCTGACCTGGTCTGGTTGAACCGCCCTACCTGGACCAAGGGACACTGCCTTAAGCTTCAGCAGCTATGGCAAGGACCGTAGCGGGTGGTGAAGATGATTAATGACGTGGTCTACCACAACCAGAAGTGCCCCGAGGGAAGGTGTTGGTGGTGCACCTGGATCGTCTGACACGCTACGATGGTGCTGTTCATGACGACCAGCCTTGAGGAGGGAGCAGTGTCGCGAGCGCATTGTTGATCGAGGCGCAATGCATTCAAAGTGACGGGCAGGCAGTGCGGAGATGACAGCTCGCCAAAACGGCTGGCGGAAGGAGACGGGTTTCTCGAGAGTTCACCTTTGTTCTTGTTTGTTTGAGAAATTTCTGGAATGTGAGTAATCTACAAAAAGAGGGCCCGGCCCGCCCACCAAAGTGTGTCAATCGTTAATTGAACTCGAGTGCGTGAACAGCTGTGTTGTGGTCATTGACCTTGTAAGTTGTATTCTGTATGTGACGCAATTCTGGACTGCTGTGTAGGAAGTGAGTTTCTATGAAAATAAAGTGCAATTTTTTGTGATTGTAACCTGGGCGTTTAATTTCACGAACCCACAAAGTCACAGTGTATTTACGCACTTCTTTAATAAGATAAAGGTGGTTCAATTGACACAACCTTCCGTAATTAATGTGGAGTCGCACGTACGAGCAGTATCACTCCGCCAATAATCACGTAACATTGTTCTCCGCGATCAGCTTGCGTCTGGCTCTTATCGCAATTGTCATATTTCACTGCAGCTCATATTTAAATGTTTTATTATAGTACTTACTCAGTCCGCTTTTTACTTCGGTGTATCAAATATATCCAACGAACGATAGCAACCATTTCTACTAGCGAATCACTATTTCACTCGCACTGAAAGATGTGCTACAGTGTAATGTTAACATGATCCGTACACACTTTATTTATAGAAGTTCATTCTGGCAGCTAAGTGTAAAAGGCCGCTTGAAAGAATTGCTACGGCAATGAACTCTTTCATCCAATCAGCACTCCAAAAAGAATATTAAAGTGCGTGGCCAGGCACGCAAAATGGTATGAGCTTTGCGTGAATATTTCGAAATGTAGAGACAAAATAAGGTGAGGCCCATAATTGTAGTGGAGAGTGGTGCGTTCAAAAGGGTTCAAGTTTACAATCCTTTTCTAAAAAATGTGTTTCTTCTTTGGGGTTTCTAGCAGCAGTTATCTCTGTTACACGTGCTTATAGTGAAATAGTTAAGCAGGTAGTTGAAGAAGAATATATGAGCAGGTAACTAACAATTATTATAGAGAAGTTTATCTTTTAACATAGATGTCAGAGGTAGAGATAAAAATCTATTTTGGAGTCACTATAACAGCAGTTGAACATGATCCGATACTAATAACATTATATAAACATTGTAGTACTGTACTGTGTACATTACTTTGTTCATTAATAAATAATTTGAAGTATAACCGTTTCCTTAAATATAAAACATTACAAAAGTAAAGCAAATTTTTAAAAAGGGTGATAGAGAAAAGTAGAAAATTGTAGGCCGATGTTAGTTCTACCAGCTCTGTCTAAAACTATAAAAAAGTAATGCTAAAAATATTAGACTAGTTTTTTTTGGTGGGGGGTAAACACAAGTTCATCCCACACAGAATGGATTCTGCAAAGGGAAATCCACTATATGAGTGATCTTTAAATTCACGTATAAAATTCTGGATGCCGTTAATAATGATGACTGCACCAGTTTCTTTTGCTGGTTTTAACAAAAGCATTTAGCATGATATGACACAAAATCTTACTGCAAAAGTTGGACTTAAATGCGATAGCAGAACGTCATTTTCAATCTTACCTGGAGTCGCGGTCAGGATTGATGGCGGTAAATAACATCAAACGCGCAGATGGGGAAGGTAACAGAAGTTTTGCGTTGCTACTGTTTCTAGAGGGGGGGGGACAAGTTGGCCCGAACGATATAAAACATTCATCTGTTAACAAACGTCACTTCACTAAATAAATACATATCTTACCTTCTTCTTAGCTGAATTCTCCTTCAAAGGCGGAGTCCCGTAGGTTCGCTATGAAAGGTTCCATGGCAACATCCCTGGATCATTGTCTTCTAAAGTGAACTTGTTGAAGCTCTTCTGTGTTGGAAGCAGTCGTGCCGCATTGTTGCAATAATGCTTTCCTCGACACTTCACGGCTGCAAATTTAAAGGTGTTAGTTTTCTCTGCTTTATACGCTTTCCCTTGTGCCCATACCAATTTGTTTGGATTGTAGTGGCAGTGTTAGGGTGGTAGTCGTACTACTTTGTATCCAAGTTCCGCAAAAATCGTATCGAATTCACAGCACTTTCGCGGTTTATTTCATTTAACAATATGTTGCAAATCTTCTTATGTTTGTGATGAGGCAAAAGGAATCAGCCAAGCGTAATATTGGATTTCCTTGTATTACAGCGTGGCACCTTCTCCATCAGTACGGAGACAATGTATATTAGTCTATGACTATAACTGACTTTGAAACTAAAATTTGCACAATTGTTCAAAAACCATTTTAAACACACCAGCGTTCATTTTTGCATGGTAATCAAATGGAACCTTAGATTTAATCAGACGATCACCATTGTTGGTCGGAACTTTTAAACCCCCACTCCCACACAGCAGCACAGAGGTGTCGTTGAAGGGAGTCCTCCTCTGCAAAGGAGGGTCCTTCGACTCTTGCCATACCGGGACTAGGTCCCTTACTGGCATCGTGAGGGGTTATTGGTATGGATGGTGGGTAATGGTGGAGGTCTAAGGTCTTATGAGGTCTTAGGTGTAGAAGATAAGTGGTCAAGGATGGTATAGATACTTCAGATGTATTCTGGTTGCTTAAGGAGGTCCTAGGACATGTCTTGTACTCTTATATGTCTCTCCTGGGTCCGGGTCGTATTCCCCACGCCCACGGATGACGTTGTTGGAACTGTTTAGTAATTTTGAGTAGAAAGAGTGGGGCAATTGTAGGATGTAGTCAAATTTTTTGGAAAGAATAGGTGATGGATATTGTGGTTTGGGATATACCATTCGGCTGCAACTGCAGTCCGAAGGCAGCAGTTTTGAAGGACTTGGAGTTTGGAAAGGAGGGTTTTGGCTACTACACCCCAGACCTGGCAGGCGTAGGTCATTACCAGTCTTGATACCTGCTTGTAGAGCAGGAGCTTGTTGCGGAGAGCCATTGGCGACCTACGGTTATATAGCGGATACATGGCAATCCTTTCGCTAACTTTGTTAGCCACCGCTGTTAAGTGGTCCTTCCATTTGAGGCGCATGTCTAGAAGCACGCCTATGTATGTTGCCTGTGTTGATCATGGAATTACTGTACCGCCTATACTTAGGTTGGGTACGTCCTGCAGTTCTCGTCGGGTGAAGGTGATTGCTTGGGATTTTGTGACATTAAACTTTAACCGCCAGGTCGCAAACCAGACATACAATATATTTGCAAATGTCTGTGCTCTTTGCACAGCAATATCATGCCGTTTTGACGCAGTATCATCGGCAAATAGGTACAGGTTGCAGCCTCTTAGGGTTGTAAGGGTATTTATATACGCTAGGAAAAGCAGGGGCCCAAGGACCTTGTGGTACTTCTGCATTTATGGCATAGGGCTGGGACAGGATGTCGTCCTTCATGACAACAAAGGATCGGTTTTGTAGGTAATGATGTGTTATGTGTATAAGGTAGGATAGGATATTGTATTGAATGAGGCGATGTAGGAGGCCTTCATGCCAGACAGAGTCGAAGGCTCGGGATATGTCAAGAAAGAGGGCTGCAACGTAGTGCCGATTGTTAAAGCCTTTAAGCACTTCATCCACAAGACGAAGGAGCTGGTGAGTTCTGGAATATTTTCTCCAGAAGCAAAAGTGCTCAGGACGTAGCACCTGATGTTCATCCAGAATGCATTGGAGACGCTGCTGTACAACCTTCTCGAACAGCTTGCCGATACACGAAAGAAGGCTGATAGGCCTATGACTGTTAAGATCTCTTGAGTCTTTTCCGGGCTTAGGTAGTGTAATAATTCTTGCATGTTTCCATGTCGTTGGGAAATAAGCCAGAAACAGCAAGCTGTTGAAGAGATGCACTAGTAAATGAATCCAAGATTGTGGTAGTGCTTTGAAGGCAGCATAAGGGAGTTTACTCCAGCCGCTTTGAAGGGACGAACACAATTAATGATGTTTCGAACCTTGACAGTGGAAGTTAAGGTAACCTCCGGGATCTTATAAGGAACACTAAGACCTCGGCGTACTGCAGTTGTTATTTCTTCCGATAGTTCTTCGTCTATGGACTCTGCTGGATGGAAGGTGGAGGCTATATGTTCCGCCATAATTTCAGCCTTCTCTCTAGCAGACGAAGCTACTCTTCCTCCGTCAATCAATGGTGGATCTGATGAAGGAATCTTAAGGATTGCCTTGGTCATTCTCCAAAGGGAGGTGTCCTCTGGATCTAAAGTGCACAACTTTCTTTTTCACTCTTCATTACAATGTTCAGCTATCTCAAGCTTGACCAAATATTGAAGGCGGTTCCATTCACGCTTGTGCTGGGGATCGCATGTTACCTGTGACACCGGCGTCTAGCTTTATTTTTATCAGCTATGAGGCACCGTAATCGGGGTGGAAGAGGTTTCTAAGAACTAAAATTTGCACACCTTGAGGGAGTAGCTAGTGTTATGGCTGAGGCCATAGTGGCTATAATAGTGGAGGCCAACTGATCTGCCTCTTCAGTGGAGTTCCAAGGATTTATCTCTGAAGTCTGCTCTGCCATTATTGCTGTGTACTTGAGCCAATTAGTGAAGCGTGGATTTAGTGGGTTAGGGGGTGCCTTAGCAGTTGCACGAGCTTGATAAAGAGGAGAGGATAGTGATCTGAGCAAAGTTCAGCGGTAGATAACATTTTAGGGTGACCGCGAATATTTTGACCGTCACTCATTTGCCAACAGTCTGATCTGGTACATTTTGCTTTACCCTAGTTTCGTCCAAATAATAAATTTTAGCATCACACTGGTTTCTGATGTAATGCACTGTTCTAAGAAACACGGTTCTTGCAGCTACAATGTCACTACGTTCCATTATTGCCTTTCTTCCGTTACGGCATTTCCTATAACAAAATCAGTTTCCTTAATATACGGAGTGTGAAGGATTCACTATCTTCAATCTCCGAAGCTTGTTTCACTTCGATTGCAGGCCAATGTGCCGTAGGAAACTTGACATTCTCATACATCTAAACATTTTGCGGCCCAATAAATTCTTGCAGAAATTGACAGTTAGCCACTATTTTTTTCCTTTTTATGCACTTTTCCAAGGAGAATTAAATTTAACACTTTCTCCTGCATTAATGCAACTGATTACTTTCAATTCTTTCTACGAATACATACCAACTTGACGAGCGTCAGCTGTTTTCTTGAAACAATCAGCAGCAGAGTTTAGCATGCTTCCCGCTTCTTCTATATTCCCAATGATGTATTTGTACTATACAACATTTCTCTGGCTCGGCTGTGAACGTGTTTTTGCTTCAGCTATCGTCAGAACTGTTAATCACTTTACTACTACACGACGGAGTATGTTTATTGCTCGGAATTATTTAATTTCACTCAGAGGCGTAACGTACGCAATACGGGCCCACGGCCCGCCTCGGTAGCGTGGTGGTAGCATGTCTGCCTCACGTTCAAGAGGTCCCGAGTTTGAATCTCGGTCAGCGTGAGTTACCTGGATAAGGTTTTTTCCGGGGTTTTCCCTTATCCTCAAAGGCGAATGTCGGGTGACTCTAGGCTCTATGGACCCTGGGCTCATTTGAGCATCATTTCACCCATTCCATTCATCGTCCGATATGACTTAACGTTGGAGGACGTAAATTACAACAACAACAAAACGGGCCCGCCTGCAAAAATTAAAATCCGGGCCCTCTAAAATATAATGCATAAACAATCAGTAACTAACTGACATAACTTCAATTAAGCTATATTATTGGATGCCATAGTTGAAGTCACATTCACAATACGCTCAAGGACCTGTTTCCATATGTCCTCACTTTTCTATAGTTCTGAATTAACACCCACGTCAACTGTGTTTCTTACGCCACGAGTTGAAAACGACGCATGCGTTCAAATGTGCATAGCTAGTTTCATATACTTTTGGTTAGGCACCTCCAATCTCGAACTCCTTCCCTCCAAGCAGCCAACACGGTTTACAGTAAACACTCATTTTTAGATGAATAACACAACCATTCTCTCCAAATTCTTTGTCCTGCTAAAGTTAAATTTTCCTAATATTTAGTGGAGAAGGGCCTGTTTTCCTGCTTGGCATCTTTGGGGAATGGGCCCGCTGGCTAACAAGGAACTTTTTAGTTGCATTATCTGCATCTAATTTACAATTTGCACGATCATTTAAATAGTCTGTGATAGGCCTAATTATATTTATGGCGTTTGCTATTTCGTTTTCACTTTCACAATTATTATTGGTGTTCACTTTAGAAATGCACCTTTTGTGACGCTGCAAACTTCTGTAACTGTTGAGCTAGTGCTACCATTACTAGGAGGAGAAAAATAAAGTCACTTATTTTCCTTAATTTGTTTGTTCCTTTTTCTTCTTCTTTCTTTTTTGTGCACCACTTAGATGTTCGTACTTAACTTTAAAAGGTTTCATTTTACTGAAAAAGTACACAGTTAGATAGAAAAGGATAAACTTTTAAGCAGTAAAGTTTTGCACCTTTTACGATGCACCTAGTTCCCGCGAAGAAAGCTCGTCTGAAACTGTGATTAACTGGCAGGTCAGTCTAACAGCCAACTCAATCTTAATGTACAATTAACATTGATGTCGAGTGAGAAGTGTGACAAAAGTTAAATGCTTAGAAAAAAATGTGCAAATTACATAATCAGGAACTCTACACATCAATAAAGAATAACTTTCTGCCTAATGTGATATTTTGGTATTCATTTTGAATGTTGTAACTATGAGCGGCTCGTTTATGACGACAGAGAAACATGATGCAAACCAGTGTTATCAGCGAATTCGTAGTGAAGGACAAGCATTGTTAACACACACAGCTGTGCTAAACTCAACTAAACGTTGACCTATTCTGGGAAAACGTTTGGAATTATCTGACCATTAACTTCCTATGCAGACATACATTAAACTGTACTATTTATATTATTATACATATTTCAGAATTCATATCTGTATATATTCAAATTGTTATATTCTTTAATAAGAATAATATGTTTTTCCTCATTTTCTGCGGGCCCCTAAAATACCGGACCCGCCCGCATGGTAGGCCCTGCAGGCCCTAACGTTACGCCCCTGATTTCACTGTTAAACGTAGACGAGTTCTCTCCACGTGTTCTGTAACGGACTACAGCTGATTAGCTAGGAAAAGCTAGGAAGCACGTGACTATGACGTCCTTGAACATTTGTATACTGCGTAACCGCCATCGTTCGTAGCGAGGCTCTAAATAATCCAAACAAATGATCAAAATCACAAAAACTAATAAAGAAAATATAACTAATCATTACCCTAGTACATAAATATCTAAAGGGATCTTCACGATTCTATACCGGGATCTGTCCTATTTCTAAAATAGGAATAAAATATCAAAAGATTTCTCAAATAACCTAAAACCAACCCATGTTCGCAGGTGACACAAATGTCTTAATCAGGAAATATGAGAATGCAAGACATGTAACTAAAAATTGAAACTTGGTAAACTACAAACAAATAACTCAAATTAAAAAAAAAACAGCAGCAATTTAATTTTTCTCAAACGAAAATCTTGTGTATTTAATGTCAAGCTTACTCAGGTCTCTTAGGTAACAAAAGCAACATTTCTGCGAATCTGGCTGGAGCAACATTTAGACTAAGGAACCCGCATACAACAATTAAGTACAGCTGAATAAATTTTACTTTTTGCTAAGAACATAAAGAATAAGTTAAATTACAATGATATAAGAACCCTATGCTTTGCATAGGCAGAAAATAATGAAGCATATATTCTGGGAATGGAGTAAGAGATAGTCACTTAGTTCTTAAAAAAAATCATAAGACAGAATATCAGCAGGGAAATATAATCCGCGTGGAAACTTTTAAGGAAGTAAAGGTCTTAAATTTACCATATAACTACACTCTTTTCCAAAAGGGTTATATATACTGCAGCTGGCCTGTATAATAAGCTGCCAACCAGTTTGAAAGGCTTAAAATCCACGCCATGTTTATTTATTGACCAAAGAATTTATACAGAATTATTGGCATCGTCAAAATATTTAGAAAAGTATTACACAACATTTACAATATTCTTTTATAACCATTTTACGATGTTAAGATTACCACTAACTCACCAGATTACTGTTTACAATTGGAAATATTAATACAGTGTGCACAATTATAATTTGTTTATTCACATACTGACACTAATATTGCCCTTTTAAGGAATTTTCATGATTCTTCTTCGTTGATTGATCTTGAATTCTCGATCATATTAAAACAAAAATAAATTAGTTTAGTGAACTGCACGCAACTGATAGATTTACACTTTACCAGAATGATATTCAAAATATTCACTAACTGAGTAGAACTGATTTTTCATACCGAATTTGTCAAGTTCTGCCGTAAACCTATTTGCAGAGGACATGTCTTTTAACTGACTTGGTATGTTAAGTATTGTATTAAACCCCTATATTTGACAGAAGTCTTAAACAGTTGAGTTTTATGAATATAGGTAATTTATGTATGTCTATTACGAGTGCTATGAGTGTGTTTTTCAGCATTTGTGACATGATTTGTATTATTAGTCTTCATATAAATTAATAATTGTTTATATTTAAGTTTGATTTATGAGTCACTATGTTTACACTCAAACTTCACTTACTTGTTTTTGTATAATTGAAACGTTTTCAAGATCATTCGATCACATCCTCAGCTGTTTGGTGACTACATGAACCTTCCTCTTCTTCCACTACTACGGAGCTCCGATCACTCTGTCATCTGGTGTTAGGGGCAGTAAGTTTTAATACTTCATTTAATGCCGGGATTTCAAAATTTATAACTTTATCACGGTTTTTGTTTATGAATATTTTTTCCCAAATATCCAATTCTATGGGTGTACTTAAGGTGTACTTAAAGGATGAGATCGAATGATCTTGAAAACGTTTCAATTTTACAACAAGTGAGTGCAGTTTGAGTGTAAACATAGTGACTCATAAATCAAACTTAAATATGAAGAATACTTCACTGTTAATAATGCTTCTGCTTTTAATATTTATAATAATTGTCTCTTATATAAACTTCGTAGGGTCAAAATACTGACATTGCTGAAATGATTTTTGCAGCTTTCTGTTTTTGGAATATGAACCATAATTCTTAATGCCTTCTTTTGTAGCTTAAATATTATCTTACTTTTAGTAGTATTTTCCCACAGTACAGTCTGATTATCTTAAGGTGGCAGCTGAGAAAGATGCACGCTATATGAATGAAGTCTCTTACCACACCTGGAAGGAGACTGGGGATGATTTCTACATGTGGAGCAGTTGATGCATGCACCATCAATGGCACCACATGTAGAAATCATTCTCACTCTCCTTCCAGGTGTGGTAAGAGACTTAATTCATTTAGTGTGCATCCGAACTCAGCTGCCACCTCAAAATAATTGTATTATATTAGACCGTATGATAGTAGAGAATGAAAATAAGCAAAGTGGCATGCTCTGAGCACATTAAACGTTACTCGAGTTCTCAGCTGATATAGAACAAAGCAAGATTGGCTCAGCTCAGTGTTAACTTTTCAATATGTTTGTCTCAGCCTAAATTTTCGTTACCCATAAGTCCAGGAATTTAGTTTCATGCTCAACATTTACTGACTTGGAACCAATTGAGATACAAGGATTTCCCACTTTTCTATAAGCCTTGTGCTGGAAATTGAGTGCTTTGTTTTCTCATTTACAAGCAACCTACTGAGTTTAAACCAGTTTAATACTTTTTCTATAACTAATGTTAGATTTGCTTTGAGGCTGTCATCATCCTTTCCTGTATTGAAAATACTTGTATCATCCGCAGAAAAGTGTAATTTTAGCATCCACATTGTTTTGAAGACACAATTGCAGATTATTTATATATTTTAAGAACAGCACAGGGCCTGAAATAAACCGTTTCAGAAACCCCTGATTCTACGTGTCTTTTTGTGATAGCTGCTTCTTGATTTCTTTTTGGAGGATGTCTTTGAAACAAATTTTACCGAGAGATTGCTTTTATAGTGTGAACGAGTTTAATGAGGCACTATATTAGGTTGTCTCATAAGTAACGAGGGTTCTAGACTTTGGTGTTTTGGAAAATTTATTGGGTTTCTCTGGTTTGGCAATGCTATTTACAGGATGCCATGGCTAATTTTGCGTACATTGTGAGCATGTATCAGTCATCAGTTGTTAGCAAACAATCACAAATTGGACATAACAAAGTTTGAACTTAGAGTACTTCTAAATTACTACTGGAAACATGATTATAAGGTCACTGCCGCAGCTCGAAGAATATGTGAAGGGGAAGGAGAAGGTCTCGTTAGGGTACGTGTGGCACAACGAAGATTTGAACGTTTCAACAATGGAGACGAAGACACCAAAGATTTACCACATTCTGGAAGACTTAAGATATGCATTACTGAGGATACATGCCAAGTTTTGAGAGAAAATCAGCAAACAAGTACCCGTAAGCTTTTAGAAACTTGTTACATAAAAAGTTACCATACATCATCACATCAAGTCACTTGGAAAATCATACAGTAGCTGTAGATCTATACCTCATGAACTGACACCTCAATACGCAGAACGTTGAGTGGATATCTGTTGTCAGCTTATCTGTAACCCCATGGATGGTAGATTTATTGGGAGAGTTTTCTCTTGTGATGAAAAGTGGTTATATTATCGAAACTCTGAAGCCTCGAAACAATGACTTGATCCCCGGCAACCTGCCAAAGTCATCGTTAAAATGCATAAGTTCAGTCCCAAAATAATGTTTTGGATCTGGTGGAATTTTGAAAAGGTGTGATTCACTAGGTGTTTGTTCCAAATTGGTGGGCAATTGATGTGGATCTTTGTTCTCAACATCTAAAACGAGTTCATGACATTTTGAGACGGAGATAACCAACATTAGTTAACCGAAATAGAGTCGTATTTAACAGGACAATGCAACAACACCTACTGCGCGAACAACCATGGAAAAAATTCAAGAATTAGGAGGAACAACCAGCATACAGCCCTGATCTTGCACTATCAGATTGTCATCTTCGATCCATGGCCCATTTCTTACGCGAAAGAAATTTTGACTACATTGAAGTAGTGCAAGTGGGCGTCACAGAATTCTTCTCATAAAAACGAGAGACTGGTGCCATCGTGGGATAACAAACCTCTCTGAATGATAGCTCAAGACCATAGAAACTAATGCTCTATAATTTGAAAAGTAGTTAATTGTTTGTCAGAACACGTTTCAAATAATTGTTTTTCTTAAAAAATTACATTACTTATGACACAGTATCTATAGTAAAGCTAGATACAGTAGCGACGATGGTTCTGTGCCGGTGAACTACTTGCTTCGCGCACTGGAGAGAGTCTATGCCCAAGCGTCACTTCCATCTTGTGCTAGCGCTAGAAGATGAAAGACAATGCAGCAAGGCCTTATTTCCCAGACTCGTCTTTACTAAAACACATACCTTAAGATATATGAGCACTTGCTCATCTTAGCCACTGAGAAACAACAAATCTTCTTCACAGTTTTACTACGTTGCTTTCACAAATGTTTTAATATACAGGAAAATAAAAATCTGGTATGATGACTTTATTTATGGCTTGTAGCGCATAGAAGTGAATTAGCAGATTCTCGTATGAAGATATGTTTCATCTTCATAGATAACCGAACTTCCTTCATCTCTAAACCTCTTTTATGGCACGTAAATAGACACGCGCCAATTTCTCATATACCTTTCCTATAACAAGACCTTGTTGTTCCTTTGTTTTCTTCCACTTGAAACCTATGTCACATAAGATAGTCTTTAAACTAGTGCTTTTCCCTTTAAAGTTAATGGAATCTTGATGTTTCAGGAATCCCAAATTTTGACAGTGGGTACAGTTTTCTCCTGAATATACAAATTATAAATTGTTTGGCGAGTTACACAACTATCAAAGTCATCAATGACAGTGATTGTTTCTGGTACACGCTGTACTTTCCAGATGTTTCAAAGGAGGTCCCTTGCTCCTCACATTTCTCTTCTTTTTTAATTATTTTACGCAATTTTCTCTCAGATGCTTTTGTTGCTGCACTCACCCTCCCTTGCATTTTAATAGCATATCGCTAGAAACTGCTTCCCGTTTCAGAATAGATTGACATTATTAATAACTTCGCGATTTGGCTGTGAAGTGCTTTTCCACCTAGTTTGCTTTGAATTGGAGGTATTTTAATCTAAATAAGAAAAATATAAAAGCACACACACAGACAAAACGCTAATCACCAGTGCGATTAAGAAACACAATTTCTAAAACTTTAATATCTTAACGTGACGGCACCAAAGTTTTAGAAGCTACCCGGTCAAACCTTTCCACGACACTGGCCATTTCAGTGTACTGCGCATGACCGAGAGTGTAGCCTCAGCAACTGGATTCTAAACGACTGCGCACACGGTTTCCACCGAGACAGAACTATCGTCTGTACTGTAACTAACTATATGAAGTTGATTATATATTCTTATTAATATTGTTTTAATTATCAAGTAATTGTATTCCTCAATGATAAGACTGAGATTCTGTACTTTCTTAATTTCTTTGCAGCGATTGTATTCTTTTAACCATTATATCGTATCATTTAATAATGTATTATGGACTTATTGTATTTTTTCTTATATATTGTACCCTTTCTTCTTTCTGTTGATATTTCCCATACATGTATAATGATCAGAGGATGAATGTGACAAAAGCCGAGGGAAAGTTCGTAATTTGCCACAAAATGTTACCTCAATGCTAACCTACAATCAGTCTTTCTTTTACACAAATGTACCACTTCGAAACGTCTCTACATTGTTTCTTAAACCCTGTAACCTACCCCAAACAACTCTAGTAAAAGGGTGTAGGCCGAAATTAGACCAGAAGTGGCTATGCCTCCACGTTAATTAAAGGACGAAAGGATGGGCAGAAGACCTGTTTACTTTCGGTGCTTCTCTCCCACCCTTAGAGGTATTTCACTCTCAAACCACAGCCACCACTTCGCGGAGGTGCTAAAATAGCTATAACAATTGCTACAAACCCACTTACAGCGCGTTTACGAACTCATGGTTAAATTCTTCATGTTGGTCAGAATAGCTCTTGCAAACCTTTTTCCGATTTGCGTTCTGGAACGCGTGAGGTCTGACGTTATGCAGGCGAGCTGTTGCTTTTTGTCTGTGCCTATGTCGTCATCATAGTGACGCACAATACGATCCCTCTTCCTATCCAACTCCCACTTTTTTTTTTTTTTTTTTTTTTTTTTGTAATTTACGTCCTCCGACGTTAAGTCATATCGGACGATGAATGGAATGAGTGATATGATACTCTAATGAACCCAGGGTCCATAGAGCCTAGAGTTACCCGACATTCGACTTTCAGGATAAGGGAAACCCCGGAAAAAACCTTATCCAGGTAACTCACCCTGACCGAGAACTTCCTACTTGAGTAGAGGGCGGTTCTGGTGATTTGCAGATTTGTATATTGAAGCCCGGGAAGAACCTAGTTCACCCAACCAACTAACCCATCCATAAGTCTTCTTTCTACCCTCTCGAAAGTACTCAAGAGACTGGTTTTAAACCGCTTGTCCTCACTACTGGGTACATTTAAGCCATTCTCGACGATCAGTTTGGATTTCGTCCTTGACACTCAATAGCTACTACTGGTGGTGGAGGCGCCGACCCTAAGGTTTTGGGAAGGTACCTTCATTACTGTGGTGTCTTTGAATGTCAAAAAGGTCTTCTCAACGATCTGAGAAACTGGCCATCATTTTAAATTAATCAAAATGGGAATACCCGCACAGTTTCTTGTGCTTTCAAGGCCAGTCACAAGCTGACATCATGAGGCCGGGCCGGAACTCTATTGCTACTATGCAAAAACCTTTCTAGACCGTGTTTGGAGAAGGATCCAATTCCAGAAAGATCTACTGCACCCGGCAGTCTATAAAAGCCGATGTGAGGCTGAGAGTCAATCAGAACTAGTCACTCAGAGTGGTTGGAAATGAATAGTGATGATAGCAGTGTTGTGCTTCGAGCTGAGTGAAAATTCACTGAACTATAAAACTGACAGTGAAGATGTTTATGTGGGAATATTGGAGTTGTGTTCAACATTGTTGTACAGCTCCATATTAGGTCAGAAAGATTGTAGCTGTAGAAGGGGTGCGAGCTACAGAGATTTAAAGGAACACTGTAGAGACATTTGAAGTGTTGCATTTTATAAAAGAAAGTCTGATTGCACGTCAGCACTGAGCTAACAATTTTGGTGGAAATAAAGAAATTTTCAGGTGAACCTTTTGCACCTTTGTAGAGTATCATATTTCTGAACCAACTATCAATTTTCTTTTTGAGCCAACTCTGCCTAATGCAGCCAGTACTACTGCTTTTAAGGAACTTCTTGATAATCTAAGACTAGTTTACGGAAGCCTCTTATATTTTGTCAATATTTATACAACCTTTTCCCAGCTCCCATATCTCTGCTGTATATAGTATCCTTAATATGCTACCACGCTATATCTGCAAGTTGGTTCTATCAACTAGTAAATGTTTCATGAGGTTGTGTCTATCATATCATTTTAAGTACTTTACTGTAAAATCAGGATTTACGTATACTCTCTAAGCTTTTGATTTACCATTATAAAGTGACTGAAAGCTCAAGAAGACTAACATGTCATGGTGGTGATGTAACTGCCTGAAGTTGGAAAAATCAAAATGTAGTCCTCAATAGGAGTATTAAGTAAATCATTGGAAATAAACATAACCCAACTCTTGAAATACAGAAGTTTGCAGTTTCAATTTGAGGATATATAACACATTAATTAGGTGTATTTTAAGTCATGACTCATAAATCTTGGATGAAAAGCTTTTCTCTGCTTAGTTAGTACTAAATTCTATGAAGGTACATCATTTTCAAGATCTTTCATTCGTTGTAACACTTTCTCCAGAACGGGAGTGCAAATGGTTTGAGGTCTACCATGATCTAGCATTGGTGGAGATGTAAAACTCAGTTCTGCTAGTTGCTGGAAGAGATGGCCTAAATAACTACGCAGATGGAATACTTTGCAGCATACAGAATATAGGCACAGTGGTTGCTTCCATTTACCAGATCTAAAAGAACATCATATGATATCTGTCATTTCCTGCATCAAATAATATTCTTCCATTATACTGTTAAGTGCTGAGATAAACCTACAATGTAGAAGCATTCCCCAAACTTACCAAAATGCAAACTGATTTCTTTAAAACGAATGTAAGTGCTGCACTTACCCAGTACTGTGAATAGAGTTTCCAGTAATGACACTAACATATAGGTAGAGTGAGTCTGAAAAATTCAATGCCATAGTTGGTATTTGAACCACAGATCTCCCAGTCTCATTTGGTTGCTCTTAACCATTGCCAGCATGACCTTATATTCTCCGCCTTGTATTTTTCCAGTGAACCACTAAGGGTTCTCATATACAATGAGATACACTCCTTTAGTGGTGACTTACTTAGGCTGTAAGTACTTAAGTCCCAGGCTTTATAGTTACCAATATTAGGTTAATTGATGGAAATTAATTGTTCTTCCACTCTAGCCATGTGTAGGCTAAGATTTGGATAGGTAGAGTTAGACTGAAAAATTCAATGCCATAGTTGGGATTGTATAATGGGACTTAAGTACTTACAGCATAGTAAAAGATGCTTATCTCACTGTATATGAGAATCCCTACTGGTTTACCAGGAAGCATGCCAGACAGTTGGAGAATTTAATGTCATATTGGTATGTTATAACCGGGAGATCTGTGATTCAAATTCCGGTTATGGCATTGAATTTTTCAGTCTGACTCTACCTATCCAAATCTTAGCCTACACACAGCTAGTGTGGAAAAATTATTAATTTTCATCAATTAACACTAATAAATGTTTACTGAATGAACAATAACAGAGAAATGAAACCTCAGCTGTTTCCTGTTTTCTGTAGGTATCGGTAATACGAGTGCTTACAGTAGGAGATTGCTGTTTCATAGTAGTGAAAATAAACAAGTTCTCATAGTATCGAGATTTAACTGTATTAGAACACCACAGTGAAGCGAAAAATTATTAAATTTTAGATGAGTCGTATTTCTTACACATCTGCTTCACTTTCGTACCTATTTTGAGGACATGTTTCGCAAATCTTCGTTTGCATCTACGGCTCTTGTCGCACAAGAGCCGTAGATGCAAACGAAGATTTGCGAAACATGTCCTCAAAATAGGTACGAAAGTGAAGCAGATGTGTAAGAAATACGACTCATCTAAAATTTAATAAGTTCTCATAGCTTTTAAGATATGCATTCTAGAGCATCTGCAGTTTAATAGGCATTTTATTTTTATTTTGGCCCATACTAAAACCTCACAAAATATGGAATACTTTTTTTCAACATTAAATTTAAAGCGAGTCGATTTCAACACTTCCAAGAAAGGAATCTATTATATAATTTATTTTTAATCACTAACACTGTTAGAAGTATATGGGAAAGAGAAATGTATGTAGGAATTAAAAGAAGTAAGAACATTTTTTGCCACAGAGTCAGTTTCTAGAATGTTGAGTGTAGGAGGAGCTGGAACATATATTACAGGGTACTTCATTTAAAACCTAACAGGCACATGGCATTTTGCCTGTGCGCAATTGGTAATGCCATGTCCGGCACTGCTCTTGCATAAACTCTGCCCGTAAAGCATGTAACTTCCTAGGGATTCAAATAGACAATAGGTTAACTTGGGAAGCTCATATTGACTATGTATGTAAAAAAGTTAGCTCAAATATATATATATATATATATATATATATATATATATATATATATATATATATATATGCTTTAAGACAATTATCATTGTATTTAGACAAAAACATTTTACAAACTTTATATTTTGGACTCATCTATCCTCATATTTCCTATGGCATAGAATTATGGGGCAGCACCTGTAATGCGCACATGAATAGAGTATTAGTGTTACAAAAAAAAATGTCTGCGTTGTATCTATAGATTAGCATGTATTGATTCATGTAGCAATGTATTTAGAGATAATAAGATTCTTACTGTAGTTGGACTATATGTATATAAGGTAGTTGTAATTGCAACTGAGAAGGAAAATAATGGCACAAGTAACAGCACACTTTATGATTATTATACCAGAGGAAGGGATAACTACCACAGGAAGCATGTAAATCTCCAAGGATCCATTAATAAAAGGACAGATATTATACAACAAACTGCCAACAACTGTTAAACAACACAAAGGAAAAAAATTTAAAAAGGAACTGAAAACATATTTAATTCATAACTGCATATATAGGTTAGATGAATTATAATGAATAATTATGATAACAAATGTATTTATATATTCAATTTAGTTTAATCTTGTAATATTAATGTAACCTATGAACAAATTTATGTATACCCATTGTACTGTAGAATCTGACAATGTCTGAAACTTGTATAAAGTCTATAGACAATAAACCTACTGAAATATTGTATAACACTTTTACCTTATAGAAGATGCTAGAAATGTCATCCATCTTTGGCTAAACAAGTATTTATCGGGAGAATCTGATTCACACAATTAAGCTGGGCTACTGTAACGTTTCCAATTTCATTTCTAATATTTTGTTTTAGTTGTTCCAATGTGTGAGGAATTGTCTTATAAACTTTCTCTTTCAGCTTACCCCATAAGTAGGGTTTGCAGATTCTGAAATGAAAAAACCGGCACACTTTGACATTATGTTATCGGAAAACCGAAAGTCCTGTTACATATACAAATAGGGTCAATAATGAATTAATAGAGATATTAGCACGGTACCATTAGCTGAACTTTATTGTATTGAACAGGATCCATGATCAAGATTTAACTGTATTGGAACACCACAGTGAAGCGAAATAATTATTAATTTATAGATGAGTCGTATTTATTACACATCTACTTCACTTTCGTACCTATTTTGAGGACATGTTTTGCAAATCATTGTTTGCATCCAAACGATGATTTGCGAAACATGTCCTCAAAATAGGTACGAAAGTGAAGCAGATGTGTAATAAATACAACTCATCTATAAATTAATAAGGATCCATGATATCAGATTTCCCTCCATGGCTAATGCTAAACACACTGTGGTGGAAATTACACTACACTTCGGATCCAGATCCAGTACTACCAATACTATTCTCCTTCAAAAATGGAAATTGCTCTTTAAGAGAATCACTAAATATACACTTTTGCTTAGGCATCCTAATTTACTTCACAGTTACAGTAGAAACAAATTAAACCAAATAATAGCTTTAGTATCCACGTGTTTACCTTGGAAGCATGCACATAAAATGAGATACAAGTCATTCTGCATTGACTGTAGAAACTAGAATGCAACTTCCGCCGATAGTAAACATACGCTTCGGTACCAACATAATCAAATAGTATAATATTTCTCTTTTGATATATACCTGATTATGTGAAAAAACATATTTCTCCATGCCAAGAAGTGCAAGTGCAATAAAATTAGAGATACTTCATTTATTTTTGATGAAAAAATATTCAGTACTAATAAGCCTCTAAAAATGCGGGACATTTAATGTCCCAGGTAAAACTTTTTGGGACACCGGGACAATTGAACAAAAAATGCTAAAATCTGGGACTGTCCCAATAAAACCAGGACGTCTGGGATGCCTACTCATAAGTAAAAGTCACACACTGTTAGATCAGGGGAGTGAGAGGGAGATACACCAGCACTAATCACTCTATCTTCAAACACTTCCCTAATTTTATTCATGGACTCTGTGGCTATATGGACAGTAGCAGAATCTTGTTGAAACCACCCATATTATTTCTCTACTTCTGTCAGCTCATTATAAAATTGGATCAAAATTTCATTTCAGTACCTCTCTGTATTTACAGTCTGCTTGTAGAATGTTGCATCTAGCACTAACAGCACATCAAACTCCAAATTTATGATTATAATGAGGGATTTCTTGAATGTGATGTGAATTTTCAGGGGCTTGGTACCAACTGTGATGAGGTCGAACAGCAAGTGGTTGTATGAGAATCCATCAAGGTTCAGGAGAGGTGAAATGCTGTGTGCTCCGTTAGATTTTAAATGAAGAACTCTGTATTTGGAAATTTGGAGATAAGTGTATACATGAAAAATGGTTTAAAGTAAATTGAAAAATACATTGAATTTAACTTTTTAAGAAGAAAGCTGGAATATAGGGGAAAACTTAAGTAAGATTAAAAATAAATTGAGTTGTATACTAAGAAGAATAGAAAATCAGACATAATAAAATTATAAGGGAATTGAAGAAGTCTTTTTAAATAATTAGAAAAATGTATGTATCAATATGACAAGCTAAGAGCCTGGGCTATATGTTTAGCACAAACAAAATATAAGCTCCCAGAATGGTTAATGTGGAAAACCTTACCTCTCCCCTTTATTTGCCAGAGACGGGTTGTAACAAATTTAGTACAAGCATATCTCTAATTTTCAAGACAGTAAGTCTATTTGGAAATTAATTGTTCTTTCACACTAGCCGTGTGTAGGACGCACTATGAAAGGGTAGAGCCAGACTGAAAAATTCAATGTCATAGCCGGGATTTGAACCATGGATCTTCTGGTCTCCATCCAGCCACTCTAAACCATTGAGCTACTATGGCCAATGTGCCAACATGACATTAAATCCTCCAACTGACTCGTGTTTTTCCCAGTAAACCACTAGGAGTTCTCATAAACATATGAGACAACTATCAGCTTATATTCTGGATGACGAAGTCTATTGTAATTGTTTGTAATTACCAAATGACCAATAAATAAACATTAAACTCACCTGACTTAAACCAATTAGATTTTTATTTGTTGGGACATTTGAAATCTCTTGTTTATGCAACTCCAGTTCCAGGTGTAGAGACTCTTTGTGTTCATATTGTGGATGGCTGCCAGATAATACAAAATTCTCCAAACCTAACTCAGTGCTTTAGGGAGTTCATGTGACAGCAGATTGACAGATCATTGTAGCTAATGGAGGCCATTTTGAACATGTGCTGTGATATCCTGTTTTCCCACAGTTCTGTCATTGAGTGTTGTTGAGTTTCTACAGTCAGCTGTAGAAAAGTGGTCTAAACAGGAAATAAACAATTTCTGAATCTATATATCCATATAAATAATGTTTTCTCAAATTTTTGACATACTTTTTCTTACATCATATTATATATATAATTTTTTAAGTAAATCATTTTGAAGACATTTCTTTGAATGTTCCAAGACTTACGTCATTCATTTTTTGTATCTCTTTGATATGCAAAGAGAATGGAACTTCATAGCCATCACATAGCGACCAGCTCATAAATGATTTGACTATAGTTTAAAGCCTACTGTATTTCCATATTCCCCTTGCACCTACAGGGTAACTAGCAATAAGATAGTGTTTATTTCAACATGGTACATTCCTCAGATTCTCTTGCCAGCAGGCAAATTCATTGCACTCACCCTACCTGCTTGGGACACATTGGGGGTTGATTGGAAGTGAAACTTTGATAAGGTCATGGAAAAAGTTAAGGCATGGTATGTGTTACTTGTCAGACAACAGGACTGAAGAAGCAAAAGTAACTGTAGAAAAAGATTTTATATAAATTTTTAAAACTATTGATGTCTGTTCCGATGTTGATGAAGAAGACATTGACAATGACAGAGGTTAACCAATTACAGAAGAAGGCATTATTGTATCATACAGTGTAACTGTAAAATGTACATGAAGAGTTATCAGACTGAGACAGTATTGCTGAACCAGCTGTGGTTATGATCCACATACAAGTAGTAACAAACATAGAGAAATTGATGCTTTATTTTTAAAGTCAAACTGAAACATTGACAAATGAACGTCTAAAGTTAAAGCAGATGCAAGATTGTGCTGCTTATAAGCAATACACTAAACTGAAACAGTAGAAGCTCTCTGCCTTTTTTACTACCATTTAGTTTACAGATGTATTGTATACAGAACATACTACAATATGTTTTTACTCTTACAGTACATACAGTGTATGTTGTTTCAGACGAAAGTGTGCCAATAATGATTTCTAAACTCCATTTCGGTGATGATGTACATGATTTTTTATCTTTTTTTTTTTTTTTTGTCATTTTTCTGGATAACCTGGACTTTTGTTAACTCAGATCGGCCCTGGTCCCACTTGATTCAGGTAAACAACCTTCACTACTCTTTCCAGAGAGGGGAAGGAAGAGAAGGGAATACAATGTTATTTACATAGGAAATTGAATTTTAAAATATATTATAGTTTATTTAACATTAAATTATGATGATACATGTGTAAACACAACATAAAATAAATTCTCAAATAAAACTATAAAACAAGTACATAAGAACAATGTTAACAATGAATGAGCAAAGTGTTAACAAGCAGTTTACTTCTGTCTTAGCCACCAATTATCACATCTACAGCTAAATAAACAAAGGTAATATATGACATTAGGTCTGTTCAAACAACAGTTCTCTGATACTTTGAGCATGCATTCCAACAAACTTGTGATCAATACTAGATATCAATAGCAACCAAAGCAATGCACCAGGTACCAACAGTGATTTACTAAATTTGATGATGTCATCAGTTTCTAAAATGTAATGTTTAGTTTTCCAAATAAATACATGATACATATTATTAAGTTTGATGGTATTGCTTTTGCACATTTCCTCGCGGAGCTTTTATGTAGATATTAATTTATTTATAGTGAGTCTTAACTTTGGAAAGCTCTGCAGACAAAATTATTAAAACAAATTTGCTCTGTTATATGATTAAATAGAAGGAGCATACGTGTCAAAATGTGACAATAAATACAATATTGTCTTAAATACATTAATTTTCATTGTACTTCTCTTTCGTATAACAACGTGGCACTTGCATGTGCTCCACATGGAGTTACATCAGGCACTTATCAGCATGATACTGCTATTAAGCTATCCCTAAACACTTGCACTAGAAGTGTGAGCTCTATTAAGATTACATCTGTGGAATAGTACTGCTGCATTGCAAATTCTTTGTTAGCTTCTCTGAATAGCTACAGTATACATTTCATTGTTTTCCTCATAGGAAATATTGTATATCCTTGTTGTAGTATATGAAATAATGGCAGACCCATAATTAAGGAGGCCACAGCGGTTAACGGACAGAAATGTTGTAAAACAAACATCAGTGCAGTGCTAGGTAGTGTGTGTCAACAAATTTGAATGATACTATATCTAGCTTGTAATGAACTATTTGTGGCATGTCAATAAAAAACAAATACATTCTCAAGTGGTCTAATGAATATCAATAAATGGAGCATATCAATGATGCTACACTGGTATGGTCATCATTCCTTAAGACATTGATAAGATTACTCTGAAAATATCATATTCTGAGGGACTGAAAGTGATAAAAATGTTATAGCCTCAATGGAACAGCAAAGAGTATTGCACTTAATCTACTGTTCCTGCATCATTGGAATTATATTGCAGCATCCAAGAGTGGCAAAGGGTTAGTCCAAAAGAAATACTAATTTTCAAAAGGTAATATTATCCATAATATATTTATCTACCATTAAAACTACAGAATGGATCAGAAGACCCATACTATAAGGAGTTATTCATGCAGGATGGTGGACACTACATTACACCATTCTAGTACAGAGTTGGCTGGACAACAACGTCTTCCAATGGATTGGTCGTGGTGGACAAGTAGACTCCTCAATCCCTAATTTAAATCCAATGGATTTTGCGATATGGGGTACCTAAAGGCAAAAGTGTAAGAGGTGAAGATCAGGGATGAAAAGCATCTTCAAGAAGAATTGTAGCAGAGTGCTGTGCTGTCACACCAAACTTGGTGTCCAATGTTCTACGGAACATGTGTGACCGCTTACAGACGTGTATTCATGTGAATGGTTCTCATATTGAACGCTTAGTATAATCCGTATGGAGCAGGACTTTTGGCCCATCTGTACATGAAGTATTCAACATACAGTTTAAATAATTATTTTGTAATAAATAATTATTTTAGAGTTTTAACAATTTTTAAAAAAATTTTATTTATATATTTTATTGTTAAATGAAATGAAATATATAGTGTTCAATGCGCTTTTAGTACATACTGCACTGCAGGCGGTCACACGGATGATATATGAGATGAAGATGGAGCACTGGTAAAATGAGATGGCAGGGGAAACCGGAGATCCCAGAGAAAACCCACCCCTGCACTGTGTTGTCCACCATAAATCTCACTTTGCGGTCACCTGGGATCGAACCCAGGCCACCTAGGTCAGAGCCAAGTGGTCTAACCACTCAGCCACGCCACAGCCAGCCCTATTGTTGTTGTTATTTATGACCAATTAGCACATTAACTCCCTTCAGTCCCAATTAGTTTGCATTACATGTATCTAATGTATACATTTTTATTTTGCTGTGGCCCAAGAGCATTATCTTTGTAGTTGCCCCTGTTATGGTATATCTATTTCTGTCAAAGCACACCCATCGAACAATGCATATATAAACTGATCAGAAAATGTTTGTAGGAATAAACCTAATGTTTTATAACAATCATACAATTTACTTCACATAAATGCAAATATTTTTCTTCATTCAATGGATGTGTAGCAAAGCTAAGGCAATTGTTTAAATTGTAACATAAGCCATAGGCTAAAGCAAGTTTTCCAGTACATCTATTAAAATCTAGTATCTGCAGCCAGCTGCCAAATGGGTAAAATCTGCCCACACCTTTCCTGTTTTCCAGAAGAAAAAATTCAGCTTTAGTAATGATTGTATTGTTGGCTAGTTTTTTTCCACTTGGCTGGTGGTTGTAGTAAAACAAATGTGGTTTAAGTGATATTAAGGTGGAACACAACATACTCTTTTTTAACTTTTTAAAAGAAATAACTTTGTGTATTTCTCATAAAATTAAAGGAATTAATACTGAAAATATAAATAAAGTGAATATATCAAATTCAAGTTCATTTTTTCAATGAATTAACATTTGTTGAATTTGTTGTTTCTTTACTTAGATAATTTTGCTGTAGCACTTTATTCTTGAAAAGTGTTCCCCTTAATGAGCACTTCCTTATGTTCAGCATATTTTGGTACAGAGGTATTCACAAAATTGAATTGATGGTATGAAAAAACTCCAGAAAACACAGATTTCTCATAACATGAAATATTGTAGAGTATATCATTGCAGTTTTGCATTTTCAATATTAAATAGATATATCTACTAAACTTCAGCTTTTCACTGCAAATATCTCCTCCCAATGTTTTACGTCTAAAGAGTTCAGAGATGGGATAAAGTATGGCAGCAACTATGAGAAGTATCAGACCCTTCATGCCAAAACCATTCATTCGTATGAGTTACTTCCTTCAACTCATTGTGATCCACTCAAATGAAGTACTTCAATGATCATATTAAAGTCTTACTTAAGTTGATGGGGTGATTAGATAACATAAGTGTTGCATTTGTGTTATGTATACATTTTCTATCCCCAAACACTCTGCTTAGTTAGTGGAGAGGGGAATAAATAAACCATATACTATGCTGACTCTAGGATAAAGGGAATGAATGAATGAATGAATTCCTGTATTTTCTTAAGTGGAACATAGGGCTTGCTGAACCATACAACCTCGAGGCCTGTAGGCAATGGGTTGAGGATCAGAGGTTTCATGAACAGAGAGATTCTGGGACGAGTGATCAGCTCATTGCCAGAAATGAAAGTACAAGAGAGATGAGATAAGAGGAAAGATAATGGAGCAATCAATGGTATGCTGGCTGGGGAAACCGGAGTACTTGGAGAAAACCTGCCCCAGCGAAATGTTATCCACCACAATTCTCATATTTGCGGTCACCTGGGATCGAACCTGGGCCGCCTTGTTGAGAGCCAAGTGATCTAACCACTCAGCCATGGCATGCCCTAAAGGGAATGAGGGGAAAGGGAATGAAACTGAGAACAGTGATCGAGTTGTAAAGAAATTTCTCTAGAAAGTTTTGAGTAGAAATTATTATACAATTTTTCTAGTTTTAGCCTAAAATTCCTTATGCTAACAGGGGTAACTTATTTTACCTCTTTGATACTCTATGTCTGCAAAGATGTCAGCAGATATTAAAAAGTGGTTCTAGTCCATCTATTCTGTCAATTGTTGCTTCCCAATGAGGATACAACATGAAATCTTGTTCTCCCCTAAGTGAACAATGTGAGGTATTGACTCAAAGTATTTATACCAGCTTGTATTTTCATGTGACTGTCCTTATCAGATAGCTGGGGGACTACTTGCCAACAAAGCAGAGCATTAGGTTCATTATTTTGCTTGTGGGCATCTCTATTAACAGTCATCAACCAGCCAGTTAAATGCACTTCACTTCAGAATGATTTATCAATATTCAACAACGAAAGGGCGCTGGGGTAGCGCATTGGTTTCATTTGCAATTCTCGTGTTGAGAGTCTGAGTTCAATTCCCAACTCTGGGGGTATCGATTTTAAGTCGGCTCTATCCACATCTTCACCTCTGTCTAGCTCATGTGAAGTGTCCCCTATGCCCAACGTGGTTCGGAGTCCACGGTATAAACTGTAGGTCCACTCACCTCACCGTTATCTTCGCTATCACCCTATCATTGGAGGTAATGGACACCGCCTTCTGGGTGCCTGTATCTGAGAAATGGGTCCAGTCATCATGCGGTGGAGCAAGGTTACCCAGAAGGCCAACGCTGCCATGTGGGGAATGTTGATATACATACATATTTCACAATGAACCGCGTAATTTAAAAACATGTTTTTTGGACATAGATGAATGCCAGCAGAGTAAAACAAAGATACTTTTCCTGTAAAGTAGCCTATAAAATTAGTACTATCTCATCTTACCCCTCACCTGAAAAGCTAAAATATTGACCCTTAGTTCTGCCAAGGGCAAGTATACATCAAACACATCAAGACTAGCAGAAAGTGAGTGAGAGCAATCTGTACTGTAAAAGTTAGAGGCAATCCTTATTTTAAACTTATATAACTTATTTGCTATAAGTATTGCTCAATTATAGTGTATTATTGTACTGCATAATTAATGCTTATGGTAGGACATCCCCTAGTAATATTTATCTTGACTAATTAAAAACAGTTTGTACTCTTATTTGCTTCACAACACAAATACATATTACTTTAGTTAAAGTGAAGAGTGGAAGCAGGTCTTTCTTGTTGTTTGCAGTATTCTCTCTGGTGGTGGAACTATAAACTTCACTGGTATAAAAAGCTCAAAATTAAGTGATATGGTGTGAAAACCCAATTACAAATTCTCAATTGCTTTATTTCTAAAATAAAAGTGAATAAATAAAATATTGACATGTTGCTTCACTTACATTGTTTTTCACTGTTTCTCACTAGTCGAGACTCAGCTTAAGATGGGAGCAGCAGCTCTTGAAACCTGACCTGTTAAAAACAGTGTAACTGAAGCAATGTGTCAATATCTTCTCGATTTACTTTTATTTTAACTTGTGCTTCACTGTCTCTATGCTTCTTTCAATTGTTATACTTTTCTTTACTTCTATTAATACACATAAACCTCACAGTTAAACAGAAGTACTGCTACCCTAGTTAAAAGGAGTTATTGGATAGAGTCAACATGAAAAATTCAATGCCATGGCTGGGATTTGAACCACGGATCTCATTTGACTCGTATATTTTCCCAGTAAACCACTAGGGGCTCTCGCATTCGAGATACACTGTTTGTGGCGACTTACTATCGTAAGTACTTGAGTCCCAGGCTTCATCATTTAACATTTAACGTTTGAGATCTGTGATTCAAATCCCGGTCATGGCATTGAATTTTTCATGTTGACTCTATTTAACAAAATCCTTAGCCTATATATGGCTAGTGTGAAGAAATGGTTAATTTCCATCAATTAACTAAAATAATGAGAGTTATTGGATACTCAATTTCAGAACCTTGCCATTAAAATTTGTGGCTAATTTGATATATTCTTATTTTAATAACAGATTGCTCTATAAATGTAAACTTGAGGTAGGCTTCAGCACAAAGGGTTTGAAACTTCTGTTATGAGAACATAAACAATCAAACTGTGTTCACTTCATTGTAAATAACCATCTGTTCCAACATATTCTAAATTACAGATTTGATTTAAGGAAGTTAGTTATTTTGTCAGTCTCTCATTTGCAATGCATTTCATTTTAGGCCATTTATAATCAAATGTTATGCATCTAAAATATATTTTGCATAAAGCTATTCAAAAATAACATTTTGTAGAATTATATTCTGTATTAAAAGCTAATATTGTAAATCTTGCAGACCTTGTAACTCCAGCTTTGCTATTGTTACACCATCTTCAGAAGGTGACTTGAGGTGTGTTAATGAACTCTTATGAATACTATTTTTATAATTCTTAAACTTTCAGTATAAAATCTCTTCAACAATTTTTCACTAGGTAATTTTGAAACTGCAGATAACCAACTAAAACAGAGATTCACAAACCATTTTGACAGTAAATATTGGTAAAGTGGAATCACTTTCCCAAGATGTGTTTTGGGATTATTTACACAATGAAAATTAAACTAGTCAAATATATGAGTGTTTGGAGGAATTTAGTTACAGTGACGTCAAAATTAATCAGAAAAACTATTTGTAGTCTGTTTATTGACACTTTTTTTCACTTACGTTTTCATATTATTGAAGGATTAGTTTCAAAAACCATTGTTCCCATTGCCTCCATTTAGTTGGAGAGAGGTTGAAAGTGGAGGCAATGGCTCCTGAAACTAGTCCCTCGATAATATAAAAATGTGTGGGCGCCGGGGTAGCGCGGTGGTTTCGTTCGCGGCTCCCGTTCTAAGGGTCCCGAGTTCGATTCCCGGCTCTGGGGTTGGCGATTTTAAGTCGGCCCTATCCACGCCTTCACCTCTGTCTAGCACACGTGAAGTATCCCCTATGCCCAACGTGGTTCGGAGTCCACGGTAAAAACTGTAGGTCCTCTCACCTCACCGCCATCTTCACTATCACCCTATCATCGGAGGTAATGGACACCGCCCTCTGGGTGCCTCCACCTGAGAAATGGGTCCGGTCATCACTTGGTGGGGTGAGGTTACCCCGAAGGCCAAGGTTGCCATGTGGGGAGTGTTAGTAACTATATAAAAATGTAAGTGATGAAGTGTTAATAAACCAACTACAAATAGTTTTTCCAGTCAAATATTTTCTTGTGCATTACTCACCTAACAAAATTATAGTTATATTCTGTGTGAATATATGGTAATAGAAAGTAAGAAAAGAAATACTCTCAGTGAAAGAAATACTGTCACTTTAATTCATGATGTGTATTTGCTTAACTTACAACCAAGGAGGAGTAAATGCGATAGATAAGGGTATATTGGAATAGCTGTAGCTAACAAACTATCGCCCGCCTCGGTAGCATAGATGGTAGCTAGCATGTTTACCTCATGTTCAAGAGGTTCTGAGTTCGAATCTCAGTCAGGGTGAATTACCTGGATAAGGCTTTTTCCGGGGTTTTCCCTTATCCTGATAGATGGTTGTCCGGTAACTAAGCTCTATGGACCCTGGACTCATTTGAGCATCATTTCACCCATTTCATCCGGGGTTTTCCCTTATCCTGATAGATGAATGTCCGGTAACTCTAAGCTCTATGGACCCTGGACTCATTTGAGCATCATTTCACCCACTTCATTCATCATCCGATATGACTTAATGTTGGAGGTCGTAAATTACACACATAAAAAAGGTAATGAACTGTCTCTCCTGCACAAATGATTCATCAGAAATACTGCCATTTCATTACATTAGAGAATCTTGAAGATGCCAACAGCATTTACCAGCAGAGTCAAAATTCAAAATTATTAACCAATCTTTAAGCAATATCCAATGTCTTATATCAAATACAGAAGAATAGGTTTTATTTTCTTATATCTATTATGAATCCAACAAGATACTATACCTCGGCCGTTCTATCTCTGGCTCTGACATTTCTCAAGAGGGGGAAGCAGTCTGTTGCCAGTTCTTTAGCGGGAATTTCAAGCAGAGGAACAATGCGTATTTTAAATATTTCATGTATTTGCATATTTCACGAACCAGTAGCCATATTATTATAATAGCGATAATAATAGGACTTACGAACACTAAAGATCGGAATTCACGCACGAAAAATATACCAAAGAAAGTTCACCAGTGCAAGCCGCTATTAGGCCACGTGGCTCAAACAAATTTAAGCTGGCAACACGGTGTTGGGTTCGGGAGCCACGCCTACCAGCGACAATGCTGATTGGCGCTAGCAGACAGTTTTATCTTCCTGACCACGACACCGGATATAGAGGCTCCCAGTACTACCAACAGATGCAGTTAGTGTGTGTATGAAAGGTGTGAATGAAATATTCGAATAGAGTGGTGTTGTAATAAATCTCTTGCATTATGATGAAATTGTAAATTGTATTTCAGTGTTTTAATGTTAATATAGTCCTATATTTTCATTCTAAAGATAATTTTGAGGATATGTTTTCAATTGCTCATTACTGTATGTTGGTACTATTAGGTTTCCCCTTCCACCTTTTACAGTTGCAAAACATCAGAGCCGGAGATACAACGGCCGGACAGTAACAAATTTAATTGCCGTTTCTTACAAAACTGAGGAAAGCAATGCAACTGATAACATTTTTACACAGATAGTAACGTGCATGGAGAGTATCCTGACCATTCATTCCTTTCAGTTTATGCAATATTGCCAAATGATGATGTATGGGTACTCAAAGCAGTCTTACAAAAATGCTTAAATTATTATAACCATCTGTGCAATATAAGACTTTGAAATGAGGATAACATTTGACTTAAAAGTTTGTTCTGATGAGCTACATTAAGACTTTGCTTCTTTCATCTCAAACATACATGACAAAGTGCAAGAATTAGAATTTCAAAGGCTTAAAGTAATCGTAAAGATGATATCATCTGAAAAGCTTTTGGATACGCTTCAAGCTTGTATTGATAATGCTGTGACATCCAGCTCTATCGTGCATAAGACAAGCAGTAGGGTTGGAGCTGTAGTCAAATTGAGAATGTTGTAGACATATTCCATGCTATATCTGACACAATTCCAAGGCAACTTGAATCATATTTGAACAATTTAATTCCATGATCAGGACCCAAAGTATGGTCTTTGACTCTCTGCACCAAAGCTCTAACCATTTGAGCTACCATGAATTAACACTACAATGGTTCCAATGTATAAGGACTATGATACAATGAAGCACAAAATTAATATAATTTTGAGTCAAACTAATACTCAATGCTCCACTTATTGCTAGTATTTACCTAGAATGCATTTCGTTAGGATCTTCCTAACATCATCAGCTGTTGTCGACTAATGGACGTTGGTTTGGTGAATTCATTGGAGGCGATAGGTGCGTCTCTGTCGGTATCTTGATCAACTTTAAGTTTGGCTTTTCTTCAAAGGTAGTTTCAAAATTAAACAATTTTCTTTCATATTTGTTCATGAAGATTTTTTCCCACATGGTTAATGCAGCTGGACCTTCGACACTTTTTAATAAGTGGATTTCTCGTTCTGTATCATGATTCTCCTTACAAAAATGGTACGCTACCGCCGATTTATCAATTTCCTTGTTCCTGATGTTCCTAAAATGCTCTTTAAGCCTAATGTTCAAGTTCCTTTTTGTTTTTCCAATATAAAAGTTGTCACAGCCTTTGCAGTTTATCCGATACACACCTGATTTTTTTTGTCTGTGGGTATCTCCTTTGTATTATGTGATTTCAAAAGGTGTTTTACACTAAATTTGTTCTGTGGGGCCGAAGTAATATTGTGCTCTTTAAAGACTTTTTGGAGAAACTGATATAGAATGAGAAATTCACTTACTAAAAAGTGTCCAAGGTCCAGCTGCATTAACCACATGGGAAAAGATTTTCATAGAGAAATATGAAAGAAAATTGTTTAATTTTGACACTACCTTAGTTCATCAAGATACCAGCAGAGACAACAGCTGATGATGTTATAACGAAATGTGTTCTAGGTAAATACTAGCAATAAATGGAGCATTGAGTATTAGTTCGACTCAAAATTATATTACTACAATGGTTAATTAAAAATAAACCAGAAATTTTAAACACTTGCAGTTTGAGTTTATAATATGTGTAACTTTTGAGATTGTCTTGAAGACTTACCAGTATGCTTAAATAAAATGAGAGGATTTAATGTATCAATCTCAATGTATCAGGTATCTCGCTATGGTAACTTTAGCAGTCATAGTAACAACATCCTCATAAACTGATTCCAATTCCAGCTAAACTTTTCAAGTCTGATTCAAATTTTCCAATTTACTGTGTACACACTGATAGTATGTTTATATATTTTAAATTCAGTATTAATTTCAGTAAAATTTGAAATATACAATAATAATGATTGTTTTGGAGTTACAAGATTTGCAGTCAATGGTTAGAATAAAATGTCTCACATCTTCTGCTCTGGATCTAGGTGTGGGCAATCAGCATTACTTCCATTTTCTAGAAGCTTTCACAACAAATGAGGAATTCTGAAAATAATTGGAGAATGCACAACTGGTATGTCATGTAGATTGTTACAATTTCATTTTATGTAAACTATCACAAAATTACAACTTTCTAACACTGTTTGAAGAAACATACACATTTGTACGCTACAAGCTTACGTTATTGCAACAGACAAATTTTTTTACTTTACTAACTACCATAGTTGGCAAAATCCCAGTCTTAAAAGTTATGCACCCTTTAGGTTTTTAGGTTTTCAGGTGTCAGGTGAAAATTGTTGTTTACTTTGAAAGGTAGAATTCAAACGATGGCACTGCATTTTTCAGTTGTAATTCTACCTTACAAAGTTCGTCCACACACGGATTGCATGTGTTAAAACAATCAATCATCAATGATTGACCTTACAAATGGATACTGATGTTAATATTTATCCATGTAAAATGTTAGTAAAAGTTTTTAAGTAGCAGGTAAATATTTATGAATTAACTACAAATAAAATCCATTTATTGTGAATCTAAGTTGACTTAAAATACATTAAAGAATGTATTACAATAAGCACTGATAAAACAAACAAGCAAAAAAACTTCTGAATATATTTTTTCTCCACATTACCTTATCTGGCTAGTTCTTAGCCTCAGCTAAAATACTTTTAACCTGAACACAATTACAAAACAGATTTTGTGTGGAAAAGTTCTGAAACTTTAATGTTATACCAATATCACAATGACAAGAATGAATGACTGGGACTTTGTGGCAGTATCCAAATTAAATGTCTTTGACCATATACAGAAATAAAAATTCATATTTTAATTTTTTCTTTTTCTGAACTAGTCTGCTATGCCATTAAAATTATTTAAACTATTACTGTGGCTACTACTTTGTAAATTCTAGGGATTATTAGATTGTTCAAATAAATATGAAACAAGCATAAATTGTATACAAATATCGTAATTTGTAACTTAAAAAAACCTTCAATTATCTAATAAGAAATGAAGACCGTATTTCTTACAAATTGTAATCCCAGCAGAAGACAACCCCCACATTTAAATTCATCACAAAATCAACAGATGGCAGCAGCAACTCCAGAACTACCCATCCCACTGGATCAAGCTTTAGTCACATTAGAGCCGATGATGCAAACAATAGTTTGCAAAACATGTCCTCAATATAGATACGTAAGTGAAGCTGATGTGTAATAAATACGACTCATCTATAATTTAATAATTATTTAGCTTCACTGTGGTGTTCCAATACAGTTAAATTTCGATAAGTGAAGTTTTTCAGGTTACAAATTATTATATTTGTATAAATTTGTTTGCTTCACTGTCAATAGCTTCATATTTTACGTATTTAAGCAAAAATTGCTTTATGCATTTCTTTGATTCACATTTTTCATACTGATGGTCAAGAGTTCGATATCCAGCTGTCAGAGGTAATTTCAAGTCATCCCTAAACAGGCAGTAATCGTGGTTAAAGCTAGAGATTCCTTGTTTCATTGCCGTCCTATGGTAATTGACACTGCCCAGTTAATAAATGCTCCAGTCAATATTGATACAATGCAGTTGCCCTTAAGATCAATGACCATATTCAGATTTTTTAAAAGAACAATATAAATACTTATACAATAAATTAATAATCAATTTGGTATAGATTGTTATACTGTATTAGGATCTGTACAGTATAAAATTATAGAAATGAATTGAAAATTTTAGTAAAGAAAGATTACATCTTTATTAGAATACTTTTTGTGCAAATGTTTGAAAAAGCTTCACTTTTTTTCCAAGTGCATTTTACCCACTCCCCCAAAAAGAACCATTGGTCTCTTTATTAATGGGGAAGTTGTCCCAAACCTGCTAATTACCTGTGAAGAAAATATTGCCTTACAAATAAAGAAGTGATTTTTTAAAACAGTTTTTTTAAAGTTTATTAACTTTTAATTAGCAGTTATCAGTTAAATGTAACAGTATTTGTAATACTGAAAGTGCTTTACAAAATCACAGCTGTGCATGTTTTTGTTAAAAATTGCTTTTTAAAGCTTTCATATTGATAGGAGATTGATTGATCAATCAGCTACACAATTTTAGAAAGATTGTTATTCTGATAAGCAGCTGTTGAGCGAGTGATATGCAGATATGTTCTCAGTACATGGCATCCTTGATACATCCAGTATATGGAGAGTGCTTGATTCCAAATGTGTGGGACGGAATGTTATCTAATCTCACCTGAAACAGCAACAACATCCAAACTGGTTAAAAAAAGCCTTCTTACATCTGAGCTCTTAGTTGGTGATTGTGATGCCACTTTATCTACCAACTATCGGTAGTAAGAAAAAGAAATTATTGTACTCTATCAAAAAATTTGATATCAAAATTTCATTACAAATGCATGTTTTGAACTTCTCTGAAGCCGCTCTCCCAAAAAGCCATTTTAAAAAGATAAAAAGAATGTAAGAGGGTGAGTCAAATGAAAACCTTAAATTTTTAATAACAAATCAAAATTTTGTGCAGTTATCCTGTAAGTTGGTAGGCATGCTACAAACAGCATGCAGAACGGCCTGTAGGTGGCAGCATAGTGCAGATGCACACATACTGTCGCAATATCAATATAAAGATGGCCGCCCCACTTGCGACTTGCACCAGGTAAGAACAGCATTCTGTTATTCGGTTTTTGCGTAGTGAAGGTGTGAAACCTATTGAAATTCATAAAAGAATGAAGGTTCAGTATGGTGATGCATGTTTGTCACAGCAGCAAGTCTAAAAATGGGGGTAGGAAGTTTGCAAATGGTGTGACTTCAGTGGAAGATCCTCCACGTCCAGGTCAAGCACAACAAGTTGTGACTCCACAGAACATTGCAGCAGTTGAAGCCATAGTGAAGGAAAACAGCTGAGTGACACTGAATGACATTGCACCATGTTTACAGATTATTCATGGGTCAGCACACCACATTGTGCATGATGTACTCCTGTTTCACCAAGTGTCTGCAAGATTGGTGCCCCGACAGCTGACTCCTGAAATGAGAGAACGATGTGTTGATGCTTGTGAAGAACTTCTTCGGTGCTTTGAACGGGAAGGTGATGGCTTCCTTGCTTCCTGGGGATGAAACCTGGGTTCACTTCTAGCAACCGGAAATGAAGAGAGCGAGCAAGGAATGGCGCCATTCATCATCACCAAAACCAAAGAAGTTTTGAACAGAACCACCAGCAGAGAAGGTTATGCTGACTCTCTTTTGGGACGAAAAAGGCATCAGTTTGGAGCATCACATGCCTAGAGGGACCACTGTCACCAGTGCATCATACACAGATCTCCTAAAAAGTCATCTGCGGCCTGCAATCAAATCAAAGCGACGTGGATTGCTGTCAGCAGGTGTCCTTTTGCAACATGACAATGCAAGGCCCCACACTGCCCGTGCAACAGTTGCAACAATCACAAACCTGCATTTTGAGTGTCCTCCTCATCCACCATACTCACCAGACCTTACCCCAAGTGATTTCAATATGTTTGGACCACTCAAAGACGCAAAGGGAGGAAAGAGGTTCCGTTCCGATGAAGAGGTACACCACGTGGGGCATGAATGGTTGTGCGGACTACCAAAAGAATTTTTTTCCAAAGGCATTTATGCACTTTGTAAGCACTAGAGGACTTGCATTGAGCATGGGGGAGATTATGTTGAAAAGTGATACAGCTTTGTACCACTTCTGTACAATAAATAATATTTAAAAAAATATTTAAGGTTTTCATTTGACTCACCCTCGTATATTGTCCATCTGTGAACAGAATAACTCAAAAATGAAATCTCCTAAATACCAAACTTTGTTTGAAAATGGAAATTAATTGTTCTTTCACACTAGCCATGTGTAGGACGCACTATGAAAGGGTAGAACCAGACTGAAAACTTCAATGCCATAGCCGGGATTTGAACCACGGATCTTCTGGTCTCCGTCCAGCCGCTCTAAACCATTGAGCTACTATGGCCAACATACCAACATGGCATTAAATTCTCCAACTGACTCGTGTTTCTTCTGGTAAACCACTATGAGTTCACATAAACACATGAGACAACTACCTTAATGGCGACTTACTATGCTGTAAGTACTTTAAGACCTGGGTTTTATAGTTCGGACCACTATTAGATACAATTAATGGAAATTAATTGTTCTTTTACACTAGCCATGTTTCAGACAGAACATGGACCTTCTTTTCAAAGATATGTTTTGCTTAGTGGATCTCAAAACATGTATTTTGTGTGAAATTTTTATATTAAAATTTTTAAAGAATACAATACCTGCTGTGCACAGCATAGATAGCTGCTTAGAATGGTTTAATTTTGAAATGAATATATTATTGTTTCTTGTTCTTTTTCCTCAACCGAAGATCCAATCGGGAATTATTATTCCAGAATATTTAACATTAAGACATATTATGAACTTAATTATAACCATTTTAAATGGACACAAGTTTTTATTTAACTGGAAAATCCCAAAATAGAAGGAGATATCAATGCAATTAATATCCTATCACTAGGATGTCAGAGAGAGAATGTATAAAATCTGTAATCCAGAGCATTAGCAAGCAACAACTTAAGTAAGGACACATATACCCTGAGAGAAAGGGGTCGAAATGTTGGCTATCTTCACATTCAATTAGTGCTCACTTCTCCTTAGAACAACCATCTTGGGAGCACTGAGTTAATGATCGTTTAAACGACTTCAGGAAACAGGAGGATTAATCATTGGCTACGCTGATGACACAACAATTATTGTAGCAGGGAATACAGCATCTGAATTGCAAAGTAATGCAAATGCACTGTTAGAGATGGTTATTACATCCCTGGAAAAATTAGGAATGGCACTAAATACAAAGAAAAGAGAGTGGATGCAGATTAGTATAAGTAACAAAATGCAGGTAAGTATCTCCTTGAAAATAAAAAGCGAGCAAATCAGGCAAGCTGGTGAAATAAATTTTTAGGACTAGTAATAGATAACAATCTGAAATGGAACAGACATTTAGAAAAACTTTCTAAAAAACTCAATAGGGGTATATATATTCTAAAACAGGTTAAACAAATCATGGATGAAGATAGTACAACACAAGTATATTACGCATTTATGCACTCACATTTGAGCTATGGGATTATTTTATGGGGATCAGCAGGGAGGAAACATATATAAAAAATATTTAGACTACAGAAAAGAGCGATAAGAGTTCTTAAAAATATCAAAAAAAAGAAACACCTGCAGAACGGCATTTAAGAAATTATGTATGCTAATGCTACCTTGTCTATATATATATATATAAAATATGCTGTAACCTCACATAAAGAAGACAAAAATACAAGTATCCATGAACATAACACAAGAAAAAAAAAAAAGAATATTACTTTAGAAATAGACTAAGAGGCTCATTACAAATGTATTGAAAGTAAGGCAAAAGATTTATACAATCATTTACCTCACTGGATTAAAGAAATAGGGAAAGAGCAAATAAAATCTTATCTCATTAAGAATGCTTTCTATATAATAGAAGAATATAAAAATTGCAAAATCAAATAATGGTTAAAATTGTAAATATAGATAGTAGCACCTCTCCATTGTAACTAACTTTATGTGTACTTCACATGACGAAACCTTGTAAAACTATTACAACTGGTGAATAAACAATCTCAATCTCTCTCTCTTTAATGCTTGCAGGTTCTATGGCAAAATGTTACTTATTTGTGAAAGATCAAGTACTTTCTTATGGAGCATATAATTCTAAGCCTTGTATTAACCTATTATCTCAGTTTACAGCAGGCAGCTTCAACTCAATGCACTGTGACATCATATTCTTCTGCCTGATGCCCAAGCCTGTGGAAGTGGGCAGAGGTAACAAGTTGACCAGTGGCAGAATAACTAAGATTTGCAAGATCACAACCTTAGAATGTCACCATTTCTAACTCATAAGCCACCACTGCACACTCACATCCAGGGCTGCTGCACTCAAATAATCAACTGTGACACGCTTACTGCTTCCTAGCACAATATCCGGACCTTGCCCACTGCTCATATTTCTGTGAATTGAGGCTGCCTGATTTACAGTATGCACTCTGAAAATGGTTTGTAGCATGCTATTGTTTAATGCCTATCAAGGACATTCTGTATCCAAAACACCATCTTACTGCAACAAGGATTGTCAGCACCAGACTGTCCTACCAGTGTATAAATGTGTTTACATTTTGTTAGCTGAAAATGTTTTCAGTTGAACAGTATGTCTTTTCATTAGAGAATGTTTTTAGAGAAGATAGTAAATATACAGAAAAAAATTAAACAAAAATTTACAGAGCAGTCTCCAAAATCAAAATTACTTTTCTGAGTTACTGTTTACAATTTCATAAATAAATTTTGTGAGATAGGTTTTATTCATGATGCTGCAAAAACTGGTAGACTCTGACATTTCTTCTGAGATGCTGCAAAGTTAACAATGTATGAAAATTATCCGAAAATAATAGAGGAGCTGAAATTTTTTAACAATAAAATTAAATACATGAATTGGTGCATTAAAAGATTGGCGACATCTTCAACACCTTCTGTGAATCGGTAAGTTAACCAATTTTTATTTATTTGTTTTTAGTTCCTACTGCTTTTAACAAATTCATTCTGATTGGTCCACCATTTATACTGAGCAGGATGACTCAGGCGACTTCATCTGTTACCTGCATTTGGGAGGTCCGGGTTCAATTCTATGGCCGACCTACCTTACACTACCTGAAAATCCTGTCTCTCCAATTCTTCTCCATTATCATTTCACATTATCCCTGATCTGGTGGTCTCTTTCAGGGTAGAAGTGTCGGCGGATGTCTTGGCATTACATGGAAGGATGATATGCTCTTAATAAAACTTCCTCCTCTAGTACGATCTCTAGTCTCTGAACCCGGTCAGGTGGCGCCATTTTCAGACCACAGTTAGGTTGGGATGCCAGTTATACTGGCCTGCTGGGGAGTTTCCAACTGATAAAGTGTAGGGACCCTGCCCTCTACACTGTCATGGCTCCTTGGACAGCTGCCCTCTGACTCCTCTCGTTTCATCCTTCCTCCCAGGGATGCCCCATTTTGTGGCATAGTTACAATAGACAAAGTATGGATCTCAGTGCCAAATCACCTCCATAGCATAGTCTACTGCAGTCCAGTCCAGTCCACATTGCAGCATCACAAATGATTGGATTCCGTGTTACCACTATATTCCCATATTTTGGTATTTCATCACTGTGGAGGGACTTAAAGATTATTATGTCAATTCAGGCAAGATTTTGGTCTATTGTTCCCAAATGCTGTTGTATTTATCACATTAATTTGTTGTTGACATAATTAAATGAATGTACTCTTATACATTCAACCACTCAGTGTGCATGTCAGGTGCTCACATCAGCAAACAGCACATGGCTAGCAAATGTCAATCACCAACTAAGCTTATACATATAATATATTAATAGCTTGAAACATTTTACACACTTAGGGTACAAGTAATCATATATGTAGTGCACCCTAAAACCTATTCTACCACTACTTTGCACTACAACTTGCAACATAAAATGCTGTAGCAGTATATCAAATGATGAGTAATGAATGAAAATGAAAATATTTGACACTTCACATTCACTTGACCTTTTCTACTATTATTACTGACTTTTCTCTTTTCAAAATGCTATTCTTAAAAAGTTATTCTTCTGTCCACTTTATGTTAACTGAGATAAACATTTACAGATATGTTTTGAATATACATTTTGCTGTAAAAAAAGGACATGAAGGCCGAAGCAATATTAAATGTATAGAATTTTCTGTTGAGCTTACAGTTGAATGAGCAGTTAATTAAGGGCACTGTGGTACTGGAAGGTAAGGGAGAAATAGCAGCAAGGTGACCTTTAACCCACAAGAACACTATCAGGAGCTGGCCGTTGAGTGCAGAGCTCTAAATTGATGCATTATTGTGATTTTCCATTGGCTAATGGTTACAACTTATCTTCTAATTGTCCATAGGATAGGATACTGGAGAGTTGGAAATTAATTGTTCTTTCACACTGGCTGTGTGTAAGCTAAAGTATGGACAGATAGAGTCAGACTGAAAAATTCAATGCAATAGCTGGGATTTGAACCACGGATCTTCTGGTTTCCGTCCAGCCGCTCTACCATTGAGCTACTATGACCAACGTGCCGACAATGGTTACAACTTATCTTCTAATTGTCCATAGGATAGGATACTGGAGAGTTGGAAATTAATTGTTCTTTCACACTGGCTGTGTGTAAGCTAAAGTATGGACAGATAGAGTCAGACTGAAAAATTCAATGCAATAGCTGGGATTTGAACCACAGATCTTCTGGTTTCCGTCCAGCCGCTCTACCATTGAGCTACTATGACCAACGTGCCGACATGACAAATTCTCCAACTGACTCTTGTTTTTCTCGGTAAACCACTTAAGGAGTTTTCATAAACACATGAGACAACTACCTTAATAGCAACTTACAACGTGTAAGTACTTTAAAGCCCGATCTTTTATAGTTAAAAACTTTTAGGTCAATTAATGGAAATTAAATGTTCTTTCACACTGGCTGTGAGTAGGCTCAAGTATGGAAAGATAGTCAGACTGAAAAACTCAATGGCATAGCCGGGATTTGAACTATGAATCTTCTGGCTGCCGTCCAGCTGTTTAAACCCTTGAGCTACTATGGCCAACGTGCTGATATGACATTAAATTCTCCGACTAACTCGTGTTTTTTCCGGTAAACCATATAATTACTTTCCATTAATTGACCTAATAGTGGTTAACTATTAAGTGGTTTACACGAGTCAGTTGGAGAATTTAATATCATATTGGCACATAGGCCATAGTAGCTCAATGGTTAGAGTGGCTGGATGCAGACCAGAAGATCCGTGGTTCAAATCCCGGCTATGGCATTGAATTTTTCAGTCTGACTCTATCTTTCCATACTGGAGAGTTACTACACAAATTCACAGACATTCTGCCTATATCTTATGGTATCATTCATCTTCAGTATTTTTGGTTGACATATATTTGGCTAGAGAGAGGGAGAAGGAGATGCTCTCAGCTTTTCAAACTATCCAGAACTATTATCAGCACAAAGCTAAAAATCTCCAGTATTCCTCTTCCTTCTGCGTTCATGTAAACTTTCTAGAGCAACTGCTGGCTCTGTTTTCCTGTTTTCTCAATGAGTACTTGCAGTATGAGGGGAAGTAGCAGTTGAAAACCTATTTGTAGTTGGTTTTTACACTCTGTCACTTACATTTTTATTTTTTAAAGGACCAATTTCGGGAGCTGTTGCTTACATTTTCAACCTCAAAGGTCCAACTATTGTCCATTGTTGCCAGTAGTCTTCTCTCTGGTGGTGGCACTATGAACTTCTTTATCAAATGATCAACTGGTGGTATTTCAAGGTTTATTACTCAGTCTTTATATTTCCATATTAAGATGTTCTCCCACATTGTCACTTTGTTTTGGTTTGTCACCACTTTTAATAATTTTGAATTTGGAGCTTTAAAATACTACCAGTTGATAATTTGATGAAGAAGCTCCACCACAGAGAGAAGACAGCAGATAACAATAGACGATCATCAAACCTTTGAAGCTTAAAATGGAACGGGGTAGAGTCGCATAAGAGCCGACGATGCGAACGATGGTTTGTGAAACATGTCCTCAAATTAGGTACGTAAGTGAAGCTGATGTGTAATAAATACGACTCATCTATAATTTAATAATTATTTCGCTTCACTGGTGTTCCTATACTGTTAAATTTCGATATATTGCATTGATATATTTTAAAAAGAACAAAATTAACTGCACGAATCTAATTTAGGAGAAGCAAGTAAAAGAATTAGTTTAGATAACTTCCCAAAAGGATTTTGGAAGATAATTAGAACTTAATTTGAGGAGGTAAACAAGTGAAATTTGTTGTCATATATGAGAAAAACTCCTTGTTACTACACTGTTGTCCAAAAGTTAAGCTTAATTCAGAAAACAGAGAACTGAAAGGGAAAACAGTGACCAAGCATCATTAAACATTACCATAGTATGTGTTTCCCCTTACTGTGTCTGAGACGTTAATGGGTTCACACTTCAAAGGTCAACAAAACCAGAGCAGAAAACCAATACCAGAGTGTCAGACCCTGTGCTTGGCCCATTCGTTATTGTTACCAGGAGCGTATAATGCTATCATGCAATGCCAAGACACCCGCCAACACTTTCTACCCTGAAAGAAACCACGAGATGAGAGATGATGTCAAATGATAATGGAGATGAAATGTAGGGAAGGAATTAACCTTAACTCCCAAAAAAGTCCATGGGTCCGGTAGATTGACCACAGGAATCAAACCCAACCTCCAGAATGTGGGCTACAGATGAAACTGCCTGAGCCATCCTGCTTGGTTAAGATGGAGAAAGAAAAATAAGGGATAAATGAATGAGAAGTTTGAAGGAGCACTAAAGTAAACATAGAGGAATTGTGGAAGTTCTTTACAATACATAGAGCCTAGGAGAGCTCTAGTATAGTAGTACCAGATTTTCTTTTGAATTTGTTATCTGTACTTTGTAGCTTAATAAAAAATTATTGTATTATATACAAAAACTCTCATGATTAATTTCCTAGCTTTTGTACAAATATGAACTCTCAATTTTTTTTAAAATTATAAATATTGTTTTATCAGGAGCAATGAGCTACAAAACTGTTTCAAACAAAGATATGGTCCAATATCTTCTACAAAATTGCACCTCTTAACTGGATTATGATTATGAATAGATGAGTTACATAAATGTCTGAGCCACAGCAAGCTTGCACTAATATGCATCTAAGTAGCAGCATGCAAGCATCAGTGAGAAGTACATTACCTAGTGCATCATGACCTTTTACGGCTTCGTCTACGAGACCTTAGGTATTCTTCATATTGAGAGTGTTTGATGCGGAAGGAATAGGCAGGAGATGTAGGTAAGTGTATTTTCACCTGCAGGGAAGCAATAGGATGGAGACATAGGTTACACTGCTCTAAACAAGACGAGATAGTGTGCATCAAAATTACATCACTTTCTTTGCTGCTATAATTTACTTTCATGTCTATCTTACAATTTTGTATTATACTACTTATTAATTCTGACAAATATTTTATAAATGGGTTTCAGTACTCATTTTCCTGTCACTATATGTATGATGAACTTAAGAGTCATCAAGAAAGATATCCATGATTTTGAAATAAAATAACTAATATAATTTTGAGTCGAACTAATACTCAGTGCTCAACTTATTGCTAGTATTTACCTAGAATACATTTTGTTAGGATCTTCCTAACATCATCAGCTGTTGTTGACTAATGGACGTTGGTTTGGCGAACTCATTGTAGGCGATAGGTGCGTCTCTGTCGGTATCTTAAACAATTTTCTTTCATATTTCTTTATGAAGATTTTTTCCCACATGGTTAATGCAGCTGGACCTTGGACACTTTTTAATAAGTGGATTTCTCATTCTATATCATGATTCTACTTCCAAAAGTGGTACACTACCGTCAATTTATCTATTTCTTTGTTCCTGATGTTCCTAAAATGCTCTTTAAGCCTAATGTTCAAGTTCCTTTTTGTTTTTCCACATTGGAAAAATTTTAGGAATTTTAGGAACATTAGGAACAAAGAAATAGATAAGTCAGCGGTAGCGTACCATTTTTGGAAGGAGAATCATGATATAGAACGAGAAATCCACTTATTAAAAAGTGTCCAAAGTCCAGCTGCATTAACCACGTGGGAAAAAATCTTCATAAAGAAGTATGAAAGAAAATTGTTTAATTCTGACACTACCTTTGAAGAAAACCCAAGCTTCAAATTCATCAAGATACAGACAGAGATGCACCTATCGCCTCCAATGAGTTCACCAAACCAACGTCCATTAGTCAACAACAGCTGATGATGTTAGGAAGATCCTAACGAAATGTGTTCTAGGTAAATACTAGCAATAAGTGGAGCATTGAGTATTAGTTCTACTCTAAATTATATTAAAATAACTAAATTTGTATATTATGTTGTAAACACTAAAACATAAGGAACACCTACATTTTCATAACCTAGAAAGTTTTGATATGAGCTGCCTTAGTTCAACAGCAAACATCTAACAAGGGACACCTTTAACTCAAACTCTTGGAACCGAACGAAAACATGTTCAAGATCTTCTCGGGAAATAAGTGAAACATGACAGGAGCGTACATCTCTCTCATCATCATGTATAACATGCACACTCATATATATGAAAGGACTTTTTGGTAAACATTTTTTTTGAGTTTGAGAATTTCAAAATGTTTATTTTCAGTGAAATCTTGATATCACATTTTTAGGTGGAATGCAATACTTTGTCTACCTGCACAAAGTGATAGAAAAGATAACAAAGATATTCTGAATAATATGTAGTAACAAACGCAGGATTCGATTGCCTCATTTTTATTTTTCAAAAAAAAATTAAAATGAAAGATAGGTTGGCATAACGTGATGGCAAACATTTGCTCCTATCTAATAAATTATTAAAATTAGGAACCATGTGTATACAATGTTTTTGCTTATTTTGATGCACACTATCTCCTCTCCAATACTCATTAGAATCTTTCCTTAGGAAATGTATATACATATAGTTATTTATAAAGCAGGCATTCACATCTCATACAACATGTATCTATAACATTGAAAAATTATTGCTCTTATCATAACAGATTATTAAATATTAGTCCATGCTTTCATTACACTAATCCATACAAGTTAGTTGATGTTACAGAGCCTTCATTGGATATGTGGCTGCATAATGAAAAATTTTTGACACTGGGAAGCATATTACAAGAGCTGTAAATAAAGTACTGGCAACTTAGTCCAAACACATGCAGGAAAGTGGGTATGTGCCAAAAAGATATGGGAGTAAACAGGTGACTATTGTCAATGTGTAGTGTGCATTTGAGGGACATCCAGTTGGGAGGGTGTTGTTACTGTGTAGTGTTGCAGTGAACAGTATCAATTTCACTGCTCTAAAGCATGTTCACAATAGGCGATCAGCATTCATAGATTAAAATTGAGGTTGCCCATGGAAAAATATGGAATGTTATTGAGGATTACGGGAAGCCTTTGGCAAGAATGCATTACCATATAGAACAGTTGTACAATGGATCAAGGTGTTTAGTACGCATTTCTGCAGCATACTGTTACCATTGATGAGACACAGACATGAACCTATGAGCCTGAATTAAAGCATCAGTCGAATGAATGGTGTCATCCTTATTCACCATGTCTACAAAAAGTTTGACAGAAACCCTATAGGGTGAAGCTTATACTGATTGCGGCATTCGACTACAAGGGTGTTATTATTACGCATGCTGTGCTTGAGGGATAAACTGTCAACAGGGATTACTATATGCGCACGATAAGTTGAGCGATTGGGTTCCAAGTACTCGTTTGGTAAGTTTCGTCTAACTCCGTAAACACAGATGTCTAGTGGCTAATACACTAAGCTTTCACATGTACGCCATACTTCGTTTTGAGCAATTTTGAGGTTAATTAGCCAACCAGTTTACAACAAATGTATATTGTGGATGTTATGGCTCTCGAAAGGGGACAGTATTATTCATCTACCTCTGTATAACTGTGATATGAATGCAATTGAACTGGCATTGCAAGAAGGTCGAAGTGAAATATTGGAAAAATGATGGTGTAACAGAAAATGCAATTGATGAAATTATCGTCAACGCATCAGAGGATTCGAGCGATGAAAGCGATGCACCGGACTCGAAGAATCACAAAGCGAATGAGTACTTATAACTCATCAAATTTATTTTCTATTTGTTATATATATAAAGAGTTACTATATAAATATACAGGTTATCGGATTGAGTTCAATCTACTATTTGTCCACATATCTCACACTTGAGGCACGTATCCTCGCTAAACTTACACGCTATTTTGCTGAATGTGTTTTTCCAGGTTGACTGCACTGCAGAAACAGAAGAGCATTATATCGAGATTCAACTGTATTGGAACACCACAGTGAAGCGAAAAATTATTAAATTTTAGATGAGTCGCATTTTTTACACATCTGCTTCACTTTCGTACCTATTTTGAGGACATGTTTCGCAAATCTTCGTTTGCATCTACGGCTCTTATGCGACTGAAGCTTGATCCAGTGGTGTGGGTAATTCTGGGGTTGTTGCTGCCATCTGTTGATTTAGTGATGAACTGAAATGTGGGATTCTCTTCTAGCGGGATTTCAAAGTTCATTAGTTGGTTTTTATGTTTTTCTATGTATATCCTCTCCCATATGACGAGTTCACTATGTTTTTGTACGTATTTTAGTAATTCTGTGCTATCTTCAATTTCATGATTTTCAGACCAGAAATGAGCTGCTATTGCGGACTTATCAATATTTTTGTATCTTAAGTGCCTGAAGTGTTCTTTCTTTCTAGTGTCTATGTTCCTTTTTGTCCTTCCTATGTAAATTTTTTCACAGTCTTTACACTTAATTTTGTAAATGCCTGACTTTTCCTCTGGTTTTATCTTATCAGTATTATTACTGTGAAGTAGGTTTTTAATGTTGTAATTGTTTTTTGGTGCCAATGTTATATTGTATTTCTTGAATATTTTTTGGAACTTTTTTGTGGCCCAGGGGTGGTAAGTAAATTTAGCAAATCTAGTTTCTTGTTTTATTGGTGTGAGAGCTGTGATCTGTTTTAATTTCTTTTGAAGTTTGAATAATTTTAGTTTTTTATCTACAAGGTTTTTTCCATATCCATTTTTAATTGCAGTTTTTAAGATTTGATGGTATTCGTTTTGATATTCTTGCTGGCTGAGAGGTAGATTTACTAATCTGTGTGTCAGACTGTTGATGGTTGCATGTTTGTGTGGAATTGGGTTGAAACTATTTGCTTTGATGTAATTATCTGTGTGTGTTGCTTTTCCGCAATAGCAGCTCATTTCTGGTCTGAAAATCATGAAATTGAAGATAGCACAGAATTACTAAAATACGTACAAAAACATAGTGAACTCGTCATATGGGAGAGGATATACATAGAAAAACATAAAAACCAACTAATGAACTTTGAAATCCCGCTAGAAGAGAATCCCACATTTCAGTTCATCACTAAATCAACAGATGGCAGCAACAACCCCAGAATTACCCACACCGCTGGATCTAGCGTCAGTCGCACAAGAGCCGTAGATGCAAACGAAGATTTGCGAAACATGTCCTCAAAATAGGTACGAAAGTGAAGCAGATGTGTAAAAAATGCGACTCATCTAAAATTTAATAAGAAGAGTATTAGCTCTCATTTCTTCCCCCCTGCCCACACCACATCGTAAAACTAGTGCTCAAGATAACTTGCGCATATAGTACTATTGTCCCTTTCTGGAACAACATCTGCGTCTGGCTATGCAGCGCAAATGTCATGTCTATTGTGAGATGTTCTCTCTATAGCATTGCAGGACAACACACGTCATGTCTGAAACAATGTCAAGCTCTTACTGCAACAATGGCATTGGGAAATCTTAGAACACCCCCCATATTCACAACATGAGTCCTTGTGAGTTTGACTTGTTTAAAAAATTGAAGGAGCCCCTCTGAGGCCCTGATTATCTGATGTGGCATCTGTTCTCCATGCAGTAGGGCGCTCCATCACTGTCAACAGAGACTGCCTTGCCAATCATCCCCAATGGCTTCTCTACATTTGGCAAAAGGTCATGGAGTTTTCAGGTGACTACATTGCAGGAATGTAATGCAATTGTACTTGTTAGTTCATTAAATACTGTGTTCTGTCAATGTTGCCACTACTTTATTTACAGCCCTCGTATATATGCACATTTGGTGTGTGCCACACTTGGCAAATAAACAAATGGCCCTGTTTCTGACCTTACTGAGCTTTTCTTCTGTAAGGAAATGACTATTTAATTTTAGTTTATTATCAAGAATAGATTCGGCTTCCCTAAATCTATTCATAATATTATGAGCCATTTTTCTGTAGGGCAAACAAAACTAGCAGGAAAACGTTATAAATTGCTCTCTTCTCTAGAAGATTTTATTGCTTTTAAAACTATATATACTTAAATATATACAAATATAATAATTTGTAACATAAAACTTCAGTTATAAGAAATGATGAAAGGTTTCTTATTAATTGATGAGGATCACAATTTCGTGAAACAGTTTTTCACATCTTCAGCTAAAGCCTCAAACACCCTTGTTGTCAAGGTAATGTTCACTAGAGATTACTATAGCGTACCACAGGAAAGAAAGTCTCCGTGGGATGAGACGCAGTGTGGGTTGGAAAAGGTTCCTACAACCTATCTCAGTAGTTTATGACACCCCATGTCAATACAGTTACAGACCATTCAAAAACATTCTAACGGCTTCTACTTTTGTGAATGAATCTTCTCGGTTTTAATGTACAGAGTGAATAGGGCGCCTGGTTCTACTCCTTGTGTAGCGTGCATTCACTGTCACATACATTCGCTATCCTTGTCCCACTGTGTAAAGGGGAGCATTCCTTTCAGGGACTTACTTTGCGTTTGTCAACAGTATAATTTTGCCAGTACTACCAAAATCTAAAAATGAAACGAATTTAAAAGCAGAATAAACTGCTGGTATTTCAAACTTCATTATGCAATGTTTATTTTTTAAAATAAATATCTTTTCCAAACCATCAAATCTATCGAATCATTTAATTGTTTTAATAATTTAACTTCTGGATTTATTTCATGGTTAAATGGCCAAAAATGATCTGCTATGGCCGATTTATCAGTCTGTTTGTACTTGATGTTATGAAAATGTCCTTTTGTTCTGGTTTCCAAATTATGTTTTGTCTTTCCAATATAAACTTTATCATAATCAAAACAATTAAATTGATAAATACCAGATTTTATATTTAGGAATTTTATCTTTTTCAGAGAAATGCAGTAAATTTTTAATACTATATTTAGTTTTAACCCTTTTGCACATAAATTTACTGTTTTCCATAGTTTGACTATAGATTAATAAATATACCTCTGAATAAAGAGGAATTTAATAAAGAATATAAACATATTATTAATATTGCTTTAATTAATGGTTTTAATAAAAACTTTATATATAAAAATTGAAAAACTTAAATATCAAAAAACTGTTAATGATATTTCTATCCTTAAAAAATGAAAGACGATTATAATTTTCAAAAATTTACTTACCATTCTTGGGTTAATAAATATTTTCAAATTTTTTTTAAAGAGTCTGGTATAACTTTAGTTTCTCAAACTTAGTTTCTCTATAGTATTTCTCAAAAAAAAAAAAAAAAAAAAAAAAAAAAAAAAAAAAAAAAAAAAAAAGACAAGAAGAAGAAGATAAAATTCCTAATAATAAAAAATCTTATATTTATCAGTTTAATTGTTTTGATTGTGATAAAGTTTATAGTGGAAAAACAAAATGTAATTTGGGAACCAGAACGAAAGAACATTTTGGTAACATCAAGTACAAACAGACATAAATCGGCCATAGAAGATCATTTTTTGTCATATAACCATGAAATAAATCCAGAAGTTAAATTATTACAATTAAATGGTCCGATAGATTTGATAGTTTGGGAAAAGATATTTATTTTAAAAAATAAACATCACATAATGAATATTTGTTTGGAGGAATTTAGTAACACTGACGTCAAAATTAATCTCAAAAAGTATTTGCAGTTGGTTTATTGATACTCGTCACTTACTTTTTTATATTATTGAGAGACTAGTTTCAAAGGCAAATTGCCTTGAAAATGGAGGTGATTTCCTTTGAAACTAGTCTCTCATTAATATAAAAAAGTAAGTGACGAGGTATCAATAAACCAACTACAAAAAGTACAAAAGTGAATCGATTCACTTCTCGATTCACTTTTGTACTAATTTGTGCTTCATTGTCCCTACGCTTCTTTCAAGTTTATACTTCAACTACAAAAAGTTTGAGATTACATAATGAATTTTGAAATACCGGCAGTTGATTCTGTTTTTAAATTTGTTTCATTTTAAGATTTTGGTAGTACTGACAAAAAACATAGTAATCTCTAGTGAACGGGACCTTGACAACAAGGCTGTTTGAGGTTTTAGCTGAAGATGTGAAAAATAGTTTCATGAAATCGCGATCGTCATCAATTAATAAGAAAACTTTCATCATTTCTTATAAGATAAGTGAAGTTTTATGTTACAAATTATTATATTTGTATATATTAATCTTATATTTTGTCTGGCATAAGACAAATACAGAATATTTGTGATCAATTGGGCATTTTCCACTGTAGATTTCAAATAAAAGCTTTTTTTATGATACAGAAAGAAAAATTGCATGATGTATATACAAATATTATAATTTGTAACTTAAAACTTCAAATGATGACACTTTTCTTATAAATTGTTTGGGATTGTGACTTCATGGAAATTCTTCCACATTGTCAGTCGGAACCAACAAAACTGTCGTCATCATTAAGAACGCTAGATGTTAATATGTTCTTGTTAGTACTACCAAAATCTGAAAATAAAACAAATTTAGAAACAGAATCGACTGCCAGTATTTCAAAATTCATTATGCGATTTTTTTTTCCAGCTGAAGATTTGTATTAATATACATGAAATTGTGATTCCAGAGAATTTATAAGAATTATCATCATTTCTTATAAGATAAGTGAAGTTTTAAGTTACAAATTATTATATTTGTATATATTTGTTTGCTTCACTGTTAATAGCTTCATATTTTACTTATTGCGTGATGTGTTGCATTTAATGATTTCCTCTACCCATTATTTATTACTTTTATATCAGTTCTGAAAACTATTCTCACAAAAGCTGTACTCTTTGTATGTTATCAAGAGAAACAAATGAATTATAACTTAGCACTTTAACAAGTATAGCAATAAATATATTGAAAATTGTGATGCCGCAAAAAAGATAATGCCAAAGTGTTTGTTTTAACAAGATTTTGTGATAAGTTTCTGTCGTGATTAAGATGAATTAGAGAACATCCTTTTACAAAATAAATTTGTAAAAGCTATATAAAAATAAACTGTAGTGGGGAGAGAAAGTCAATGAATGTAAGGTATTCAATTTGTTGGTTCTCAAAATGACTGAAGAATAATGTGTAAAGTCAAAGGTCTTTATGGAACTGAACACACTCTTCTCCTAAAATTTCATGAATCTTAAATGAATGAATTTTAGATATAACGTTATTCAATCACCCATCATTTCATTTTTCAGAAAGATACTTGCTTATGAATCTTCCTTTGCTTTTTGTTACCGTGTCATTTTACATAATTTACATATCTAAGCAACATATCTACTACTCCCCTCCTCTTCCTTGCAAGCATTATTTACTGCCTTCTTTTGTATCAGGAACAAATAATTCAAAGGTTATAAATCACCCAGATAAGAGTACCATACCTTTTCTGGAGAGTGTGCCCCAGGACCTGGCGTCATTGTGGTGTCAGATGGGATCTCGTAGCGTGAACTGATGGAATATGCAGGTGCCTTTGCCTTGTAGGCCTCTGACTTGGCATCGTTGTATGTTCCTGGTCCTGGAGTAAATACTCTGTCATCTACAACCTCTTTCTGTCGTCCAGAAATAGTGTAGGCAGGGGCTTGCTTCTTGTTCCCTTCTTTGGTCGGCCCCATGGCTGATGGAATGTTGTAAACATTTGGTGCTGTAACAGAAGCATTTCACTATATTTCAGACTCATGAAATGCAGTGTAATGGTACTAATATCGAAAAGGTTATTATAATTGTTATTGAAAAGGGAACTTAAAACTTGCATTTTAGAAAAGTAATCTAACACAAACTAAGTGTGTAGATACATATCCAAAGAGGTTTATAGGAAACTAGTTTCATATCCAGCTTTGCATAACTACTTTACTATCATAAATTTATATGCACTTTCAATGGCTTGATGGGAACTTAAAAATTCATATTCCTATATAACCGCTTCTATACAACAGCTGAACTAAGTATTGATATGATATAATATGATTTGTTAAGTACCAGAGCAAATACACATTGGGCTACCCCTGATAGGGCAGCCCTTCAAAACATTTACCTATGTGGAATATGTTTGCCCCTTTCAGTAGTTGTTGATTTCCTTTTACTTTTTTTATTATACTTTAGGTTTTGCTATTGCCAAATTTTTTTTCTATCCCTGTTAATTATCATCTCTTATTTCAACTTCTCATTAAAATCATTTCACTGGACCTGGATTCTCATAACCTCACTTTACGATATTTCTCACTTTTTCTTATGTCCCCCTTCCCTGTTACAAATGATTAAACTTCATTAGCCACTTGTTTTTAATCATTCTTCCAATTACCTATTATTTCATCACACTTGGTTAAATCTTCTCTCCACTCTAATTTCTATTAACTTCCTGCAACCTGTCCCGCCATTTTAGTTTATCACTATATGTCAATTTTTTTAATTTATGTATTGATTACTTACCTCTTATTTCAACTTTTCTACCACTTTGGTCAACATGCATTTACTTAACCTCAATTTTTTGTGTTTCTCACTTATATACACTTCTCCCTTTTTCTTGCCTCGTTTTTTCCTACTGTAGTTTCAATTACCACATCCTCCTCCCGTTTACTATTATTTCATCACACTTCCTCATATCTTCTCTAATCTCATTAGCCTATTCTATTCTTTCTTTTCTGCAAGCTATCACTAATAGCAATTTGCTGCCTTGTCAATATCTCCCTACTTCTTGATCTCTCCTAATCTCTTGCCTAATTCTCACTCCTTTTCTAATACCTTGAGTCTCCACACCTGTTTCACTTTTTCCATATCACCTGTGTTCCCACAATTATTTCACTCTGTGCTGGCCATAATGCAATCTCGTCTTTCCTTATTTTCTTCTTCACTCCAGCGACTACAATTTCTGAGTTTTGCCTCTTTTCTCTTCCATTAACACTGTTCATCACTTCCCTCCATTAATGCACACTACCGTCTCCATGTTAATTCTGGACATTCATTCACTGGATATCGAAGTCAGCTTGTTTTCTCTGCTGTATCAATACAGTTGAATCTCGATACACATGTGACCGTTTCTTCAGTGTCGTTTATGCTGCTTCTCTGCTCATCCACTTGCCCATCAATCCACAATTTCATATAAATCATGGAAGGCATGATTGATCCCTTGTCTTACTCCATTCTTTCATTAGCCTCCGACTTTGTTCTCTTTGCTCATATGATAAATCCTTGTTGATATATGTAGAATTTCCTCTTAAACTTTTTGCTTGTTTTAATACTTCTGTTACCAATTCTACATTGCTGAATTTCACCAATATGTTCTAGTTTTTAAACTCAGAACACTGAAGGAATATAAAATATAAATAAACAGAAAAATCAGCAATTGCTTTTTGAGAAGATTTTTGTTGTAAAAAGCATTCCACATATGAAACTCTTGTACATATTAAAGCAAGCCTAAGTTTATTCAAAACAAATTCTGAAATTCATATACACAACACTAGAACAAAGAATAATTTATTTGTGAAGTCACACAAAACAAAGATGTATGAAAATAGTTTCACATATGGTGGCTTACATCTTTACAATAAGCTACCTGAATCTATAAAAAAGATTGAATCACAACATCAATTTAAGAAATTGTTATTAAATTTCCTTAGAGCCAATAGCTTCTACATCATGGATGAATTTTTAAATATTTAGTTAGCTACCTTAATTGTAATATTGTACTTAGTTTTTAATTTGATGTGTCCTATAACATGTACATGTTTTAATGGATGAGTCATTAAATCAAATCAGATCATACTTCAAACTTTGACATGACATCGGTGAGTTGTCCAATGAATTTATGCAGGAAATATTCTGAGAGAGGGAGCCAAATACAAGAGGTTCACACAATTGATTGTGGAGATAGTGGTCAGTCACTAATCAGATGAAAATTAGACAGGGATAATCCCGAAAATGTTCCTATTTTTAATAGTGACATCAGTGAAGTTTTAAGTTTTAATAAAATATGAATCAATAAGTATTTAAAAATGAAATTAGCTTCACTTGTAACAATGCTTTTATTCCCAATTGTTTCAATATTCAATAATTTTTAACAGGAGCTGGAAGTTGTATTGCCACTCAGTCATATCTACATCACTAAAAGTAAAAATAAACCCATTTGTATCATTCCTTTTATTAGTCCACTGAAATGTCTAACAACAGCTTCATGCTCATACAAAGAATTTTTATGAGTGATGCATAAGTAAAAAGTATGTAAGCATGTTGGGAGAAATTCAAGAGAAATTTTCTGGCATTTCAGTTCCAGGCAGCACTATGCATAAGAAGTGAAAAACATTAAGTTAATTGGGAGTCGATTAATAACACAAAACAACACTCACTTTTAAATTTTCCCGGAACCGGTTTCTGAGGCCTTCCCTCTATCTTCAGCCAGACATCGACTGAAGATAGAGGGAAGGCCTCAGAAACCGGTTCCGGGAAAATTTAAAAGTGAGTGTTGTTTTGTGTTATTAATCGACTCCCAATTAACTTAATTTATACAACAACACTGTTTTCAACACTTCCATGAAAGGATTTAGTGAAAAACATGTTCCAACAGAGAAAAAAGTTGATGAAACTGGTGCATCATTCAAATGCACTTAAAAGAAGTTTCTAGGATGTATTGCAAAGCAAGTGGGTGTTTCAAAAACCTCTGTTCATATAGCTGCTAAGCTTTTAGAGCTGTAACCGTAAAGAGTGACTGTTTATGGATTACAACCTTATAATAATGAGGAATGCCATGAATAGCCACTTTCAATGCAACTTATATTAATTTTTTGTTGTTGTAATTTACATTCTCCAATGTTAAGTCATATCGGACAATGAATGGAATGGGTGAAATGAGGCTCAAATGAGCCCAGGGTCCATGGAGCTTAGAGTTACCCAACATTTGTCTTTTAGGATAAGGGAAAACCCCTGGAAAAAACCTTATACAGGTAACTCCCCTGACAGATTCGAATTCAGAACCTCTTGAATGTGAGGCAGACATGCTACCATCTACGCTACCGAGGCGGGCAATATATATCAAGCTAATTGGTGGAAATTAATCATTTCTTCACACTAGCCGTATATAGGCTAAGGATTTTTAATAGATAGTCAACATGAAAAATTCAATGCCATGGCCGGGATTTAAACCACAGTCTCCTGGTTTCTGTCCAGTCACTCTAACCCATTGAGTTACCATGGCCAATTTGCCATGGACGTGACTGGATGGAAACCAGGAGATCTGTGGTTCAAATCCCGGCCGTGGCATTAAATTTTTCATGTTGACTTTATCTATCAATATATATCAAGTTTAGTACTATATAGCGCATTTACTATTACTAATGTAATGCAAGATTTTCAGAACAGAAAACCATCCCAGGGTAAAACACATGCAAACACGCACAAATGGATCTTTTCCTAAAAGCTTCTTCTTTAAATTCTGGAAGCCTCAAATCTATATTTTTGATATTTTATTTTGGTGGAATGCAATACTTCCAATATTTACTATAGTAGAGATATTATCATGCTTAATTTCATGCCTTCTGTCATATCAGAAAATAACAATAGCTACCCTGATACATCCTTTAATGATATGTAAAGACAAATTAATTACAAATTTATACAATACCTGGCGTCAGGCTAGGCTTATCAGTGCAGGTCTTGAGCCCAAATGTGTATTTGGGAGAGGACTCAGGCTTCTCAGGGTTGTAGTCAACTGGGGAAGGTGTAAGATCCTGTTTGGCTTCCTTTGGCCTGCTATGTAGCGTAGCAGCTGGTGGTGTGTCCTTACCTACACAAATAAAAACCTTATATTAATTATACATGTTTGGAGGAATTAATTAACATTATATTTTCAATAAGTTTCAGAAATGACAACCAAGTGATTAGAAAGAATGTATGAAGCACTAGTGGAATCCAAAATGATGTATGCATTGCAGATCTGGGGGGGGGGGGGGCACAAAGGTAAACAAAATGGTGGACCATAACTACAGAAGGTTTTGTAAGGAGCTACTAGGCTTACCAAGTTCAGCACCTAGGGAAGTAGCTTTAGTAGAATTAGGAAAGACACGAAAAAATGGAATAATAATAGAAAGAATAATAACATTTTGGTATAGGTGTTTGACCAAAGAAGAAGGGGAAATTATGAAATTATGCACGAGACAGCAAAAAGGATCAGAGAACTCAAGTAGTTGGTGGGCAGAAATAGGAGGAATTATGGAAAAAATAGAAATGTGAGATATGTGGAGATTAAAGGAAAGGAATACAAGCAATGTGGGTAAAATGCAGAATAGAAGATATAGAAAGGCAGGAAATATGGAGAAGTCTAGAAAATATGAAATCATTACAATTTTACAAAGAAATAAAAAGAAATTGGGGATGAGAAGCATATATAGATTACTGCAATAGACAAGAGAGAAAAATTAGCTTGAATGAGAACAGGAACAATATTTCTAAGAGGGATAAGAGGTAGGGAAAAGGGAATTTGTGAATTGTGTGGGGGAAAAGAAAGCATAGAACACTATGTAACAGAATGCGAAGAGCTTGCAATGTGGAGAAAAAAGGTGTGGGAGGAAAAATGGGAGAAAGTAGAGAAGAGGATAGTAGCTATAAAAGTGTTAACGGGAAAGGAAGAAAAGAAGGTAAGAAGTATTGGTGAGTGCTTACAGAAATTAAAAGAAAAATGGGCCAGAAATGTAAAGAATATAAGAAAGGAAGATGTGGGGAGGAAAGGGTCTAATTAAGTAACAAGGAGGCATGGACGTTAAGAGCTACCTGACAGAGCAGAAGATCAGGGTGTAATGTGAGCCAAGGTATAGCCTAAAGTTGTAAATTGTAAAATTCTGGAATATGCACAATAAATAATTCACTCATTCAAAAAAAAATTAATGTTCAAAATTGCATATAAAAGTAGAAATGTAGCAGGGGGCCTAGATAAGTTGTGCTTTACGGATATAATTTTGAATCAAATTAGTACTCCATGCTCCACACATTGCTAGTATTTATCCAGAATGCCTTTCGTTAGGACCTTCCTAACATCCTCAGCTAATGTCGACTGTTGAATTTTGATTTAGTGAATTCTTTGGAAGTTATAGTGGCATTTCTATTGATATCTTGACCAACTTGACATTTGGATTCTTTTCAAAGGTGATGTCGAAATTGAACAGTTTTCATTCATATTTCTTTATGAATATCTTTTCCCATGTGGCTAATGCAGTTGGACCCTGAAAACTTTTTAATAAATGGATTTCTTGTCCTATAGCGTGATTCTCATACCAAGTAAGCTACTGCCGATTTGTCTATTTCTTTCTTCTTGATGTTCCTAAAATCTCTTTAAGCCTAATGTTCAAATTCCTTTTGTTTTGCCAATGTAAAAGTTGATCAAAAACATGTGGTTACAGGTGGTGATTATGAAGATAACATTTTATGTACAACTTAGTCGCAACAATCAGACAATATCCATTTTGTCTCTTCACCAACTGTATGTTGCAGTTTTCAGCTGTATTGGAAGCCATAGCGGGGTTTGTGTGCAAGTATTGTACTGCATATTCTCTATGTCGTGTACAGCTTAAATGGATGTTAGACTATATCTTCTTCTTCAATGACATAGGAGATTTCAGTTACTATACCTTGTTTCCTGTAGCATCCCAATAAAGTGCTGTCAAATCCTTACTTTTTATCAAAAATAAGAGATTGTAATAAATGCTCCTTGTTTATAACTGTATTTGGATCTTTCCATGGTGTGCACTTCACAACACTTAAACTTTTTACTGTATGTGTATTCCAGAGCAGTTGTATCTGGTTTCTATTTTAAAAGTGGCTATTACTTGTTTTCTTGCTCACATAGGTTTTTATTCAATAATTTTGTAATAGTTGCCATTGTTTCCCCTATTTACTGTTCATTGTTGGTGTTTATTAAATGTGAATCAAATGTTTTATCAAATTTTACTTATGGCACTGGTACTATGTTACTGTTTTTATGTACTTAATTTTGTGTGTTAGGTTTCTCACATTTTCATTTTCCAGGATTCTAACATGTGAAGAGACCCATGGAGGGCTACACCTTTATTCATCTTTAACATGGTTCTTGTTATGATTTTTATTTCTTTTACTGTTGAGTACTCCAGTATATTAATGGAGAGATTCTTACTTCTGCAGATTTGAAGACAATTCATAAAACAATTTATTAAAAATAATGTTTGGAGTAAGAAATGTATTATATCTATTTCAGAATCAAAGCTATTACAGGAGAGGAGGATACCTAATCTTGCCTTAAATACTGTTACAAATTTTTGACACATACTGTACATCTGGTTTGGCACGTAAACAATTGTATGTGTGCACAACTTAACCTTGAACCATTGTTAGCTTGTCTTTGAAAGAGGAAGTATTTAGCTCCAGGTTTCACCATGGAATGGGGTGTTTATGAAAATCGTGTAGCTGTCATTGTGTTGTACAAAGTTGGAAAATCTGCAAGTGACATTTTCAAGACGCTACAAAAGCTGAAAATCAGCCATATGTTTGTGTACACACTATTGAGCTATTCACTGCTGCTGGGACTGTAAAGGATTAGCCGAGGGAGGGTCAACCACGCAGTGTCAGGACTCCAGCAGCACAAAAAGCAGTGGTGGCTTGTGTTTGGAGAAATCCTGTGCAGAAGCAGGCTATCTTGTCCCATGAAATGAATATTTCAAAAAAGACAATGTCCAGGCTTCTGTCAGAGGACCTTGGACTAAGGGCTTATCGCCGATGTAAAGGACATTATCTTGACACATGCCTAAAGAAGCTGAGAGTGCTTACATCTTGATGTCTCCTACAGTGTTATGCTCAAAATGGTCACTGGAACATCCTCTTCACCAATGAAAAAGTTTTCACTATTGAGGAGTCTTTCAATGTGCAAAACGACAGGATTTATGCATCATCATCTCGGGAAGTCAGTAATGAGGTTCCTAAAGCTCAGAGGGCACATCATCCCTCCTCAGTAAGGGTGTGGTGGGTGGTAAGTTATTCTGGTACCACCCAGCTACTTTTTGCGAAAAGGGCTTTAAAACCAGTGCTAGTGTATGAAAGCACTGTTTTGGAGCCTATTGCCAAGAACTTGAGTGGCACATTGTTTCAAAACCAACCATGGACTTTCCAGCAGGATTCTACCCCTGCCCACAAGGCCAGATCAACGCAAGCATGGCTTCAGCGTCATGTCCCTGACTTCATTTTGCCTGACGATTGGCCCAGTAGCAGTCCAGACCTGAATCCATTGGACTACCGACCATCGTCACTGCTTGAGGGCATCGCCTGCAAGAGGAGAGACCCCACCATTGGAAGTTTAAAGTATTCCTTGCTGTCAGCAGTGGCAGATTTCTCCCTGGATGTCATCTGTTCTGCCATAGACGAGTGGCCACAAAGACTCAGAGCCTGTATCCGTGCAAAAGATGGCCATTTCGAAAAGTGATTGTTGTTGTGTGTAATGAATACCTGTAGAAAAGCCAACTAAAATATTTTGCATGGTATTTGTGCTTTTCACTTTTCAAGTTGTAACAGTATTTATGGCTAGACTAGATAATATGGAATACCAAGGTTTCGGCTCTGTTTGCTGCTATTATTATGTAGAGTACCAAGAAGTAGTCAAGAAAGACTCCCATGATGCACTGCAGTGAGAGTTAACAGCTTGTTGTTGTCGTCATTTCACTCACTACAGAATAAAGTGTGTTTTGTGACATTCAAAAGTGTCTGTAGGCAAATTTTCAAGCATTTAACCCACTAATATGCATGTGAGTTGAACATTGATATTAAGCATAAGGTACACTAAAAGAATTGTAGTTGTTATAGTGTGGTCGTTTTTTAGCTGTAAATGTTAAAGGTTCATTGTTCAAGATGCCATGTTGGGTATTATGGAATACCAGGTATTTCTTAATATCTGACGTAAAAGGATAATACTCCATATAACCGCACAAAATATACTGAATAGAAATAAAGTTAAAACTGAGTTTTCAGTATAATATTAGTAGCTATACAATCATTATTAGTTATATAAATAGAAATATAGCCTCATTTGAATCCAAAGTATATTTTTTAAAAACTTAAATTCACTGAAATGCAAACAAAACCTATGAAGCAGGTGTATTATGCTTTCAAATTATTCACATATGAAATATGGAATGATTCTATGGGGAAATATTGCAGCTAGGAGATATTAAAAATATTTAAATTACAAAAGAAGGCAATGACAAAAAAACAGTAAATTAGATAGAAAACACACTTGCCGAGAAATATACAAGAAATACAACATTCTAACTGTCTCATGCATATACATATATGAAAGCATAAAGCATGTGCTGCAAAATGAACAAATAGCCAAAAATAGTAATATATGAGGGCTGTTCAATAAAAAATGATAACTTTTTTAAGGTCATAATTTTTTGCACTAAAATTCAATCTTATTATATTCTGTTAGCTTAATGTGAAACAAACAAGCCATAGTAGTTTCATTGTTGGTACTCAACCTGTGAGAACCAGGCAAGTTCAGACATGTTCAGTATCGCCTACCGCTACAATGGAGGTAACATGCAGTTAAAGTTGATGTTAGAGGAAGATCCGGAGTTTCTTTCAAACGTAATCACTGCTGATGAAACTTGGCTACATCATTTTGATCCTGAGGGCAAACAGGAAAGCTCAGTGTGGAAATCTCCTTCATCACCAACCCCCAAAGAGCAAAAGTGGTTGCTTGTGCTGGGAAAGTTATGGTCATCTCATTCTTTGATATTCATGGAATGGTTTATCAGCATGTTGTACCTGCACACACATCAGTAACTGGACAATACTACAGGGATGTCCTGAAAACATTGCAAGTATATATCAGGCGCAAAAGACCATTTCCGTGAAGCAGGCTGGATGCTGCACCACGAAAATATGCGGCCACATATTGCCAATGTTGTTGCGGAATATCTTGGAAAAATCAACGTGAAGTGCATGCCACACCCTCCCTTTAGTCCGGATTTAGCCCCATGTGACCTTTTTCTATTCCCTAACTTGAAGAATCGCCTTCGTGGGAGGCATTATCCATCATCAGAAGCAGTGGTGAAGGCTGCAGAAGCGATTTTGAAGGATCTCTCAAAAAATGGTTTCTAGCATGTCTTTGAAGACTGGCAGAAGCACTGGGACAAGTGCATCGCATTCAGGGGAGAGTATTTTGAGAAGGACCATCAAAATTATGAGGATGAGTAAAGGTAAGTTGTGAAAAAAAAAAAAAAAATGTGATCATCACTGAACAGCCCTCGTATATTATATTATGAGAACTTATTGCTTGCTTACCCTTGGCACTAAGTCCTGCGACATTGTATTGGCCAGGTCCAGGTCCAGCACTGTCGTTCTTACCACCATGCCTGTAAACATGGTAACATTTACTAAATCTGTATAGCATAATATTGCATATATAATAAAGTTAGAAAAGTATGCAAAATCATGTAAAAAAGTTTTTTTATTTATTTTTTCTTAAGTTTTTGTCTATGTTATTATTTATTTCTGCCAATGTTTTGAAAACTAGTCACAAAGTGTTGCTAGATTTCAATCATATACATAGCAAACCGCTCTGTTACAAAATTGTTTAATTTATGTTTGGCATATGTCTTTCCCCAGTTTAAGGGAATGAATAGGAGAGATGAGGTACTCTATACACCTACCATCCTAAGAAGCAAGCACACTGTTCCTGTGAGCAATTCTGCAAACAAAACCTACAAAACAAAACCTACTGGTAAGCTACTCTTGTGCATACAACTTGCTTGAATGTAATACGGCGTAACACATGGGCGAAAGTATCACTGTCGTCTGTCACGCTTGTGCACGTGGGCACGAAGTAATACAAAAAGTGTATTTCTTAAGATGGATGCAGTATCATGTTTATTTCCATCACTGTTATTATGCTACTCTTCCTTAACTGTCAATTTTGCACTGTTGTACTATACATGATTATTGCTATAATTACTCATGTAGTCATCTCTTAGTTTCATTTTTAACTTCCTAGAAGTAACTGGTGCATCTGCTGGCAAAATAAGGATTCATATCAATACTAGTGCAGGATACAGTTCATGCAGATAGAGTTAATGTATTTCTGTAAAATTCTCTTTCTTGTTCACTAGACCAGGGCAACTAAAAGGTGACCAAATGCTATGTAAACATGAAGACCAAAATTTGAAAACCAGCTGTACAAATTCTTTGTTGTAAGTAATGTATTGAACCCTTGCCAACATGGATTTCAGGCAGGGAAATCAACTATATCTGCTGCGGCAGATTTTGTGCAAGAAGTAGTAAGTCGGCTCGATGCAAAGAGTAAAGTTGGAAGTTTGTTTCTAGATCTATTGAAGGCCTTTGACTGTGTCCAGCATAACATATTGATGCAAAAGCTGGAATATTATGGTGTATGCGGTGTGGCCAATAACCTTATAGCTTCATATCTTACAAACAGAAAACAATACACAGAAATACATCACAAAAGCAGTAGCGAAGTTATGCGAATCAAATATGAACAGGGAATAGTACATTGCGGGGTACCATAAGGTTCGGTATTGGGGCCTTTCCTCTTCCTGGTTTATGTAAAGGATATTAGCGATCCAATAAATAGTAAGATTATCGCTTAGCTGATGATAGTTCAGCCATATGCTGGAGCAAATCCAATCTGGAACTGTGGGATTCTGTCAGCGCAACTGCCAATCAGGTCTTTGAATATTTTAGTCTCTTAAATCTTTCTGCAAATGTAAGTAAAATTGCTGTGATCAAATTTGAACTACAATACCGTAGTAATGCACAACTGTTCCAATTAACTTTAGACAAATGCAGTATTACAGAGACAAATGATCATCTGTTTCTTGGGATATGCCTAGTTAAACGCCTTGACTGGAAACAACATATAGAATATGTCTGCAAAAAATTAGCCAAAGGTATATACCTGATTAGACATCTGTCGAAATATGTTGATATAGCCGTATTAAACACTGTGTTTTATGTGGTAATATATCCACACATTGCATATGGTATAGAAGTATGGGGATCTAGTGCTGACACTCATTTAAGGAGACTGTGCATAATGCAAAAGAGATGTGTAAGAATAATGTACTAGTTAAAAAACACAGAAAGTTGTAAGGATAATTTTAAAAGTAAGAAGTTGTTCACCATTTTTTCATTATACCTATATAGGACTATATTACTTTCCCACTCTAGACTTGACACATATGTTAGAAATGAGGAAATACATCAACATGACACAAGACAGAAGCAAGACCTCTTCAAAACTATGCACAATACAAAGTCAGTAATGAAAGACGCTTATGTCGCAGGAGCACATTTTTATAACAAACGTCCCAAAGACCTAAAAATGTACAAAGGAAATGTATTTAAAAATAAATTAAGAGAATGTTTGATATCAAGATCTGTGTACTCAACTGAAGAACTGTAAGTCTGCTTGTATGTAATGTGTAAATAATTGTAAATAATTTCATTATTGTAATTGTAAGTTAACCCTAAAATGTAATCCTGACTTGGTCTACACATGTAAAATCGATATATGGACTCAAATAAACATTATCATTATCATTGTAAAATCTACTGTCATAGTTGCTGGGTATGAAATTCTATGCATAAATCAGAACTGAATAAAGAACTTGAAGAGAAGGTGTTTAAAATGTTGATGCCTTTCTTGCTTTCTGTAGACCAAATTTGTCCCCATACATCACAATGTGAATCTGGTAGAACAACCTTGAGCTAAAATTAAATGAAGGTTAGGAAATTAAAAACAGAGGTGAATTATTGCCCCAGTATACATTTGAGGGTAGTTCCCTTGTGTCCCAAACAAGGCAGGGTTTCTGTTATATGTATTGTATCAAGGAGATGGTAGTTCATTTTCTTCCTCCTTCCCCTCCTCTACCTTTTAATCTAACTTTGAAGAGTAGGCTACGAGGTGAAATGTTTCAGACCTCAACATGAAGATGGCAGCACTCGTAAATAAAATCTAGTGATTTCGTCAGTTAATTTGTTGACAGTTACTCACCAAAGTTTCAGCCATTTTGGACGCTCACTTGTTATGTAACAGTCGTTTGAGTGAGTTGATGTGAGTGTTTTTATGAAAATGGACAAAATTGAGTATCGAGATGTCATTAACTATTTGTTTTTGAAAGGCAATACGCCTACGCAAATCAAACATGAGTTGGATTCGGTGTATGGGGACTCTGCAGCATCATTTACCGCAGTGAAATTTTGGGCAGCTGAATTCAAACGTGGGCGTAAGAGCTTGGGAGACGAAGGACGTTCGGGACGTCCAAAACCAACCGACGAAAACATCGCCAAAGTTCACCAAATGGTGCTAGACGACCGCCGAATTAAAGTGAGCGAGATAGAAGAGGCTATGAGCATGTCAAAAGAACGTGTTTGTCTCATATTAAATCAACATTTAGACATGAGAAAGCTGTCTGCGTGTTGGGTGCCGCGTTTGCTCACGTTAGATCAAAAACGTGTTCGAGTGAACATTTTCAACGCTCTGTTGGTGCAGTTTAGGCGCAATAAATCGAGTTTTGGATACACCATTATACGCCCGAAACAAAAATACAGTCTAAACAGTGAACTGCAAAGGGGCAACCGGCTCAAAAAAAAAAAAAAAAAAAAAACCTTTTTTTCGTCTGGGAAGGTGATGGCAACTTTTTTTTTCGGGGGGATAGTCATGGAGTTATTTTAATCGATTATCTTCAAAAAGGAAAAACCACTACAGGAGCATGCATCATTATTTGACAAGCTGAAGGCAGAACTTGCGGGAAAACGGCCACATTTGCAGAAAAAGAAAATCCTGTTTCACCAAGACAACGCACCGTCTCACACTTCAGCGGTTGTAATGGCGAAAATCCACGAATTACGGTTTGAACTGCTTGACCATCTGCCTTACTCACCAGATCTAGCCCCAAGCGAATTCCTTTTGTTCCCTCATCTGAAAGTTGCGCTAGGAAGACAGAGAGTTTCGTCAAATAAAGAGGCAATTACCTTCGTGTACAATTATTTTGCAGAGAAAAACGCCGAGTACTATTTGAACGGGTTACAGAGATAGGAACATCGCTGGGTGAAGTGTGTAGAGCTACAAGGAGACTATGTCGAAAAATAAAAATTCTGAAAAAATGTCTTGTACCTTTATTAGGTCGTAAACTTTTCAGACCACATATGTATATTAATATTTACGGTGAACAATGATTTTGCCACGTGATAACATCTTCTCCTTAAACACTTTACAAGGTATTTATTTATAAAAAAAGTTCCTATTTTTTGTCATTTCTAGAATGCCTTAAATTGCACCAGGATAGTAAAGAATGTAACTAGAGCTACACGTGTCTCGGTTACGCAAACTGCTCCGCTTCTCGTAAACCATCCCTTGGCTGCGCTTTGACGCTTAAGGCCAGCGGCATTTGTTAGTTTCATGTTCACATCTGCGAGCGTAAAATCAATGACGTCAGTGTACACGCTAGTACCTATACAGAGGACCGAGAAAGGGGAACAATATAGTAAAGAAATATCGAATTATATCTTTTAGTTTGTATAGCGCTATTAATTGGGTTCCATCTTTATTATAATATATTTTATAAAAGCAGGCACAGTACTTATATTTTAAAAAAGTTCTTAAAACTGTTTAGTGCCTAGGGCATCTGCCACTTGTAACTTCACAGAAAAAGACCTATGCACAATTCACAATGGAGCGATGCGATATGAGTGAAAGCGGCACAATATCCTCTCAAAATCTCTAACTCTCTAGTGTTAACAATGAGACGACACAATTTGAAATTACCACGCGAACCTGGAGTGAAATCATGTGCCTTTGCACTTGAACTCAATTCATACCTTCAGGATCTTCGTAGTTATTTGAAACTTCCTTGGGATTGATATGCTCTTAACAGAACACACTAACTTACATATTTTGTGGATGACGCCATATGATCGAACGGCAGAAGTCAATTCTAATAAATGCTTTGACGGCCGGGTTCTGTCTTGTTTTAGACGCTGAAAGCCCATTAATTGTCGCCAATGTCTCTCCATTGTGAACTAACTCTACTCCTACAGTTTGAAGTACATTCAGTTAAGTCCATCTTCTGGGGAAACTACAAATTTGCAATAACGTCTGTGTATCAGAACTGTGGTTTCTTCTCTTAGTGGGTAAATATGCACGAACTCTTGTTTTCTACAATTTTGTTTTACATAGGTTGTCTGAAAAGTTTCCGACTTAATAAAGATACAAGACTTTTTTTTCAGAATTTTTTTCTTTATTTTTCAACATAGTCTACTTGTAACTCTACACACTTCTTCCAGCGATGCTCATATCTCTAACCCGTCCAAATTGTACTCGGCGTTTTTCTCTGTAAAATAATTGTTCACGAATAATTGTTCATTTGACGAAAATTTCGCCTCCGAGCGCAATTTTCAGATGAGGAACAAAAAGAAGTCGCTTGGGGCTAGATCTGGTAAGGCAGATGGTCAAGCAGTTCAAACCATAGTTCGTGGATTTTCGCCATTGCAACCGCTGAGGTGTGAGACGGTGCGTTGTCTACGTGAAACAGGATTCTTTTTCTGCAAATGTGGCCGTTTTTTCCGCAAGTTCTGCCTTCAGCTTGTTAAGTAATAATGCGTAGTATGCTCCTGTAATGGTTTTTCCATTTTGAAGATAATCGATTAAAATAACTCCATGGCTATCACAATAAACAGTCACCATCACTTTCCCAGCCCGAAAAAAAAAAAACTACTTTTGCTGTTTTTGGAGCCGGTTCTCCCTTTGCAGTCCACTATTTGGAGTGTATTTTTGTTTCCGGCGTATAATGACGTATCCAAGTTTCATCTACAGTAATTAATCGGCGACAAAACTCGGATTTATTGCGCCTAAACTGCGCCAACAGAGCGTTGGAAATGTTCATTCAACACGTTTTTGGTCTAACGTGAGCAAACGCAGCACCCAAAGCGCTGACAGCTTTCTCATGTCTAAATGTTCATTTAATGTGACAAACACGTTCTTTTGACACGTTCATAGCCTCTGTTATCTCTCTCATTTTAATTCGGTGATCGCCTAGCACCATTTGGTGAACTTTGGCGATGTTTTCGTCAGTAGTTGCAGTTTTGGGACGTCCCAAACGTTCATCGTCTCCCAAGCTGTTACGGCCCCGTTTAAATTCAGCTGTCCGAAATTTCACTGTGGTAAATGATGGTGTAGAGTCCCCATACACAGAATCCAGCTCATCTTTGATCTGTGTAGGCGTATTGCCTTTAAAAAACAAATATTTAATGACAGCTCGATACTCGATTTTGTCCATTTTCATAAAAACACTCACACCAACTCACTCAAACGACTGTTACATAACAAGTGAGCGTCCAAAATGGCTGAAACTTTGGTGAGTAACTGTCAACAGATTAACTAACGAAATTCACTATATTTTATTTACGAGTGCTGCCATCTTCATGCTGAGGTTGGAAACTTTTCAGACCACCCTCGTAGCAACACCAACTCCAATACTCAGACCTTAATACAAGTATCGATTGTAGCAAAAATGGCGCCGCTCGTGGCCCAACATGTGAGTGAAGCATGTGTTTGTTTACTTTGATCGTGTGTTTGCAGAATTAATGTAATTCACATTAAAGTGGCAACTAGTGACCAACGAGTTAGTTTATAGTGAGTTTTTAACATAATATCAAGTTATAAAGTTTATGTAAATATATAGTAGTGTGAAATATTGTCGAAAGGGTCGTTCTTATTCTGTTCCCGACTGCAAATCTAATTATGGTAGTGAACTTCATACGACAATATTCAAATTTGCTAAAGAAAAATCTTTATGGGATCAGTGGTTCAGGAACATACATCGTAAAAATTTTGAAGTAAATGACAAAACTGTAGTCTGTGTTCATTATTTTGAACAGACTTTGTGGTTAAGGAAGACATTTTTCCAGCAAATGATGATGAACCAATTCGTGTCCCTCAAAAAGTAACAAAATTAGCTGATTATGCCTAACCTACGATTTTTAAGAATCAGACATCCTATCACACAGTAAAGCTCAAGTAGAAAAGACGAAATCCTGAAGAACATATGCAAGACATTTTGCAGAGAGTGAAGAGAATGTTAATGATTGGTGTGCATAAGATGTTATTGACAGTTTTGAGTCCTTAAAAATCGAAGTGGTGAGGAAAGATTTTAACACATTCATAGTCATTATTAAAGATGATTAGTTATGTTCTTTTCAATAACATTCAAAATCCCACCTTCACTGATGTTCCTACTCTTAATGTGAGTTTCAAAATACTTCATAACCTAAAAGTGAGTGTGTTTTGCAATATTATGAACTTACCAGTGAAAAAATTTTAGATGGTTCTTGCAATGTGAGGGAACTGCCACCCTCAAATTTGACAGATGGAGTAAACTGGATAATCTGGTGAGTTCTCTTAAATATTATAGTATAAGCAGTAGGTATGTCCTTACCAGAAAAGGTAACTATGTAAACAATATAAAAGAAACTTTATTACTTGCTGCAGATGATGATACAGTCCAGTAACATAAAGTTTGCTTTGGAACAGCTGGAGCTAGCCTGTGCTAGTTGGATTAAATGTTCTCCAGATGTTTTGATATGGGCTATAAACATTTCATATGCATATCCAGAACTATACAATAAGAAAAACTAATGTATTGACATTACCACATCCTGTGTATCTAAGGCAATTTTTAACAAAGATTTACAAGCACCCCTGGCTTAGAACACTCACACAAAAAAGAAAATAATATAAATGAGCCTTTACTTGTCAAAGTGAAGAAGTGTGTGAAAGTGCTGGCAAACATGTTTATGAACAATTACACAAAATGTTAAATGAAAAAAAAAATGTATCAGAACACTTATCCAAGAAAGTGCAAAATAGAGAAACCAGAAGAAAAGCCAGTGATGAACTTCGTGAGGAAGGAGCTCAAACTTAGCAGCCAGTAAATATTTCAGGTTAGCTTTTTCGTTTTCTTTTTCTTTCTTTTTTTCTTTTCTTGTGCATGTGTTCTTGATTATACCATTTCTGTTGTGTTCAAGAAAAACTTAACTTTTGTTTCTTTTAATCATGTTTTCCTCTATGTTTTTACTGTGCAAAGTGTTAATGCTTATGAGTTGTCATGCCTTAAAAGTTAAATTTTGGTTGGAAGTATAAGGTAGGAAATAGCAGTGGAACGTGTTACTATATGTGATAAACGATTAGGATTTGTCATGGTGCTTTTTATTTATGTTATTACACGTTTTGGTTGAAAGTATAAAGTGATAAATGCTTAAGAGTTATCTTACTGCTTCTTAATATGGAATATATTATGTCCATTGTATATAGTTTCAAATTTGGCGTAACCAGAGTCGCTGGGCTTCGATGGGCGCCATCTTGGAATCTGTATTAAGGTCTGAGTATTGGAGTTGGTGTTGCTCGTAGTAAGGGCTTTTATGAGAATATGTTCTGTTTTAATAAAACATTCGTATTTTCCTGAATGAATATAGCTCATTGGTACAAAGTAAACGCTATTCATCTCAACATCGTATAAACGTTCAGCCTGCTATCTTCTATTGTTTTTACCGTAAATCATCGTTACTTTAGTAGATTCAGAATTGACACAACAGAGCTTTTAATATCTCTTTAAATTTAAATTTCACGAATTTAATTACTTATTCGGGTTAATCACTGGAGAGTACATAATCAAAGTTGGCTCTACATAAAGACAGTTACATTATTTATTAATCTCTGTATATGCTCTGTAAAATTTGTAAATCTTGATGTATGTAACTAAATATTGTAATATGTAAACTTTTTCGACGAAACTTGAAACATGTATGTCATGTCTATAAGTGAATAAACCATTATCTATCTATACTGCCGTGCCTGTTTGTTATTATAACCTTACCTTGCTGACATGTGTTCTTCCGGGCTGCGTTTGCTATTTCCCCTGATTGCCTAATGTACACCTACATAAAAGTTTAATTCTTAGATAGGCAAAAGACAAACGCGATAAATGCAGTGGTTTCGTCACTCTGAGAGGCTGCTTTAAACCAGACAGTCCTTCCAATAATTTTGATAAGAATTTTCATGCATTGCGGATAAACTGTTACGAAATATATTTAATATAGGTTATAATTAGTTATATTTGACAATCCTCTTCGAATATACAAATATAAACCATCATATTAAATAGGGAACTATTTTGCATCATACAACAACCTACTCCACTGAGCAGCCAAAGTGAGTTTACGTGATAGTTAAGAATGATGGAATGGATTGCATTTCTGCCTGAACTAGTGGTCAAAGGATCCCAGGTTCTGAAATGAAAAACTCCTTCGACATTATGTTACGAATAGGGTAAATAATGAATTAATACAGATATTAGCACCGTACAATTAACCTTACTGTATTGAACATGATCCATTATATCAGATTTCCCTCCATGGCTAACGCGAAACATGTGGCAGGAAAGATCCAATACCATCATTACTACTCTCCTTCAAAAATGGAAATTGCTCTTTAAGAGGATCACTAAATATACACTTTCGCTTAGGCATTTTAATTTATTTCAAAGTTACAGTAGAAACAAATTAAACCGAATAATAACTTTAGTATCCACGTGTTCACCTTGAAAGCACGCACATAGAATGAGATGCAAGCCAATCCGCGTCGTCTGTAGAAACTAGAACGGAACTTCCGCCGATAGTAAACATACGCTTCGGTACCAACATAACAATCAAATAGCGAAATATTTCCCTTTTGATATTTACCTGATTATGTGAAGGAAAGGAAAACATTTCTCCATGCCAAGGAATGTAAGTGCAATAAAATTAAGAGATATTTCATGTATTTAAGATGCAAAAATAAACCTCTAAAAACTGGGACATATAGCGTCCCGGGTAAAACTTTTTGGGACACCGGGACAATTGAAGAAAAAAGACTAAAATCCGGGACTGTCCCGGTAAACCCGGGACGTCTGGGATCCCTTCATGGCACTTTTTTCGCTGTCAGTTGGTTTAAGTGACAATGTCCTCGTTTATTGTGGCCATTTCTCACGGTAGAGGATCTGTTAATCACAAAAATCCCAGGTTGGCCCCACATACTTTACACAATGTAGAGCAAGTTGTGATATTTCTACGGTCGAGAAGAGCATAACGTTATCGTGATCATGAACACTATGCACACCAGGAGGTCAAAGCATATCTAAACAAAACCACGTGCATTTTGACAAAAGCGCTTCTTCTTTACGATTCGTTTGACACTTTCGCCCTCCAAATAGTCCCTCGAGAAAGTAGTTAATACTACTAAGGTTTATACCTCACTTCATTTCTTCTAAAGCACAAATTAAGTAAAAGGGGTGTTCAAACAGAAACGTACCGAAGTCTGATATGCGCAAACCGGTGATAGGATGATAATATCATGGCGTGGGAGCCCGCCTCGATAGCGTAGATGGTAGTGTGTCTGCCTCACGTTCAAGAGGTCCCGAGTTCGAATCTCGGCCAGGGTGAGTTACCTGGATAAGGTTTTTTCCGGGGTTTTCAGGTAACTCTAAGCTCCATGGACCCCGGGCTCATTTGAGCATCATTTCACCCGTATTAATTCCTCGTCCGATATGACAAAGTTGGAGAACGTAAATTACAAAAAAAAAAGTGGCGTGTGTAACGAAGTGTTATTCCGACGTGTAAGTTCACAGCCCGTCGCTAGAGTGCACGTCACGTGACTATACAAAGCTAGCAGCGGCATGCATCAATCGTCCAACTCTGCCAGTCGCATTGCAAACAGTGAAATGGAGGCGTCAAGGTGTCGTTAGCCGATGATGCACGATCTGGAGCACCACACTCCATTACCCATGGCATCGTCCAGCTGGTTGATGCATTCATTACCCAGGACCGCCGAGTGACCACCGAGGTTGAATTGAGCGTCGGAAGTGCTCATGCACAAAGTGTGTGCCCAATGGGTGCCCGACAGTCTTCAACCACACCAGGAAGCATGTCGAATGGCCCACTGTCTTGGTCATCTGCAACACTAAGCTAGGGAGGGGAATGAGTTCCTGGCACGAGTGGTGGCCGGAGATGAGTCATGGTGTCATCACTTCGAACCAGAATCAAAACGACAGAGTCTCCAGTGGAAGTATCCAGGGTCACCACCACCAAAAAAACCAAGGTCATCCACACAAGTGCAGGAAAGGTTATGCTGACGTTCTTCCTTGACCAAGCGTTACTCACAATCCTTGACCAATCTTTGCCAAGCGATCAAATCAAAACGACCAAGCAATCACACCCGTGGGGTCATTCCAATCCACGACAGTCCAAAGCCTCATATGGCCAACACAGTTGCGGCACTCCTGCAGAAATTCAAATGGGAGGTTCTTGGCCACCCTCCATACAGTCCAGACCTCTCTCCCTATGATTACGCCATTTTTAGTCCTCTTAAAAAGGCTCTGAGTGGCAACGATTCACCTCGGATGACGATGCCCAGCTGTACGTGCGGAACTGGCTCACTTCGCAGCCCTGAGACTTATGAGACAGCCATTCACCGCCTTGTGTCACAGTGGGACAAGTGTCTCAACAGCCAGGGCTAATACTTCTAACATACAGGTACTGGTTTCTGTAATTATGTCTCCGACTCGTTTCTTTTTGAACGCACCTTATACTAAGCATAATTCAATTATAAAACTATACACTAAGTTAATTTGTAACTACCTAACCTACACGGCGTAACTTGGAGCTGAAAGAGGGAGCTACAAGAAAAACAAAAGAATGTGCATAGCGGAACAAGCGAGAATTGTAAACATAAGTTCTGAAGTGGTGTAAAGACAATAATATTGAAAGTGTTTAACAAGTTCTGCGAGAAATATCCAGAACTTGCTATCGATGAAGTAGTGAAAATAACAACCAGAGTTTACCGGTGTGTTAGTTTTAAGCATTTACTGCGCAAAGAAGGCTTCAGTTATTGAGGTTAGAACTCCCAGTAAGAAGAGACCAATTTGCGGATCGGATTAGAGGGTTGCGGATGACGTAACTAGCAATTAATATCCATGACTAGTGTATTGCATGTTATTTATATTTATTTTGAATAAAGCGTTATTTTAAGGTGGGAAACGCTTTTTAAAGGTCGTGATAACTGTATTCTCTCATGGCGAACGCAGTGCCACGGAGTGATACAAACCAGTCTAGTATTCACCTGGTGAACAAACTGTAGCACTTCCGCACTAATGTTGTTTACAGGTTTATAATTCTTTTTCTGAAAATGCTTCAGTTAATCCTTTGCTTCTCATACATCCCCAATTTACAGCAACACTACTTTAAGCACTTGCATATAATATAGAACATGCTATTAAACTACCTTAGATTAGAAAGCAATCTTGCATTGTTTTAAAATGCACCAAGGTCATATAAGATAGTTACGCTCCTTAACCGTCCAATTTTTAGTAATATGGATTAAATAACGCAATTGTGGGTCCGCGATAAAGAATGAAGCAACGTTGAAGATGTCTCACTTGTTTATTTTTGTATGCAATGTTTCGGTCGCTGTAAGTTGGGTACGTTCATTCAGCCGCACAAATGGGAGCAAATATGGAGCCTTGTGTGTTTTACTCTTACATACTACTGCTAGTTTGGGGTTGGGGAGTAAAGGAAACCAACTTGAAGCACAGATTCAACAAGCATGTAAGGTTCGTAGATAGTGCGTTTAGGTTCCTCTATGGAAAATGGCTTAATGTTACAAAAGAGGTACTACTACGTTACCTGCTGCCGAAGCTGTATGCCGGGCCTCTGTTCCTCTTTGAGTCAGGTACGTTTGAGCCACCTGTAACAAAGAGAGTGTTCTTGTACTGGGAGCGTTTAAAGCTAACACGTGTAAGTGATAGGGCACACTCACACAATACTTACCTATGAGAGAGGGAAGGGTAACGCAGGCAGGACCAGGGCTGGTGTATTCTGCTGCAATGGGTCCCCTTCGTTTGGTTGGGGTCCATGGTCTCTGTGTCATGCCACCCATCTTGTTCAGTCAAGTGCCTGTGCACACAAACAAGGTTACGTTGTATTAAATGGTTATCTGTCAACGACGGAAGGCAAGTAGCACCCATACAACTCACCGTATCATCCACTGTTCATTACAACTATGGTACCCTGTACAATACTTTTACTTTACTCCTCTAAATTTCAATTTGGTTGAATATGTTATGACTCTCATGTATATTAATTGTAAACTGTATTAAGGCACACTCGCACAAAACATTTGTAGATAACCATAGAATAATGGGTATATAAACTTTACTTCAACAAGAAAACAGCTGCATATGTTAAAGAATTTGGCACAATGCTTGTGCGCTTAATTAGTTTTATACGGAGCTAAAGCAGCTGCAGTAATTAGAGTCCATCTGGGTTAAGTTGTCAGAAACAGAAAGCAACAGTGCAGAGATGACCTGAGCTATCTCCCATTCACTATGAGATGCGTTCAAGTTATAAAACCTCCCTTTTTTTCAAGACTAGGACCAGACAGGAACTTCTATTTTTCCACTCTAAAATACACGTGGACTCTTTGTGAATGCGTTACATAGATGGCACCACTGTACAGTGCATAGAACTCTAGTGACAGCGATGAGAGTTAGGACTATTTTTATACTTATAGTGGCAATGTTTCCATTGCAAGAGCAGCGTGTAATCATTTGTTTTCTCCATTTTCGTGGTGTGACACCTATTGACATTCATCGCCAGTTGAGTGAGGCATGTGGTGATGGTACCATGGATGTGTCTAATGTGCGTTCTCGGGTGTGACAGTTCAATGAAGGTAGAACATCATGTGACAATAAACCAAGACAGTCACGGCCTCGCACCAGCCGGTCTGACGACATGATCCAGCGAGTGGAGAACGTTGTTTTGCAGGATCGCTGACTGAGCAGATCTGCATGCAGGATTGTGTGCACAAATCCCACGGAAATGCCAATGTGGGTGGCGATGTCTGCAACTATCTTGGTTTTTTGTCACACGATGTTCTGCCTTCACTGAACTGTCGCACCCAGGAACGCACATTATACCATGACCACATGCCTCACTCAATTGGTGATGAATTTCAATAAGTGTCACACCACGAAAATGGAGAAAACGAATGATTACATGTTTTTCTTGCAATGAAAACGTCGCCATTTTAAGTACCAAAAACAGTCCTAATTCTCGTCGCTGCCACTAGAGTTCTATACACTGTACAGTACTGCCACCTCTGTCATGCATTCACAAAGAGTTCACAGAAGTTCCTATCTGGTCCCAGTTCTGAAAAAAATGTGTTATAATTTGAACGCAACTCGTACAGTGGAAAAGGGGTGTTCCTTCCGGTCAAAACCTTTCCTTGTTGTTAGCTTTCTTCCGCCACCGCTTCCCCAGGTGTGCAGAATGCTGGAGTAAACCCTCCACCTTCGCCCTGAAAGGTTCGTCACAACACCGCGTACGAGCGAGAGGGTGAGTACTGCTTTCTCTTTCTAGAAATCCATGACTTCTTATCGCACACAAACTCTACTTATATACTTTTATATTACGACCTGGCAGACATTTACTCAACGAAACTGCACTATAGTGGATAAAATAACTCTTGCGTTCACATACATTCCTATACCTTTACAGCCCACTCTTCTACAAACATTTCTTAGAAAAACTTAGTTTCCTAAATACCTGATTTTTTTATTTACATCCTTCAACGTTAAGTCACATCGGGCGATAAATGAAATGATGTTCAAATGAGTACAGGCTACATAGAGCTTAGAGTTACCAGACATTCATCTATCAGGATAAGGGAAAGCCTGCAACGTTAAGTCATATCGGACGAGGAATGAAATGATGTTCAAATTAGTACAGGGTACACAGAGCTTAGAGCTAGTAGACATTCATCTTTCAGAATAAAGGAAAACCTCCAACGTTAAGTCATATCGGACGATGAATGAAACGATGTTCAAATGAGTACAGGCTACATAGAGCTTAGAGTTACCAGATATTCATCTTTCTGGATAAGAGAAAGCCTCCAACGTTAAGTCATATCGGACGATGAATGAAATGATGTTCAAATTAGCCCCAGCTACATAGAGTGTAGAGTTACCAGACATTCTTTCAGGATAAGGGAAAACCTCCAACGTTAAGTCATATCGGACGATGAATGATATGATGTTCAAATGAGTACAGGGTACATAGAGCTTAGAGTTACCAGACATTCATCTTTCAGAATAAAGGAAAACCTCCAACGTTAAGTCATATCGGACGATGAATGAAATGATGTTCAAATGAGTACAGGCTACATAGAGCTTAGAGTTACCAGACATTCATCTTTCATAATAAAGGAAAACCTCCAACGTTAAGTCATATCGGACGATGAATGAAATGATGCTCAAATGAGTACAGGCTACATAGAGCTTAGAGTTACCAGATATTCATCTTTCTGGATAAGAGAAAGCCTCCAACGTTAAGTCATATCGGACGATGAATGAAATGATGTTCAAATTAGCCCCAGTTACATAGAGTGTAGAGTTACCAGACATTCTTTCAGGATAAGGGAAAACCTCCAACGTTAAGTCATATCAGACGATGAATGATATGATGTTCAAATGAGTACAGGGTACATAGAGCTTAGAGTTACCAGATATTCATCTTTCTGGATAAGAGAAAGCCTCCAACGACGATGAATGAAATGCTGTTCAAATTAGCCCCGGTTACATAGAGTGTAGAGTTACCAGACATTCTTTCAGGATAAGGGAAAACCTCCAACGTTAAGTTATATCGGACGATGAATGAAATGATGTTCAAAGAGTTCAGCGTACATAGAGCTTAGAGATACCAGACATTCATCTCTCAGATAAAGGAAAAATCACGAAAAAAATTATCTAGATAACTCACCCTGACCGAGATTAGAACTCATAACCTCTTGAATGTCAGGCAGACACGCTTCCACCACGCTACAGATGCTGTCTAAATATATCATGCTATTTCAGATAAACATTTCTTTATAGGTGCACAAGAGGAATATAGGAAGCTGAAGCAATAGTCATATCATTAAAGTGTCTTTTTCTGTAGGCTGTCTTTAAAATTCCGTATGCTTTGAATACAAGAACCAGTTGACGGCTACTCACCACGTTATATTAATTTAATATTTAGAAATACAAGAAGATTCAATATTTAAAATTCAACCAGTAACAACGAATATGTATTTTGGAAATGGAAAATACTACTAAAAATGTATTTAACTAAACTGTGTCAAACCTTTGTCTAACGCTTATGGTTTACAAATTATATGAAACTAAGGTTTTCATTCAAATATTTGTGGCTCTTCCTTGATTGATGCTGAACCATGTGATAGTTCTTGTTTTATTCATTTTGTTCAGAGATAGGGACGAGTGTTCCTTTTTCTAACATTATTTTCATTTGGGTTAACCCAAAGCGTGTCGAAAAGTTCCAGACGAATTTCTATAAGAACTTTTAGGTGAAACCAATACACAATCCCTCTATTTACCGTACATTAGTAGCAGAGGAGATAATGATATTATTTGAAAACACTTCTAACAGATAGAAAGCGGAGGAAATAGATTGTTTTAATAGTAGCTAAACCTGATATAAAATATAAAGATTCGTGAATTTTAAAACAAAGCTATAAAAATTAGAAATTAAAATTTGTCTAGATTTGATTATATCTACGGTCTCAATACTTGTATTCAAAACAGAAGAAACACAATCAATATTCATAACAGAAGTTAAATAAAAATAAACTCGTATTATTCTGAGAGCGGTTTAGAACATCTGGATAATATATAGTAACTCTTATTATTTATCTAATTATAGAGATGACTATACAATTTCATGTTCGGCGGTTAAGTTTCTCCAAAAGGAAGCACGTAACCTAACCAAATATTTGTAATGTAAATAGCATAGTATACTTACAGGAAACATCGTTAGCTGATTCATTTTTCTCAGATGTATGGCATTGCAGTTATTTGAGGCCTACATTCTAAATGTGGAACTGGTTTTATCGGAATTTAGCGACCACGTCACGTCATGATAGATTTAATTTTGGACCAAAAGTAAACAGCACGATAATAAGATGATGCAGGAGGTCATGCAGGAGGACCTCAAGGAGGCGGTTACCTTCCTGTGCCTGTCGGGACCAGGTGATGTGACCTCAATCGATATTAACTCCAGAGTTGGGCTTTTCTAGAAGCCGAAAGACGTAGCCCAAGACACACTGCAACCCATTCACATGACTTTATCTGCTCCACAAATTATATTCTTCACCCATGCTTCCTTAATTAGATCGTATTTTATTTCATATGTCATTATATGTATAACAACACATACAGCAGGCCAAAGCGACAGTCATTTTTCAAAAGCGCATCGCTATGTGAATGTTCTGAAATTCCAAGCTCTTTGCAATAAGTATATGTTCTGTGCTTTGCATGACTACGAGAAAATAAACTCTGATGTGTACGCTCAAATAACTTTCTCTACTCACTCTTGAGCAAACTAGTCTAAAAGTGCTTGTTCTTCTACCTACTTTATGTTAATTGAGATAAAAATATGTAGAATTTGTTTCATTACAGTTGTCCTTTCAGGTACAATGGAAGGCTTAAGTGATACTCAAATCCTTTAAGAGTTGGTCACTGTGTGATGGCTTTGAAACTTCATTCTCTTTGCATGAAGATCATATAAAATGACTCAGCTGAGAAAAGAATAAATTATTCTTATAAATTCAAACCGATAACAAGCAATGTCTCGAAAATAATGAAGACAAAAGTTTTGACAAACTATATCCTTTAACGAGATGCTTATTTTTATATACTGAGATTTTGTCTATTTCTTACTGTTTCCTAGTTATGCAGAAGTTATTCAGAATGAAAAGAACCAGAACACATTCCCAGAAATTTTAGAGAAAATAACAAAGGAAGGATAGTTTGGAAGTCACAAACAAATTGCTTTAATCACATCCAACTGTACAATATTTTGATCAGATGTCGTTTTCAACATCAAATATGATAGGTACCTATAGTGTAGATTATGATTGCTGTCCATGGACTGACATTACAGCTATGGTTTAGCTGCAATGACTGGAGTAGAATTTGTTGTTACCCCTTTCATCTAGTAGGAATCGATTCATATCTAAGTTTACCAATCAGAGACATTAGAATATCTTCTCATTGATTTATGTGGATGACTCACGTGAAAGGAGCTGGATACCTTAATTGCAATGCCAGTCTATGAAATGGACTATACCCTATGCTCGTTCAATGGCGGTTGAACATGCACTAGCAGTGCCAACTTTACTTCCTCGAAGATTAATTAATGCCCTAGAGCCGCGTGGCAGATATGAAAGAAATTGTTGAAATAATGATCAGTTATATGAAGCTTACGCAGTGACTTTTCTTCGCTAACACTAAACGCCATCTACAATGACAATGAATATGATATAGTAAAGCAATTCTCCGTCGCCTCTTACACTGTAAAGTTGTGATAAATGTCTTATTTCTCAATATGGCATACTATATAGTCATTGTGTATGCATAAGTTGGTATTTCTGACTGGCATGTGCTGCCAACGATAGCCGTGACAGGTACTAAATGGCACCGAATTGGGCTATACCTTTGCCCCTCCACTTACATTTGGTGTCTAGAGTGAAGTGGAACGGATACATAGAATAATAATGTAATAGTGTTGCAAAATTACAATTTATAGTCGCATCCTTCAATTTCTGTAGTTTCTGGTCTAAGACAAGATATTCCGTTGCGCTTGAAGCATAGCTGCATTGAGAATATACAAACAATTTTAAATACGTATTTCTTCCCCATTTTAAGGTATTGCTTCTGCTCTTGTTGGATGCTACATTGTAAGTGTACAAAGTTTCGTCAAGATAGACCAATTTGTGCGTTAAAGGTTGAAGATAATGGTGGTTTATCATTTCCACCAGATTTAAGGCCTAAATGTGCTAAATTGTGTGCTCTACCAGATTTAAAATGCTCCTTGCATCTTCGACAGTTGATACCGCAATACTCGTGTAAAGAGTACGTAAGGGCGAGAACTTGTACTTTAAAGTTAGAAATATCGACTCTATAGTTGACTGGTGGTGAGCTTGCTACGTCGTGTTCTTGTTTTATTGAAGATACTATATCAAACGCTGAGGAAACATTTATCTCATTTCGTGTGTCCAAAGACGAGGCCCAAAATAAAATATGTTCATTTTGGATCACTGTAGAATGCAAAATGTTTGGTTTAATTTGTCCATTTTTGCTTTTCCAGCCTTTTTTGGGACATCTTGGTTCTTTTAAAGACTTTTTTGCAAGGTTTTGCCGGCTTTTTGGACTTCCTTTCAGCTACGTTTTTATTGCTTTTACTCAATTCGAACAGACAATAATAATTTATACAGATTAATGGAATAATATAATAAATTACTGAAACTTTATTCGCTAAGTTTTTTCACATCGTATACTTATACCACAAACTAAACTGCGGGCGCAGTGGACCAAGGATTAGGTCCCAACCACTGCATCTCTCGCCACAGCGGGCGTCATGAGTGGCGTGAAGAATTAGAGGGTGGCATGCCCCACTTCTCTCTCAAGTAAAGCTTGTGTAAAACGTCATGAGATTCTCCCTCTGCTGAAGCAACGGCACTGAACGCACGTGTTGAAGGGTCCAATGTTCCTGTTAGTGTCATAAGCCCAAAATGACTGCCTCAGAGATGTGATAACACTGATCCTCCACCACCTTCTTTCTTGAGCATGTCACGACGTTTTACATAACCCGTAACTCCACAGTTGAACTAGTAAGGCTAATGCCCGATTTCACCAACAGATATTAAAATTGACATTAACAAATGTAACGTAACAATTGTCACAGCGCTAACACTAATATTAAATTTCTTGCATTTCACCAACCTGTTTTCTGAAAATGTTAACAAACCTGTGTTAACGCCAAGAAACTTGTAAATATCTCAGCTATAGAAGGCTATGGATGAGTCGTATTATTTTCTTTTTTTTTATAATTTTTTTATTGATCGATCAGCAGTACAGTGCTTTATAGATCAGAGTGAAAAGAAGGTAACAGTACAATAAGAACAATAACACTCAGGGGTAGGCTAACAGGCCGCCCCCTAACTACATTAAGTTAGAACTCCAATAATACTCTCTGAGAAATTATGTCAATATTGAAGATGTAAGACAGACATCAAGCACTAGAATCACTCGAGTCAGAGGTATCACTTAGAAGCAGGTCCTGTGGTAGTCTCCTCTTCAAGCGTGAGGGCTGGCGCGTGCAGACGCCGATGTTATAATGCACAGCTCCTGGAACTTCTTGCAGCGTGGAAAAGAAACGACGAGCGATCCTGCGAATGTAGTCGTGAAGAGGTAATAGTCCTAGTTCGTGATGGAGCTGCTGATTACGGATGAACCATGGAGCGTTGGTAGCGATGCGCATGAAGCGATTCTGTATGACCTGAAGACGACGCAGATGACATTTGTGTGTGGCCCCCCACACTTGGCAGGCATATGTAATAAGCGGAGGAACGAGTGATTTGTAGAGTAACAATGAAGTAACAATATTATTTTCTGAACGTACTGCGATGCGCTTTTGTTTTCATTTTCGTCTGCACAAGCTGAAAAATGGCGGATGAACAAAATCATAAATAAAGCCGTGAGTCAAATTTCTCATCGATGGAGAAAGAATTGTTAACTGAATTGGTGATGAAGTGTAAGGATGCGGTGAATGTAAAAGAGAAAGATGTCACGGGGAAAATATTGGAAACGAACTTAATTCAAATGTATGTGTCACTAACACAAGCACCAAACAACTTGTCAGTATTACTTAAATTTAAAACGAGGTGCGAAGGACAAGTGACTTGAACGTTTCAAGACGGAAGGTGGACAGTGTATTATCCACATAATTCAGTGAATTATAAAATCGAAGAGTTATTAATACTTGAAACAAAGGCGAGATTGGCATATTCCTTTCGATGAATGTTCTAACTCATTATTATATAAATTTAAAACGAGGTGCGAAGGACAAGTGACTTAAACGTTTCAAGACGGGAGGTGGACAGTGTATTATCCACATAATTCAGTGAATTATAAAATAGCAAAGATATTAATACTTGAAGCTAAGCCTAGATCGGCATATTCCTTTCGATGCATGTTTTAATCTCTCTTGTACTTCCGCTGTAACCTTCATAGCAACTTGTTTCGACAGTCTATACCTCTGTAGAAAATTTTCTTCGGATAGCTCCTCAAAATCATTTCTCCTCATAGGCCGTACTCTATTACAAATGCCATTTAGACGGTCTTAAATATAGCAAATCAACATCAACAGCTGCGTTCATGCTCGCCATCTTGACTATTTACAATTGTTAAGGACTTAACAACAGAAATATGGCTTATTAGTTTAACAAGATATTTAACTCGTGTGTTACGCTAACACTTGGTGAAATGCAATTTTTGTTTCAACTATTGCTAAACTCGTGTTGTCTTAACATCTGTTGGTGAAATCGGGCATAAGGCTCAGTCTCACAGTGGGAGAAAATCCGGTAATGGAACCTGGGTCTCCCATTTGATAAGCAATTGAGCTACCACCACGATAAGTTCGCACATTCATCTGGATTGCACTTCCTTGCAGAGTTGCTTATTAAATGTTGTCTAACTGTACCCTCCGAGTCATTTAAACATTCTTTTTTGCATTTATTACTGGACTGTGATTGCTGGATGAAAATTTCTCAGTGTTACCAACATTTACTAACGAACTCTGTAGTTGATAGAATGTTTATATTTTGTTTACCTCATATCTGTAGTACATAGAGTGTTACAGTTCACTCCAATAGTACAAAATTAATATTAGGTCAATAATACATAATTTGAAGTAGCTTATTAATTTTTAAAAGCTTTTCTGTTACTTGCCCATAAAAGATAGAGGAAGTATTGCACTCCAACCAAAAATTGGAGCAAAACAATAACATTTTTTTTAGCGAAAAGCATATGTGTGTACCTAACAGTGCCATCTCTACAAATGTCTACACATTTCGATTAACAAAAAGTAGTTGGCAGAATAAGAGTGTGTAAGAATAATAATTTGTATAAGAGGAAGTTGAGAACATTAGGATTTTTGAACTGTTTACTGATATAATTTATTAATGGTTTGAATTTTTAATGTATTATATTTAAACTGCTCCAGTAGCCATTCATTTGTTTACATGTCATACAAAGAACTACGAATTTCAAAACCATTACAAGCGATTCTCTTTTTAAACATTTGACTATCGCTTCAACTCCTGCATCCCTTTACACCTACAACGAAAGTAATGAAATAATTCCTGCAAACGTTACCTCAGTTAACACGAAGTAGTTAAAAAAATAGATTTTATAAGATGTAGAAAAAGACGTTTTCGATGACGTCATTCAGTTTGGTTGTTACTGATAAGCTTTTTTTCCCCAGAAGTTTGCGCTGCAGTTTGCCTCGAATGTGGGCCAGTATTTCCTTTTAGTGAATGTTTTGAACAAAAATAGAGCTTGCTTCAACACAATAATGTGGAAGTGCGTCGCCATTTCCGGTATTCAGTGGACCGTGTGTTTGCTGCCAGTTTGATGTACAGGATGTTGCCTATTTCGTATCACTATTTAAAATACAACACGGTTCGAAGAATCAGATGTGTTGCACTCACTCGTTTCTACAAACTGTTATTAGAGAAATTTAGTTTTAAGCTCTTCATATTAATCGAGATAAAGGTTTGCAGAAATCGTATCATTAAACATTTCCTGTAGTTACAAGAAACATAAGTAGGCTGAAGTAGTAGCCTTGGTGGTGTTGAAGTTTATTAATCTTCCCATTTTATGACGACAAACAACCAATGAACAACTATACGTGCAGAAAACTGGCAGTAATATTGAAAAATTTAAAATATAACTACGAATATCTTGGAAACAGTTCATTCGAAATATTAAATTTAACATATTAACATTCGAAATAAATTGTGCATTTTTAAGAAATCTGCACTCTTCGTGCAATCTCTTTGGTTTACCAGTATATACAATTATGCAAAACCCATTCCGAATAAAACGAACTTGACAAGTTATTCCAAGAGAATTTAGGATAACCATTTTGCTAGATGTCTAAATATACCTATTAAACGTATAGTGTTTAATCAAAAGTGATTTAACCAGTTTTGGGAAAAAGAAATTACCAATAATGTTTTACGTAAGGTATAGTTTGAAGCTTGGGGATTTTGTTCACAAATATAGATTTGTTAAATGTCTATAATGAAGTATTGAGTGGAATGTAATATTACCTTTACTAACTGTACAGAAAGTAAACAAAGGCATAGAATATTGAAGTGACAGGAATGTTACTCCATAGAGAATGAGTGTTAAGCAAAACTTACAAAGGACAGTCGATCCTGCAATATAACTTTTATTTCCTTAATTTGTAGGTATTTATCAACACTGCAGACAACCTAAAATGTAATACTGTACAAACAGACTGTAAACAAAGAGTTTTTATAGGTAGAGACAAATCTGATATTCAAATTGTTAAGTATGGAGTTCCACAAGGATCGGTCTTGGGTCCTCTTATTATTTAGTGTCGTGATAAATGATCTGCCCTCTTTTCTTGACTGCAGATGATGCCACCTTTGTACAAAATAGTGATGAGTTAACTGAGCTACAAAATTTAACAGAAAGCACATTAAATAAGGCATCAGTCTGGTTCAGAGCAAATGGTTTCCTTTTAAATGAGAGTAAAACTCAGCAATTAAGTTTTAGTTTAAGGGATTTGGGGCACATTCAAAATGTAAATGTAAATATTCTTGGTATACACATTGACAATAGGTTGACTTGGGAATCAGATATAAGATGTATATCAGGTAAACTTTCTAGGGTCATTTTTCTACTAAGAAATCCGAAGGATTGTGTCCCAGTCAACTGCTCAGATTTGCTTATTTTCCCTTCTTTCAGAATATCATTTGTTATGGAATTTTAGTGTGGGGGAATAGTGCCCACATCACTGATATTCTGTTATTTAAAAAGAAGATCGTTAGAATAATAACCGATTCACATAGATCTGAACACTGTAAACCATTATTCATTAAGCTCAGATGTTTAACAGTAATTAATCTTTATATTTATCATGCATTACAGTATACCAAATGTAATGTCTTAAAATACACGTTAAGAGAGAACATTCATCCTTATAACACAAGACATTGCAAAAAATTGGATCTCCCGTTTCAAAGATTATCAGAATCATAAAATAGCTATGAAATATTAGAGCTGAAATTTTACAACAAATTACCTCAAGATTTAACTAAACTGCAGTTTATTTTAAAATAAAGTATAATTTTTTTTAGTAAATTTTCCTTTCTATTCTATGTCAGAATATTTAGAATTTTGTTCATGATGTAAATGAAACATGACAGAAAAGTATACACTTTTTATATGGTTTGTTTAGAGATTAATCGTATAACCTATGGTGTACGTTGAAGAATTGGAATCCTGTACTTAAAGTTAAGATTTGTGATATTATCTGTTGGTTAATCAGTTAGCTCATATATTCTATAAATAATTTCTTTTGTTGTTGTATATTATGTAATCATGTGTGGGTTTGTTTATTTATTTTATGACATAACACCTATCTTGATTTCTGTACATGTGATTTACTTTGAGTTTGCCTATTGCTGTAGATTAATGGCAATAAAATAAATTGAACTGAATTGAATTGAACATTAATGAATATTTTGAATTCGCACTATTTTAATAACAGCTGCATAAGTTTACATGTCCTATAATCAACTTCGTTATAAACGAATAGTAAAATTGTGACAGTAAAGCATTCGAAATTATCCAATCGATATATCGCATTATTGAGAACAATGTTTTTCCTTGAGGGTTGTAAACTCTGTAACAAGGTCCAAATGTTTTAGTAATTGCAGTCTTGGGCGGGGGAGGGGGTTTTGGAATGTTTAAATCAGACCAATTCTCAATTTTCATAAATATTGATTGATTATACGTCTCTCTGAAGTTAAAATGGTGTAGCCTTTATGTTATTAGATAACCATGTGGCCGGAGAAAATATCGTCTACTGCTCTTTTAAACTAATTTAATGAGTTACATTTACATGACATTCTCTACTCAGTATCGTTTACTTCTACAGCTATACGTAGCTTTTACGGACTAGTCTTAAAAATGTTTATTCTGTATGTTTACCGAACTAAATCTCTGCAAAAATATATTCATTGAAATTCGTGATAAGTATAACGCGAAGAGAGGAAACCGAATTGATACTTGAAACTCCATTCTGCTTCCATGATATTGCGAGGGACAACTGTAGCGCCATCATTTAAATAAAATGACAAAGCTGGTTTGTGTGTGTGTGTTTGTGTGTGTGTGTGTGTGTGTTTGTGTGTGTAATTTACGTCCTCCAACGTTAAGTCATCGGACGGTGAATGAATTGAGTGAAATGATGCTTAAATGAGTCCAGGGTCAATGGAGCTTATAGTTACCCGAAATTTGTCTTGAAGAATAAGGGAAAACCCCGGAGAAAACCTTATCCAGGTAACTCACCCTGACCGAGATTCGAACTCGGAACCTCTTGAACGTGAGGCAGACATGCTACCACCACGCTACCGAGGCGGGCAGCGCGGAGATAAAAGCTTGCCGAAACAGATACCAAGGTGAGCGATGTCAAAGGTGATTAACATGTTCAAATGAATAATGACAGTCATCTTGCCACAGATAAAGTGATTTGAAATAAATTGTGTTTTAGAGACATCTGTCGTTTTATTTTTGTGCACTGCATTTTTGTTTATGTCTTATTTTGCAGTTATAAATACAAATTATTCTAAATTCCTTCTGGGTGAAGAGAACTTTACAAGCGATTCCCAATAAATTCAAGATGTACAGTACAAGATGTAAATTCTTGCCCGCCTCGGTAGCGTGGATGGTAGAGTATCTGACTCACGTTCAAGAGGTCCCGAGTTCGAATCTCGGCCAGGGTGATAAGGTTATTCCGGGGGTTTCCCTTATCCTGAAAGACGAATGTCGGGTAACTCAAAGCTACATGGACTCCGGACTCGTTTGAGCATCATTTCACCAATTCCATTCACCGTCTGATATAACTTAACGTTGGAGGACGTAAATTACAAACAAACAAAAAAGTAAATATCTTAAATATTTAAATAAATACATTTAGAGCGATTTTTGGAAGAAACAAGGGTATAAAAATGTCCAGATAAAGATTATTTTAAGTGCAGAGGAGATTTTCCTCAAATCTTCTTGTTACATCCTTAGAGAATGCTGAACATAAATGCCAACTTTGGTATTTGTCCAACGTTCTGTTTTGAGTTAAACATTCACACACGAAACTTCCTTTGAAACAACTTTCGCGGTATTTAGGAGATCTGGGGAAATCCCAAAGTCAAATTTGTTGGTTGAATGCAACGTTGTATATTATGTGTTTGCATTGGAGGGGATTGGGCACTGCTACCACATTTGATCTTGCCTATGCCCCAAGTGGGGTATTTTTGGGAGGAAGGATGAGGCGAGAGGAGACAGGGCGGCCGACCCAACTGCGTAGTTGGAAATTCCCCTGGCAGGCCAGTACAAGACATCCCACCCGCCTGATCCTGAAACGGCCCACCAGGTCGGCCCGGAGACTGGAAACCTTCCTGAGGAAGAACTGTTTACCTAGAGCATATCATTCTGCCATGCAGCGACAAGGCTCCCTACGAAACTTCTACCCTGTAAGAGACCACCAGATGAGAGATGATGTGAAATGTAAATGGAGATGAAATGGAGGGACAGGAAATTCGCCTGGCGGCCCGTGAAACCCCCCGAAAAAACGTATGGGTCGGTAGGCCGTCCACAAGAATCGAACCCGAACCTCCTAAATGCAGGCCAGAGATGAAACCGCCTGAGCCATCGGTAGAGAAAGTCATGAACTTTTGAACCTACGTTTATTTTATAGAATGAGTAAAGAAAATCATGTGAATGTGGCGTGAGATAAGTAAATTACAAATACTTTTTGGAGTTGAACAAAAACAATCCAATTTTTTGTGAGAGGAAGTAGAAGGAAGGTAGGCTGAGCTGGTGTTTGTGGAGGAAGTGAAATTGCATGTGTGACCTTGTTGCAGTGGGCGATCAACTTTCCTGTGTCCTTATACGGTGTTGTAGGGCAAGCTTGGCCGGCCATCTCACATTCACAGCCTCTCTTTGCTCATTATCTATTTACATGTCGACAGTTTACCAAAAATACTTCTTTTGAAGGCGCTTGAATTGAAAAAATTAGAAAAAGGTCAATGTGTATATGATAACTTATGAACCAAATTTCAAATAGGTAAATATAAAATTTGTATTTAAATGTTGTGTTCCAGAGATGCGTCATGAAGGTTTACAACATCCTGGCATCTAAGTACGCTTCACACGGGACATTTTCGATATTTTGTATTTTCTCTTAACCTTTGAATATAAGATATCCAAACTTAACTAAAATGTTTATCTTGAATTTTCTGGAACAGCTTATGAAGTCCACTTCATTTCAAAGGAAACTACTTGAAGCCATGTAGATGAGACTGTTATAGTTTGGGTGCAAGTTAGTGAGCAGCATGTAATACAGCTCGGTACTGGGGGTAAGTAATGGTCATCTTATACTTCCTTATTGTTCTAGTCTTCCCAACTTGTCATAGTGATCGACACAATCTCAGAATTGGTAATAAGTGCAAAGACTTGCGGTATGATACGCTCTCTACCTTCTAGCCAGACTCCAAACATTATTGTGCCTACGTACGAGTACTCGCAGCTGTCTTTAAAACACACACAGTACTCCAAAATAACTGTTTTGTGGAATAAATTATTCCCAAGAGATTTTTTTATATTGTTTTAAATTTTATAATGTCTTACTAGTGACTAAACTTCCTTACCTTTGATATTAATATATAATTACATTAATATTATTTTTATAATTTATTAGTTATACTTGTTTCACTGTTAATAGCTTCAGTTGTTTATTCTTATTTATAATATTATTTAATTTTTAAGTGCTGTAGCTATTCCGTTGTTTTTCACGATGTCATAGAAAGAGTATGGAAATTCATATCAAGCATATATCGACCTTCATTAAAATATCTAACGATCGACTTACTTTATTCTATCCTTCTTGTATATATAACCAAATGTGCACTGAAACACTTTCTGCAGAGGCTCAATACGAAATTGATAGAAAATTAAACTTTGGTAAGAACTGTTTTTAAAATGTATAAACATTAACGTAAGTGGATAGAGAATATAACCCAATGATTTAAATGTAAGTTTTATAGTTGTGTTATGCAAGACCGCAGCTTATTTTTAAATAATCAGTACATTATAAACTTATTTTGTAATATTTCTTAGGAATTAGTCCCTTTTCAAGTATGTTTATGGATCTAGACGCGCCCGCCACTGTAGCCTAGGTGGTAGCATGTATGTCTCACGCTCAAGAGGTAGAGTTCGACTCTCGGTAAATGACAAGGTTTTCTCCGGGTTTTCCTTCATCTTCAAAGACTAATGTCGGATAACTGTAAGCTCTATGAAACCTGGACTCATTTGAGAGTCATTTCACCAATGAGTTAACATTGGAGGACGTAAATAGTAGTAGTAATAATAATGATAATAATGATGATAATAATGATGATAATAATGACGATAATAATAACAATAATAATAACTAATCTAGTACGTCATTGTTTTGGTTTAAGGATACCACATGGGAACTCCTTAAATTATTGCACATTTCAGCCAATTAAGTTAATTTTTTTTTTATTCCAGAGTTGTTCAGCATTCGTTTTTGTGGTCCTACGTACTGTCCACCTACCACAAGAAGGCAAGGCAAGAGGAATGTGTAATTGTCCACAAAATGTTTATGCTTGCCTTCCAGATATAAGGATGCTAGGCTCATATAAAAGATAGTGCGTTGTCACATAACCCACCCTTACATAATACCTATTAGTGTAGTTACTAAAACAAACATTGGATCAGGCAGCATGGGTGACTCATATGCTCTCTCATACACTCATTTCCTAGTAAACAGATCCACTAACAGAACAGGTAAATAGTTCAAACCCCTCTCCTTCCTCAGGCCCCGCCTGCCTTCTTGTGTTGGGTATACAGGTAATTTTCAAAGAAAATAATTTTCAAAAAATAAAAATTGAGGCATATGTTAAATGCTTCACTTGAAAACAATTTTAATTTATAGTGTATATACTGCAATTATCAGTAATATAATTGCTGTACAAAAGGTTAAATCTAGTCGAACATTTAAAAGCATTACACGGAAAAAGAACGTACGTCACTTGTTTAATGTTTTGAGATATGCATCGTGTACTAATTACTTATTAATAAAAACTTATTAAAACCTAAGTCTAAAATGACGCTCGATATACAAAAAATGCTCATTAAATCCTTTCATCACCATCCAGAGAAGTGTTTGAAAATCTTCAAAAAAGAATAACCAAAAACACAAAGAAAAGTTAAGTGGTAGAAGTGAAAGAAAGCAAAACTTCAAGAAAATCTAATTTAATAATTTGCAGCATAACATTGCGCTTCGGAATATAATTGGCCAAAAAGTCAAGACCATAGTTTTGATTCTACACGGCTGAGGATTATTTTTCATAACAATTTTTAAACTGATTCTATGTACACCAGATCTGAATTTGCCCACAATGGTTACCTACTTTCCTATAAGGAGTATAGAAAACATTGTATTCCATCCAAAAGGCCTGCGTAAAGAGTACAGCGGAAATACACGTTCTGAGGTGCATTAAATAAAGAAAGCATTTTTACAGTTGTTTCTGTGAACTGCATAATCCATAAACAAAAAGTTGATCAAACACCAAACCTGTAGTGTAGTAGCATACAATATGAAGACCCTCAAGAACACACTCCCGCCCCCCTCCAAACTACCATTTACACAGAAAAATTTCATTATTATTTATTTTATCAAACGTTCTTTTAACGATTTTGATTTAAGTACCATATGTTTATCAAATGTACATCTTGAACTTCCTTGGAATAGCCTCAGAAGTCTCTTTGTTCTAGACAGCTGACAACCGTAAGAGGTAGAGAAAGACTTCCTGCACAAAAAATGGATATCTGGTTATTTATGCCAAATGGCGTTAACCATTTCCGAGATATTTTTGGTTATTCGCTTGAATATTCACATTCTGTTATCAAGTAATAAGTCGCTGTTCATTTTTTATCGTGGTGATGCAAGGTGCACGGAATTTCAGAGCCACCACATAGCAACACGTTCTTGAAACATTTGACAATCGCTTTAGCCTAATATAACCTTGTTATACTGAAAGGAAGTATGTGATGAAAGTTTACATCTACATATAACGAAAATACAGCTACGTTCTGGTTATTACTCACATTAATTTCTTTACTCGCTCTTTGCATTTTTATTTGTTCCATTTATACCCCGCGTTTAACTACAATGGTCATATCCGCCGTTCTCCTTTGGAACATATCGTATTCGTTGGGTTTTAATCATTAGATCACGCACACATTCGCACTCTCATTCATACTTCCAGACTCTGGGGAAGATGAGCAAGATCTTGGTCGTAGAAAAATCCCCACCCCGACCACTGGGAATCGAACCCGGGACCCCTAGCGCAGCAGGCAGGTGCTCTACCAGTGAGCTACAGTGCCAGCTTTTACTCGCTCTTCTACAAATGATGTTTATGTATGTTTGAAAAGAAAACAATAAAGTAAAGTAAAGTAATGTCGTTATGTGATGCTTCGAAATTCTATTCTCTTTGTATGGACATAAGAAGAGTGATTTCAATTCAGAAAGGCATAAAAGAAATTTGAAAATTCCAAACAATATGGAATGACAACGGCATCATCACAAAAACATTCCACTTGACATAAATTCTGTGTTTTAATATGATCTGCATATTTTGTGTGGTACAATTTTGTTTTACTCTTACAGTTTACCAGTTACACAAAGTCACTCAGACTGAAGCAGACTTCTGAGGACATTCCTAGAAAATTGAAGATGCATAATTTATTTGTCGAGAAAATATCTTGAAGAATTGTTAATTTAATCAAACATTTTTAGTTGCTTTTGAGAAATTAAACACAATTTTCTCATGCAAAAAGTAAATTGAAGTAGCGTCATACCCTTGAAAATGCTGAATTTAAAGATTGTTTACACACACACACACACACACACACACACACACACACACACACACACACACACACACACACACAAAATGAACCACTGCGACTGGACATTGAAGATCTGAATGTCAGACCTTCGGTCTCAAGCAATATCAGGGCTAGGCCCTCTACTGGCAGTGGAGTGTTTTGTAAGGAAGGATAATATGCGGCAGAAGATGAGGTTGGAGTTATATATAAGCCATCTGATGTGTTATTTTATGTGCCTAGAAGCAGCCTCGGGCGTTTGTAGCGCTCTCCGGGATCGATGTCGTACTCACCTAGACCGCGGATGAGGGAGTTGTGGGAGAGAGGTTTTGATAGATGGAACGTCTAAGGGTATGGATGTTGTCTGTTATTGTGGGAATACGTAGGTCTATTGGGGATGTATTAAGGGGAATCTGTGGCAATGCGGACACACACACACACACACACACACACACACACACACACACACACACACACACACACACACACACACAGAGAGAGAGAGAGAGAGAGAGAGAGAGAGAGAGAGAGAGAGAGAGAGAGAGAGAGAGAGAGAGAGAGAGAGAGAGAGAGAGAGAGAGAGAGAGAGAGAGAGAGAGAGAGAGAGACGGACACACCGTTGGTTAGAATTTCTCAGTACTTTAGCGCTACTTTTAAAGCGCTATCGCGATTCAGTTGTTTCGGGTGTCATTGAAGAGAATATGGAATTTAAAGTCCAGCATAAAGCGACAGACTTTTAAACCTTTGACTGCCACTTCCGCGTCTCGTATTTCCGTTCTCCTTCAAAGGTGTCTCGATTAACATGAAGTAGTTATAGAAATAAACTATCGTGAGAATGGGATGAAGAAACTGTATACAAATAAATCATAGTGGGAAGAGAAAGTCACTTGAGAGTAACATATCAGATCTCTTAAATTGTATACAGGCGACACGCGAATCGAATGATGCATTCTGAATTGATGGAAAACAAAACAATGAATGCTTATCCGCAACATTTTTAATGTAAATATTGTAAATGTGGGGCATTTTATTCAAAATGTTTAGGTAAAAACAAAAATGTTTCCCTTTAGAGGGTAATTTGGTGTTGGGGAGCATTTTGAAAATCTTTGTATGGGATTCTAAAAAATACTACGAAATTTCGTAGGTATTAACCGTGTTTTTGTTATTCTGATCACAAACATACACAGAAGGATCTTTTTATAAAAATTAAAATAACAAAATGGAAACATACTTATCACGAAAACTCGAAATTAATTTTTAATTCGATTTTACCCACAAGAAATACGCGCCAGAAAATAAAAGGGGGTTTACATGACCTCTACTCATCTGATACCATTTGCTGTTATGACTTATTTTTCTGTCCACGTCATAATATTGCCATAAATGTTGCCAAAACAGTTTCATGATATAAATGCATCGTACGTGATGTGGATACAGGAAACGGAAGCGATAATCAAATGTTTAACAGCGGGTTTTACTATGTCGTTAGAAGTCCAACAATTGAATGGTGAATGAAGTATTGTAAAACACAAATCATTAAAATAACATTTCCGGAGAAATATAAAAGTATTGCGTGATATGTGATAGTTTTTTTACCTAATAGGAACGCCTAAAGAAAGTCAAACTGCATTTTGGGGCCAATGGGTCTCAAATAATGCACTTCCGTGAAATCTCGACATCGAAATTTTGGGCCAAATGCAATACTCCCCGTATCTACTGTGTACTGTCATTAAAATATAAATAAAAATAACATTTTAGTTTACTGATTAAAGTTAAGAAAATATATATTTGTTTTCTATTTAATTCTCTGTGTAGATTCCCATCATTTTCCGGAATGTCAAAAACTGAGAACACCAATATTTACATATCCAATGTATATTTCTAATACAAATGTCACATTATGTTTCTGTTTCGTTGCGATTGCTATTGCTATAGCTAAAGAGCAGGAGGAAGTGACTTACCTGTTGGAGAGGTGAGGTTCCAAATTCCGACGAGTTTCGCGTGTCACGAAGCGAGAAACAGTAAATGACTGGAGAAGTGTGGACCAGTTGGGTTTTCTAACGGCGCTGTGCACTGCGCACCTATGTCGCGCACCTTGCTGTTGTGGGTAGAAAACGGACGTCTTTCGAGCGGTCCTGTTTTCGACATCCAAGAAAGGTTCGCTACATCTCTTAAAAGGAAAGTGGCTTTGGAATGAATAAGCCAGAATTTTTTGACGACATGTAGAAATGGGAGGTTACTCTAACAGACCATTATAGGTCGCAGGTTCGGATCCCGTAGAGATAGAGCACTTCACGAACCTTCTCGATGCCTTTCCAACGTCATTGAAACCAATATAAAATACAGGCAGTTTACTTTCAGGATTTACAGGCGAACTGACGTAGTTAATATATTAATATTACACAACACAGTTATGAATGTGACTTAAATGTGGTTGATTCGATACTGTAATAAGAGCACTCTAAGGGTGTCTAAGAGACAATATTGGGTTTTTAACATTTACTATCTTTATCACATTACGTCATCATGGTACTGCATTCCATCCAAAGATTCAGTACAAGAAATTTACCATAAATATATATTTTCAAGGCCCCTGAATTAAACACGTATTTTTAGAATAAATATGTATGTGTGTGAGAGAGACATTTTAACCTGGAAATGAACTTCAGCATCCTCTAAAACTGCTACCTGAAGACTTTCAAAAAAATCCCCATCTCAAACTAGCCTTTAAATGGAAACTGTTGTTCTTTTATTTCCTCAAATTTGGCTGAACATTGTGCTTATGTTTAAGAATTTACATGACAAATGAAACGTACATCTTGAATGTTGTTATTCTGAATAAATTTCCGATAACTGGTAAACCATATGACACGACGAAACTTACTACTCAAACATATAAATCACTAATTTCGAGATATTTATTTGTACTTAACCCTTTTGAAGTACAAAGACATTTTTTGTTGTCATGCGCAGAGTATGTACTCTTAAAGCGAGTGGTTTTAAACATTTGAACATCGCTTCAGCGAAATGTGCCACAATTGTTTTTAAACATTTGAACATCGCTTTAGCGAAATATGCCATGAAGACCTTTCTGCAGACGCTAATCTCCACTAACATAAAGTAGAAAAATGGAAGGGTTCTACATTTTGCATTCATATGATTTTCTCTGCCTCTATCGTTTATTTTTATTTATTTTCTACAACGTATCCTTGCAAAACCACTTTTATCTATTTTGCTTGTATTATTCGACATAGATAGTTGCACGAATATTTCCATACACAGTTCGTTTGTAGGTGCACCAGACCGATTCGTCCATGTAAGTCGATTTACTGGCAAGTTAACTCCGAAATTCCTGCACACTGACGTCACTGATAGCAAATGATTGGCGTCCTTAGCAGACAAAATACCTTTAATACAAGAGAGATACATAAGACTGAAATGTTTAAAAGAAGGCCTCTGTATGTTGATCTAAAATTCCATACTGACATCGCGATAAAAACTGAATAACTGTTCACTTCATAAATGACAAATTGTTTTTTAAAAAAAAAATCATGAGAATTACAAGGATATCTAAAAAAATCGCAGATTTTACCAAAAATGATTTAAAATCAATTGTGTGCTTTTTTTTTTAAATGTACGTGTTCGGTGTAGTCTGTCGTTATGATTTACCAATTATCGATACGACATTCATTACAAACGTTGTTATGAATGAATACCTCACAGACTATTCTTATAAATGTCAATATATGTGTTCATTTTATTAATGCATTAAACATATGTGATTTTAAGTAAAATCGTTTCAAATGTCTAGAAAAAATACAAAATAATGGAACATTTTCCAGTAACATGTAAAGCACTACGTATTAAGTTTAAACAAACTTCGTATCAATTATACTGTTCACATATGCATTTTTTTAATTCAGAGTCTTAAAACGTGTATTTTCGATGAAATCCTGGTATAAAATTTCTGGTTGGAATACAATACTTCCTCTGCTTTATTGTGTAGTAAAGATACCATCACCAAGCGGGATGGCTCAGGCGGTTTCGTCTGTGGCCCGCATTTGCGAGGCCCGGGTTCGAATCCCGTGACTGACCTACCTGACCCATGGGTTTTTCGGGGGTTTTCCGGGTCGCTAGGCGAATGCTGGGTAGGTTAATTACATCTCCCAAATTTCCTGTCCCTCCATTTCATCCCCATTATTATTTCATATCATCTTTCACCTGGTGGTCTCTTTCAGGGTATGCCCGCCTCGGTAGCGTAGATGGTAGCGTGTTTGCCTCACGTTCAAGAGGTCCCGAGCTGGATCTCGGTCAGGGTGAGTTACCTGGATAAGGTTTTTCCTGGGTTTTCCCTTATCCTGAAAGACGAATGTCGGGTAACTCTAAGCTCCATGGACCCCGGACGCACTGAGCATCATTTCACCCATTTCATTCATCGTCCAATATGACTAAACGTTGGAGGACGCAAATTACAAAAAAAAAAAAAACAGGGTAGAAGCGTCGGCGGGTGTCTCGGTAGTGCATGGCAGGATGATGTGCTCTGAGATAAGCTACTTCCTCCTCCGATAGGTCTGTTGTCGATCTACGCTCCTCTGCTGGGGCCATTTCGGGATCGCCAACCAGGGACCTTTGGGACTCGAATCGTCAACCAGGGACCTTTAGGGCTCGAATCGTCAACCAGGGACCTTTAGGGCTCGAATCGTCAACCAGGGACCTTTAGGGCTCGAATCGCCAACCAGGGACCTTTAGGACTCGAATCGTCAACCAGGGACCTTTAGGGCGCGGATCGCCAGCCAGGGACCTTTGGGGCTCGAATCGCCAACCAGGGACCTTTGGGTCTCGAATCGTCAACCAGGGACCTTTGGGACTCGGATCGCCAGCCAGGGACCTTTAGGGCGCGGATCGCCAGCCAGGGACCTTTAGGGCTCGAATCGTCAACCAGGAGTAGTAAAGTGTTGGATCCGACCATTTGACCTTGAAGTTCCGACCATTTGACCTTGAGTGTTGGATCCGACCATTTGACCTTAAAGTTCCGACCATTTGACCTTGAAGTTCCGACCATTTGACCTTGAATGACCTTTGAGGTCATGCAATATGACCTGAAAAATTTGACCTTGAAGTTCATACCATTTGACCTTGAAGGTCATGCCATTTGACTTTGAAGGTTATGGTGCACCCTCTGGACTGGGACGCACCCCCGCGCAACACGACGCACTCCCAGGCACCCCGTGCACCCTTTTGAATTTCTGCATCCCCCAGGCACCACGCGCAACCTGGACCTTCTGGATCCTTCGACGTACTACCGCGCACCCTCTTGACTCTCTACATTTACCACCAACCCCCGGTGCACCCCAGCGCACCCCGGTGCACCCTCTTGAATTTCTGCATCCCCCAGGCACTTTTGCGCACCACCTCGCGCATTCTTTGACGTACTCCCGCGCACCCTCTTGAATTTCTGCATCCCCCAGGCGCAACCTGGACCTTCTGCATCCTTCGACGCACTCCCTCTTGACTCTCTACGCACCCCCGGGGCACCCCGGTGCACCCTCTTGAATTTCTGCATCCCCCAGGCACTTTTGCGCACCACCTCGCGCATTCTTTGACGTACTCCCGCGCACTCTCTGCATCTGCCACCCACCCCAGGCGAAACCCCGCGTACCCTCTTGACCACCAGCATTTCACGACGCACCCTCGACGCACTTCCTTCCCCCGAGCACCTTCCGGACAGGCTATATCCTCCGTTGACGAACTGATCTACGCGTGCGTGCACGCGTTCGCGTACGTGGCGCGGCGCCCCGGGAGATTGACCTTGGGGTCTGCAGACCGTTTGATCTTGAAGGTTATGGTGATCTTTTTTTATTTTTATTAAGAATACATTGGAATAAAGGTCACGTGACTTTAGGAGAGGGAATGGAGACTGACAAGTGTCTAATTGGGCGGCCAAGGATCAAAAGGAAGAAATTCAGGTGAGCTTATTATTGAAACGGAGGCAGGAAGTGACGTGTAAGGCTTTGATTGGTTAAAATAAGAATGTTTTTGATTGGCCCATGCAGAGCCGGATTTCGACCAATGGGGAAAAGGGGTTATCTTTTTTTATTTTTATTAAGAACTGGAACGTCCGGTATTGTAGAAGAAAGCAAATTGCTTGTGTGTGCATTCTATCCTTTTAAAAAAAGAGTCAGACTTCCGGGTTACAGAAAAAATGCAACATTGCACAAATGTCCTGCTGCAGGTACGTGGATAGCGCGCGCACGCGTGCAAGAAACAGCTGATTAACAATAGAAGTTTATCAGAATGAATATTTTTGAAACAATATGTGTTGCGCACCTTTAATGCGCGCTGACTTCCTCCCCACCTCTTTTTATACCGGAAGTTACGTAACTAAAACACCCACGTCTATTTTCCTGTTACCGTGAGAACTGCTTTTTAGGCAGTTTTTTCAGTAATTTTCTCAGAAAACACGATGCTCCGCATTTTACTGCCGGAAGTGACGTGTAAAGTTTCGATTGGTTAAAATAAGAATGTCTTTGATTGGTCGAGAGGGGTTAAGGCAGATTTGTGAGAAAGCAAATTGCTTGTGTGTGCATTCCATCCTTTTAAAAAGAGTATTTAGCGGAAATATATAATAACATTTAGCTGCATTAACATGAATTAGACCAATAATAAGTTTAAAGTACGTGGTGCGTAATTGATGAGAGTGTGAAAAGTAGACATTTCCCTATATCGTATTTGAATACATTCCAGATATGTTTGTTGTCTTGGCTTTTACCTTGCACGTCCGCTGCTCTAGAGAAAACTAAAATGCTTGTGTGTGTGCCATTTAAAGGAGTAACACTTACGGGTTACAGAAAAAATGCAAGCTTGCAAAAGTGTGACCTGTTGCAGGTGCGTGGATATCTGAGCGTGCAGTTGAACTTTGGTCTGTTTTGAACGGCTATAGCCGAATTCATTTTGCCTTTAAGAGAACGATTGGAAATTTCAGACAAATAACAAGGAATATCTGGGAAGGGTTAACTGGAGGGAAAAGTTATATAAATTACTGTCACATGAATTTCTCAACTCAGTGTTCTAATGAACTAATTGACATTAATTTCGCAATTCTAAATACTTCACAAAGTTCTAAAATTTCGAAATACTTTTGAGCATTCCAAAATTTCCTAAAATTTCTTAAACCCTCTAAAAAAGTGCCTAATTTTTGCAAAAATGCCAAAACTTTTAAAAACTGCCTAAAATTTCATAAAATCCCAAACAAATTTAAAAAATCCATAGTTTCAAAAATTGCTAATGTTTCAAAAAATAAAAAATTTTGAACTTTCAAAAATTGTTAATTTTTCAAAAAAAAAATCGGACAAAACGCGCCACGTGCGCGCAGATGCACGCGTGCAAGAAACAGCTGATTAACAGTAGAACTTCAACAGAATGAACATTTTGAAACAATAATTTCGCCGAAACAACCAGCCCGTCCTTTGTAATGATTTTTCCTTTAAGAGAAGTATTGGAAAATTGAGGTAAATAACAAGGAGTATCTCGGAAGGGTTAACTGGAGGGAAAATCTATATAAATTACTCTTACATGAATTTTTCAGCTGAATGTTCTAATGCAAAAATTTACATGAATTTATCACGACCTTAAGTCATTTTAATTTACCCTAACATAAACATCTAACCTACGGGTTCTAAGTTAAACTTTCACATGAATACCTCTTCTTGAGATTCTAATTTTACACTTACAAGCAAAATGGAAGGAGTTCTGCATAGGTAAACTGAATAAATGAAATACAGAAAAAGCATTTTTGTTTAAATATATATTGCAATTATTAGCTAATATGAACATAACAATAAAACAATAAAATTACAAGGAAAAAATTACATGTCTTATATGCACAAAGAAGAAAAGTTTAAAAGAGCCTTCATGATGGACACTAAAGAAAAAATTCACCGTTATATTTTACTGTGTATAACTTGAGTTATATTGCAAAACAGCCACATGAAATGACACAAAGTAAAAAGTGTTAAGGGATGAAACCACTACACTGATGACATGTGGATGTATTCCTGAATAAATGTTTATAGACAATTGGTATTTCTGCTTATAAAGAAAATGCGCCTAGATTAACACTAGGCAATTAGGCATGTAGTTACTACGCTTTAAAAAGAGAAGAATGCCAACACGGCTGTTGAGCAGTTCTAGAAATACTAAAATACGCATGTGAAATATTCCCTTAAGAATTACAAAGTTAAGTTTAATATTTATATGTTTAGGAAAAAATAAATACCGCTACTGCATAATAAATACGACATTCTGCTCTATAGAAAATATTTAAAAACGCTTTTAAAAAACAGCTGTTGAACAGTTCTAGGAACACTGCAAAAACAAAATGCAACAAAAATTTATGCAAAAGAACACTGTTATTATAGAGTGGACACTGTAGAGCACACAAAAAGCGTCACTTGAATTTTCTTACGCGCCACTCCGGTGATAACGGCTGGTACGGAGCCATGTGTCGGGCTCTTTGCTGGCGAACAATACGCCTTTTGGCACTTTGAGAAACGGGCACCAGATGAGGAATGGCAAGGTCTGTTATTTGATCACCTAGGACATCCTGGTCCTGTAGAAATGCTGAGTTGTCGACACTGTTTGCGTTATTAGTGCACAGGCTGTTCTCCTCCCGAAGAAAGGCCTCTTGAAATTGATTTAAGAGATTCCTTCGGACCTTGGGCACGGCGAACTGTGATGGTTGGCAGGAGAGCAGTGGCAGCAAATTATACACTGGAGGAGACACAGGGCTGTAATGAGGAGCTATATGCACGTTGGGAGGTGAATGTTGAGGTGAAATAGGAGTGAAAACAAAGTGACGAGGAGACGGTGAAAGAGGTTGAATGTCATTTTGGGAATTTGGAGTTGATGTTTCAATGTTAGAGAACGACAGGGAAGAAGGTGGAGATGGAGATGAAGAAACGATTATTGTGGATGGAAGTTCTGATGAGAAGTTTGCTGCTGTATGTGCGCTTAGCTCCCGGGAGGAATCATCAAGGCTTGAATTTCCTGGAGGGGCCGAAACGGAAAATTCGGCTACGTGGCTGGGCTGAAGCAGTGTTTTCAGGGGCAAAAACGAAGAAGACTGGTCCAGGTGTACACTTGATTGTTGATGCAACTCGCTGGCAAAGCTGGTGACGGCGTAAATGTTGTCATCAGGATGGCTGTATTGTGTTAATGTTGCGGAGATTTCTGTAGATATTTGCTCTTGACGAGTTAGTAATTCTCTATATACACGTCCAGAAGGCGAAATATAAAGAACTTCGCGGGTGACGGTCACTTGAGTAACTTTCATGATGGTGGCAAACCAACAGCAATACTGAGAATGAAGCTAGCAATGTAAAGTTCCGTGTTTAAAAGGACAAGTAGTTTGAAATATAACTGAAACTGCAGTTTTTTGTGTGCCATCAAGATGTATAAACGGTTGAGAACTATTTTGATTACATGGGCTGTAACACGCACAACTTTTTGTTTGTGCAGCGCGTTTTTCTCGAAAGAACAGAATTGCATCTTCTTAGGGGACAAAATGTCATATACTTGATTTATAAGGAAGCGTTTCGGTTGCGGAGAAAATATACACGTGTAGCAGTTTTTCTGCTGACCGCTTACGATGTATTGTTATGCTTTAACCTAAATCGTGCCGAAGCAGAAAGTCGCCGTTAGTTTTGAAATATGATTGAAATTGCGGTTTTAGTGTCATCAAGGTGTTTAAACGGATGTGAGCAATTTTGATTACATGCGCTGTTAAAGGCACAACTTTTGTGTGTGCAGCGCGTTTTTCTGAAAAGAACAGAATCGCATCTTCTTAGGGGATTAAATCTCACATACTTTATTCACAAGGAAGCGTTTCGGTTGAGGAGAAAATAAACACGTGTAGCGGTTTTTCTGCTGACCGCTTACGATGCATTTTTATGCTTGTACTGAATTGTGTCGGTAGCGTTCGGTTTGAAATATAACTGAAATTGCAGTTTTCGTGTTATTAAGGTGTTTTAAACGGCAGTGAACAATTATGATTACATGGACCTTATATACACATCATCATCATCATTCTTATCATCATTAATCATGATGATCATCATCATCATTCCGGCATTCCCTCTGAAAACATGTAGAAATATGTTAGACGCAAGTAAAAACTTAAATTTGATTCATAACCGCATCTTACAAAGGAAAAGCGTTGGAATAAATAGGTTTGAAATATGATTCCCCGACTCACTCGATACAGCGTGCGTTTCACCAATAAGATACGGTAATACATTTTAGAAATAGGTTATATAAAACCTGACGTAGTTTCTTGCTTTTGAAGTATTAAGGGCTTCTTGGGGGTGTACTTAGACCCTTTTTGCTGTATTTGGAGGCTTCTGGGAGTGTATTTGGGATAGGTTTGGTGGGGCTTCTTGGGGGTGTACTTAGGCCCTTTTTGCTGTATTTGGAGGCTTCTTGGAGTGTATTTGGGATAGGTTTAGGCAAAGAACAATGGAAAAAATGTATTCTGGATACTCGGAAACCGATATAGTGGTGCGCTCGATACCTGAGGGTGTAGATCCAAGGAACTGTTTTAATGGCATGTTTCGGCAATTTTTACAATTTGTTAACGAGAACCTGCTACAAAAATTGCCAGGGTGGTTGGGAATATCCATAACGGATGGGCAACATCACGATAGACCATTTAACATGAGCGTTCGAAAATTTGACCTGGTAGACCCGGATGTCATTTTGCGCTCTATTAAGCGAGTTATGCAAAATAACCAGGACTTTTTAATGAAGGGACCTCTTAAAGTAAACTGTGTGTGGACGAAGGAAGTCCGGGGTTCGTGCTTTAAAATGTGTGATAAATGCAAAACGAATAAAGGAATAATAGAAACACGAAACGCAGACAGAATGTGTATGGCTAGAGCAACAGCCGTTTGCAAAGCTAAGATAGACCACGATAAAGCTTACCTCAGTATTCAGAGGAGCGAGTATATGCAACTGGATATAGCAAAAGCTTTATGCCGGTGTATAGGGAATGGAGATGAAATATGTTCCTTGGACGATGTGTAAGCTTTCGAAGGCATCTTACCCGGGTATTGCATTACAGTGTTCGGAGATCATACCGAAAAAAATGTTTTGAACAAACCAAGTACGCTTACCGATAAATGTATTGCATCATCATCATCATCATCCTTATCATCATCATTCCGGCATTCCCTCCGAAAACATGTAGGAATATGTTAGACGCAAGTAAAAACTTAAATTTGATACATAACCGCATCTTACAAAGGAAAAGCGTTGGAATAAATAGGTTTGAAATATGAATCCCCGACTCACTCGATACAGCGTGCGTTTCACCAATGAGATACGGTAATACATTTCAGAAATAGGATATATAAAACCTGACATAGTTTCTTGCTTTTTGAAGTATTAAGAGCTTTTTGGGGTGTACTTAGGCCCTTTTTGCTGTCTCGGGGTGTACCCAAGCTGAATCTCCCAATGCGACGCGCCGCGCGCGCGCAGAAGCACGCGTGCTAGAAACAGCCGATCAACAATAGAACTTCAACAGAACGAACATTTTGAAACAATATGTGTGGTGCTCCTGAAACCTTGGTTCTTTAGGCGCCGTCTTGTCATGTGTTGCTTACCGCACGCATTGGTTGTTTCGGCGAAATTATTGTTTCAAAATGATCATTCTGTGAAGTCCTATTGTTAATCGGCTGTTTCTTGCACGCGTGCTTCTGCGCGCGCGCGGCGCGTCGCATTGGGAGATTCAGCTTGGGTACACCCCGAGACAGCAAAAAGGGCCTAAGTACACCCCAAAAAGCTCTTAATACTTCAAAAAGCAAGAAACTATGTCAGGTTTTATATATCCTATTTCTGAAATGTATTACCGTATCTCATTGGTGAAACGCAAGCTGTATCGAGTGAGTCGGGGATTCATATTTCAAACCTATTTATTCCAACGCTTTTCCTTTGTAAGATGCGGTTATGTATCAAATTTAAGTTTTTACTTGCGTCTAACATATTCCTACATGTTTTCGGAGGGAATGCCGGAATGATGATGATAAGGATGATGATGATGATGATGATGATGATGCAATACATTTATCGGTAAGCGTACTTGGTTTGTTCAAAACATTTTTTTCGGTATGATCTCCGAACACTGTAATGCAATACCCGGGTAAGATGCCTTCGAAAGCTTACACATCGTCCAAGGAACATATTTCATCTCCATTCCCTATACACCGGCATAAAGCTTTTGCTATATCCAGTTGCATATACTCGCTCCTCTGAATACTGAGGTAAGCTTTATCGTGGACTATCTTAGCTTTGCAAACGGCTGTTGCTCTAGCCATACACATTCTGTCTGCGTTTCGTATTTCTATTATTCCTTTATTCGTTTTGCATTTATCACACATTTTAAAGCACGAACCCCGGACTTCCTTCGTCCACACACAGTTTACTTTAAGAGGTCCCTTCATTAAAAAGTCCTGGTTATTTTGCATAACTCGCTTAATAGAGCGCAAAATGACATCCGGGTCTACCAGGTCAAATTTTCGAACGCTCATGTTAAATGGTCTATCGTGATGTTGCCCATCCGTTATGGATATTCCCAACCACCCTGGCGATTTTTGTAGCAGGTTCTCGTTAACAAATTGTAAAAATTGCCGAAACATGCCATTAAAACAGTTCCTTGGATCTACACCCTCAGGTATCGAGCGCACCACTATATCGGTTTCCGAGTATCCAGAATACATTTTTTCCATTGTTCTTTGCCTAAACCTATCCCAAATACACTCCAAGAAGCCTCCAAATACAGCAAAAAGGGCCTAAGTACACCCCCAAGAAGCCCCACCAAACCTATCCCAAATACACTCCAAGAAGCCTCCAAATACAACAAAAAGGGTCTAAGTACACCCCCAAGAAGCCCTTAATACTTCAAAAGCAAGAAACTACGTCAGGTTTTATATAACCTATTTCTAAAATGTATTACCGTATCTTATTGGTGAAACGCACGCTGTATCGAGTGAGTCGGGGAATCATATTTCAAACCTATTTATTCCAACGCTTTTCCTTTGTAAGATGCGGTTATGAATCAAATTTAAGTTTTTACTTGCGTCTAACATATTTCTACATGTTTTCAGAGGGAATGCCGGAATGATGATGATGATCATCATGATTAATGATGATAAGAATGATGATGATGATGTGTATATAAGGTCCATGTAATCATAATTGTTCACTGCCGTTTAAAACACCTTAATAACACGAAAACTGCAATTTCAGTTATATTTCAAACCGAACGCTACCGACACAATTCAGTACAAGCATAAAAATGCATCGTAAGCGGTCAGCAGAAAAACCGCTACACGTGTTTATTTTCTCCTCAACCGAAACGCTTCCTTGTGAATAAAGTATGTGAGATTTAATCCCCTAAGAAGATGCGATTCTGTTCTTTTCAGAAAAACGCGCTGCACACACAAAAGTTGTGCCTTTAACAGCGCATGTAATCAAAATTGCTCACATCCGTTTAAACACCTTGATGACACTAAAACCGCAATTTCAATCATATTTCAAAACTAACGGCGACTTTCTGCTTCGGCACGATTTAGGTTAAAGCATAACAATACATCGTAAGCGGTCAGCAGAAAAACTGCTACACGTGTATATTTTCTCCGCAACCGAAACGCTTCCTTATAAATCAAGTATATGACATTTTGTCCCCTAAGAAGATGCAATTCTGTTCTTTCGAGAAAAACGCGCTGCACAAACAAAAAGTTGTGCGTGTTACAGCCCATGTAATCAAAATAGTTCTCAACCGTTTATACATCTTGATGGCACACAAAAAACTGCAGTTTCAGTTATATTTCAAACTACTTGTCCTTTTAAACACGGAACTTTACATTGCTAGCTTCATTCTCAGTATTGCTGTTGGTTTGCCACCATCATGAAAGTTACTCAAGTGACCGTCACCCGCGAAGTTCTTTATATTTCGCCTTCTGGACGTGTATATAGAGAATTACTAACTCGTCAAGAGCAAATATCTACAGAAATCTCCGCAACATTAACACAATACAGCCATCCTGATGACAACATTTACGCCGTCACCAGCTTTGCCAGCGAGTTGCATCAACAATCAAGTGTACACCTGGACCAGTCTTCTTCGTTTTTGCCCCTGAAAACACTGCTTCAGCCCAGCCACGTAGCCGAATTTTCCGTTTCGGCCCCTCCAGGAAATTCAAGCCTTGATGATTCCTCCCGGGAGCTAAGCGCACATACAGCAGCAAACTTCTCATCAGAACTTCCATCCACAATAATCGTTTCTTCATCTCCATCTCCACCTTCTTCCCTGTCGTTCTCTAACATTGAAACATCAACTCCAAATTCCCAAAATGACATTCAACCTCTTTCACCGTCTCCTCGTCACTTTGTTTTCACTCCTATTTCACCTCAACATTCACCTCCCAACGTGCATATAGCTCCTCATTACAGCCCTGTGTCTCCTCCAGTGTATAATTTGCTGCCACTGCTCTCCTGCCAACCATCACAGTTCGCCGTGCCCAAGGTCCGAAGGAATCTCTTAAATCAATTTCAAGAGGCCTTTCTTCGGGAGGAGAACAGCCTGTGCACTAATAACGCAAACAGTGTCGACAACTCAGCATTTCTACAGGACCAGGATGTCCTAGGTGATCAAATAACAGACCTTGCCATTCCTCATCTGGTGCCCGTTTCTCAAAGTGCCAAAAGGCGTATTGTTCGCCAGCAAAGAGCCCGACACATGGCTCCGTACCAGCCGTTATCACCGGAGTGGCGCGTAAGAAAATTCAAGTGACGCTTTTTGTGTGCTCTACAGTGTCCACTCTATAATAACAGTGTTCTTTTGCATAAATTTTTGTTGCATTTTGTTTTTGCAGTGTTCCTAGAACTGTTCAACAGCTGTTTTTTAAAAGCGTTTTTAAATATTTTCTATAGAGCAGAATGTCGTATTTATTATGTAGTAGCGGTATTTATTTTTTCCTAAACATATAAATATTAAACTTAACTTTGTAATTCTTAAGAGAATATTTCACATGCGTATTTTAGTATTTCTAGAACTGCTCAACAGCCGTGTTGGCATTCTTCTCTTTTTAAAGCGTAGTAACTACATGCCTAATTGCCTAGTGTTAATCTAGGCGCATTTTCTTTATAAGCAGAAATACCAATTGTCTATAAACATTTATTCAGGAATACATCCACATGTCAACAGTGTAGTGGTTTCATCCCTTAACACTTTTTACTTTGTGTCATTTCATGTGGCTGTTTTGCAATATAACTCAAGTTATACACAGTAAAATATAACGGTGAATTTTTTCTTTAGTGTCCATCATGAAGGCTCTTTTAAACTTTTCTTCTTTGTGCATATAAGACATGTAATTTTTTCCTTGTAATTTTATTGTTTTATTGTTATGTTCATATTAGCTAATAATTGCAATATATATTTAAACAAAAATGCTTTTTCTGTATTTCATTTATTCAGTTTACCTATGCAGAACTCCTTCCATTTTGCTTGTAAGTGTAAAATTAGAATCTCAAGAAGAGGTATTCATGTGAAAGTTTAACTTAGAACCCGTAGGTTAGATGTTTATGTTAGGGTAAATTAAAATGACTTAAGGTCGTGATAAATTCATGTAAATTTTTGCATTAGAACATTCAGCTGAAAAATTCATGTAAGAGTAATTTATATAGATTTTCCCTCCAGTTAACCCTTCCGAGATACTCCTTGTTATTTACCTCAATTTTCCAATACTTCTCTTAAAGGAAAAATCATTACAAAGGACGGGCTGGTTGTTTCGGCGAAATTATTGTTTCAAAATGTTCATTCTGTTGAAGTTCTACTGTTAATCAGCTGTTTCTTGCACGCGTGCATCTGCGCGCACGTGGCGCGTTTTGTCCGATTTTTTTTTTTGAAAAATTAACAATTTTTGAAAGTTCAAAATTTTTTATTTTTTGAAACATTAGCAATTTTTGAAACTATGGATTTTTTAAATTTGTTTGGGATTTTATGAAATTTTAGGCAGTTTTTAAAAGTTTTGGCATTTTTGCAAAAATTAGGCACTTTTTTAGAGGGTTTAAGAAATTTTAGGAAATTTTGGAATGCTCAAAAGTATTTCGAAATTTTAGAACTTTGTGAAGTATTTAGAATTGCGAAATTAATGTCAATTAGTTCATTAGAACACTGAGTTGAGAAATTCATGTGACAGTAATTTATATAACTTTTCCCTCCAGTTAACCCTTCCCAGATATTCCTTGTTATTTGTCTGAAATTTCCAATCGTTCTCTTAAAGGCAAAATGAATTCGGCTATAGCCGTTCAAAACAGACCAAAGTTCAACTGCACGCTCAGATATCCACGCACCTGCAACAGGTCACACTTTTGCAAGCTTGCATTTTTTCTGTAACCCGTAAGTGTTACTCCTTTAAATGGCACACACACAAGCATTTTAGTTTTCTCTAGAGCAGCGGACGTGCAAGGTAAAAGCCAAGACAACAAACATATCTGGAATGTATTCAAATACGATATAGGGAAATGTCTACTTTTCACACTCTCATCAATTACGCACCACGTACTTTAAACTTATTATTGGTCTAATTCATGTTAATGCAGCTAAATGTTATTATATATTTCCGCTAAATACTCTTTTTAAAAGGATGGAATGCACACACAAGCAATTTGCTTTCTCACAAATCTGCCTTAACCCCTCTCGACCAATCAAAGACATTCTTATTTTAACCAATCGAAACTTTACACGTCACTTCCGGCAGTAAAATGCGGAGCATCGTGTTTTCTGAGAAAATTACTGAAAAAACTGCCTAAAAAGCAGTTCTCACGGTAACAGGAAAATAGACGTGGGTGTTTTAGTTACGTAACTTCCGGTATAAAAAGAGGTGGGGAGGAAGTCAGCGCGCATTAAAGGTGCGCAACACATATTGTTTCAAAAATATTCATTCTGATAAACTTCTATTGTTAATCAGCTGTTTCTTGCACGCGTGCGCGCGCTATCCACGTACCTGCAGCAGGACATTTGTGCAATGTTGCATTTTTTCTGTAACCCGGAAGTCTGACTCTTTTTTTAAAAGGATAGAATGCACACACAAGCAATTTGCTTTCTTCTACAATACCGGACGTTCCAGTTCTTAATAAAAATAAAAAAAGATAACCCCTTTTCCCCATTGGTCGAAATCCGGCTCTGCATGGGCCAATCAAAAACATTCTTATTTTAACCAATCAAAGCCTTACACGTCACTTCCTGCCTCCGTTTCAATAATAAGCTCACCTGAATTTCTTCCTTTTGATCCTTGGCCGCCCAATTAGACACTTGTCAGTCTCCATTCCCTCTCCTAAAGTCACGTGACCTTTATTCCAATGTATTCTTAATAAAAATAAAAAAAGATCACCATAACCTTCAAGATCACACGGTCTGCAGACCCCAAGGTCAATCTCCCGGGGCGCCGCGCCACGTACGCGAACGCGTGCACGCACGCGTAGATCAGTTCGTCAACGGAGGATATAGCCTGTCCGGAAGGTGCTCGGGGGAAGGAAGTGCGTCGAGGGTGCGTCGTGAAATGCTGGTGGTCAAGAGGGTACGCGGGGTTTCGCCTGGGGTGGGTGGCAGATGCAGAGAGTGCGCGGGAGTACGTCAAAGAATGCGCGAGGTGGTGCGCAAAAGTGCCTGGGAGATGCAGAAATTCAAGAGGGTGCACCGGGGTGCCCCGGGGGTGCGTAGAGAATCAAGAGGGAGTGCGTCGAAGGATGCAGAAGGTCCAGGTTGCGCCTGGGGGATGCAGAAATTCAAGAGGGTGCGCGGGAGTACGTCAAAGAATGCGCGAGGTGGTGCGCAAAAGTGCCTGGGGGATGCAGAAATTCAAGAGGGTGCACCGGGGTGCGCTGGGGTGCCCCGGGGGTTGGTGGTAAATCTAGAGAGTCAAGAGGGTGCGCGGTAGTACGTCGAAGGATCCAGAAGGTCCAGGTTGCGCGTGGTGCCTGGGGGATGCAGAAATTCAAAAGGGTGCACGGGGTGCCTGGGAGTGCGTCGTGTTGCGCGGGGGTGCGTCCCAGTCCAGAGGGTGCACCATAACCTTCAAAGTCAAATGGCATGAACTTCAAGGTCAAATGGTCGGAACTTCAAGGTCAAATGGTCGGAACTTTAAGGTCAAATGGTCGGATCCAACACTCAAGGTCAAATGGTCGGAACTTCAAGGTCAAATGGTCGGATCCAACACTTTACTACTACCAGGGACCTTTAGGGCGCGGATCGCCAGCCAGGGACCTTTAGGGCTCGAATCGTCAACCAGGGACCTTTAGGGCGCGGATCGCCAGCCAGGGACCTTTGGGGCTCGAATCGCCAACCAGGGACCTTTGAGTCTCGAATCGTCAACCAGGGACCTTTGGGACTCGGATCGCCAGCCAGGGACCTTTAGGGCGCGGATCGCCAGCCAGGGACCTTTGCGTCTCGAATCGCCAACCAGGGACCTTTGGGACTCGGATCGCCAGCCAGGGACCTTTAGGGCTCGAATCGCCAACCAGGGACCTTTGGGTCTCGAATCGTCAACCAGGGACCTTTGGGGCTCGAATCGCCAGCCAGGGACCTTTGGGGCTCGAATCGCCAGCCAGGGACCTTTGGGGCTCGAATCGCCAACCAAGGACCTTAGGGGTTCGAATCGCCAGCCAGGGACCTTTGGGGCTCGGATCGCCAACCAGGGACCTTTGGGTCTCGAATCGTCAACCAGGGACCTTTGGGACTCGGATCGTCAACCAGGGACCTTTGGGGCTCGGATCGCCAACCAGGGACCTTTGGGTCTCGAATCGTCAACCAGGGACCTTTGGGGCTCGGATCGTCAACCAGGGACCTTTGGGGCTCGAATCGCCAGCCAGGGACCTTTGGGGCTCGCATCGTCAACCAGGGACCTTTGGGTCTCGACTCGTCAACCGGGGACCTTTGGGGCTCGGATCGCCCACCAGGGACCTTTGGGTCTCGAATCGTCAACCAGGGACCTTTGGGACTCGGATCGTCAACCAGGGACCTTTGGGGCTCGGATCGCCAACCAGGGACCTTTGGGTCTCGAATCGTCAACCAGGGACCTTTGGGGCTCGGATCGTCAACCAGGGACCTTTGGGGCTCGAATCGCCAGCCAGGGACCTTTGGGGCTCGAATTGTCAACCAGGGACCTTTGGGTCTCGAATCGTCAACCAGGGACCTTTAGGGCTCGAATGGCTAACCAGGGCCCTCTGGGGCTCGAATCGCCAGCCAGGGACCTTTGGGGCTCGAATCGTCAACCAGGGACCTTTGGGGCTCGAATCGTCAACCAGGGACCTTTGGGGCTCGGATCGCCAACCAGGGACCTTTGGGTCTCGAATCGTCAACCAGGAACCTTTGGGGCTCGAATCGCTAACCAGGGACCTCTGGGGCTCGAATCGCTAACCAGGGACCTTTGGGTCTCGAATCGTCAACCAGGGACCTTTGGGTCTCGAATCGTCAACCAGGGACCTTTGGGGCTCGGATCGCCAACCAGGGACCTTTGGGTCTCGAATCGTCAACCAGGGACCTTTGGGGCTCGAATCGCCAGCCAGGAACCTTTGGGGCTCGAATCGCCAGCCAGGGACCTTTGGGGCTCGAATCGCCAGCCAGGGACCTTTGGGGCTCGAATCACCAGCCAGGGACCTTTGGGGCTCGGATCGCCAACCAGGGACCTTTGGGTCTCGAAACGTCAACCAGGGACCTTTGGGACTCGAATCGTCAACCAGGGACCTTTGGGGCTCGAATCGCCAACCAGGGACCTTTGGGGCTCGAATCGCCACCCAGGGACCTTTAGGGCTCGAATCGCCAGCCAGGGACCTTTGGGTCTCGAATCTCAACCAGGGACCTCTGGGGCTCGGATCGCCAACCAGGGACCTTTAGGGCTCGAATCGCCAGCCAGGGACCTTTAGGGCTCGAATCGCCAGCCAGGGACCTTTGGGGCTCGGATCGCCAACCAGGGACCTTTAGGGCTCGAATCGTCAACCAGGGACCTTTGGGGCTCGAATCGCCAACCAGGGACCTTTAGGGCTCGAATCGCCAACCAGGGACCTTTGGGGCTCGAATCGCCAGCCAGGGACCTTTGGGACTCGGATCGCCAGCCAGGGACCTTTAGGGCTCGAATCGCCAGCCAGGGACCTTTGGGGCTCGAATCGCCAACCAGGGACCTTTGGGGCTCGAATCGCCAACCAGGGACCTCTGGGGCTCGGACCGCCAACCAGGGACCTTTGGGGCTCGGATCGCCAGCCAGGGACCTTTAGGGCTCGGATCGCCAGCCAGGGACCTTTAGGGCTCGAATCGCCAACCAGGGACCTTTGGGGCTCCAATCGCCAACCAGGGACCTCTGGGGCTCGGACCGCAAACCAGGGACCTTTGGGGCTCGAATCGCCAACCAGGGACCTTTGGGACTCGGATCGCCAGCCAGGGAACTTTGGGGCTTGGACCGCCAACCAGGGACCTTTGGGGCTCGGACCGCCAACCAGGGACCTTTGGGGCTCGGACCGCCAACCAGGGACCTTTTGGGGCTCGAATCGCCAACCAGGGACCTTTGGGACTCGGCTCGCCAGCCAGGGACCTTTGGGGCTCGGACCGCCAACCAGGGACCTCTGGGGCTCGGACCGCCAACCAGGGACCTTTGGGGCTCGGACCGCCAACCAGGGACCTTTGGGGCTTGAATCGCCAACCAGGGACCTCTGGGGCTCGGACCGCCAACCAGGGACCTTTGGGGCTCGGATTGCCAGCCAGGGACCTTTAGGGCTCGGATCGCCAGCCAGGGACCTTTAGGGCTCGAATCGCCAACCAGGGACCTTTGGGGCTCGAATCGCCAACCAGGGACCTTTGGGGCTCGGACCGCCAACTAGGGACTTCTGGGGCTCGGACCGCCAACCAGGGACCTTTGGGGCTCGAATCGCCAACCAGGGACCTTTGGGACTCGGATTGCCAGCCAGGGACCTTTAGGGCTCGAATCGCCAGCCAGGGACCTTTGGGGCTCGGACCGCCAACCAGGGACCTTTGGGGCTCGGATCGCCAACCAGGGAACTTTGGGGCTCGGACCGCCAACCAGGGACCTTTGGGGCTCGAATCGCCAACCAGGGACCTCTGGGGCTCGGACCGCCAACCAGGGACCTTTGGGTCTCGAATCGCCAACCAGGGACCTTTGGGACTCGGATCGACAGCCAGGGACCTTTAGGGCTCGAATCGCCAGCCAGGGACCTTTGGGGCTCGAATCGCCAACCAGGGACCTTTGGTGCTCGAATCGCCAACCAGGGACCTCTGGGGCTCGGACCGCCAACCAGGGATCTTTGGGGCTCGGATCGCCAACCAGCGACCTTTGGGGCTCGGACCGCCAACCAGGGACCTTTCGGGCTCGAATCGCCAACCAGGGACCTTTGGGGCTCGAATCGCCAACCAGGGACCTTTGGGGCTCGGCCCGCCAACCAGGGACCATTGGGGCTCGAATCGCCAACCAGGGACCTTTGGGGCTCGGACCGCCAACCAGGGACCTTTGGGGCTCGAATCGCCAACCAGGGACCTCTGGGGCTCGGACCGCCAACCAGGGACCTTTGGGTCTCGAATCGCCAACCAGGGACCTTTGGGGCTCGGACCGCCAACCAGGGACCTTTGGGGCTCGAATCGCCAACCAGGGACCTTTGGGGCTCGAATCGCCAACCAGGGACCTTTAGGGGTCGAATCGCCAACCAGGGACCTTTGGGGCTCGAATCGCCAACCAGGGACCTTTGGGGCTCGAATCGCCAACCAGGGACCTTTGGGGCTCGAATCGCCAGCCAGGGACCTTTGGGACTCGAATCGCCAACCAGGGACCTTTAGGGCTCGGATCGCCAGCCAGGGACCTTTAGGGTTCGAATCGCCAACCAGGGACCTTTGGGGTTCGAATCGCCAACCAGGGACCTTTAGGTCTCGAATCGTCAACCAGGGACCTTTAGGTCTCGAACCGCCAACCAGGGACCTTTGGGGTTCGAATCGCCAACCAGGGACCTTTGGGGCTCGAACCGCCAACCAGGGACCTTTGGGGCTCGAATCGCCAACCAGGGACCTTTGGGGCTCGAATCGCCAACCAGGGACCTTTGGCTCTCGAACCGCCAACAAGGGACCTTTGGGGCTCGGATCGCCAGCCAGGGACCTTTGGGGCTCGAATCGCCAACCAGGGACCTTTGGGGCTCGGATCGTCAGCCAGGGACCTTTAGGGCTCGGATCGCCAGCCAGGGACCTTTGGGGCTCGGATCGCCAACCAGGGACCTTTGGGGTTCGAATCGCCAACCAGGGAACTTTGGGGCTCGTATCGCCAACCAGGGACCTTTGGGGCTCGGATCGCCAGCCAGGGACCTTTGGGGCTCGGATCGCCAGCCAGGGACCTCTGGCGCTCGGATCGTCAACCAGGGACCTTTGGGGCTCGGATCGCCAGCCAGGGACCTTTGGGGCTCGAATCGTCAACCAGAGACCTCTGGGGCTCGAATCGTCAACCAGGGACCTTTGGGGCTCGGATCGCCAGCCAGGGACCTTTGGGGCTCGAATCGCCAGCCAGGGACCTTTGGGGCTCGGATCGTCAACCAGGGACCTTTGGGGCTCGGATCGCCAGCCAGGGACCTTTGGGGCTCGAAACGCCAACCAGGGACCTCTGAGGCTCGAATCGTCAACCAGGGACCTTTGGGGCTCGGATCGCCAGCCAGGGACATTTGGGGCTCGAATCGTCAACCAGGGACCTCTGGGGCTCGAATCGTCAACCAGGGACCTTTGGGGCTCGAATCGCCAGCCAGGGACCTTTGGGGCTCGGATCGCCAGCCAGGGTCCTTTGGGGCTCGAATCGCCAGCCAGGGACCTTTGGGGCTCGGATCGCCAGCCAGGGACCTTTGGGGCTCGAATCGCCAGCCAGGGACCTTTGGGGCTCGAATCGCCAACCAGGGACCTCTGGCGCTCGGATCGCCAGCCAGGGACCTCTGGCGCTCGGATCGCCAGCCAGGGACCTCTGGCGCTCGGATCGCCAACCAGGGACCTCTGGCGCTCGAATCGTCAACCAGGGACCTTTGGGGCTCGAATCGCCAGCCAGGGACCTCTGGCGCTCGGATCGCCAACCAGGGACCTCTGGCGCTCGAATCGCCAGCCAGGGACCTTCGGGGCTCGAATCGCCAGCCAGGGACCTCTGGCGCTCGGATCGCCAACCAGGGACCTCTGGCGCTCGGATCGCCAGCCAGGGACCTCTGGCGCTCGGATCGCCAGCCAGGGACCTCTGGCGCTCGAATCGCCAACCAGGGACCTCTGGCGCTCGGATCGCCAGCCAGGGACCTCTGGCGCTCGGATCGCCAGCCAGGGACCTCTGGCGCTCGGATCGCCAACCAGGGACCTCTGGCGCTCGAATCGTCAACCAGGGACCTTTGGGGCTCGAATCGCCAGCCAGGGACCTCTGGCGCTCGGATCGCCAACCAGGGACCTCTGGCGCTCGGATCGCCAGCCAGGGACCTCTGGCGCTCGGATCGCCAACCAGGGACCTCTGGCGCTCCAATCGCCAACCAGGGACCTCTGGCGCTCGGATCGCCAGCCAGGGACCTCTGGCGCTCGGATCACGAACCAGGGACCTCTGGCGCTCGGATCGCCAGTCAGGGACCTCTGGCGCTCGGATCGCCAGCCAGGGACCTCTGGCGCTCGGATCGTCAACCAGGGACCTTTGGGGCTCGGATCGTCAACCAGGGACCTTTGGGGCTCGGATCGTCAACCAGGGACCTTTGGGGCTCGGATCGTCAAACAGGGACCTTTGGGGCTCGGATCGTCAACCAGGGACCTTTGGGGCTCGGATTGTCAACCAGGGACCTTTGGGGCTCGGATCGTCAACCAGGGACCTCTGGCGCTTGGATCGTCAACCAGGGACCTTTGGGACTCGGATCGTCAACCAGGGACCTTTGGGGCTCGGATCGTCAACCAGGGACCTTTGGGGCTCGGATCGTCAACCAGGGACCTCTGGGGCTCGAATCGTCAACAAGGGACCTTTGGGGCTCGAATCGCCAACCAGGGACCTTTGGGGCTCGAACCGCCAACCAGGGACATTTGGGGCTCGAATCGCCAGCCAGGGACCTTTGGGGCTCGGATCGCCAGCCAGGGACCTTTGGGGCTCGAATCGCCAGCCAGGGACCTTTGGGGCTCGAATCGCCAACCAGGGACCTCTGGCGCTCGGATCGCCAGCCAGGGACCTCTGGCGCTCGGATCGCCAGCCAGGGACCTCTGGCGCTCGGATCGCCAACCAGGGACCTCTGGCGCACGAATCGTCAACCAGGGACCTTTGGGGCTCGAATCGCCAGCCAGGGACCTCTGGCGCTCGGATCGCCAACCAGGGACCTCTGGCGCTCGGATCGCCAGCCAGGGAATTCTGGCGCTCGGATCGCCAACCAGGGACCTCTGGCGCTCGAATCGCCAACCAGGGACCTCTGGCGCTCGGATCGCCAGCCAGGGACCTCTGGCGCTCGGATCGCCAGCCAGGGACCTCTGGCGCTCGGATCGCCAGCCAGGGACCTCTGGCGCTCGGATCGCCAGCCAGGGACCTCTGGCGCTCGGATCGTCAACCAGCGACCTCTGGGGCTCGCATCGTCAACCAGGGACCTTTGGGGCTCGAATCGCAAACCAGGGACCTTTGGGGCTCGAACCGCCAACCAGGGACCTCTGGCGCTCGGATCGCCAACCAGGGACCTCTGGGGCTCGAATCGTCAACCAGGGACCTTTGGGGCTCGAATCGCAAACCAGGGACCTTTGGGGCTCGAACCGCCAACCAGGGACCTCTGGCGCTCGGATCGCCAACCAGGGACCTCTGGGGCTCGAATCGCCAACCAGGGACCTCTGGCCCTCGGATCGCCAGCCAGGGACCTTTGGGGCTCGAACCGCCAACCAGGGACCTTTGGGGCTCGAATCGCCAACCAGGGACCTTTGGGGCTCGGATCGCCAGCCAGGGACCTCTGGCGCTCGGATCGCCAACCAGGGACCTCTGGCGCTCGGATCGCCAGCCAGGGACCTCTGGCGCTCGGATCGCCAACCAGGGACCTTTGGGGCTCGGATCGCCATCCAGGGACCTCTGGCGCTCGGATCGCCAGCCAGGGACCTCTGGCCCTCGGATCGCCAGCCAGGGACCTCTGGCGCTCGTATCGCCAGCCAGGGACCTCTGGCGCTCGAATCGCCAGCCAGGGACCTCTGGCGCTCGAATCGCCAGCCAGGGACCTCTGGCGCTCGGATCGCCAGCCAGGGACCTCTGGCGCTCGGATCGCCAGCCAGGGACCTCTGGCGCTCGGATCGCCAACCAGGGACCTTTGGGGCTCTAATCGCCAACCAGGGACCTTTGGGGCTCGGATCGCCAGCCAGGGACCTTTGGGGCTCGGATCGCCAACCAGGGACCTTTGGGGCTCTAATCGCCAGCCAGGGACCTCTGGCGCTCGGATCGCCAGCCAGGGACCTCTGGCGCTCGAATCGCCAGCCAGGGACCTCTGGCGCTCGGATCGCCAGCCAGGGACCTCTGGCGCTCGGATCGCCAACCAGGGACCTTTGGGGCTCTAATCGCCAACCAGGGACCTTTGGGGCTCGGATCGCCAGCCAGGGACCTTTGGGGCTCGGATCATCAACCAGGGACCTTTGGGGCTCGGATCGCCAACCAGGGACCTTTGGGGCTCGGATCGCCAACCAGGGACCTTTGGGGCTCGAATCGCCAGCCAGGGACCTTTGGGGCTCGGATCATCAACCAGGGACCTTTGGGGCTCGGATCGCCAACCAGGGACCTTTGGGGCTCTAATCGCCAACCAGGGACCTTTGGGGCTCGGATCGCCAGCCAGGGACCTTTGGGGCTCGGATCATCAACCAGGGACCTTTGGGGCTCTAATCGCCAACCAGGGACCTTTGGGGCTCGGATCGCCAGCCAGGGACCTTTGGGGCTCGGATCGCCAACCAGGGACCTTTGGGGCTCTAATCGCCAACCAGGGACCTTTGGGGCTCGGATCGCCAGCCAGGGACCTTTGGGGCTCGGATCTTCAACCAGGGACCTTTGGGGCTCGGATCGCCAACCAGGGACCTTTGGGGCTCGGATCGCCAGCCAGGGACCTTTGGGGCTCGAATCGCCAGCCAGGGACCTCTGGCGCTCGAATCGCCAGCCAGGGACCTTTGGGGCTCGAATCGCCAACCAGGGACCTTTGGGGCTCGAATCGCCAGCCAGGGACCTCTGGCGCTCGAATCGCCAGCCAGGGACCTTTGGGGCTCGAATCGCCAGCCAGGGACCTCTGGCGCTCGAATCGCCAGCCAGGGACCTTTAGGGCTCGAATCGCCAGCCAGGGACCTCTGGGGCTCTAATCGCCAACCAGGGACCTTTGGGGCTCGAATCGCCAGCCAGGGACCTCTGGCGCTCGAATCGCCAGCCAGGGACCTTTGGGGCTCGAATCGCCAGCCAGGGACCTCTGGCGCTCGAATCGCCAGCCAGGGACCTCTGGCGCTCGAATCGCCAGCCAGGGACCTCTGGCGCCTGGATTGCCAGCCAGGGACCTCTGGCGCTCGGATCGCCAGCCAGGGACCTCTGGCGCTCGGATCGCCAGCCAGGGACCTCTGGCGCTCGGATCGCCAGCCAGGGACCTTTGGGGCTCGAATCGCCAGCCAGGGACCTCTGGCGCTCGGATCGCCAGCCAGGGACCTCTGGCGCTCGAATCGCCAGCCAGGGACCTCTGGCGCTCTGATCGCCAGCCAGGGACCTCTGGCGCTCGGATCGCCAGCCAGGGACCTCTGGCGCTCGGATCGCCAACCAGGGACCTCTGGGGCTCGAATCGCCAACCAGGGACCTCTGGCCCTCGGATCGCCAGCCAGGGACCTTTGGGGCTCGAACCGCCAACCAGGGACCTTTGGGGCTCGAATCGCCAACCAGGGACCTCTGGCGCTCGGATCGCCAGCCAGGGACCTCTGGCGCTCGGATCGCCAGCCAGGGACCTCTGGCGCTCGGATCGCCAGCCAGGGACCTCTGGCGCTCGGATCGTCAACCAGCGACCTCTGGGGCTCGCATCGTCAACCAGGGACCTTTGGGGCTCGAATCGCAAACCAGGGACCTTTGGGGCTCGAACCGCCAACCAGGGACCTCTGGCGCTCGGATCGCCAACCAGGGACCTCTGGGGCTCGAATCGTCAACCAGGGACCTTTGGGGCTCGAATCGCAAACCAGGGACCTTTGGGGCTCGAACCGCCAACCAGGGACCTCTGGCGCTCGGATCGCCAACCAGGGACCTCTGGGGCTCGAATCGCCAGCCAGGGACCTCTGGCCCTCGGATCGCCAGCCAGGGACCTTTGGGGCTCGAACCGCCAACCAGGGACCTTTGGGGCTCGAATCGCCAACCAGGGACCTTTGGGGCTCGGATCGCCAGCCAGGGACCTCTGGCGCTCGGATCGCCAACCAGGGACCTCTGGCGCTCGGATCGCCAGCCAGGGACCTCTGGCGCTCGGATCGCCAACCAGGGACCTTTGGGGCTCGGATCGCCATCCAGGGACCTCTGGCGCTCGGATCGCCAGCCAGGGACCTCTGGCCCTCGGATCGCCAGCCAGGGACCTTTGGGGCTCGAACCGCCAACCAGGGACCTTTGGGGCTCGAATCGCCAACCAGGGACCTCTGGCGCTCGGATCGCCAGCCAGGGACCTCTGGCGCTCGGATCGCCAGCCAGGGACCTCTGGCGCTCGGATCGCCAGCCAGGGACCTCTGGCGCTCGGATCGTCAACCAGCGACCTCTGGGGCTCGCATCGTCAACCAGGGACCTTTGGGGCTCGAATCGCAAACCAGGGACCTTTGGGGCTCGAACCGCCAACCAGGGACCTCTGGCGCTCGGATCGCCAACCAGGGACCTCTGGGGCTCGAATCGTCAACCAGGGACCTTTGGGGCTCGAATCGCAAACCAGGGACCTTTGGGGCTCGAACCGCCAACCAGGGACCTCTGGCGCTCGGATCGCCAACCAGGGACCTCTGGGGCTCGAATCGCCAGCCAGGGACCTCTGGCCCTCGGATCGCCAGCCAGGGACCTTTGGGGCTCGGATCGCCAACCAGGGACCTTTGGGGCTCGGATCGCCAACCAGGGACCTTTGGGGCTCGAATCGCCAGCCAGGGACCTTTGGGGCTCGGATCATCAACCAGGGACCTTTGGGGCTCGGATCGCCAACCAGGGACCTTTGGGGCTCTAATCGCCAACCAGGGACCTTTGGGGCTCGGATCGCCAGCCAGGGACCTTTGGGGCTCGGATCATCAACCAGGGACCTTTGGGGCTCTAATCGCCAACCAGGGACCTTTGGGGCTCGGATCGCCAGCCAGGGACCTTTGGGGCTCGGATCGCCAACCAGGGACCTTTGGGGCTCTAATCGCCAACCAGGGACCTTTGGGGCTCGGATCGCCAGCCAGGGACCTTTGGGGCTCGGATCTTCAACCAGGGACCTTTGGGGCTCGGATCGCCAACCAGGGACCTTTGGGGCTCGGATCGCCAGCCAGGGACCTTTGGGGCTCGAATCGCCAGCCAGGGACCTCTGGCGCTCGAATCGCCAGCCAGGGACCTTTGGGGCTCGAATCGCCAACCAGGGACCTTTGGGGCTCGAATCGCCAGCCAGGGACCTCTGGCGCTCGAATCGCCAGCCAGGGACCTTTGGGGCTCGAATCGCCAGCCAGGGACCTCTGGCGCTCGAATCGCCAGCCAGGGACCTTTAGGGCTCGAATCGCCAGCCAGGGACCTCTGGGGCTCTAATCGCCAACCAGGGACCTTTGGGGCTCGAATCGCCAGCCAGGGACCTCTGGCGCTCGAATCGCCAGCCAGGGACCTTTGGGGCTCGAATCGCCAGCCAGGGACCTCTGGCGCTCGAATCGCCAGCCAGGGACCTCTGGCGCTCGAATCGCCAGCCAGGGACCTCTGGCGCCTGGATCGCCAGCCAGGGACCTCTGGCGCTCGGATCGCCAGCCAGGGACCTCTGGCGCTCGGATCGCCAGCCAGGGACCTCTGGCGCTCGGATCGCCAGCCAGGGACCTTTGGGGCTCGAATCGCCAGCCAGGGACCTCTGGCGCTCGGATCGCCAGCCAGGGACCTCTGGCGCTCGAATCGCCAGCCAGGGACCTCTGGCGCTCTGATCGCCAGCCAGGGACCTCTGGCGCTCGGATCGCCAGCCAGGGACCTCTGGCGCTCGGATCGCCAACCAGGGACCTCTGGGGCTCGAATCGCCAACCAGGGACCTCTGGCCCTCGGATCGCCAGCCAGGGACCTTTGGGGCTCGAACCGCCAACCAGGGACCTTTGGGGCTCGAATCGCCAACCAGGGACCTCTGGCGCTCGGATCGCCAGCCAGGGACCTCTGGCGCTCGGATCGCCAGCCAGGGACCTCTGGCGCTCGGATCGCCAGCCAGGGACCTCTGGCGCTCGGATCGTCAACCAGCGACCTCTGGGGCTCGCATCGTCAACCAGGGACCTTTGGGGCTCGAATCGCAAACCAGGGACCTTTGGGGCTCGAACCGCCAACCAGGGACCTCTGGCGCTCGGATCGCCAACCAGGGACCTCTGGGGCTCGAATCGTCAACCAGGGACCTTTGGGGCTCGAATCGCAAACCAGGGACCTTTGGGGCTCGAACCGCCAACCAGGGACCTCTGGCGCTCGGATCGCCAACCAGGGACCTCTGGGGCTCGAATCGCCAGCCAGGGACCTCTGGCCCTCGGATCGCCAGCCAGGGACCTTTGGGGCTCGAACCGCCAACCAGGGACCTTTGGGGCTCGAATCGCCAACCAGGGACCTTTGGGGCTCGGATCGCCAGCCAGGGACCTCTGGCGCTCGGATCGCCAACCAGGGACCTCTGGCGCTCGGATCGCCAGCCAGGGACCTCTGGCGCTCGGATCGCCAACCAGGGACCTTTGGGGCTCGGATCGCCATCCAGGGACCTCTGGCGCTCGGATCGCCAGCCAGGGACCTCTGGCCCTCGGATCGCCAGCCAGGGACCTCTGGCGCTCGTATCGCCAGCCAGGGACCTCTGGCGCTCGAATCGCCAGCCAGGGACCTCTGGCGCTCGAATCGCCAGCCAGGGACCTCTGGCGCTCGGATCGCCAGCCAGGGAGCTCTGGCGCTCGGATCGCCAACCAGGGACCTTTGGGGCTCTAATCGCCAACCAGGGACCTTTGGGGCTCGGATCGCCAGCCAGGGACCTTTGGGGCTCGGATCGCCAACCAGGGACCTTTGGGGCTCTAATCGCCAGCCAGGGACCTCTGGCGCTCGGATCGCCAGCCAGGGACCTCTGGCGCTCGAATCGCCAGCCAGGGACCTCTGGCGCTCGGATCGCCAGCCAGGGACCTCTGGCGCTCGGATCGCCAACCAGGGACCTTTGGGGCTCTAATCGCCAACCAGGGACCTTTGGGGCTCGGATCGCCAGCCAGGGACCTTTGGGGCTCGGATCATCAACCAGGGACCTTTGGGGCTCGGATCGCCAACCAGGGACCTTTGGGGCTCGGATCGCCAACCAGGGACCTTTGGGGCTCGAATCGCCAGCCAGGGACCTTTGGGGCTCGGATCATCAACCAGGGACCTTTGGGGCTCGGATCGCCAACCAGGGACCTTTGGGGCTCTAATCGCCAACCAGGGACCTTTGGGGCTCGGATCGCCAGCCAGGGACCTTTGGGGCTCGGATCATCAACCAGGGACCTTTGGGGCTCTAATCGCCAACCAGGGACCTTTGGGGCTCGGATCGCCAGCCAGGGACCTTTGGGGCTCGGATCATCAACCAGGGACCTTTGGGGCTCGGATCGCCAACCAGGGACCTTTGGGGCTCGGATCGCCAGCCAGGGACCTTTGGGGCTCGAATCGCCAGCCAGGGACCTCTGGCGCTCGAATCGCCAGCCAGGGACCTTTGGGGCTCGAATCGCCAGCCAGGGACCTCTGGGGCTCTAATCGCCAACCAGGGACCTTTGGGGCTCGAATCGCCAGCCAGGGACCTCTGGCGCTCGAATCGCCAGCCAGGGACCTTTGGGGCTCGAATCGCCAGCCAGGGACCTCTGGCGCTCGAATCGCCAGCCAGGGACCTTTAGGGCTCGAATCGCCAGCCAGGGACCTCTGGGGCTCTAATCGCCAACCAGGGACCTTTGGGGCTCGAATCGCCAGCCAGGGACCTCTGGCGCTCGAATCGCCAGCCAGGGACCTTTGGGGCTCGAATCGCCAGCCAGGGACCTCTGGCGCTCGAATCGCCAGCCAGGGACCTCTGGCGCTCGAATCGCCAACCAGGGACCTCTGGCGCTCGAATCGCCAGCCAGGGACCTCTGGCGCTCGAATCGCCAGCCAGGGACCTTTGGGGCTCGAATCGCCAGCCAGGGACCTCTGGCGCTCGAATCGCCAGCCAGGGACCTCTGGCGCTCGAATCGCCAACCAGGGACCTCTGGCGCTCGAATCGCCAGCCAGGGACCTCTGGCGCCTGGATCGCCAGCCAGACCTCTGGCGCTCGGATCGCCAGCCAGGGACCTCTGGCGCTCGGATCGCCAGCCAGGGACCTCTGGCGCTCGGATCGCCAGCCAGGGACCTCTGGCGCTCGGATCGCCAGCCAGGGACCTTTGGGGCTCGAATCGCCAGCCAGGGACCTCTGGCGCTCGGATCGCCAGCCAGGGACCTCTGGCGCTCGAATCGCCAGCCAGGGACCTCTGGCGCTCGGATCGCCAGCCAGGGACCTCTGGCGCTCGGATCGCCAGCCAGGGACCTCTGGCGCTCGGATCGCCAGCCAGGGACCTTTGGGGCTCGCCTGCTCGGCTCGTTGCGTCCCGCTCTAGGGGAGAGAGTTCGTTGTCCTAGTCTCTATCCAAGTAAACTATACGGACCTTACCCTCTCTACTGTCGGGGCTCCTTGGGTCGGCCGCCCTCTGTCTCCTTCGCCTCATCCTTCCTCCCGGGGGTGCCCTGACTTGGGGGCATAGGAACAAGGGGCCCAGCATGGTGGCATACGTACCGATTCCCCTCCGAAATGAAGTCCTAATCGTAAAGATACCGTCGGGTGCAAGCACAGAAAGCCACCCCTAAATAACAGGTGGCGGAAAGTGTTCTGCCGGAAGTCAATTTTAGGGTTTTTCATCACAAACGGATTGTTTTCTAAATACCCCTGAAAAATAACAATATAAATAACATGATTTTAATTATTTTTGCGATGGTATAAAGATACCCACCCGTCAACGGGAGAGAAGTCAATGGGGGTAAATTTGAGGATGTCTGCTTGGACTTGTTTTCTCAATAATAAAAGAATAGATGTTGCTCCGTTTATTCGTTTAGGTTGGTATTGCAAAAGCCACCCCTAGTGAGAGTTGGGGGTTGTAAAGGAAGGCAACTGTGGATTTTCGACATGAATGGTACGTTTGTTACTTTGAAGATGAAATCGTGTTAAAATATATTAATGTTGCAATTGTTAGATTTAAGAGAAGTAGTAAGTAAATATTTAAAAAAAAATTATGTTTTACAAATCCCACTCTTCTGCCAAGTCGTACGTCACACTCCGAAATAACAAAATCGCGACGCTGCATATGTAAATGATGTCTAGCCACGTGTGGAATGTTTGTTAATATGAAACAGCTGAAGAGCAGGAATAAAGCGCCATCTTTGTCTCCAAGCCTCGAGTCACGTCATGCCATTTTATTTATCTGACCTTCTGTCTCCATTTTTGACTCATATCCCAAGGATTTCGTCCTTTTTGTTGTCGTTTTCCTTTTAAAATGTTAAAAATACTTGGCATTATACCATGGCGTATATTTCATAACTTTCGTAAAAGCAACTTCCCTATTCGACGAGAACTGGAAGTATTTTACGTTGAATAATACTTTTACTAAGCTTATTTAAAATAGTGAAATATGGGTTCCTGGGGAATGGCTATTGTCTCCCTAAATTATAGAAAAAAAGACATGGAGCTGGTGTCACTTTACAAATTAGAAATTAATACACTTATTTGTATTCGATTTCTTTAAACCAGTTGACATTTATTCGTTTACAGCCAATGAGTGTATCGATTTAGACTTTTATCTCAAAAGTTATCCCCTAACACGAAAAGAAACAGATAGGTCAAACAAATATACGAGTATTTTACACTTACTGGTTAGTAACTTCTGAAAAGTAAGAATCAATAACTTAAATAAAACCATTAATCAACTACTTAAATATTACATTTAAAACGCGTCCTTATTTAGTAAATACATTTAACCTTTCTATTCAAATGATAATTCCTGGAACACTTGCATCATGTTTAAACATTTAGGAAATATTTTACTTGTGAAATAATAGTTAGTGTTTATTTTCTCAAAATATTTAAAACAATTTTGATTAAAATATTCTTTGTTTAGGCTATTTTCATAACAAATTAAATATACGAGGACTGTTCAATAAAGAATGATCATAATTTTTTGCACTAAAATTCAATCCTATTATATTCTGTTAGCTTAATGTGAAGCAAACACGCCGTAGTAGTTTCATTGTTGGTACTCCTGGTTCCCGCCTGTGAGAACCAGGCAAGTTCAGACATGTTCAGTATCGCCTACCGCTGCAATGGAAGTAACATGCAGTTAAAGTTGATGTTAGAGTAAGATCCGGAGTTTCTTTCAAACGTAATCACTGCTGAAGAAACTTGGCTACATCAGTTTGATCCTGAGAGCAAACAGCAAAGATCAGTGTGGAAATCTCCGTCATCACCGACCCCCAAAAAAGAAAAAGTGATTGCTTCTGCTGGGAAAGTTATGGTCATCTCATTCTTTGGTATTCATGGAATGGTTTATCAGCATGTTGTATCTGCACACACATCAGTAACTGGACAATACTACAGAGATGTCCTGAAAACATTGCAAGTCCATATCAGGCGCAAAAGACCACATTTCCATGAAGCAGTCTGGACGCTGAACCACGATAATGCGCGGCCGCATATTGCCAATGTTGTTACTGAATATCTTGTAAAAATCAACGTGAAGTGCATCCCTCACCTTCCCTATAGTCCGGATTTAGCCCCATGTGACTTTTTCTATTCCCAAACTTGAAGAAACGCCTTCGTGGGAGGCATTATCCATCATCAGAAGCAGTGGTGAAGGCTGCGGAGGCGATTTTGGAGGATCTCTCAAAAATGGTTTCCAGTATGTCTTTGAAGACTGGCAGAAACGCTGGGACAAGTGCATCGCATTTAGGGGAGACTATTTTAAGAAGGACCATCAAAATTATGATAATGAGTAAAGGTACGTTGTCCAAAAAAAAAAAAAAAAAAATTAAAAAATTGTGATCATTCTTTATTGAACAGCCCTCGTATATTGAATAACCATGAAGCCTGCTTACTTCTGAATGACTTTTATATTACGAGGGCCGTCTTATAATACACACAGTTTATGTTAAAAACAACCTTTTGTGATGTTAAGCATTGCAGAAATTTGTTTTGTTGCTGATTTGAATTTTCAAGTACTAATCTCATATTTTATTTTGAGTTCCGGACTCTACCACTATCAACGGTGCGAGACAAGAAGACCTAAAATAACAACTGAACATCGTGATCATGCTCCAGTGTTACCACTGTGTGCAGTTCAGTGCATCAAGTTACCTTCAGTTGTTCTCTTCGTTATCATAGAGATTGGTTGTGTTTAACTAACTCAAAGTGTAATTTTAAGTAGTAAATGTCTGCAGTACATCCAGTAAACTCCGTAAATAGTAAAAGAACAGCCATGTATTTAGCCATTTACTTTAGCCTTTGGCTAACCTGGAGAAAAATAACCGCGGAAACTAGAAATAATGGACTTCTATTATATAAAGTACAACTGTGTAAAAACATTAAATTTACTGTTATTAATTGTTATATATAACAATTTGTAACTTAAAATTTCACTTATAAGAAATGATAATTCTTATAAATTCTCCGGGATCGCGAATTCATGTAAAACTTATACACATCTTCAACCGGAAACAAAGCCGTCGCTATCGTTACGAACGCTAGATGTTAGTATTATCAAAGTCTGAAAATAAAACAAATTTAAAAAACAGAATCAACTGCTAGTATTTCAAAATTCTTTACGCGATGTTTGTTTTTTAAAAATCTATCGGATCTATCGGACCATTTAATTGTTTTAATAATTTAACTTCTGGATTTATTTCATGGTTAAGTGACCAAAAATGATCTGCTACGGTTGATTGGGCACACACGTGCGACTCATGGTCATCTGTTAAGAGGGGAACCGGCCCCTGTGTGTGCTCCGTGTGCAGTACGCCTCACTGTGCGGCATGTATTGCTGGATTGCCCGCAGTACTCCCGCGTCCGCCAGTCTTTGGGCCTAAGAACTAACTTGCACGATATTTTAGGGGACGACCCAGTGGATGTGGATAAGGCTCTGCGGTTTGTTTTTAGAATCGGTTTTAATAAACAAGTCTGACTTGTATTTTATATTTATCAATTTTAGAGATTTTAAATTTTTAGTACTGGGATGGATTTCTTATGTGCTTTTAATAGTTGAGTGTTTATATTTTATCTTACTTTTTAACTTTGTGTAGCTTTTAGTTTTTAGAGTTGACTTCGGGCCCAAATGACCTTGTTGTCGACGGGCCCTAAAACACTACACACTCACTCACTATCAGTTGGTTTATACTTAATGTTACGAAAATGCTCTTTCGTTCTGGTTTCCAAATTACGCTTTGCCTTTCCAATATAAACTTTATCACAATAGACAGAATTAAACTGATAAATATCAGAGTTTTTACTGTTAGGAATTTTATCTTTTATAGAGAAATGCAATAAAATTTTAATACTATATTTATTTTGAGGAACTAAAGTTATACCAAACTCTATAATTTTTTTGAAAATATTTATTAACCAAGGATGGTACCTAAATTTGTTAAAATTATAATGATATTTTATTTTCCTAAGGTTAGAAATATCGTTAGCAATTTTTTGATATTTGAATTTTTCAATTCTTTATTTATAACGTCTTTATTAAAACCATTAATTAAAGCAGTATTAATAATATGTTTATATTCTTTATTCAGAGGTATATTTATTAATCTATAAATCTAGATCTATCTTTAGATCTAGAAAAGGAAGAAATCCATTAATTTCAGTTTCTACTGTAAAATTATAGCTTTATCTTGTAAATTTAGTAATTTTAAAGCATCGCTTACGAGTTTATCAGGGACAATTGCAAAAAATATCATCAAAATATCTATACAAAACTTTAAAAATTAAAGGGAATGCATTAGTGACTTTCATTTCGAAAAAAAAAGCTCACAAAAGATCAGCAAAAAAATACCGGCAGTCGATTCTGTTTTTAAATTTGTTTTATTTTCAGATTTTGGTAGTACTAACAAAAACATATCAACATCTAGCGTTCGTAACGATGGCGACAGCTTTGTTGTTTCTGGCTGAGGATGTGTATAAGTTTACATGAAATCGCGATCCCAAAGAATTTATAAGAACTATCATCATTTCTGATAAGATAAGTGAAGTTTTAAGTTACAAATTATTATATTTGTGTATATTTGTTTGCTTCACTCTTAATAGCTTCATATTTTACGTATTTACTGTTATCATGTTCAACATTTCAATCTGAATACGAGACAGAGAAGCTAATGCCGATTTATTCATCATGTAAACATAATCTTGTAGCTTCATTATTACCGATGTAACTTCTCTCGAACGCATTCCTCCGGCTTACGTATCGCTAGTTCTGTGTAACGAACATATACAAAGGTCTGTTTGTTATTATGCCATTCCAGTTGGGATGACAAAGCTGGTCATTGTAACATGAAATATCGCTCTTTGGAGAGAAATCGACTTGGAGCCAAAAAACGCAAATGATAAATCTATCGTTCACATACCATCGAGGTCCACAAATCAGAAAAATGTCTGCTGTGTTACATTACGTTCATATGACATTCTCTAGCCATACTTTATGAACCATTATTGCAATAGGTTATTGTACTATATCCTCATGGCTACCTCACGTTCAAGATGTCCCGAGTTCGAACATCGGTCAGCTTTTTTTTTTTATTTTAATTTACGTACTCCAATGTTAAGTCATATCGGACAGTGAATGAATTGGGTGAAATGATGCTCAAATGAGTCTAGGGTCCGTCATTCGTCTTGAAGGATAAGGGAAAACCCGGAAAAACCTTATCCAGGAAATTCACCCTGACCGAGAATCGAACTCGGCACATCTTGTGAGGCAGACACGCTACCATCTACGCTACCGAGGGACGAGTTACCTGGATAAGATTTCTTTTCCTTATCCTGAACGATGAATGTCTGATAAATCTAAGCTCTATGTACCCTGGACTCATTTGTACGTCATTTCATTCATCGTCCGATATGACTTAACGTTGGAAGCTTTCCCTTATACTGAAAGATGAATGGTAACTCTAAGCTCTATGTACCCTGTACTCATTTAAACATCATTTCATTCATCGTCCAATATGACTTAACGTTGGAGGTTTTCCTTTATCCTGAAAGATGAATGTCTGGTAACTCTAAGCTCTATATACCTGTACTCATTTGAACATTATTTCATTCATCGTGCTATGTGACTTAAAGTTGGAGGTTTTCCCTTATCCTGAAAGATGAATGTCTGGTAACTCTAAGCCCTATATACCCTGTACTCATTTGAACATTATTTCATTCATCGTCCGATATGACTTAACGTTGGAGGTTTTCCTTTATCCTGAAAGATGAATTGTCTGGTAACTCTAAGCTCTGTGTACCCTGTACTCATTTAAACATCATTTCATTCATCGTCCGATATGACTTGGCGTTGGAAGCTTTCCCTTATCCTGAAAGATGAATGTCTGGTAACTCTAAGCTCTATGTACCCTGTACTCATTTAAACATCATTTCATTCATCGTCCGATATGACTTAGCGTTGGAGGTTTTCCTTTATCCTGAAAGATGAATGTCTGGTAACACTAAGCTCTATATACCCTGTACTCATTTGAACATCATTTCATTCATCGTCCGATATGACTTAACGTTGGAGGTTTTCCTTTATCCTGAAAGATGAATTGTCTGGTAACTCTAAGCTCTGTGTACCCTGTACTCATTTGAACATTATTTCATTCATCGTGCGATGTGACTTAACGTTGGAGGTTTTCCCTTATCCTGAAAGATGAATGTCTGGTAAGACTAGGCTCTATATACCTTGTACTCATTTGAACATTATTTCATTCGTCATCCGATATGACTTAACGTTGGAGGTTTTCCCTTATCCTGAAAGATGAATGTCTGGTAACACTAAGCTCTATATACCTTGTACTCATTTGAACATCATTTCGTTCATCGTCCGATATGACTTGACGTTGGAGGTTTTCCCTTATCCTGAAAGATGAATGTCTGGTAACACTAAGCTCTATATACCTTGTACTCATTTGAACATCATTTCGTTCATCGTCCGATATGACTTAACGTTGGAGGTTTTCCCTTATCCTGAAAGACGAATGTCTGGTAACACTAAGCTCTATATACCTTGTACTCATTTGAACATTATTTCATTCGTCGTCCGATATGACTTAACGTTGGAGGTTTTCCCTTATCCTGAAAGATGAATGTCTGGTAACACTAAGCTCTATATACCTTGTACTCATTTGAACATCATTTCATTCGTCGTCCGATATGACTTAAAGTTGGAGGTTTTCCCTTATCCTGAAAGATGAATGTCTGGTAACTCTAAGCTCTATGTACCCTGTACTCATTTGAACATTATTTCATTCATCGTGCGATGTGACTTAAAGTTGGAAGTTTTACCTTATTCTGAAAGATGAATGTCTGGTAACACTAAGCTCTATATACCCTGTACTCATTTGAACATTATTTCATTCATCGTGCGATGTGACTTAAAGTTGGAGGTTTTCCCTTATCCTGAAAGATGAATGTCTGGTAACACTAAGCTCTATGTAGCCTGTACTCATTTAAATATTATTTCATTCATCGTGCTATGTGACTTAAAGTTGGAGGTTTTCCCTTATCCTGAAAGATGAATGTCTGGTAACACTAAGCTCTATATACCTTGTACTCATTTGAACATCATTTCATTCGTCGTCCGATATGACAGCATGTTACCTCCATTGCAGCAATAGGCGATACTGAACATGTCTGAACTTGCCTGGCTCTCACAGGCGGGAACCAGGAATACCAACAATGAAACTACTAAGGCGTTTTTGTTTCACATTAAGCTAGCAGAACATAATAAGATTGAATTTTAGTGCGAAAAATTATGACTGTAAAAAAAATTATCATTCTTTATTGAAAAGCCCTCGTACATTGCCAGCTATGTTGATGCAATTGTCGAGTTCTTTTCTAAAAGAAAAGCTTTCAGTTCCTGCGAAAAATTTGTTAAATGATCATTTTTGCGATTCCAAGTGCTGCAATATTTTAAAGGTACAGGCAACATTTGTTTCTGAAAATTGCAGAACGATAACAGATCCAATGTTAGAATTTGAATCTAAACAAAAACCTGTGGTTCATCTTGTTTTATCCAGAATTAACTCACTGAGAGCCAGATATTTAATATTAGAGAGTGGTCACTTTGGAAACAGAGTAAGTGCACTTGTAGATCATATCATGGATCCCAGTGTTAGAGAAGCAGTAGAAGAGAATCTAAAGGTTTTCTGCCGTATGACTGTCTAAACTGAACTCCATTATGGCAAAAGAAAATGATGATGTAATAACTATAAAAGCTATATCATTTGTTTGGACCTTCTAGGCTAGTTACTAAATCGAGATATAAATCATGTAATGGCAGCATTTAAACAACTGAATGTATTTAAAACCAGTGGTATTACTTGTGATTCTGATTTTCTTCTTTGTTACAAAGAACTTTGTGACAATTATGAACAACAAAGCCACGATGGTAACGATAACAGATTAGATGTAGTAACAACACTCTTGACATTGAAGGCAAAAGTTGATTCTTACCGCAATTTATGTGAAAATTCCCTTCAATGTCTTTGGTTGCTGATGTCAAACGTTGACAGTGAGAGGTTTTCTCTACATATAACTTAGTTGTGACAGACAAAGAACAAGTATGAACAGCGAAATTATCACAACTTGTTGTATGCTGCAGTTTGACGATGTCTGATGTGTGTTATTTGATTTTATTCATGTTACGTAATATCTGCTGACTTCAAATCAAATATTTTAATTTGAAAAATAGGGGTTTTAACAGTTATGTTACTCTAGTTATCTATTACTTTTCATTTCAGCCATGGCATTACTCATTAACTATCCCCGAAAATTTGCGCGAAATTAATGCGAATTTATGGTAAAATATTCAACACAAAGCACCGCCAATTTAAATTATTAATGCAAATTTTATAAATAATTGTCATCACAAAATCTTGTCTCTGTCAATGTGAGACATTTTCCAATCTGATTCCAACTTTGCAAATCAGTTATTAGATTTTGAGTACCATGCTTTAAAATTATCAATTAAAGTAACTGTGAAGTAGAGTAAAATCCGATGTGTGAATTAAATGGATGAAAGGACTGTCCCAGACCTTGATCCTCCTACAGAAGTTCTGGGAAGGTGAACTGCGGCTCCCACAGACTCTGAGTCTGTCATGGCCACTGAGACATGACTCACCCTTTGTGGCAACGCTCTACAAGTAAGGTTCGATCTCAGCAATACCTACACCATCACACAGTGTTGACATTATTTGTGTATTTACTTCATGTTGACAAAACTTAATGTCTTAGCAGAAAGAGTTGCATTGCGCATTTGCTTGCAGCTACGTGACTGATACAGAAAACAAATTCCATACTTTTAGTAAGAAACAACTGAAGAACGACAGTACCTTAAATTGACAAATTCCAACCAATAATAATGGTTGTCAGAAATGACTAATACCTAAAACGTTATTTCAAATAAATCGTGTATTTTTAACAGTGAGTACTGCATTTTTGTGTATGCATCTTAGGTTTAGCACTTATAAGAACTTACACAAAATTCCTTCTGATTAGAGAGTCCACAGTCCGTTTCACATTTTTACACCTATTTTTCTCTCTTAAATCTCACTCATAAAGACTTTTAGTGAAATGTCGTACGTTTGAGATAAATAGAGTACATGTTGAATTTCTTGAGAAGGCTTTGAAGTCTTCTTTATTTTCTTTGAATGTTGTTAAAAGAATGAAAGCAAAATCTTAGAGGTCTTTAGAAAACCCAATTCGTACAAAACTGTACATATATTCATAACATTAACCTTTTCGGATTAGCATTTGTTTCACATTCAAGTTCACTTTGGTACACTATCTGAGAAACATATAAAATCAATGGAAATTAATTGTTCTTTCACACTAGCCGTGTGTAGGCTAAAGTATGAAAAGGTAGTCAGACTGAAAAATTTAATGTCATAGCCGGGATTTGAGCCACAGATCTTCTGGTTGCCGTCCAGCCGCTCTAACCCTTGAGCTACTATGGCCAACATACCGGCATGACATTAAATTCTCCAACTAACTCGTGTCAGTGACCTAATAGTGATTCGAACTATAAAGCCCGGGCCAAAGTACTTACACGTTGTAAGTCGCCATTAAGGTAGTTGTCTCATATGTTTATGGGAACTGCTAAGTGGTTTACCGGGAAAAACACGAGTCAGTTGGAGAATTTAATGTTATAGCAGCACGTTGGCCATAGTAGCTCAATGGTTAGAGCGGCTGGAGGGCAACCAAAAGATCCGTGGTTCAAATCCCGGCTATGGCATTAAATTTTTCAGTCTGACTCTATCTTTCCATATAAAATCAAAGTTGTGAGCGTAAGTTACCAAATTCCTTAGCTTTAAATCATTTCCACATAGTATCGTAGTAAAGATAACGCGAATATGGTTTCCCACAAATGCCTTTTAGGGTTTTGAGCACTGTAATAAGGCAAGATGAACAGCCCGAAGTTGGCCTGAGCCTGCCAACCCGATTGCCGGAGGTATGTGAACGATTCGCTACTTATCGCAGCTCCTCAAACTCCTCACGATGTTCAGTGGGCATCGGGCTTAAAATCCGCACTCCAGCCCACTACGACATGGTGTAGGGCTTGAACACTCTAGATTGAGTTTAATAAAACTTAGTTGAATATTACAAAATTGTACATCTGTTATTGCTGTTAGACAGCCGTTTTGAACAAGATTTAGTGTAGTGGCTGTTAATTCGTAAGTGGTGCTATGATTTCACGGTGCATTTGTAAGAGGAAACTTCATGGGCGTCTGTTGGTAATGTGGACTGGATCAGTGAATCACTACACTTTCAGTGTATGGAAGGTTCTATCCATAGCCTAGTGCTGCAGATGCTGCAGTTACTAAAGAAGGGGAAGTGTTGTTTCTGCGAGGGTATACAGATTGGTGTAGGAACTGATGGGAATCCATAGTGTTTAGTCACAAGTGCATCTCACATCTTTGGGTGTGTTGAACTGACGTAATGTACAACGCTCTCCTAAAGTGAACATAAGCTGGCAGGATGTGTCCGGCCTATTCTCTTTTGGTAGAGAAAACAATCACAGGAGGTAAGTAGAAACAGCACACGCCCAACTTCATCTTGACTCTTTCATAATCAAGTCACACCAGATAGTGATGACGACAGAGAACTTCTTCGTGGGCCAGACCTAAAATCCCCTCATTTTTATGGGTTTATGTTTGTGTATGTTGGCACCTTCCACAGACTAAGTAGTTTAGGTAATGGAAGGGATACTTCGACCCAGAATTGAACATTTTGTCTATACAACCCCTGGAGGAACGCAAGAGCCAAAACGTAAGGGCAGAGACGTACAGAGTTCACTGACAATTACTCCCTTGACACGTGGCGACCTGATCAAACCGGCCGAGGATGTCTCAGAACCGGAGAAAACTTGACTTGGCAGTCTGAGATTACATCCCTCTGGCTGAGTCAAGAAGTTCAAAGATCATCTTCCCACACAGCCCCGGGATTGGGATTTCATTACGGAGGGGATTCGGTACGTAGACCACCATGCTGGGCCCATTGTGCCTATACCCCCAAGTGGAGGCACCCCCGGGAAGTAGGATGAGGCGAAGGAAACAGAGGGCGGCCGACCTAAGGAGCCACGACAGTACAGAGGGCAGGGTCTCTACAGTTTACTTGGATAGAGACTTCCCCGACAGGCCAGGACAACGAACTCGCTCCCGTACAGTGAGACGGCAACGAGCCCAGCAGCCGAGCCCTAAAGGTCCCTGGCTGGCGGTCCCGAGCTGGTAACCGAGCTACTGAAGGAGGAAGTAGCTTTCCTCAGAACATATCATCCTGCCATGCACCGCTGAGACTCCCGCCGACACTTCTACCCTGAAAGAGACCACCAGATGAGAGATGATGTGAAATGATAATGGAGAGGGACAGGAAATTCGGAGGATGTAATTAACCTATCCAGCATTCGCCTAGCAACCCGGGAAAACCCCCGAAAAAATCCATGGGCAAGGTAGGTGGGCCACGGGAACCGAACCCGGGTCTCCCGAATGCGGGCCACAGACGAAACCGCCTGAGCCATCCCGCTTGGTCACACAGCCCCGGAGTCGTCCTGTAACTTGAAAGAGGTAGAGGAAATGAGAGCAAATGGGAGAGAGGAGAGTCCCTGTATTCGTCTTCACCAGGGAAAGCCTTGGTTAGAGTGAGAGACCATTAGGAATCGAACCGGGAGCTCCTAAATGCGAGCCTCAGGTGGAGACATCTCCCTTGGTTACCCATAAACTCCTGGTGACTTGGTGTATAGAAGTGACCAAACACAAATACAGACGAAACCGCCTGAGCCATCCCGCTTGGTCACACAGCCCCGGAGTCGTCCTGTAACTTGAAAGAGGTAGAGGAAATGAGAGAAAATGGGAGAGAGGAGAGTCCCTGTATTCGTCTTCACCAGGGAAAGCCTTGGTTAGAGTGAGAGACCATTAGGAATCGAACCGGGAGCTCCTAAATGCGAGCCTCAGGTGGAGACATCTCCCTTGGTTACCCATAAACTCCTGGTAACTTGGTGTATATAAGAGATCAAACACAAATACAGCACTTGGGAGCTGAATGTCCGATATGAAAGGTTAGCTAATTCATTGTATTCACAATTGTAAGTTACTATTACAGCCGCTTGACACAATTGCATCTGAACAGAGTGTACATACACACTATCTCACCGTGTATCTCCGATAGGACTGCGTAAACAACGTTGTTTCGCATTCTTTCCGATACGCTTCCATGCTTTGCCACGTGGTACGTATCACATCAAGATGGCTATCACATGTTACAACCTGGACAAAAATGGTGATGCATGTTTCTAAGTTCTAATAAGGGGACCGGGTGGGATACACGTGGTTGTGCTTGCAGTTTCCAATATAAATTATTATACCTTCCAAAGTTCTCAATGCATTTAAATTAATTTGTTTCTTCACATAGTACATATCTTAAGAAACATTGTTATACATTTTCATGATTATACGTTGTCAAACTCAAAATATATAAAAAATAATTAGTTAAGAAATATTAATTTCTTTAAATATAAAAATAGACCTCTTCAGGTACCATTTTATCAAAAGTTATAAGTGGTATCTTTATGAAATTATACATGAGTGTTGTACATTTCATACTTGAAAAGTTTGGAAAGCACTATGTTTCTAGCATAAATAGTTCATCTGTTATCGTTTTTCGTTTGTTATAAAGAAAGTAGTTAAGAATTTTCTTATGAAATAACAATCTAATGCCTAAAGTATTAATTTTAAATATGTAAAGGTTGGGAAGAATGTACTGGAGAATATTTTAAATAATTGTCCCAAAGCTCAGTGTTTTATCTCTTATGAGTTTTGAGAAAAAGGTTCGTAAATTACAAAAACTATAGTTTTAGTAATAATTGTTTAAAAGCATGGCACATAGACAGTTTAAAGGGAGGTCTGCATGTTTAATTAATGTTTTTCATGGCAATAAACAAAATAAAGTGGACATTACCTAGTACAGAAAAGATTGGAGAATGCTTTGACGTTAAAATCTCAAAACACCATTTTCGAAAGTGTATTCTTCCCAGTTCCCTTAAAGGCAAGTTACAGGTGTTGGGACAGCCTATATAAATCGAATAGAAAGTCGTGTTGTTAACAATAACGGATTGTTTCGGAGGTGTATATCATTGTTGGTTATACTTGATGGTTTTCTGTACTGAAATAGAAGCCGGGTCTGCGAGGAAGAAGAAGTAAATAGGCATCCATACACAACCTGATCGTAATAACTCGGACGTCAACCTCACATAGGTTTATCATACTTCTCAAAAAACTGGTATTGCCCCGCTAAAGTTCGGTAAAAATGATAACTATACTGAATTTATATTTCATAAATAGTCGAAACAATATAATATTAAATTTGGAAATGTATCCTTTATGAACATACCACAAAATAGCATAGAGGATATTTCCGAAGTGCGAAATTAATTATACGTCCTAAACGTGTATGACGCTCTGGTAGTGTTGGTTGTACTTTACAGGGGTTTAAATGATATACATGGTATACGGTACTCAGAATTACAGCTCTTGTAGTGGTGTGTGGGTCCGTCAAAATAGGTTTTGGTGATTTTTAAGGAACTAATTAAAATAACGGGTCATCAACAACTCCCTCCGCACTGCGTACTATACTACAAGGGCTGTTCAATAAAGAATGACCACAATTTGCTTTGACAGCGTACCTTTACTCATACTCATAATTTTGATGGTCCTTCTCAAAATAGTCTCCCCTGAATGCGATGCACTTGTCCCAGAGTTTCTGCCAGTCTTCAAAGACATGTTGGAAACCATTTTTTGAGAGATCCTTTAAAATCGCCTCCACAGCCTTCACCATTGCTTCTGTAGATGGATAATGCCTCCCATGAAGGCGTTTCTTCAAGTTAGGGAATAGAAAAATGTCACATGGGACTATATCCGGACTATAGGGAGGGTGAGGGATGCACTTCACGTTGATTTTTGCAAGATATTCAGCAACAACATTTGCAATATGCGGCCGCGCATTATCGTGGTGCAGCATCCAGCCTGCTTCATGGAAATGTGGTCTCTTGCGCCTGATATGAAGTTGCAATGTTTTCAGGACATCCCTGTAGTAGTGTCCAGTTGCTGATGTGTGTGCAGGTACAACATGCTGATAAACCATTCGATGAATATCAAAGAATGAGATGACCATAACTTTCCCAGCAGAAGCAATCACTTTTGCTTTTTGGGGGATTGGTGATGAAGGAGATTTCCACACTGAGCTTTTCTGTTTGCTCTCAGGATCAAAATGATGTAGCCAAGTTTCATCAGCAGTGATTACGTTTGAAAGAAACTCCGTATCTTCCTCTAACATCAACTTTAACTGCATGTTAACTCCATTGCAGCGGTAGGCGATACTGAACATGTCTAAACTTTCCTGGTTCTCACAGGCGGGAACCAGGAGTACCAACAATGAAACTACTACGTCGTGTTTGCTTCACATTAAGCTAACAGAATATAATAACATTGAATTTTAGTGCGAAAAATTATGACCGTAAGAAATTATGATAATTCTTTATTGAACAAACCTCGTACCCACCTACTGTAATTTATTATGGTGCAAATGTTTCCTTACACCTCCGCGGGATCGACCTTTGTCACATCTAAGCTCACATTTCGATATATGTACCGCGGAATTGTTATAACGCCGGATAAAGCATGTCTCCCAACAGCCGCGTTATTTCGGGCTTCTGCTGCACTAACGTTGGTATTTAAACGACTTTTCATTTTTGAGCTTTACTGTCACGAACACAAAGACATTTTTTCTAAAAGTGCATTTGTTTATTTATCTATTTAAACAGTGTATTCCAGTGAAAATCTTGTCAATAACCTCTGGCTGGAATACAATACAGTATTTTGTATATGCTAGAGAAAGTAATAAGAGTCCGCTAATATGTTTTTGTTCATTTGTACGTACTTCTCGTACTCAATGATACCCAACATCATTTCTAAAACGGTTTTTCCGATTTCATTTGTCATGCACATCCATTATGGCAACTCGACTCCCACGAAACTTGTTTTGTTGCGGTGCAGTTGGTAGCTCTGTACCAACCGTCAACTTCTACGTCACTAAACAACGGAGGTCCAAAAAGCTTCCCCACCCATATTCATATATTCAAATTTATATTTATTGCAACTTAATGCAGTGAACACAATTAAACCATGTCATTTGTAGTACATACTCTCTCTTAAATGTAAACGATTAGAAATGTCATTCATCTTATCTCTCTCTCTCTCTCTCTCTCTCTCTCTCTCTCTCTCTCTCTCTCTCTCTCTCTCTCTCTCTCTCTCTCTCTCTCTCTCTATCTATCTATCTATCTATCTATCTATCTATCTATCTATCTATCTATCTATCTCTCTCTCTCTCTCTCTCTCTCTCTCTCTCTCTCACACACACACACACACATACATTATATATATAACATATAATTCAAAATCATCGAAGTTGTCATCAAAATATTCATCTATACTGTAATAGGCTCTGCTTAACAAGAATTTAGTCAGTTTAGATTTAAACTTAGCAGCTGACACAGTATTTTTTAGGTTTTCTGGAAGCTTATTTGGAAGCCTATTTGGACCAAAATATTGGGGCTTATGTTCAAAAAGTTTTAGCCTGTGACCTTTAATTGTATAGTTATTCTTTCCCCTTGTTTCATGAGTGTGGACATCGGAATTTGTGGAGGTTATATTCCTTTATGTACAAAAAGTATTGTTCGCAGAATAAATATGCAGGGAAGAGTAAGTATGTTTAATTTTTTAAAATACGGCCTGCATGAACTAGTACGTGTTATTTTTTCTGGGTTTCTGATAGCTCTTTTCTGTAGGAGAAAAATTCTGTTAATGTTTAATTTGGAAGTTTGTCCCCACAGCTCGATGCCATAAGAAATGTGTGAATATATTAATGGAAATCCAATCCCTTTCTCGTAATGTTTGAGTATACATAATTGACACACCAAGCCGTGTTAGTAAAGTATTCCAATTAATAACCAATATTATTTTGGAAAACATCTCAGTGACAGCATTACCTCCATTAACTGTACAGTTCAACTTGGAATTATTGATAAATTCCAAGAATGGTTGGCTCATTTAAAGTGACGCTAATTTAAAAGAAATGTTTTAAGGGAAATATTATAAACAAATTTACTGACCAAACAAAAATGCAAATTTAAAATTAAAATGTTTGTGACTCTTTTAAAAAATGTTATCTTGTCTACTGTTAGAACAATATCCGATGCCAGTTAAGTTTTACTTCATCTGCCAACCTATAGTCCTCTTATGCTCTAGGTCGCGGCTTCAAACCCTAAATAAAACTAAACTTCAACTTATCTACCTAGAGCAGGTATTGTATACTACTCAGTATTACGATATCGGAATATTAAGTACAAACATACGTTTTAAGATCCTCTTAAAACTCATAAAAGAAATTTAGACAGAAAAACCAGTGGCGTGTCTGTGTATGGGAAGATAGTCTTAAAAGGTCTTAGCAAATAATGAGAGCAGCGTCTCCGTATGATACATTTACTGCAGCATGAACAAATAACACCTCTTTAGGTACCTGAGTAGCTAATTGTTTCAGAAATGGTGGCCAAGACAACATATATCGGCCGGAGTGCTGACCACGTTCCATCTTCCAATACTGCACCCCGCTAATGTCGCCTATGGTGTGCAGAGGGGAGAACGCAGCGGTTGGTTAGGCAATGACTCGAAAAGGGCTGTTGCGCCGCGGAGGTTATGCACAGATAAACTCAACATGCTCCAGCCGCCACAAACTAATCACTGATGCATGCATAAGCAACCTCAGTACACCAGGACGATGGCATCCGTTGCAGTAAGAAAAAGTCTAACAGATTTGATTCGCCACTGACAACACTCACTGTAACATGAAAATATGAGTAGGGTCTACAGAGGGAGCCGTCTCTGACGTCCCTCTTGTACCAGGGAGTTACCGAACTGTGCCCGAAGGGTGCCCGGCGCCTCGTGGGGGTTTCCATAGGGCAAGACCTAGAGACTAACAAGCCCCCCCCATCTGGTCCGAAAACACAAGACGGAATGGAAGTGAATACGCCACTTATGCGCGCCAACCCCAAAAGGGGAAGGTTACCGATTAACCTCGGTAGGGCCGCCTGGTGACCTAGCACACCTTCTACTAGCTATATAGGCTAGTACGCGGGAATATTATGGCTTCCCTCAACCCCGTCCGGAGACGTACCCGATCTCCCTCGGGTTTCGGGAACCACTGCCCCCTCGAGTCCAACCCAATCCGAACAACTCCCATTCAGGGAGGGGCTCGGCAGTTCGGCCCGAGGTTCCTCTAGTAACGTCAGAGGTACCACCAGTGCTAAGGGTGGCAGCGCCCACACCACGGCATCTGAAGGGGACGGATACCCTCCCCTATGGGGACTGTAACATGATAAGTTTCAACAGTCCAAGTCCGCCACTGACAACACTCGCTGTAAGATGAGCAAATTTTACCCTTCTAGTCCATTACTGACAACACTTACTGTAATATGAACACTTTCAACACTCGTAGTCCGCCACTGACAACACTCACTGTAATATGAGCAAATTTTACCCTCCCAGTCCGCCACTGACAACACTTACTGTAACATGAACATTTTCAGCAGTCCTAGTCCGCCACTGACAACACTCACTGTAATATGAGCAAATTTTACCCTCCCAGTCCGCCACTGACAACACTTACTGTAATATTAACACTTTCAACACTCCTAGTCCGCCACTGACAACATTCACTGTAATATGAGCAAATTTTACCCTCTCAGTCCGCCACTGACAACACTTACTGTAACATGAACAGTTTCAGCAGTCCTAGTCCGCCACTGACAATACTCACTGTAACATGAACAATTTCTACAGTCCTAGTCCACCACTGACAACACTTACTGTAACATGAACAGTTTCAGCAGTCCTAGTCCGCCACTGACAATACTCACTGTAACATGAACAATTTCTACAGTCCTAGTCCGCCACTGACAACACTTACTGTAACATGAACAGTTTCAGCAGTCCTAGTCCACCACTGACAACACTTAGTGTAACATGAACACTTTCAACAGTCCTGCTCGTCACTGACAACACTCATTGTAATATGAGCAATTTTTACTCTCCCAGTCCGCCACTGACAACACTTACTGTAACATGAACACTTTCAAGTCCTAGTCCACCACTGACGACACTCGCTGTAATTTGAGCAAATTTAACAGTCCTAGTCCGCCACTGACGACACTTTATCAAGAGTCCTAATCCGCCACAGACAACACTTATTGCAACATGAACACTTTCAACAGTCCTAGTCCACCACTGACAACACTCGCTGTAATTTGAGCAAATTTAACAGTCCTAGTCCGCCACTGACGACACTTTATCAAGAGTCCTAATCCGCTACAGACAACACTTATTGTAACATGAACACTTTCAAGTCCTAGTCCGCCACTGTCGACACTTTGTCAAGAGTCCTAATCCGCCACAGACAACACTTATTGTAACATGAACACTTTCAAGTCCTAGTCCGCCACTGTCGACACTTTGACAAGAGTCCTAATCCGCCACAGACAACACTTATTGTAACATGAACACTTTCAAGTCCTAGTCCGCCACTGTCGACACTTTGTCAAGAGTCCTAATCCGCAACAGACAACACTTATTGTAACATGAACACTTTAAACAGTCCTAGTCCGCCACGTCGACACTTTGACAAGAGTCCTAATCCGCCACAGACAACACTTATTGTAACATGAACACTTTCAAGTCCTAGTCCGCCACTGTCGACACTTTGACAAGAGTCCTAATCCGCCACAGACAACACTTATTGTAACATGAACACTTTCAAGTCCTAGTCCGCCACTGTCGACACTTTATCAAGAGTCCTAATCCGCCACAGACAACACTTATTGTAACATGAACACTTTCAAGTCCTAGTCCGCCACTGTCGACACTTTATCAAGAGTCCTAATCCGCCACAGACAACACTTATTGTAACATGAACACTTTCAAGTCCTAGTCCGCCACTGTCGACACTTTATCAAGAGTCCTAATCCGCCACAGACAACACTTATTGTAACATGAACACTTTCAAGTCCTAGTCCGCCACTGTCGACACTTTATCAAGAGTCCTAATCCGCCACAGACAACACTTATTGTAACATGAACACTTTCAAGTCCTAGTCCGCCACTGTCGACACTTTATCAAGAGTCCTAATCCGCCACAGACAACACTTATTGTAACATGAACACTTTCAACAGTCCTAGTTCACCACTGACAACACTCGCTGTAATTTGAGCAAATTTAACAGTCCTAGTCCAGCACTGACAACACTCGCTGTAATTTGAGCAAATTTAACAGTCCTACTCCGCCATTGATGAAACTTTGTCAAGAAACCTAATCCACCACTGACAACGCTCACTGTAAAATGAACAAATTCAACAGTCCTAATCCGCCACTGACGACACTCATTGTGGCATGAAAATGTCAAGAGTCCTAATCCACCACTGTTAACACTCACTGTAACATGAACAGTTTCAACGGCAAGAGGTTCCGAGTTCGAATCTCGGTCAGGGTGAGTTACCTGGTTAAGGTTTTTCCCGGGATTTTCCCTTATCCTTCGAGACGAATGTCGGGTAACTCTAAGCTCCTGGGACCCTGGACTCATTTGAGCACCATTTCACCAAATTCATTCACCGTCGATATAACTTGACGTTGGAGCGGACGTAAATTAAAAAAAAAAAAAAACGAATTCGTCACCGGCAACACTCGTAACATGATCAACTTCAACATCCTAAACCGCCACTGACAGCACTCGCTGTAACATGAGTAAATCCAGAGCCACGAGCTGCCAGGTGCCAAACTCAAATAAACAAACAATAAACAAACCGAAAGTACCAAGCTGAAATTGACGAAACTCGCTAAACGATTAATAAACCTAACAGTCCCGAGCCGCCACTGAAAACACTCGCTGTAACATGAATAAACCCAAAGCCACGAGCTGCCAGGTGCCAAACTCGCTATAAAATAAACAAACCCAGAGTATCAAGCTGACATTGACAAAACTCGCTAAATGAGTAACAAACCTAACAATCTCGTGCCGCCACTGACAGCACTCGCTGAAACATCAATAAACTCAACAATCCCGAGCCGCCACTGACAACAGTCGTAAAATGAATAAATGCAGAGCCACGAGCTGCCAGGTGTCAAACTCAAATAAACAAAAAATAAACAAACCCAAAGTACGAAGCTGAAATTGACGAAACTCGCTAAATGATTAGCAAACCTAACAGTCTCGAGCCGCCACTGACGGCACTCGCTGAAATTTCAATAAACGCAACAGTCCCGAGCCGCCACTGACAGCACTCGCTGAAACATCAATAAACCCAACAGTCCCGAGCAGCCACTGACAACACTCGCTGAAATTTCAATAAACGCAACAGTCCCGAGCCGCCACTGACAACACTCGCTGAAACATCAATAAACCCAACAGTCCCGAGCCGCCACTGACAACACTCGCTGAAATTTCAATAAACCCAACAGTCCCGAGCCGCCACTGACAACACTCGCTGAAACATCAATAAACCCAACAGTCCCGAGCAGCCACTGACAACACTCGCTGAAACATCAATAAACCCAACAGTCCCGAGCCGCCACTGACAACACTCGCTGAAACATCAATAAACCCAACAGTCCCGAGCCGCCACTGACAACACTCGCTGAAACATCAATAAACCCAACAGTCCCGAGCCGCCACTGACAGCACTCGCTGAAACATCAATAAACTCAACAATCCCGAACCGCCACTGACAGCACTTGCTGAAACATCAATAAACTCAACAATCCCGAACCGCCACTGACAGCACTCGCTGAAACATTAATAAACTCAACAATCCCGAACCGCCACTGACAGCACTTGCTGAAACATCAATAAACTCAACAATCCCGAACCGCCACTGACAGCACTTGCTGTAACATCAATAAACCCAACAGTCCCGAGCTGCCACTGACAGCACTCGCTGACACATCAATAAACCCAACAATCCCGAACCGCCACTGACAGCACTTGCTGAAACATCAATAAACGCAACAGTCCCGAGCCGCCACTGACAGCACTTGCTGAAACATCAATAAACGCAACAGTCCCGAGCCGCCACTGACAGCACTCGCTGACACATCAATAAACGCAACAGTCCCGAGCCGCCACTGACAGCACTCGCTGACACATCAATAAACGCAACAATTCCGAGCCGCCACTGACAACACTCACGCGCGACAGGTTCACCGTACACGGGGGCGCCCACGTGCACACGTGGGCTGTGTTTGGAGGCTAGCGGCTTCATTGGGAGGGGCACGGTACGATACCAGTTTAAATTTCAAATTGGTCAGGACACCCGGGGGCTGCCATCGAAATAATTTTGCAAAATATGGACATCATCCTTGGCTAGGCCCTGAGATTAACATCTGAAAGTCTAATCTGTTAACCATATAGGTAGTTTTGTATCTAACTGCTGTGTTCGTTCACTTGTTTATTATGGAATGCCACTTTTATTGTGCGGTAGCTCTGACTTACTCTATTCATCACTATGACACAAGGTTTGTTTATACAAAAAGGGCATTGTTCTGCTCACATACGTCAACGACGATTGCAAATAATTAGGCCTTTTGCGAAGGTTTCAAGGAAGATTCTCTAGGGATGGGTCCTCGACACTTGCGATACCTCGATACTGACGATATTTTCATGGTATCCACATCGAACGATACTTCAGAAAACTCACTCGGTGCTTTTTCGATACTTGGTACTGATTCTGCAATTTTTATTTTAGTTTAACATCACAAAATATTACTGTGGCAAACAGAACATTGCAAAGTCCGAGAAATTGCCAGGAATGTGGTAATATTATGCAAGAAATTAATCGTGTGTCAAATTCAATGTCAGTTAACAGTTCCTAAGAATAAATTACTGCATATCTCAACGATGATTTGTTACTTCCTAATTCTAGTGTACTTAATTAATGAAAAACAAATTCAACATTTCTAGAATCAAAAAATTAGCTGCTAAATATTTGTGTATTCTACCTGAAACAGTTTTCTCTGAAAGACTAGCACTGCAGGATTCATATGTGGCAGAAACGTAAATAAACTTGAACCAGAAGAGTGAAAATGCCAGTATTTTTGAACAAAAACTTATAAAAGTGGACTATTGTTTTTAAATTTCTAATACAGGATTTTAAAATAAGAACATTGATGCCCGATTTCACCAACAAATGTTAAGACTTAACACGAGTTAAGCAATAGTTAAAACAAAAATTGCATTTCACCAACAAGTGTTAGCGTAACACTCGTGTTAAACTAACAAGCCGAACTTTTGATGTTAAGTCCTTAACAATTGTAAATAGTCAAGATGGCGAGCATGAACGCAGCTGTTGATGTTGATTTGTTATATTTAAGACCGTGTAAATGGCATTCGTAATAGAGTACGGCCTATGAGGAGAAATGATTTTGAGGAGCTATCAGTAGAAAACATTTACGGAGGTTTAGACTGTCAAAACAAGTTACTATGAAGGTTACTGCGAAAGAACAAGAGAGGTTAGAACATGCATCGAAAGGAATATGCCGATCTCGCCTTTGCTTCAAGTATTAATATCTTTGCGATTTTATAATTCACTGAATTATGTGGATAATACATTGTCCACCTCCGGTCTCGAAACGTTCAAGTCACTTGTCCTTCTTCGCACCTCGTTTTAAATTTACGTAATACTTAGTTAGAACATGCATCAAAAGGAATATGACTATCTCACCTTAGCTTCAAGTATTAATAACTTTGCGATTTTATAATTCACTGAATTATGTGGATAACACACTGTCCACCTGCCGTCTTGAAACGTTCAAGTCACTTGTCCTTCTTCGCACCTCGTTTTAAATTTACGTAATACTTAGAACATGCATCAAAAGGAATATGACTATCTCACCTTAGCTTCAAGTATTAATAACTTTGCGATTTTATAATTCACTGAATTATGTGGATAACACACTGTCCACCTGCCGTCTTGAAACGTTCAAGTCACTCGTCACTTCTCCTTCTTCGCACCTCGTTTTAAATTTACGTAATACTGACAAGTTGTTTGGTGTTTGTAGTAGTGACACATGCATTTGAATTAAATTCGTTTCCAATATTTTCCCCGTGACATCTTTCTCTTTTACATTCACTGCATCCGTCCTCTTATTTTCCAAGATGTCCTTACACTTCGTCACCATTTCAATTAACAATTCTTTCTCCGTCGATGAGAAATTTGTCTCACGGCTTTATTTATGATTTTGTTCATCCACCATTTGTGCAGACGAAAATGAAAACAAAAGCACATCGGAGTACGTTCAGAAGATCATCCATAGCTGTGATATTTACAAGTTTCTTGGCGTTAACACAGGTTTGTTAACATTTTAAGAAAACAGGTTGGTGAAATGCAAGAAATTTAACATTAGTTTTAGCGCTGTGACAATTGTTACGTTACATTTGTTAACGTAGATTTTAACAAATGTTGGTGAAATCGGGCATGATGGTTGTAAGTTTTGCCTAATTAAATATGTGCACCTGTTTAACTTCATTGGCATTACACAGCTCTCCCAAAATTCTATTTTGTATTGTTGCGACTGCCGTGGCCGGCGAACATAAAGGACAGATAGTGCAGCGCGGAGATCAAAAGCTTGCCGAAACAGATAAAGATAGATAACTGGAAGGTTCGTCTTTCTAGTGCCATCTTGATTGTTAGAGAACATTGCACAAATTTCTAGAACGATAAGTGGAGTTATAAAAGAAGCCGCGGATCGCCAGTAGAGAGAGTCGTGATCCGAACTGATAATCGTGCGCGTGCAGCTGTTATTTGAAAGTAAACTCTTTTGTTTATTTACGTGTGCAGAAGCGACGAAAGATTGTGTTTGGTTTATGTTACGTCATCTTGCTGCCAATGGTGTACAAACAGTGTGTTTCTAAGGAAATAAAGAGCATTTTGAGTTTCTGCAACTTAAACTTTTAATTTTTCGAACCCACAAAGTCACAGTATTGAAGCTAGAAGTAGAAATGACGGTATCCAGTATCGAGGTATCAGGTATCGTCGAACATAATTTTGCCGCTCCCTAAGCAGTTCGCCCAACGTTTTGAGACTCTGCTTGGATACTTCCTATGGACGGGGAAAGCATATCGAGTTGCTCGCCCGCAATTGCGTCTTCCTCTAAAGAAAGGTGGATGTGGTCTAGTGGATGTTGACAAGTGTATGGCGCTGTTGGGAAAGAGAGGATTGTCCTCGTTACTTGGCAGTGAGTCTCCGATTGACAAGAAGTTTTGGTATGACCAATTACATACAGTAGAGAGACCGACACGGTAAATTAATCCTTTGGTCGCCAAGCTTGGTGCTCTTGAAAATTCCGGGGAGCGACTGGAGAAGTTTCTGACTACCAAGAACCTCTATCGTCACTTGATGAAGCCAGGTATTCAACGACCTAATGTGGAAACAAAATACAGTCGTGACTGGAAATGCGTTTGAGCCAATGCAACCAACTGTAACGTTCCGTCGATATGGAGAGAAACTGTTTATGAGGTTGTTAATGAAACGGTTCCAAATGTGGCGTCACGGTGGAGTGAATTCGAAGATCTTTGACATATGTGTGGAAGATTATACACTTGAACATCGCTTGTACAACTGTCAGCGTGCTGACTTGATTTGGACCTCCCTCCGAGACACATTACATAAACTTCGTCCAGAAGAATGCTTACGCTCGGTACCACAGCTGGTACAACTGGAGTTTCGTTTCAAAGACACGAAATTTCATAATTTTGCAGTGTGTTGGTTGCTGGTACACTACATTGGCTGCTGAAAGTACGGCGAGGAGAGACTGTGTTAGGAAAACACCTACGTATATTTTTAAAGGAACAGAGATGGACCTATATACGGAAGAAAACCTTGCGTTCTCTGGAGCCATACATTTATCACTTGGAACAAATGCAGATCTAATAACCATTTAAGCAAATAGAACCCTTCATTTGTCTCACAGTACAAGCCAATAAAACAAGAAATTTTCTTACCCGGTACCCATTCCCGTCTTAAATAAATAAAATAAAAAATAAAAGAATAAAAAATAATAAAAAAATAAAACAGTAAAAAAAAAGAATAAAATGAAGTAAAGGGAAAAAAAAAAAACATAAAGTGTGCCGATGTCGAGTATCGAGAAAAACCATCGACCCATCTCTAAAATTCTCGATTGCTTATACAACAATCGATATTTGTTATGACTGATGGTTAATAAAGGAGTTTGTCAATTATACTAATACCCACTATAAACATCTGTGCCCGATTTCACCAACAGATGTTAAAATTGACATTAACAAATGTAACGTAACAATTGTCACAGCTCTAATATATGCATTTCCCCAACCCGTTTTCTGAAAATGTTAACAAACACATGTCATCGCCAACAGACTTGTAAATATTACAGCTATAGAAGGCTATGGATGAGTCTTATTATTTTCTGAACGTACTGTGATGCGCTTTTCTTTTCATTTTCGACTGCACACAACTGAAAAAATGGCGGGTGAACAAAATCGTAAGGGATGCCGTGGGACAAATTTCTCATCGATGGAGAAAGAATTGTTAATTGAATTGGCGTCGAAGTATAAACATATCGTGGAAAATAAGAGGACGAATGCGGTGAATGTAAAAGAGAAAGATGTCACGTGGGAAAAGATTGGAAACGAATTTAATTCAAATGCATGTGTCACTGCTAGAAGCACGAACGAACTTCGTCAGTATTATGTAAATTTAAAACGAGGTGCGAAGGAGGACAAGTGACGAGTGACTTGAACGTTTAGAGACGGAAGGTGGACAGTGTATTATCCACATAATTCAGTGAATTATAAAATAGCAAAGTTACTAATACTTGAAGCAAAGGCAAGATTGGCATATTCCTTTCAATGCCTGTTCTAACGGCAGTATTACGTAAATTTAAAACGAGAAACGAAGGACAAGTGACTAGTGACTTGAACGTTTCAAGACGGGAGGTGGACAGTGTATTATCCACATAATTCAGTGAATTATAAAATCCAAAGTTAATTAATACTTGAAGCAATGGCAAGATCTGCATATTCCTTTCGATGCATGTTCTAACGTCAGTATTACGTAAATTTAAAACGAGAAGCGAAGATGGACAAGTGACTAGTGAGTTGAACGTTTCAAGACGGGAGGTGGACAATGTATTATCCACATAATTCAGTGAATTATAAAATCGGAGAGTTATTAATACTTGAAGCAAAGGCAAGATCGGCATGTTCCTTTCGATGCATGTTGTAACTCATTATTACGTAAATTTAAAACGAGGAGCGAAAAAGGTCAAGTGACGAGTGACTTGAACGTTTCAAGACGGGAGGTGGACAGTGTATTATCGACATAATTCAGTGAATTATAAAATAGCAAAGTTATTAATACCTGAAGCAAAGGAGAGATTGACATATTCCTTTCGATGTGTGTTCTAACCTCTCTTGTCATTCCGTAGTAACCTTCATAGCAACATGTTTCGACGATCTATATCTCTGTAGAAAATTTTATTCGGATAGCTCCTCAAAATGATTTCTCCTCATAGGCCGTACTCTATTACGTATGCCATTTAGACGGTCTTAAATATAACAAATCAACATCAACAGCTGAGTTCATGCTCACCATCTTGACTACTTACAATTGTTAATGACTTAACAACAGAAATGTGGCTTTTTATTTTAACAATAATTTAACACGAGTGTTAAGCTCACTTGTATTTTTTTATTTATTTACGTCCTCCAACGTTAAGTCTTATCGGACGATAAATGAAGTGGGTGAGTGGGTGAAATGATGCTCAAATGAGCCCAGGTTCCATAGAGCTTAGAGTTACCGACATTGGTATTTCAAGATAAGGGAAAACCCCGAAAAACCCTTATCCAGGTAACTCACCCTGACCGAGATTTGAACTCGGGACCTCTTGAACGTGAGGCAGACTTGCTACCATCTACACTACCGAGGTGGGCTACTTGTTGGTGAAATGCAATTTTTGTTACAACCTTTACTAAACTCGTGTTAAGTATTAACATCTGTTGGTGAAATCGGACATTACACTTTTTTTATTGCTCCATTTATACTCCGCCTGTGACTGCAATGGTCCTATAGGCGGAGAAGGCAGATATTCATTCTATCCACCATTGGGTATCGAGGTTTCACCGGAAATGCATTTAATCATTGACTGCATTTTAAAACCCTTAACATCTGTAGGTGAAATTGGGCGCTGATGAAAAAAGAAAAGAAAAAAGGAAAGGAAGAAAGAAAAAAGAGGAATATTTTCAGGCAATATCCGTCTGTTTTTGGGTTAAATTACTTCGTACAATTTAAAGGTTTATCTAGAATTTGCTAGAAATGTTACGTAGCTGGTAAAAGTTGACAGAGGTATGCTACACTACATCACAGTTTACAGAAGGACATTTGCATAACTAATAAACCTTAAGTGACAGACTACACAAAAAATGTAGATTTGGTTAAAACATACAGTAATTCCAAATAAAATTATATTCTTTGTTATTGGTTCGAATTTTCAAACACTTAATACTTTACTCAAGTGGTCATTCAAAGAGCTTGGCATTTCAAGAACATCACGCAGCGATCTCTGTTTAAATATCGGATTATCGTTTTGTACAAAACAGAATTTTGAGAGAACTGTTTTATGCCACTAAAAGTAATTAGGTGCACATATTTAATGAGACTGGGATAGGGAGCTCACTACGGAGGGGATTCAGTTCGTAGGCCACCATGCTGGGCCCTTGTTCCTATACCCCCAAGTGGGGGCACCCCGGGAAGGTGAGAGAGGGCGGCCGATCCAAGGAGCCACGACGGTACAGAGGGCAGGGTCACTACAGTTTACTTGGATAGAGACCTCCACCGACAGGCCAGGACAACGAACACGCTCCCCTACTGCCCGCCTCGGTAGCGTGGTGGTAGAGTGTGTGCCTCACGTTCAAGAGGTCCCGAGTTCGAATCTCGGTCAGGGTGAGTTACCTGGATAAGGTTTTTTCCAGGGTTTTCCCTTATCCTGAAAGACGAATGTCGGGCAACTCTAAGCTCTATGGACCCTGGGCTCATTTAAGCATCATTTCACCCATTCCATTTATCGTCCGACATGACTTAACGTTGGAGGACGTAAAATTACAACAAAAAAAACCACGCTCCCCTACAGCGGGACGGCAACGAGCCCAGCAGCCGAGCCCCAAATGTCCCTGGCTGGCGTTGCCGAAATGGTCCCAGCAGAGGAGCTAAGACCGACTACCGCCCTACCGGAGGAGGAAGTAGTTCACCTCAGAACATATAATCCTGCCATGCACCGCCGAGACTCCCGCCGACACTTCTACCCTGAAAGAGACCAACAGGTGAGAGATGATGTGAAATAATGATGCAGATGAAATGGAGGGACAGCATTGGCCTAGCGACCCGGGAAAACCCCCGAAAAACCCATGGGTCAGGTAGGTCGGCCAGGGGAATCGAACCCGACTCCACCGAATGCGGGCCACTGACGAAACCGCCTGAGCCATCCCGCTCAGTCACATATTTAATGAGACAAAACCGAAAACCGCCTGTGTTCCTACTTTTAAACTCTACGTAAGGCATTTTAAAGCAAAACTGTCCAATTCTATAAGTTTTTGTTCAAAAATACTAGCATTTTCACTCTTTCGAGGTCAAGTGTACTTCTTTTTCTGTCACATATGAGTCCTATAGACCTTTAAGAGAAACATGTTGCAGATGAAATACACAAATATTTAGCTGCTAAATTTTTTGTTTGGCAAATTTTGAATTTGTTTTCTAGTAATCCAGTGTACTACAAATACATTAATGGCGATTTACAACGTGTAAGTACTTTAAGGCCCGGGCTTTATAGTTCGGAACACTATTAGGTACAATTAATGGAAAAATTAATTGTTCTTTCACACTAGTCGTGTCTAGTCTAGTTGTCTCATGTGTTTATAAAAACTCCTAAGTGGTTTACTGGGAGAAACACGAGTCAGTTGGAGAATTTAATGTCATATCGACACGTTGGCCATAGTAGCTCAATGGTTTAGAGCGGCTGGACGGAGACCAGAAGATCTGTGGTTCAAATCCCGGCTATGACATTGCATTTTTCAGTCTGACTCTGCCTTTCCACATGAATTGGAAATTTGTCCGAGTTCCTGTGAGGGTGACTAAAGAAAGTACTATGAATAAACTGGACGTACTTTTTAGAATAAGCCAGTAATATAGAAAGAAAGTACCTAAGGTTTTGTGGCTGAGTATGAAGTGGGCTCCCTAAAAAGGTGCAACAACGTTATTATCTTCCGCAAAATCAGTTACATCCGTTGGAGAGAAGTGTGGGCAGTACCAGGCAGGTAGTAGGCGAGGCAGCATTTGAATTTAAATCATGGAAATTACCTTTTAATCTTAACGAGTTTATCTCTGGTTCCAACAGGTTGCCTCTGTGACGTAACAACTGCACATGAATTGCTTGCAAATTACCCCTTTTATAGCGCTTACAAACTATCACTTAAGTATAACAGTTTTATGTACTGCATTCACATGACTTTCTCTACTCTTGCACAAACACTTATTCCTCTATATACCAAATTTGTAAGATAAAGCTATAAAATTCACATTAGAAACTGAAATTAATGGATTTCTTCCTTTTCTAGATCTAAAGATAATAAGAAATAATAATAAATTAAACTTTGGTATTTATAAGAAGTGTACTCATATTGATAATTATATAAAAAATAAACGTTTAACCCTTTTTCACATAAATTTGCTGTTTTCAATAGTTTGATTTATAGATTAATAAATATACCCCTGAATAAAGATAAATTTAATAAAGAATATAAACATATTATTAATACTGCTTTAATTAATGGTTTTAATAAAGACTTTATAAATAAAAAGTTGAAAAATTCAAATTTCAAAAAACTGTTAATGATATTTCTACCCTTAGAAATAAAAGACAATTATAATTTTTAAAAATATACTAAGCATTTTCAAAAATTTTTTTAAAGAGATTGGTATAACTTTAGTTCCTCAAAATAAATATAGTATTAAAAATTTATTACATTTCTCTATAAAAGATATAATTCCTAATAATAAAAAATCTGGTATTTATCAATTTGTTTCGATTGTGATCAGGTTTATATTGTAAAGACACAACGGAATTTAGAAACAAGAACGAAAGAACATTTTGGTAACATTAAGTATAAATAAATTGATAATTCGGCCGTAAATGAAATGTGTAGCGTTTAACGCCCGCTTTTACTACATACGGCACCGCAGACGGTGACACTGATGATACATGAGATGAAGATGGAGCACCGGTGGAATGAGATGGCGGGGGAAATCGAAGGTTCCGGAGAAAACCCGCCCCAGCGCCGTGTTGGCCATCACAAATCTCACTTTGCGGTCGCCTGGGATCGAACCCAGGCCACCTTGGAAATAGGCCGTAGCAGACCATTTTTTGTCATTTAACCATGAAATAAATCCAGAAGTTAAATTATTAAAAGAATTAAATGTTCCGATAGATTTAATGGTTTGGGAAAAGATATTTATTTTAAAAAACAAACATCGCGTAATAGATTTTGAAATGCCAGCAGTCGATTCTGGTTTTAAATTTGTTTTATTTTCAGATTTTGATAGTACTAACAAGAACATATTAACATCTAGCGTTCGTAACAATGAAGACAGCTTTGTTGTTTCCGGCTGAGGATGTGTATGTTTTACATAAAATCGTGATCCCGGACAATTAGCATCATTTCTTATAAGATAAGTGCAGTTTTAAGTTGCAAATTGTTATATTTGTATATATTTGTTTGCTTCACCGTTAATAACTTCATATTTTACGTACTTATTCCTCTAATTTATTTGAATCAAGGTAAACCTTATCTAATTGTGTATACAAGCGAATATGCGAATACAGTAGACTTTTAGTGATAGTCAAATGTTTTAAAGGTAATTGCTGTATGACGGCTATGAAATTCGGTACTCTTTGCAAGGCCAAGCGATAAAAAATAAATAAAAAATAAAAAAGAATGCCGGTTAGACATAAATTATGTGTTTTAACGACATTCTGTACAGTAATATTTTGTCTATCTCTTTCGATTTACCAGTACGTGAGTCAGCTGTAGTCCCGAGCCTCACAATAAAACAAAACAATTAAAATAAACCATTAGTGTTGTGCAGTGTAGTATAGTGCTATTTAACGTGGTCCTCAAAATAGCTGTATACCGCATTAATGACCTCGTTGCTGTGAAATATTCGTCCTCCAACAAACTTTTTGAGCTTTGGGAACAGGTATTAGTCACTGGGTGCTAGATCTGGCGAATACGGTGGATGTTCAAGCAATTCAAACTTTAATTCGCAACTTTTCCCATTGTAATGACTAAACGATGGGCCAGAGCACTGTCGTGTCCTTTTCTTTGAAAAAATGAGTTTTCTTCTTAGCTTATCACTCAAACGTTGCAGTAAACTTGTGTAGTAGTGAGCAGTGTCGCCGGCCCTCGTAGCCACGGTCATTAGAGCGTGTCTCTAGCGTTCCACCGCGTAGAAGATCACGGGTTCGAGTCCCGCCGTGGGCATGGGTGTTTATGTGTATAGTATATATGTGTGAAACTACAGAAAACAGATAGGAAAATAAATGGTTAAATAAGAAAAAAAGTGATAGTTTTTCCAAGTAATCAATAAAATTAATTCGCTGTGCATCTCAGGAAACACTCGCCATAACCTTGTTAGCTGACAAAATTGACTTTCCGTTTTTTGGAGTCGGTTCATCTGACGCGATCCACTGTTTTGACTGTGATTTACTTTCCAAGCTTCATCCATGGTAATAAGCCGCCTCAAAATTTCACTGGGATTTTTACGGTAGACATCCAAATTCTGGACAGAAACAGTTGTTCTTTGCAACTTTTGATCAAGTATCACAACAAACGCGGCACCCATCTTGCATATATCTTGTGAAAGTCCAAAATATTACTTAAAATATTACCTGCACGTTCTTTTGACATGTTTATAACTTCTGATATCTCAGACAACTTTAATCTGTGATCCTCCAGTACTAAACGATGAATCTGTTCAATATCTCTGGAGTTGCGATTTCCACAAGACGTTCAGAGCGAGGCTCATCACTAGTGCTCGCACGTCCCGTTTTAAACTCTACAACTCACCTTTCAATCATCGTATAGGAAGAGGCAAAGTCTTTCAATGTATTGTCCATTTCCTCCTTGATTTCTTTAGACGTTAAGCCCTTCAAATGGAAGTATTTAATCACTGTTCGTTATTACAAATGCTTCATTTTCTTGAAACCTCTACATTTGTCTTGTTTAAAATGGTGTCATTCAAAAATTAACAAGCTGTTGACTTGTATCTATGGATACCAACTAGTCTAGAGTTAAACTATATGATGCTATCCGTCAAACTGGCCCAGTAGCGCCATTCCTATGTGAGGCTCGGGACTTATCAGCCGATCCTGGTGCAAAGGTCATCCAGAATGAAGAGGACCCTTGAGGATACTTTTGAGTTATGATGTTTCTTCTCTATTTACCAAATACGTGAAAGTATAAAAAAAATCTATAACGTGAGAGTGACTCAAATGACGAAAATTAATTTATTCTACATTATTTTAACCTTTAACACAATTTGGGCATTCTCCAATGCAATACTCACACACAATCTTCCTAGCATTTCTAAATATACGGATATAGTAATGTCCTTTTTGAAAGCCGTCTTATTCTTTAACTTCTCTATTTTATCACTATCGTGTTATAACTATTTCCCGAATTTCCTGTCTGTCCATTTCATCTTCATTATCATTTCACATCATCTCTCATCTAATAGTCTCTTTCAGGGTAGAAGTGTCGGCGAATGTCTAAATGCTGCATGGCAGGATGATATGCTCTCCTGGTAAAACTTCCTCTTCCGGTGGGACGATCTCCGGTCTCCGAGCCCAGTCTTGTGAGGTCGTTTCGGTACGACAGTAGGGTGGGATGCCAGTTATACTGGATCGCCGGGGAGTTTCCAAATGGTAAATAGTATAGACCCTGCCCTCTTCACTGTCGTGGCTCTTTAGGATGGCCACCCTCTCTTCCCTCTCACTTCATCCTTCCTCCCGGTGGTGAGGAACACGTTCTAAGTCGGCATTAAGGTAGTTGTCTCGTGTGTTTATGAAAACTCCTTGTGGTTTACCAAGGAAATGCAAGAAAATTCATTTGTGCAGCCCGGTACATGGCGTGAGTACGACGGGGTGACCAATACTTTGTACTTATCACCCCCAGGAGGTAAGGATGTGGTGAAAGAGTCTAGGAGGTAGTAATCCTAATGGTGATGACCTAGTCACTGCGGCAGGCTGCTCACAGAAAGCTTCCTTTTGGCCCATTAGAGAAAGCTGGCAACTTCCAACCAACAATCAAGTGTCATCTGGTCGACACTACACAACACCCTTAACATTAATACATGAGCTCTCGGACACACACACACATCCATATATATAACACAGAAACTTGAATCACTATTTTGTATACATACCTTTGTTGAAAATTAACATTTTTATTCGGTTAGGCATGCCATCCACCAATGTTTTACACTTATTTGTAATATCCACATCATGTTGCTAGATATTTATAAGTGTCTCGATAAGTTGGGTTTTAGCTGTAATATGGGTTTTCTTGATTTGCCTCTTCACAATGAACCAACAATTTTCGATCGGGTTCATATCAAGACTATTTCCTGGCCATGGAAGCACTGAGAGATCCAAATCACGTTAATATTGTGTTATTTTCTTGGCTTTGTGTCACGTTGCAACATCATGCATAAAGATAATGAATAATTTCCGAACCAATCCCTTATCTGGGGCAGAAGTTGAGTTTGAAGAACTCCTAGGTACTGATTTCGCCTCATAGTACCCTCGACAATGTACTATCTTCCAGTACCATGGACAGACATAACGCTCCAGACCATCACCTTTGTAGGGTGTTTCACAGTTGGTTGCACTTACTAAGGATGAAACTTTTTCACGTGTGCTCCGGACATACTAACTAGTAATTACTTTAGTCAGTAAAATCAAACGTGAATTTATCACTAAAGCACACCAGGAAAGAGAAATCATATTAATCGTAGCTATTGGTCAACAATATACTTAATAAGTTAACCCAAATAATACCTTTGTATAGTCTATTAAGATTATCTATAACTGAATGTGGCTATTAAATTATCTTTGTGAGAAAGAGTAACACAGTGTGGCAAATAATTACCTTTTACCAGTCATCAGAAGACCAACGTTTGAGTCCCTTTGCCCAGTCAAGCCTTTTTCTTGCCATATCTGGTGTGAGCGTTGCTTTTTGCTGTGTCTTCGAGCCTTCGAACTGCCACGAACAGGGTTCTCCTGATAGTTCTTGCTGATACTTCTACGCCCCTAGCTACTAAAGTATTCCTCAAGTCTCTACTAGTGGATTTTTGGTTTCTGCGTGCTTCAGCCGTAACTTTTCTTACACCTCTAGGGCTCAACTTGCTTATTCTACCGCATTTCCCGTTTCGCTGTGCCTGATATATCTTATTGTTTTTGTCTATTTGTTTAATTCTGCTTACAGACTTTTGTTATATTTCGAGTCCCTGTGCTATTTCATTTTCTCTATACCGTCCTTCTGCTATTAGTGCCTTTGTAATACGAAGGCTGTTCAATAAAGAATGATCATAATTATTTTACAGTGATAATTTTTCGCACTAAATTCAATCTTATTATATTCTGTTAGCTTAACGTGAAACAAACACGCCGTAGTAGTTTCATTGTTGGTACTCCTGGTTCCAGCCTGTGCGAACCAGGCAAGTTCAGACATGTTCAGTATTGCCTACCGCTGTAATGGAGGTAACATGCAGTTAAAGTTGATGTTAGAGGAAGATCCGGAGTTTCTTTCAAACGTAATCACTGCTGATGAAACTTGGCTACATCATTTTGATCCTGAGAACAAACAGCAAAGCTCAGTGTGGAAATCTCCTTCATCACCAACCCCCAAAAAGGCAAAAGTGATTGCTTCTGCTGGGAAAGTTATGGTCATCTCATTCTTTGATATTCATGGAATGGTTTATCAGCATGTTGTACCTGCACACACATCAGTAACTGGACAATACTACAGGGATGTCCTGAGAACATTGCAAGTTTATATCAGGCGCAAAAGACATTTCCATGAAGCAGGCTGGATGCTGCACCACGATAATGCGCGGCCGCATATTGCCAATGTTGTTGCTGAATATCTTGCAAAAATCAACATGAAGTGCATCCCTCACCCTCCCTATAGTTCGGATTTAGCCCCATGTGAATTTTTTCCATTCCCTAACTTGAAGAAACGTCTTCGTGGGAGGCATTATCCATCATCAGAAGCAGTGGTGAAGGCTGCGGAGGTGATTTTAAAGGATCTCTCAAAAACTGGTTCCGAGCATGTCTTTGAAGACTGGCAGAAATGCTGGAACAAGTACATCGCATTCAGGGGAGACCTTTTTGAGAAGAACCATCAAAATTATGTGGAAGAGTAAAGGTACGTTGTCAAAAAAAATTGTGATCATTCTTTATTGAACAGTCCTCGTACCATTGTTTCTAAGTAATAAGTCACTTTTCTTCCCCATAACCTCAAATTTCCTTTAACATTAAATCTCACAGATTCTCTAGTCTTTCACTGCGTGCATAGAACTTTAAAAGCTTTAGTATAATACAGAAGAAGTCTGTTAACAAAATAAAGCCAAGAGCTCTAAAGATAAATCTTTGAAATGTCCAATAAACTTGCTTGAGCACTTATTTAATATACACAATAAATGCACTCTTACAGCAGCTGACAGTCAACTTAGCAGTTATACCAGCATATGCTTACAAAATATCCCACAAATCATCATAAAATATCCCTGAATGATTGTTATGTATGATTCAATCATTGTTACATCCAGTGTTGTCATTAATTCGGTGTTAGGTTGAAATATGTTAATTTTTATGGCTGAAATTCAGCTTAGTCTAATAATTTGGCCACCTCTGTATTTCGAAGACACAGACACGGTTTCGTCTGTGGCCCACATTCGGGAGGCCTGGGTTTGATTCCCATGGCCGACCTACCTGACCGATGGGGTTTTTCGGAGGTTTCCCGGGTCGCGAGGTGAATGCTGGGTAGGTTAATTACATCCCCCAAATTTCCTGCCCCTCCATTTCATCTCCATTATTATTTCACATCACCCCTTATCTGATGGTGTCTTTCAGGGTAGAAGTGTCGGCGGATGTCTCGGTGGTGCATGGCAGGACGATACTGTGACTTTGTGGGTTCGTGGAATTAAAAATCCAATTGCACAAACTCAAAATGTTCTTTATTTCCACCGAACACTTGCCGATTACATAGAATTACGTAGCGCACACAATTACAATTCACCAGTTCGTCTGTCACAGGTCCACTCTACACTCACAATTACGTACAACTCCTCTGATACATGTACATAGTCTTCCAGTCTGTTTACTCACTCGGCGCTCCTCACGGCTGCTCGCCAAGAACTGACTGACTCGTCCACTGTAGGCCTTATATAGGGAAGATCGCCGTTTCTGGAAGTCTCGCGGTACAGTGAATCTTCCCGACTGTTTCAGACGAAAGGGATAGAGGAAAGAGATGGCTAGTGATGTTTTTCCAACCCTCCCCTTACTCAGCCGTCAGTTGGTTGTGCCTTCCGATAATTGGGTGACAATATGCTCTCAGGTAAACTACTTCCTCCTCCGGTAGGTCCGTTGCCGATCTCCGCTCCTCTGCTGGGACCATTTCGGGACCGGCAGCCTTTGAGGCTCGGACCACCTGCCTTGGTACCATTAGGGCTCGCTTACTGGGCTCATTACCGTCTCGCTGTAGGGGAGCGAGTTCATTGTCCTGAGCTGTCGAGGGAAGTGTCTATCCAAGTAAACTGTAGGGAACCTACCCTCTGTACAGTCGTGGCTCCTTGGGTCGGCCACCCTCTGTCTCCTTCATCTCATCCCTCCTCCCGGGGTGCCCCACTTGGGGGAATATGAACAATGGGCCCAGCATGGTGGTCTACATACCAAATCCCCTCCGTAATGAAATCCTAAACCTTTCCTCATTTTATACGAGAAAACATCCAAAGCGCTTTATGAATAGGCTCTCGATTATTGGACCAATAATGAGTACGGCCGCCCCGTGGCTGAGTGGTTAGACCGCTTGGCTTTCACCAAGGCGGCCCGGGTTTGATCACAGATGACCACAAAGTGAGATTTGTGGTGGGCGACATGGCGCTGGGGCGGGATTTCTACGGGATCTCCCATCATTCCACCAATTGCTCCATCATCATGTTTCCTATTTTTCATCTCGCCCTTATTCTATCATCCACTTCTCTCGCCCTCACATCGGGCTGATCATCCCTCTTGGTTCTCTATCTGATCCAAAGCTTCGGTTCCTCAAACCCGACCTTAAGAGATAGAGTAACAAGAATCCCCTAACACCACGATAATGGTATACTAGGGATGAGATAAAGAAGAAAATAATATGTACACAAATGTAACGAACACAGTTGTCAACAATGAAACTATCAAAACACGCATAAGTGCAATTTAGACTTACATAGTCTATTGCACTAAGTCGATAGCCGTTAAAAAGGAGAGAGTGGGAGACCTAAAGATAATATTAGATTCTACATGTTCACGGCCAACAACGGAAGCTTGCGTAAAGACAAACAGATAAGCGATAGTGATCACCATTCCCTGTACCGTTCGACAATATAAATGCTGCAGCAACGAAGTGGGGAAAAGTGCACTGTAATATTGTTACCCTGGCGGTAGACTCACGAAGCCGATGAATAAATGATGGCCGGTGGAGATTCGGGAAACTTCGGGGCCGATCGTTACCGGAAGCGACAGACAGTTGAGTGTAGTGTTTGAAAAATAAACAGTTTTTGGGTGATCTAGCAATTTTGTAATGGTGAACGGTGTATTGCTAGAAAAATAAAGTGTAGTTTTTGTGTTTGTAACCTCATCTTATTTCACGAACCCACAAAGTCACAACTGGTGTCAGAAGTGGAACATACGACAATGGAAGCTGCATTGGCAAAGATTTTAGAGAAAATGGAAGATATGAAGACGGAAAATGAAAACCTCGCTGCAAAAACAGAAGCGGCAAATAACAACCTGGCCGCGGAAATAACAGCGAAGACGGAAGCGGTAAATAACAACTTGGCCACGACAATGACCGCAAAGATGGCCGAACTGACCACAGAAATGAGGGCAGCTAACGACAGCCTGGCCACGGAGATGAAAGCGGCAAACGAGGCCCTTGCCGTGAAGTTTGAAGAACAGTTGGCCGGCGTGAGGGACAACGTGACGGAGCTGGGTAAGCGGATGGGCCAAGTGGACGAGCGCGTCGAGGACCTGGCGAGCCGCGTTGACGACCTGGAGGGAAAGGCCGACAGCAGCGTCAAGTCCCTGAACGCCATAGTAGAGGACGTCGTCGTCAGGAAACTGAAGGATTTGAAGGCCGACGCGCCGGGACGCGACACAACATCTGCGCGCGTCAAACAGCCGAAATATGACGGCGCGTCAACATTTGAGGTCTTCCGCCGCCAGTTCGAAACAGTTGCCAAGCACAACAGATGGTCACCGGAGGAGGAGGCCACACAGCTAATAGCCAGCCTCCAGGGACGGGCCGCGGAAGTCCTAAACGCGGTGCAGGCAACGGCGGCGCCCAAGGACATCTGGGAGGCCCTGGAGAATCGTTTCGGGAACCACCGCTTAGCCGCAGTGTACCGCAGCCAACTAAAGGCAAGGTCACAGCAGCCGGGGGAGACTCTGCAGGAGTTCGCCATAGCGATTGAGCAGCTAGCTGGCAAGGCCTTGGTTGACCTGCCACTGGAGTTCGTATCCCGGGAAGCCGCCTACAACTTTGTCGACGGGGTACGGGACACGGAGATTCGTCAGCGCCTAATGCTCGGCGATTATAAAAACATCCACGAGGCGCTGACAGTGGCATTAAGGACGGAGGCGGCCAAGGTAGCATCTATCCCGACGTCGAGAACGAGGAGTGTCCGCTACGCCGGAGACAGAAGACCAGCTGTGGGGGTGTGGACAGCCCGGACACCTGCGGAGAGACTGCCCACACCAGGAAGAGCAGCCGGAAAACGAGTAAGGGCCGTCGTGAAGAGGGGCACGTCGGCGCCATTACCAGCATCCCCTCGAGTGACAATCCGCGCCGTCAGCCGGCGGATGGATGACAACCTCATCGCGGACGGCTGGGTAAGAGGAAAGCCGTGCCGCGTGCTGGTGGACACCGGGGCGGCCGTGACCATCATCAGACCTGACGTGGCGAAGGGTATGCCGACGAGGAAGCCGAGCCGACCATACGAGCTTGTGACGGCATCGGGCGACACCATGCCTGTGGAGAAGGAGGCCCTGCTGGAGCTGAACTTCGGACGGAGTGCCGTGCGTCTGTAGGTGTTCGTCGCGAAGGTGGCTGAGGAGGTGATTCTGGGACTGGATGCCCTCAGGAGCCACGAGGCGACGGTCGACGTCGGCAGGAAGGTCCTGGGGCTCAATGGAGAAGAGGTTATACTCCGTCAACCAGAAGAGCGCCTTGGAATTTGCAGGGTCGTCTTGGACGAAGACGTGGTTGTCCCCACGAGGAGCGAGGTGATGGTGACGGCGCGACCGGAAGGCCAGACAGCACGTTGGGTCCAGAGGCAGTAGGAGTACGACTTCACCTCGGAACATCGCAGAGGGAAGAGTCACGGTAACGCGGACGCTATGTCCCGAAGACCCTGTCCAGAAGAGTGCGGCCAATGCACAAGAGTGGAGGGGAAGGAGCGTGCCGCAGCAGTTCGAGTAGTCACGGCAGTGCCTGCGGATGGCTGGGATAGCGCAGGCCTGAGGAGGGAGCAGCTGGCGGACGCAGACTTGGGGCCACTCTTGAGGGATGTGGAGAACTTGGTGGACCACCTCCACGACATGCACGAGATGGCTCGCCAGAACATCCAGAAGGTGAGCGACTGCATGAAAACCCGATACGACAGGCAAGCCAACAGCCAAGGGTTCCAGCAAGGTGACCTGGTCTGGTTGTACCGCCCGACCCGGACCAAGGGACGCTGCCCGAAGCTTCAGCAGCCATGGCAAGGACCGTACCGTGCGGTGAAGAGGATTAACGACGTGGTCTACCGCATCCATAAGGTGCCCTGAGGAAAGATGTTGGTGGTACACCTGGATCGCCTGGCCCGCTACGAAGGCGCTGTTCGGGACGACCAGCCTTGAGGAGGGAGCAGTGTTACCCTGGCGGTAGACTCACGAAGCCGATGAATAAATGATGGCCGGTGGAGATTCGGGAAACTTCGGGGCCGATCGTTACGGGAAGCGACAGACAGTTGAGTGTAGTGTTTGAAAAATAAACAGTTTTTAGGTGATCTAGCAATTTTGTAATGGTGAACGGTGTATTGCTAGAAAAATAAAGTGTAGTTTTTGTGTTTGTAACCTCGTCTTGTTATTTCACGAACCCAAAAAGTCACAATATAGTGAAAGAAGTTCAAAATTTAAATTATACGAGATAAAAAACCTTCAACATCACCCACATCCAAAAAAGATTTGAACTCGGTGAGTTTGTGTGTTGTGGCAGAACTTTTTCCAACTTTTACAAACAGAGAAGAGAAATCGCAACAGTACGTAAACTTGTCTTTTTAAAGAAAACGTCCTTTTGAAGGTATAAGGAGACATTCTGGAGAATACATGAGATATTGATTTATCGAGGGAAGAAAAATATATGTTGTGCTACGTCCTGATGTTCAGACTGTACTATACTATATTCCCGCCTTCCATGACCTGTCTAAACCAAGCCATGCTACACCAACGACCTCCCATAACAACTGCATTTACCAGACAGGTAATAGCTGATAAAAAGAAGAAGAAATACACGAGGACTTGTTAGGTCCAAGCTGTAACGTTTATTAATTTGATATCATAGCAAGATGGAAATAGTGAGACAGACAACCCTCTGACCGGCCTCGAAAACAATTGGCAACAAATTCGAGATGTGACTATATAGACGTGGTATTAGTGTTGGCAGCATTGTTTGTAAACTTTATGAACTTTGCAAACTTGTGTTCAAAATGGGTTCCAGATTCCAAAAAGGGCAGGGCTATTGCTTTTGTACCACAGAACAGCTGTAAATGTGGAAGCCAACCACCCTACAGCCCTGGCCTTGCACCGTGCCACTTCTAATTGTTTCCTACATTGCTGTGGACCTTGATGAAGTTGTAAAATTCTGCTCTGTTGACTAAAGTGATCGCAGCTGTCGGTGGAGAGAAACTGAGAGTATCTTGAGAGATTGTGAGAATCAGTTTTGGACTCCAACAACAGCTTGGACTTTAAGACGACCTTACAAGACATTTCGAATGTCCCTCATAAAAAGCTGTAAGGGCGATATTTTATTCACTGAATTATGTTCGTATTAGAAGTTTTCCATGAAACAATTTTTTTTGTTCCCCATTTTAAGTTCTGATAGCGACGGGAACCCATACATTGCTGCTTCAATGTAAGTTCTATAAACTTGACTTGGAGTGTGAATGTCACATACGTCTTTAAATTGTATGACTTATCAACTTACGAAAATGATTTTCCACATATTTTCCACAATGTGCTGTTATTATTGGAACTGTCTACTTCAACATATGTTCAACTTTACTCATTTTTAATTTAATATCAATGTTGTGCATTGGTAAAGCAAAATATTTATCGAAATTAGTCGTAGGAAAGTTGCAAGATTACCTCTGTTCCTTCCCAGTTCTTTTGCATGTTTTATTTTAATAATAAGATTCTATGGAATGTTGCACTCAAGGAAAGCAGTCACCAATTATAGCCCAGCAACTCTTTGGAGACACGTTAAGGTATCGAAGGACACACTTCGATAACATTGAGCATCGAGATATCGAGATATCGGCGGCATCGATATCCCAGCCCTATATTTAACCATGATTTATCAAAAAAATGTCTTGCTCCCTCAATAGGCAGAGGCTCTGATGTAGAATAGCTTTAAATCTTACTCAGTGAATGGTCTTATCGTTTGCAGAACTGTTTTTATGTTCTGGTATCAATATAAATTCAATTTTCAAATTCTTCTCTTTATGATTAAGATTTTATAGCTATTAGAATAGTTTTACTATCAATAAACAGTAGATACAGTCAGTTTATATTTGTACTGCTTTCTTTATGGCTAACATTTCAACGGAATAATTGGACAATTTATTTTGAAAACAGGTCAATGATTGATATTTTGATGATATACTGCACTCGTGCCATTGATCCAGAACAGCCTTTGTTCGATTGGAATACAGGTCAAGTTAACGTCTGGGATTTTCCTTTGAAACTTTTGTACCTACATTATATAAACATTTACCAGAAGGAATCCAGCACTAAAATAATTCAACAAAATCCTCCATCCCAAGCTATCCTTTAATGCAACACTTTTCAATACGATTTATTTCCTAAAACAAAAAAGGCTCTAAAATTGTGATTAGTAGGTATATGTTTAAGATGTAATCATAACAAATGAAATGTATATCTTGAACTCTCAAGAAAATCAAACTCTCCCCCTCCCGCCCCCCCAACACACACAAACACACGCCTTTTTCTAAAAATGCTTCATTTTGAGCATTCAAGAAATCTCAAAACGTGTATTTCCAGTGGTATATCGGCATTGACGTTTTGGTGGAATGCAGTTACTACTCCGCGTGTTAGAGGAGGTATAAAGGTGTCCACAGATGATGTTGCATGCTTTGGTCCAGACCTGCAATCTAATGGAACTGGTAAATGCTAACTTCAAACATGTACAGGCACACAAAGTGAAGTAAAACATCTTATCAACTGTTTTGAAGATGGTGGCACACCTGCAATCTAATGGAACTGGTAAATGCTAACTTCAAACATGTACAGGCACACAAAATGAAGTAAAACATCTTATCAACTGTTTTGAAGATGGTGGCACACCTGCAATCTAATGGAACTGGTAAATGCTAACTTCAAACATGTACAGGCACACAAAGTGAAGTAAAACATCTTATCAACTGTTTTGAAGATGGTGGCACACCTGCAATCTAATGGAACTGGTAAATGCTAACTTCAAACATGTACAGGCACACAAAGTGAAGTAAAACATCTTATCAACTGTTTTGAAGATGGTGGCACACCTGCAATCTAATGGAACTGGTAAATGCTAACTTCAAACATGTACAGGCACACAAAGTGAAGTAAAACATCTTATCAACTGTTTTGAAGATGGTGGCACACCTGCAATCTAATGGAACTGGTAAATGCTAACTTCAAACATGTACAGGCACACAAAGTGAAGTAAAACATATTATCAACTGTTTTGAAGATGGTGGCACACCTGCAATCTAATGGAACTGGTAAATGCTAACTTCAAACATGTACAGGCACACAAAGTGAAGTAAAACATCTTATCAACTGTTTTGAAGATGGTGGCACACCTGCAATCTAATGGAACTGGTAAATGCTAACTTCAAACATGTACAGGCACACAAAGTGAAGTAAAACATCTTATCAACTGTTTTGAAGATGGTGGCACACCCGCAATCTAATGGAACTGGTAAATGCTAACTTCAAACATGTACAGGCACACAAAGTGAAGTAAAACATCTTATCAACTGTTTTGAAGATGGTGGCACACCCGCAATCTAATGGAACTGGTAAATGCTAACTTCAAACATGTACAGGCACACAAAGTGAAGTAAAACATCTTATCAACTGTTTTGAAGATGGTGGCACACCCGCAATCTAATGGAACTGGTAAATGCTAACTTCAAACATGTACAGGCACACAAAGTGAAGTAAAACATCTTATCAACTGTTTTGAAGATGGTGGCACACCCGCAATCTAATGGAACTGGTAAATGCTAACTTCAAACATGTACAGGCACACAAAGTGAAGTAAAACATCTTATCAACTGTTTTGAAGATGGTGGCACACCCGCAATCTAATGGAACTGGTAAATGCTAACTTCAAACATGTACAGGCACACAAAGTGAAGTAAAACATCTTATCAACTGTTTTGAAGATGGTGGCACACCCGCAATCTAATGGAACTGGTAAATGCTAACTTCAAACATGTACAGGCACACAAAGTGAAGTAAAACATCTTATCAACTGTTTTGAAAATGGTGGCAGTGCAGTGTTGGTGGTCCGCTTGACTGTGGAGTCCTATACAGGATAATTTGTGTGGCAAGGATTTTGGTTCACACGTGGAAGCAATATTAAACAAAGAAGAGTTGATAATTCATGTGACTTTAGGATTAGGGTTACTACGGAGTCGGTTCGGCACCGAAATCTGTGGTTTATTGTACCTAAGTCCCAAGTGGAGCATCCTCGGGAGGAAGGATGAGGCGAGGGGATACAGAGAGCGGCCATCCCAGTGAGTCACGACAGTGCAGGGGGTAGGGTCTCTACTATTAACCAGTTGAAAACTCCCCGGCAGACCAGTAGAGCCGGCATTCGGAAACGATCCCACCACGACACCGGGTTCGGAGACCGTTCAACCGGAGGACGAAGGTGTTTACCAAGAACATCATCCTGCCATACAGCACCAACATGCCCGCCGTGAGCCCGCCTGGGTAGCGTAGAGGGTAGCGTGTCTGCCTCACGTTCAAGAGGTCCCGAGTTCGAATCTCGGTCAGGTTGAGTTACCTGGATAAGGTTTTCTCCGGGGTTTTCCCTTATCCTTACAGACGAATGTCAGGTAGCTCTAAGCTCCATGCACCCTGGACACATTTGAACATCATTTCACCCATCTCATTCACCGTCCGATATGACTTAACGTTGGAGGACGTAAAATTACTATATAAAAAAAAAATACCCGCCGTGAAACAGGCTACCAGGTAATAGATGATGTAAAATGGTTATAGATGAACAGGAAATTTGGGGGATGTAATTACCCTACCCAGCATTCAGCTAGCGACCCGGGAAACCTCTCGAAAAAATGCGTGGTTCAGGTAAACGGGTCAGGGGAATCGAATTCGGACCTCCCGAAAGCGGGCGACAGATGAAACCACCTGAGCCATCGCACTGATGAGTTTAAAATTTCTATTTATTTGCACGACCAATAGTAAAAACACCTAATATATCAGAAATGGTTAACTGAAAAAGACAAATTGTATGTTTTAACAAGATCTGCATTTTTGTGCACTAAGATTTTGTCTATCTCTTATGGTTTACAGTTTATATGAAAGTTATCTAGAATTAAAAGGACCTCAGAATCTATTCATAGAAAATTCAAGATATACTTACATTTAATTTGTCTTGAATTCATAATATCTTAAACATGTGGTAATTTAGTCAGAATCATTAGAGCTGCCTTTTGAGAAAATCAGCATATTAGAAAGGTTATCGTGTAAAGCGTAGCTTGAGGAGCGGAGATTTAAAGATGCTGGGTTTTAAACACGCACGCACACACACGCGCGCACGCACGCACGCACGCGCGCACACACACACACACACACACACACACACACACACACACACACACACACACACACACACACACACACACACACACACACACACACACACACACACACACACACACACACACACACACACACACGAAATTGAACATTTCTGGTGAAATTTAGGTATGGAATACAATACAATCTGTTTCTATATGTCAAAGAGAAACAAAAAACAGTCAACACTTACTAAGCAAAATGTAATTTATAATTCTACGGTCAAAGTTAGAGGAGTACTAACCTAAAAGGAGACTCGCAATAATAGTCTGTAAAACAATAACACACAAGACTCAATAATTAATTTGGGCGTGTAAAACATATTGAATAATGAAGTTTGCCAGAATAATACATACTTAATGCAAATTTAAAGAAATAATGTTTACGTTTATATTGCATTAAGAAAGCAGTGAAATGTATCTTAAAGTCGCTATTTAATATTTCTATACTGTTCTATCTGTCACAGTGTACTGATTGTACCCATTTTGAACATGTCTAATTGCCCGCCCATTTTATCTCAAATTATATATCTCTGTGGTAGCTCTTATAATACAAAAAATGCTAACATTTCCCACGTTCATACAACATAGCGCATGCGTACTCGGGATGAGCAAAATGTCTTCCTAAAATAATAATGGTGTGCCTTTCATCTCTACCCTTGATTGAAAGGGTATACGAAATCACGAGGTTGTTGTGGAATGCTCTCAGGAGAGAGCAACGCTATCTAGATATGGGCAGGCAAAACCCACACAATCTCCTAACAGTTACATAATAGGCAATGTGAGTCATACATGAGTGGAACTCTTTGCATCTTCCAATCATTGCGACTTTCTTTCATTACAAAACCGCCGTGACTATCACAAAGACACAAAATTCACAGAAGATACTGAACAAGACAAGTTCCTTCCAAAAAGCAGTTTTAAAAGGCCATACTTTATATTACGACAACTAATTTACATATAACCGTTATGATTCTTCTATCCTCGAAAGTATATAGTACTCTAGATCAAAGCAGAAGTCCCACGGTGTATTTATGCTGGTTTTAATTGAAAATATTGAAAACAAAATAAAGTTTATTATCTTCTACTTGTAGAAACCTTGTATTGCATATTCTTTGCATATTACTTGCTACATTTGTATGTACACACGAACTGAAGCTGGCCAATTTGCACATTTACAACCATATGTAACAAAGCATTATGGCAAATAATATCAGTTTTCTGTGTGATTTATAGCAATTGTAATAAGTCCATTGAATTCCTATGTTCTACCAGATAATCCATGTTAATCAGGCTCCAATTTGAAGTAGCTAGCGCTCTGGACAGATTCTTTAACCCTTCCTCCCTTTTCAGTTTCTCCCACACACCATTTACAAATTCAAATTTATTTAATATCATTTTAGATAGTACATTATGCTAGTAATGCCTACTACGGCTTTTTAAACACTCAAGTTCTTTTTCTTCTTATTTAATACATGGCTGTTGCCGTTTGATGCAGCAGTTATAGCTACAACAAATAAAAAAGCTGAAATTTGTAAGATAGTTCGATTTATTTTAGGGTTTTACATATCAGAAACATAGAAATTATTTATTTATTTTAAATATCTAACACTCTTACAACAGAACAAGATTTCTACGTACAAATCGAGATGACTAATATAAAATAGCAAAAGAAATGATATTCTTATAACCTCAAAAACTGCAAGTAACACACGAATGTTGGTTTGAATAAAGCTCTGATTGAAAGTACTTTAGGTTTACTTCAGTGCATAAAAGCGACATTTGAAAATATGTATATTTATCAGGAATCCTTTAGATAACAGAAATACTTTTTCCTTTATGTTTTTCTTAGCAAATTTATTTACAATGCTGCAAAGACGATTTTCATCTTTTTCTGAGTCCATTGTTTCCTGAGAAGATGGAACCTAGCGTGGTATACACGTTTTAAACTGTAGCATTTAACGCGTATTTTTGAAAATCAAATCATTAACATACCTACGTTAAAAAGCTTTATCTTTCTCGTTTTTCAAACTTACATCGTATGTTTTCGCTGTGTGTGTGTGTGTGTGTGTGTGTGTGTGTGTGTGTGTGTGTGTGTGTGTGTGTGTGTGTGTGTGTGTGTGTGCGTGCGTGCGTGCGTGTGCGTGTGCGTGTGCGTGTGTGTGTGCGTGCGTGCGTGTGTGTGTGTTTTTTTTCCTCATTTGGAAATGTACCACTGATAGAATTTTAAAAACCGTTTAGGCCGCCTTGTTATTCTCCACCAGAAGAAAACAGTGGTAGGTTTCAAAGAGGTGCGGCACATAACGGACCGAGAGAGCTTTGCTACAATACGGACAAACAGAAATAAGGTCTCCGTGTGTAAAATTGCAGTGAAGGTCATCTGCTCGACACGATAGGTGTTTACCTCGTATATAGGACATTCCTTCACTGCTCTGAGCTTATTTCCGCAGATAACTGATTACTCTTTGCATCAGAGTGACAACAACGTTCTCCGCACGACAAACCTGATGGCTTCCGAAGTAGCATGGGATATTATGATACCTACTGGGTTCGGTGGTTGCCACAATTGCTGCCAAATCCAGATTTCAAACACCGGCAAGCCAATGTGACCATGCACATACCTCGTTAACGCCGGAGATCTGTAAAATACGATGCCAACCTGGATGCTACGGTAGGATGGTAGTTGTACAGGTCACGAAGACTTTGAAGTACACTAAGACAATCACCCAAAATAAAGCAGTCACCAATAATTTTCAATGGTGCACTTACAAAATGATTCATTATATGGCATACGACAACTCTGCATTCTAAATAGAAGTGCTGCTATGTGGTTCGGTTCCATAAACGTAGGCACATCCGACATCATCGGTGCTCTTAGTTGTCACTTTGGTCTCTGTAACTTGCTTTCTAAACAGCAAGCGTGTGTCCTAGATGTAGGCTTCTTCTGATATATCATCATCTCAGGATCTGTGTGCGAATATCGCACGTAACCAAGAAGGCTAGGTATTTATTGCTCGTCATTTGACTAAGGGAGCTCGTTCTATAACGTATGTTCCTAAAAAGGCACAAATGTCAATAGCTTAGACATGTAAACTCACAGCAAATTTCCTAATAGTATCTCACGTCGATATTGAAAGAAGATTCTACTGATTCGAGCACAGTCTCATAATCGGACTAAAAAATTAAATTACAAATTTAAATTTGTAGTTAAATAAACGCCGATAGCCATAAGGATAGCGCGATTATAGACTACGTCTAATATTCGGACTATAGATGGTCATGCTGGGAAATAAACGATACGTTCATAATCTAAAACTGTCCGATCCGTTCCCCCACTTAGTACCCGTAATACAGTAAGGTCCAAAAGTTAAGTATAATTCGGAAAACGGAGAACTGAAAGACAAAACGGTGAGCGGTCGCCATTGAACGTTATCAGAGTGTGTGTCTCCCCTTAATGATGGTCTCTGATAGGTAAATGGGTTCACATTTCAAAAGTCAACAAAACCAGAGCAGCAAAACAATACCACAGCATCAAACCTAGTGCATGGCTCATTCGTCATTATTCTCTCATTGCTTCACAAAATGTCAACAAGAGAGCATCAACAAGTCAGACCCTGTTTTGAAAGGTAAAATCATCGGACGTCTATAGGCAAATCAGATACAGACCAGACTCTCTCGGGCTTTGAATGTGCCACAAAACTGTCATTTTCAGGCTTCGGCAACGGTTCCTATAAACAGGTGTCCGTGGGATCCCGTACTTGGTTGCCCAAGGGTCCCAAGGCCGCAACAGCACCGTTATTTGTCATAATAGCACGATAACATCGCAGAATGACTACAAGACACTGTCTTCCACACTTGAAGCTGCTTCAGGCGTTAGAGTTTCGAGGCAAACTGTATATCGAAGGCTCAGGGCAGTCTGCCTCTATGCCACACGTCCAGCAGCATGTACCCCACTCACTCGAATACACATACAGTCCCATTTACAATGGAGTCAGCAACATCAACATTGGACCTTGAATGAATGGAGGAACTGGTGTTTATAGATGAGTCCAGAATGACTTTGAACAATGATTTTCGTTGAAGTAATCTGGAGATAATGTGGAACTTGGTTTCATCCTTCCAATAGGGCCCAAATGACCTTGTTGTCGACGGGCCCTAAAACATCACACTCACTCACTCACTCCTTCCAATATCGTGGGAACATGCCCATTGGTTAGCGATGGCGTACTCGTTTGGGTAGGCATAATGTTCAACAGACATACAGATCTGCACATCTTTGACTGTGATACTGTGAATGCCCAGAGGTATAGAGACGAGATGCTGGAATCACATGTGCAGTTTTCAGAGGTGCAGTTGGTCCACACTTGATCTTAATCAACGATAATGCACGTCCACATAGAGTCCATCTGGTGGACGACTATCTTAAGATTTAATATAGACTTTCTCAGTAAAGAAACGGAAGCTGATTTAGAACTCCAATCTTGGAGCTTATCTAAACATTTCTGTAGACGGAGCTCTAAAATAGTGTACGCTGAGAAATAGAATAGACTGCAAAGTCGTCTATGAATGAGTATGACAGAACTTCTAAAGGAATACTTCTCGAGATGGAATTAATTGTAATAGCAAAGCACGATACAGAAATAAATGAAATAAATGATTTCTATATATTAAATCAATGATTTAAGGAAAATCACTGGTATTATTGTGCTGCTCAAAAGATTACCCTGGTTTGTTAATAGAAACCTCTCACATAATGCACTGATTACTCCATGTGGACATACATCTGTCATTTGTGATTCCTGCGCATTCCATTGGCTGAAGTGATGTGTTCATTGGTGCTTAGCACATGTGTGAGAAGCGTGCCAGTAACCCCCTAACTCTTTCGAGAATAATCAGTGTGTTACAAAGGGATGTTTGTATTAGCAAAATAAAGCCGGGGTAACCTTTAGAGCAGCACAATAATAACGGCCATGTACTACAAGCATTAGCTTAAAGATCAGAAGTCAGGAGGTTAAGACTAGAGAGGAAAATCAGTATTTTAATATTTCACAAAAAGTTTCTATTTCACAGTTTTTTTTTTAAAGTTTAGGGCATTAGAAGTGCTTGGGGACAAAATAAAAGGGTAGTTCATGGTACATAGAATCTAGCTAGCCACAGTGTAGAGTATGTGTCAGGCACAAATACACGTAGAAATAGTATTGGTCAGCATGGAAATAACATTAATAGGGGTAGGCACTTATTGTTAAGAAAGGAGTTTGTTTAAACCTTTAGTGAATTAGCACTTGGGGATGCACTAGCGACTGATCTGAGGTAAGCTTTCCAATTACAATGTCTGGCACTTAAAATAATCTCAACAGCATTTTGCAAATTTTGCTCTATGTAAACTTTTATGCTTAGTGACATGCACCAAAAGTAGGAAATTCTGCTTTTTTCTTTATTGAAAATAAGGTTTTGGAGTTTCACTGTTACCTCTTGCTGACTTTTCATTAATTTGTGATTGTAAGACTGACCACAAATGTATATTTAGTAAACTGTTTGTTAGTTCCATTTATGTAAGTGATTTTATGTTGCACAAGATTCTGAGTGACATGACCTCAAAAACATATTGCATAGTCTTTTAGATCAATCGTACAGCAGAGGCATGACCTCAATACAAAGGAATGTACAGGACTTATTGATGTACATTATATTGCCATATAGTTAATGCTGCTACTTCAGCAAACTTAGAACTAAAGTTTTCACTTTTCAGTGTGGTTCTTACTTTCATCTGTTTCAGAATGATCTAGTTTTCCATCCAGTTTTACCACAATGATCTATATATTTTTCCCTACCCCATTCTGTCTTTAATTGCTTATAAAATTTCAAAGTTTTCTTCTATACTTCGCCATATCTCCTGCCTATCTATGTCTTGTACTCTGGTTCTCACTTCCTCCCAAAAACCGCTATGATTTGACTCCTCTGCTCTCCATAGATCTTCCATGCCTATCTTCGATACCATTCTTTTCAATTCCGACCATCAACTGTTTGTGTTCTTAATGCCTTTCTGTTGCCTCATGAAAAGATTCAACAATTCCCCTTTCTGCCCTTTAATATATTTATACCAGAATTTCAATATTCTCTCCATTATTATTCCCCTCCTTTTTGTATTACCTAGTTCTAGTAATGCCACCTCTGTTGGTGCCAATTTTGGTAGCCCTAGTAGTTCTTTGCAAACCAATCCATACATCTGGTCTAATCTATCTCTGATGTGCCCCATACCTCCACTGCATACATTGTTCTGGATTCAACAACCGCTTCATACATTCTTTCTAACCATCTAACTGACATCTCCAGTTAATGTTTATATATTCTTACCCCTGACATTGCCGTCCTGCCATTAGCAATCACTTTTCTGACTTGTGCAGCCCACCCTCCACTGCTACACTAGTCATACTTGTTTACCACTTCTACCTTTTGATCTCCTATATACCACTCCTCTCCTTTCCTCAGTATTGATCCTCTTTTAAAGACCTTTTTTTTTTTTTTTTTGCTATTTATTCTTAATCCCCAGTCAACACAAAACCTATGGATTGCCTCTAATGATTTTTGTAGACCTGCTACAGAAATTGTTCCTACCATTAAATCATCCGCATACAGTAATCCAGGAATTTCTTTGTTCATTATTATTGGGCAATGGGCATTGCTTTCCTACACCCTCCCTATTATGTCATCTATAAATAAATTGAATAGTATAGGATTCAATTTGCACCCGTCTTAAGCCCAACTTCTGTTTGGCCTCTTCCGATAGTACATTCAACCCATGTCTTATTCTGAATTTCATCCCACTATAAGTTTTATCAATTTCATTTATAAATTTCTCGCTCATCCCTTTTCTTCTTAATTTCCATTTTAGAGCCCCCCTGTTTATCGTATCATAAGCTTTCTCAAAGTCCACAAAAAACATATACAATCTCCCCCTTTTCCTGCTCAAGTATTTATCAATTAGTGTCTTTATTATAAACACATTGTCTATATATCGAAATTTAACTGTGTTGGAATACCACAGTGAAGGAAAATAATTATTAAATTATAGATGAGTTGTATTTATTACACATCAGCTTCACTTATGTACCTATATTGAGGACATGTTTCGTGAACTATCGTTTGCATCATTGGCTCTAATGCGACTAAAGCTTGATCACCTGCAGTGATACAGTCGCATTAGAGCCGATGATGCGAACCATAGTTCACGAAACATGTCCTCAATATAGGTACGCAAGTGAAGCTGATGTGTAATAAATACGACTCATCTATAATTTAATAAACATTGTCTATAGTTTGCCTTTTCCTCCTAAATCCAGCTTGAAATTCTGATATTTTATTTTCTCTTTCTGCCCAATCCATCAGCCTGTCCGCCGGTATACCTGTATACATTTTCCCAATTACAGGTAGTAAACTTATCCCCCTGTAGTTTTCTGGCCTATTTACTCTCCCCTTTCCTTTAAAAATTGGTACAATCACACTCGTTTTCCAGCAGTCAGGTGATTTCCTACTGTCTCTCAGTAATATTCTTTAATCCACTTGGTGTTTCCCCATACCTCTTCCAGAACTCCCCTGGGATACCATCCATGCCCACTGCTTTACGGCCCCTTAAGCTTCTTATTTGTTGAAAAACTTCTATTTGAGTAATTTCTCTGTCTAGTAACTCATCATCCAGCCTCAGGTTGCCCAACTGCATACTATCTCTATTTATCCACTCCCATTCTACAACTAGGTCCCTAGAGTATTTCAGCCATTCCTGTGATGTTATTTCATTTTTCACCCCATTCTGTCTATTTACTTCTCTCACCATACCCCATATTTTATTATTAGAAATAATATATGTATTTCTTCACTTTATTGAGGTAGTACTGGGTCACAGAAGTGCACTACACCCTAGAGCCACCCCTGGTTACATGGGGTAAGTATCCAGCACAACAGTTGGTATGGATTGTGCTGGGAACTCCGCATGCTCCTCTATTAAAGCATCGCTACGATTATTGGGCATACTCTCATCCATACTTCGTTAGTGATCACATAATTAGCCTGAGGATCCAGTTTCCTTCCACGATGCAGCCACAAGGTACTTCTTCGTTCCACTTTACACTAGTTGGCCCCACCTATCATACCCCTGCTATTGTATTTGTTGCCAATTGAAGATATGCACACCTCCTGACATAAGTCAAACCAATCAGATATTGTTCTGTGTCTGTCTTATGCTTGTGTTCATAATAGAATGCATGGGTATAGCTGAGAATAACTAGAAATATAGATGGTAATCTGAGTTCTCCAACTAAATACCCTTTGATGCGGACTCTGTGAACTGTTTATGCCCTCGACTATATGAAAACATCTCGTATTTCCGATCACTTTTCCTAATGGCATAAAGGTAGCATTACACTCCCGACATAACATGCGTGTTCTTAGTAAGCTTTCATCGTATAGGACCTGCATGCATTCTTCCTCTTCAAGACAAAATGGTGCGAGATTAACAATATTAATGAATCCAGCCACAGCAGTGGAACAACAATTTGCATTTACAAAGTTTCTTTACTGAATGGCGGAGACCAAACAGGATATTCATATTCACAATAAATACTAAAGATAGCTTACTTCTAACAATACCACATGTGCAGTTTTTAATACCATCTACAACACATATCTGGCACATTGGTGCCAAGATTAGCAGCAAATGACTCTGGAACTAACTTCGGCAGGTTGCGTCAGCATGTTTCTGCTAGTCCGATGTTGGGCTTCCAAAATAATTTCCGAGGGACATAATCAAAAGAATACCCAGTTTTATCTGAAAAATTACATGTGGATTAAATGTATGTGTTTGTATAACTTAAGTTTTAATATATGTCCCAGTGTAGTAACCTAGATACCAGGATACAATATTCATATTTTATTTAGTATCAACATAGTCTAGAGCGAGGCACCAGGACAATATGAAGGAAGTTGTAGATAATCCTTTGAAATTTTACAATACAGGACACAATTATTTGGGTTCTGTTGAATATTTTCTTGGAACACTGAAGCATTCTTTCCTAAGAGCTAAATGTTCTTTGAAATTTCTTTCTCCTTTCCTACGTAAATGTTATACAGACCTCACCTTTTGCACATTATATGCACTACTATTAACCGTTTCGCCGATGGCCATTTAAACCCTCAGGGGCCGGAAAACGGATACACAATAAACAGAACAAGACATTTAAATTGTTAAATGCTGTAAAAATGCATCATAAATACAATTCCATATCTTCCGTATTTATCAAGTTATTTAAACGAAACAAAAACTGGTTTAAAACCCATTAAAGGCAGTATACATCTACAGTAACAAAGTAGAGATTATATTAATAAATCGTTGAAATTTCACTACTTTGTTTCACTGTAGCAAAAGCCATTCTTTGAGCCGAACGCGCCTAATATTTGAATAATTATGTTTTGTGTGTATACGAACGAATGTATGTATAGCTACGCAAGTGACTTCTCTGGTTCAAGGTTTTAGCTTTTAGTTTATGCTATACCAAGCGATAATCATACGAGTATACTCCTCCACAGGAGAATAAGTCTCTGAGGAATGAGACGCAGGGGGTGGCGAAGGTTCTCATACCCTCCCTGGACAGATTTATGACACCCCTTATCAGTTCAGTTACAGACCATTCAAAAACATTCTGACGGCTTCTACTTTTGTGAATGAATCTTCTCGGTTTTAATGTACAGAGTGAATATGGCGCATGTATTTTTAACGGTCTGCTCCTTGTGTAGCATACATTCTCTGCCACACACATTCGCTGTCCTTGTCCCACAGCACATTCCTTACAGGGACCTTCTTTGCGTTGCTGGACTATATATGTTGCATCACACACACACACACTGGAAAGAAAACTCTGTCAGCATCTGTTATTACAGATCTGTTATTACAAAGTTTCTGGTAGCCTTATGTAGCTGTTTTCGCTCAGTATTTTAGTTATTTATACTCTCTCTGTATTCAGAGTGATTTCTTATATCTATCAAGAGCTAAATGAATGGCACATTTGAAATTGTTAAATTTCAATGTTAACCATGGCTTATCCCGGTAATATAGCAAATAAATTAGTTTGGGTATGATGTGTACAGGCTTCTGATATTACTGTAGAAAATCTGGAAGATTTTTGTGCGATTATGAAGGAGGTGTTTAGGATATAGGTAGCAGTGAGGAAGTGAATGACCTGCTTCCTTCAGATGTCCGTGAAGAATCAGATCTGCAAAGTGGTCAAAACAACTCTAACACAAATAGACATATAGGCAAATAAACATTTTCTGGTGTAAGCTAACTTCTGACATCCAACCAAAAAAGTTATAGCTGACTTACTGTCTCTCATTGTCACGGAAACAAATGTAGGTATATATGAGTAGGATGAAACAAGCCCTGACCTCTAAAGGCAATTAGGGCTAAGAGGAGAATTCAGAAGTAGATAGTGCACATATTATATTTTGTAAGCCTACATTAGACGTGTACTGGTCTATAGATGGCATGTTAGCTACTCCATTGTTTAGGGAAATGACAGATCAAATATGGGTGGTAAGGATCAGCTATTACTAGCTATCCCTCTTTACGAAAAACAGTTAAATGGTAAAAAAAGTATTTTTATATCACTGGATGTAACCATGCACAATTGTTTAGTAGCCCGCCTCGGTAGCGTAGATGGTAGCGTGTCTGCCTCACGTTCAAGAGGTCCCGAGTTCGAATCTCAGTCAGGGTGAGTTACCTGGATAAGGTTTTTTCCGGATTTTTCCTTATCCTTAAGGACGAATGTTGGGTAGCTCTAAGCTCCGTGGACCCTGGACACATTCGAGCATAATGTCACCCATCTCATTCACCGTCTGATATGACTAAGCGTTGGAGGACGTAAAATTAAAAAAAAAAATTAGTAATTTTCAGAGCTGTAAATTCATGCAAGACATTCACCTACCTGTACTTGCGCGTATAAATAGCTCGTAACCTAATTGAGTACTATAATACTCAGAGGCCTCTTTATACTGGAGGGTAAGAAATTCACCATGACATCACCCCACATGCTTGAGAGAAAACACTTTCCTAAAAGGATACCACCCACAACCAAAAAAGTTGTAACCATTTTGAAAATGTCTAGTGTGTTGCGAAAAAAAAGTTTGCCAGGACACCAATATTATTTGGTGTGAATCTACAGATGTGCCCTTGGGTGTTTATCCAGGTTTTGAGGTGTACAATTCAAAAAGAAATCTTTAAGGGTAAGTTTACATCCTTATAGAACTAATTTAAATTTATTGTAAAATAGGAAGATTAAAATAATTGGCGTTAAATGAGCATTAAATGCATATATGTGCAGGACTTCTATACACGTCCATATCGGTTTGGAGCATTTTAACTTGGATGTCATATGACGTCCATATCGGTGAAAGGGTTAATGGAATTTGTCAGAATCAATAAGTAGTATAAGAATCAACATGAAAAATTCAATGCCATGGCCGGGATTTAAACCACGGATCTCCTGGATTGACTCTCTTGTTAGAAAACTTTACAACTATCTCGGGCAAGAATAACTGCTTGTTTTGAACTGTGTATACATTGAAGGGGAGATACATATTTACCTATATTTGCTAAAATCATTCATTTTATGGATTTCATATTTACTTTACACTCCATTTACTGTCGAAGTTTTTTTTTTTTTTTTCAAGGTTTTATACATTTATTCATGCACGTATGAAAATGATATTTTAGTTGTAGCTACCTTTTTTTTTTTTGTAATTTACGTCCTCCAACATTAAGTCACATCGGACGGTGAATGAATTAGGTGAAATGATGCTCAAATGAGCCCAGGGTCCACGGACCCCAGAGCCATCCAACGTTCACCCTTCAGGACAAGGGAAAACCAAGGAAAAACCCCATACAGGCAACTCACCCCGACCGAGACCCGAACCTGGGACCCCCCGAATGCGAGGCAGACACGCTACCATCTACGCTACCATTGGGTCTCGGTTGGGGTGAGTTGCCTGGATGGGGGCTTTTTCCAGGGTTTTGCCTTGTCATGAAGGGAAGATGTCGGGTGGCTCTGGGCTCCGTGGACCCTGGGCTCATTTGAGCATCATTTCACCCAATTCATTTAGCGTCCGATGTGACTTAACGTTGGACGTAAAGTACAAAACAAAAAAAAGTTACTTACAACTAAAATATCATTTTCATACGTGCATGAATAAATTTATAAAATCTTGAAAAAAGAAAAGAATTTCGACAGTAAATGGAGTGTAAAGTAAATATGAAATCCATAAAATGATATGATTTTAGCAAATATAGGTAAATATGTACCCCCCTTCAATGTATACACAGTTCAAAACAAGCAGTTATTCTTGCCCAAGATAGTCGTAAATTTTTCTAACAAGAGAGTCGATCCAGGAGATCCGTGGTTCAAATCCCGACCATGACACTGAACTTTTCATGTTGACTCTATCTATCAAACACCTTAGCCTGCATACGGCTAATATGAAGAAATGATTAATTTCCATCAATTAACTAAAGTAGTATAAGAAATTGATAAAATGAAAAAATATCCACTTCCTATAAACAATATCACGTAGTTTGATTAACAGGTCTTTTGGTTTACTTAATGCATACTGCAAGATTAAATTTTAACCTATATTTGTATTTTATATGCTTCCTAAGTAACACATCATCACAGGAAAGTGGACTTCAATCTTTACTTATGTAACAATGCACCAAAAAGTACCTGAAGGGATTAGGATATTGCAGAAGATAAAAAGAAACTAGTGCCATGGTACTCCAATCCAGGAATCAACACACTCAATTGCTGCATAGATTGTAATAAAATATATAAAAAGCAACCTGCTAACTACCACTCCATCAGTCTCCTGTCAGTACTCTAGATAGTTTTCGAGAGACTATTCTGAGCCCGCCTGTCACCACTGCTGAATGACATTCAAGCTATACTGCCCCACCTGTTTGGGTTTCATCCTGGGTAATCTACATCCCAGCAGTTGTTTGCATCGTGGAGGCTACCGCCCTGGGTTTCCAGGAAAGAGCTTTCACTGCGGCAGTGTCTCTGGATGTGGAGAAGGCCTTCTCTACGACCTAACACAGGGCTCCTCCATAAACTCAACTCCCTATAGCTACCAACACATGCTCTACACTTTCTTCATTCCTTCCTTAAACACAGATCTTTCACAGTTTCTGAGGTGGGAAAGTCACTGCAAGAAGGTCTATCAGAGGTGGAGTCCCCGAAGGCTCTGTGCTATCTCCAACGCTCTTTAGCATCTATGTAGCTGACCTTCCCACTGAGCAGCACTTCAACATAGCACAATTTGCTGACAATGTTCTCTACAGATAAACACCCATGCAGGGCCTTCAACCCCCTATAAAGACACCTCCACCTCATTTAAGAATGGTGCATGGTCTGGTGGTTGTCCATAAATACGGAGAAAAGTCAGGCAATCCTATTTACAAAGAGCTGCTTTCCTGCCAACCTCCCCACATTTACCTATTCTAGGCGAAGGATAGAGTGGACTAACTTCATTAATATCTGTTTCATATAACCTTGCCCAGCTGAAATGTATCACTCCGCGTTCAACAACCCTCCCCCTCGCCCTAATTGGCTAATGCTTTCGCGTCATAGGCCATGGGCGGTGCCTTCCCGTCACATTTCGTAATAATTGCCGGGAAGATAAATAAAATCAACAAAAATCATACAAATAAAGATATGAAGGCATGCAAAAATACAAGTTTATAATGAACTGAGCAAATTGAAAGAGAATGACTGAGCAATGAAACTGAAAGAGTTTATAATGAAAGGCCTTTGGCCTTTTCCACTGAGATTTTTAAACCAGAACACATACCTTTCAAAAATGCTTGTCTTTCAGTCTTAAAAGTCGTGTCACAACATACTTTACTTTTCGTGTGTTCTTCGTGTATATTTAGCGATTTGTATCTCGGTGCAGTGTGGTTGTCCTTAAAATAGCGTCTTCGCCACACAGCAATATCGCCTCTGTCTTTTAGCACATTTTTCTTGCCTCTTTTTTCATTCACAAATCCCAGCTGTATAAGCAATCTCCTGAAATTTGGTAAATCTGTATCCTCATTTACAGCAGACGAAATGTTACTTATGTTAGGGAGTTCGTTTCTAAAGAAAAACTACACACATGACGACGCACAACACTTTTCACGTATTTTCTCCGAGCACGCACTTTTGTTTATTCCTGCTTTTGCCTGGAGTGGTAAGTTTTCCTGTTTCCTCAATTTCATGTCGCGATGTTCCTACGGATCTAACACTCACACCTGTAACTCAGAGCACAGCTGTTCGACTTCTTTCACTGACAAAGACGAATTCTTCTCTGTAAGTGCATTAAACACATGCAACACAATTCTTTTTTCGCCTGTTTGTAAATAATTATCCTTGCGATACTTCAGCGAAAAACTGGCAGTAGACTCTGCCATTATACATATAATAAGCACATGTGCAGTAAACGATCAATAAAATAATTTAGCTCCCGCACTCTCGAATGGCGATGCATGACTAATCCAGTTCAAAACAAGGTCAATGATAAAAGTCATATAAACAAATGTCACCACTACCGCTAAATGACGTGCTATCGTGCCATGTGCTTGAGAGCAAAGGAACCTGCTCTTTACTTCGTTTAAGAATTAACATGCATTTCAGATAAATCAACTGTTGCGTAATATATTTAATTAAAACAGTTAAGAAAATATAAATTTGACAATTCTCTTCCAACATATAATGATATATCACCATGTTAAATAACGAACTCATTTTTACCGCACGACAGTCATTACCACAACAGCAACCAATGAGAGGTGATTAGGTCACGTGACCGTTAAGAGATACTGGGCAAGCTTACGTGAAACAAGGTATAAGTACTTGGGAGTGATGCTGGATAAGGGTCTAACTTTCGGGGAGTACATTCGGTGTTTGTCGCATCGGGCAAGTAGAGCCTCAGCTTTGTTATACCCGGTGATGCGATCTGGTATGCCAACATGCCTTTTTCAGGCTTTAGTGCTCCCTTTAATGCTCTATGCATGTGAAATCTGGGACATGGCTGCAGGCTCCTACCTACTGTTACTTCAATGAGTGCGGAATAGATGCCTTCGGGTCAACTATTCTATTGTTCGTAGCTTCTCTGTGAGATACCTTTACAAAGCCTCATCCCTCCATTATGTGGAGGATGAAATCAGGCGCCGGACCACCAAATTTTACAACCACTTACCACTTCATCAGAGCATCCTAGTTAGGTCTCTTGAGAATGATCATCCCAATGATAGCCGCAAGAGGCAGTAACGGCTCCATCACTTGGCTTGCGACCACTACTGGTAACCCTAAGGTACACCTACCATCCTCAAAATTAATCCACCCAAGAACTAGTCTGGAAAATCAAAACTATGTTTTTCTAAAATTTTATTGCCATCAGTGGTGTGCACAATGCACCTGGAATCTCAGCCATAGAGGAGCTTAAGCTACCTCCTTTCTTTCACCCACCTAAATTTCACCCCTCATCCTGCAAACCCCTTATTTCTGTCATTACGTGGTTAATTCCTTTCTAGGACAGGTACACGAATAACACACCTATGGATTGTACCTCAATCTGCCAAATGCCCAATGACTAAAATAATCTACATTCCTGCCAGGAAATAAATCAGCAATACAAACCACAAACAAATAGATGTTATGTTAGCAGTTGCAGTGTATTTTTGCAATTTTAAATAAAATACAAACAATAAGATAAATAGATACAAACGTAAATTTGCTCTTAATAACTCTTGTTCTTAATAACTCTCTTAATGAGAAAACATATCAACAAAACAAAACCTGGTTTATGAATTTTAAAGGTCTGCAAATAAACCTCTTCATTGGTCAATTTATGTTAGATAGGAGTCAAAAACAGAAAATAAACTGGTTGTCACTTTCAATTTAAGGTTTTAGTGAATGTATTAATAGAGGATATGCTATTTAATAGTCACATACATGACGATACCACCAGTCAATATGTAGCTAAGGTTACTGAGCAGGATGGCTCAGGAGGTTTCATCAGGATTCCCATGATTCCCCATGATTTCCCATGATTCCCATGTCAACCTACCTGAACCATGGGCTCTTTTGGGGGTTCTTCCAGATTGCCAGGCAAATGCTGGGTAGGTTAATTACATCCCCTGAATATACCATCCCTCCATTTCATCTCCATTATTGTTTCACATAATCTCTCATCTGGTGGTCTCTTTCAGGGTAGAAGTGTTGGTGGGAGTCTTGGGAGTGCACGGCAGGATTATTTGTTCCTGGTAACATTTCTTCCTTTGGTAGGGTGGTTTCTGGTCTCCGGGCCGATCTGCTGGGCCATTTCAGAACCATGGCGGGTGGGATGCAATTGCGCTGGCCTGCCACAGAGTTTTCAACTCGTAAATAATAGGAACCCTGCACTCTGCACTGTCGTGATTCCTTGTGTCAGCTGCCCTCTGTCTCCTTTCACCTCATCCTTCCTCCGGAGATGCTCCATTTGGAGCTTAGGTACAATAAACCACAGGTTTTGTGCCAAATCCTCTCTGTAGAAATCCTAACTAAGGATGGAAGCAATGACTAACATGTTTAATCTTTGATAAGGGTAAGTGAAGCAATTATGGTACTACTTTGACTCTAAATTCCAACTTATTCTTCTCAAAATTTTTATAAAATAAAAGCTATGGAAGTTATGATTCCAAAATCACAATTTAGTGTTAGGTAACCAAGCTTGGTTGAAATTGTAATGTCTCAAATTTTACTTGTGTATTATATTGTTGCAAATAAGATTGTGGACCAGGATGATTTATACTAGATGTTGTGAATAGGATTATGTATACTAAAAGGGGTTTCACCTTAAGGGTTTACAATCTTATTCTGCAACCGGGAGCGTAGCTGAAGGGATAGGCGATCAGATGGTGGAACTAGGTAGAACTAGTCTGGTTAAAGATAGATAAATAGAGACAACACAAGGTTCTACAAAATGCCAATTTACTATAACCTAATGATTGTTTCTCAAGAAAAGTCACTCCCGAAGTCTTGAAGAGACCTCGGAGATGTGTTTCTATATATGGCTGAGGATGCGAAGCAAAGAGTAACCACCATTAGCTGGCGGCATGATGAGCCTGAATTTAGAACCAGTGTGAACTCCAGAGAAACTAGACTTAATGAGTGACCTGCCGCATGTTCCCAGAATAACCTTCCAGCATCAAGTCCACCAGCTCACTAGGGACTAAGCCCCCGCGCGCAGACTACCTTTAATAATTTAAATAACCGGCCTGCCAAAAATGGCAGCTACCTATTAACTTAGCAGTTCCCATGTCAGATGGGTCATCCCCCCCCCTTACCCCCTTACTCATGCCGACTCAGCTGTCTTACAAAATTGTCTTAACTCGCGCAATCCTCGTTTACGTAACCGAGGACAAGCTAATGCCGATATCACACCACCCTTGATCAGTCGACTCTTGTTTAGCCAGAAAGGCTGATTTGGCAGGCCAAAGTACGTATCCTGTCAGCCAACGAAATATAGCAAAGACATTCAACACATGTACTCAACTTCCACAAGAAATAAAATGTTAAATCCCAAAAATTCAAAATACAAGGAGCGTCCAGAAAGTAAGTTCTGTTTCAATTTATCTCCACTGCAGCGCTGCGAATGCAGTTCCGCACATGCCCGGTAGACGCTCTGTATCAAGGAGAAGAAACGTGTGCCATTATGAGATTGCTGTCAGCCACATACGCTTTGTTGTGCTTGTTTACAATGTTAGTGTTGACTGAAAATCCTGCCGCTTGTGAAATCATATCGTGCTTCGTTTTCTGAATGCTAGGAAAGTGAAACCAATTGAAATTTATCGGCAAATTTGTGATGTCAAAAGGTATTGTGTTTCTTCACGACAACACATGACCACACACTGCAAATGCGACGAAAAACATCCTACAGGGATTTGGCTGGGACATGTTTGACCACCCCCGTACAGCCCTGACCTCGCTCCCAGGGACTTTTATCTGTTTTTGCATCTCAAATCTCTCCCTAGCGGTCAACATTTCGGCAGTTACGTGGAAAATTAGTTTAAGAGTTGTAGAATTTTGTGCAATAAATAATTTTTCTGTATCTATACACAGTTTAATTTTATTACCAAACAGAACTTACTTTCTGGACATACCTCGTATATGCAACAATATGAAGCAATTAAAATAGTATAACTGAAAGGATTTCTTGTTAATTTTCACTAAAATTAATTGAAACAGGAAGAAAATTCTTTGTGTGAATAATTTGCAGAATAACGTTGAAAATAATAACTTAGATGAATGATCACTGACTGTTTCATATGAGCTTTTAGATTAAAAAACAAGTGCACAATTGAAAATACCAAAAGAATAGTTTATTAAACTAAAACATGTATTTGTAAATAGAAGTATTTACACATTTAATATACCATTATGCTCTAAACTTCTTGAAAAGAGGATGCTTGATGTTTGAACTATATGACTTTTTATATTCTAGATACACTGCATCATCAGCTCCTGATAGCGAGCTCATGTTTCCAACACGACGTGACACCTGAAAATATAAAAAAGCACAAATTAAATAATATATATTAAATAATATTTATTCATTTATTTCATGACACAAGCTAAAACCACTAGATCATTTCTTCCACTCTACCACAGTTAAAATTACACTGGACCACATACATTTTTACACATTTACTCCTTATGTTTTTCAGGCTTGTCCAAACCATACTTGACTTTCCACATAAATATCTGAATTTAGCGCTTGTAATAATTTAGTGAAGCTGGCTGCATAGCTCAGTAGGTGGAGCAAGAGGTCTTGGAATCAATTCCTAGCTGGGAGTTGGGAAGTTTCCTCTGGCCAAAATTATTACCCATCCTCCCCAGAGTCTGACAGTATGAATATGTGTGCAATCTAATACACAAAACTCAAAGAAAAAACAATGTAGACAAATGAGTCGGTAATTCAAACACAAGCATCAAAAAAATTTACATATTAGACTACAGGAACATATGAGATGTGTGAAATACAAACAAATAGAAAAATCAGCAATAGCCCACCATTTCTCGTCTACCAATCATGAAATTGTACCACATATAAAACTTTAAGCCAGCCAGTAATGCAGCCGAACTCGATGTTTGGGAAAAGTTGCTAATTATAAAAAACAAACAGTATACTTTAAATTTCCAATTGCCCCCTGAAAACTTTCTTTGGAAGTTCATCTCACAGACAACAGATGCCACCACAGACAATCAGCTCACTTCAGGAAACCACGGATCCAACCAGTTGGATAACTGCTGACGATGGGGACAAACTATTCTCCGAAACATGTCCAAGTAAGGATAATTTGAGTGACGTTTGTATTTGAATTACCGACTCATTACTTTCAAATGTTAAATACATCATTGTTTCTAACCTTTTGCTTCAAATAATATTGTAGACAAATTATAACTAGACCGCAAACAAAATGCTGTTGGAGGGGTGGCTTACCAACACTGGAGTCCTCAAGCTTCCCCCCTCTACCGTCATTTTAGGTTGCCTCTCCTCCATCATGTGGGCTACACTGGTCATCTGTTTCACTCGCTTTTCATTCACTGTTAGATTCACTCTTTGCATTTTCTGCAGAATCAGTGCTTTGTTCCTCAGGATTTAAAGAAACTATGATTCTATCTATTTATTGATCGATTGTGAGGTCATATCCGAGGTAATTATTTTCTGTTAACGTTGAAAATCAAAACAGCATTAAAATACATGCATTTTGTGTTGTTTGCGCTCTGTCACATGCAGGAAGGGAGAGATGGGAGTCACATGATGCTTGGATGGCGAGAAGGGGAGAAGGCTCTCCTCGCGCATGCGCACACTGACTGCATTTTGTTTGCGGTCTAACTAAAGCACCATTGCCAATAAGAAAAATGATATGGCTAAAAGACTGATACGGCTACTACAGTTAAAGGTGGGATGTAAGTGGAACAACTAAATACGATGATTGTAAAATACGAGAGGGTGTCAAAAAAATAACCAGATTTTTTTTTTTGTGCAATTTAAGTCCCCCGCCCCCACGTATGAGATGGATGTTGGTAGTACTTGAGAGGTCTGACCTTGAGTGATGAAATAGCATATACTTCATTTGCCTGGAGATGCTCAGTTGAGGATAGCAGAAGTGTGAGGCTATGTTTACTGTACCCAACATGGATCTCAGGTTGCAGCAGCGTGCATCAATTAGATTTTGCATTCTTTTTGACAAAACTGCATCACAAACATTGAAAATGTTGTAGCAAGCTTACAAAGAGCAAGCCATGTAGAAAACTCAAGTGTTTGAATAGTATAAATGATTTTGGGAGGGTAAAATGACCTTAGGATGTTCTACGTCCCAGAAGACTGTGAACTTCGAAAACAGACATCAACATAACTGATGTCATGTTGCTGCACGACTGTCATTTATTGTTGACAAAGATTGTCGAGATTATGAATATATCCTACGGATCAGCTGAAGACATTGTACAAAATTTTCTGGGGTGTAGAAAAGTTGCAGCAAAGTGGGTGCCTCATGTAATTAGTGACGAACAAAAGGCTCACCTGTGATAGTGTGTCAACAATGGAAGGGAAGGCTTTAGCGAGAACCAGATTTTTTGGACAAAGTCATCACATGCGACGAATCCTGGTTTCATCATTTTGACCCAGAGGCATAGCAGGAAAGTGCCTAATGGAAACGTCCTTCAAGTTCAAGACCCAAAAAGGCAAAAGTTCAACCAAGTGCAGGAAAAGTGATGCATCTTGTCTTTTTTGATAAGCAAGGCATTGTTTACGATCATGTGGTGGATAAGCAAAGTACTGTTACTGTGAATTATCGTGAGGTACTGAAGGGGCCATTAAGGATGAAAATTGCAACAAAATGACCAAATCTTGCTCAAACGGGATGGATTCTTCATCAGGATACAAGTAATGCCCCTGCTCATCACGCCATCAAGACTCAAGAAACAATACAAGTAATGCCCCTGCTCATCACGCCATCAAGACTCAAGAAACAATCATGAATTAGGCATTGATGTGGAGCCACATCCACCTTATTCACCAGACCTAGCCCTGTGTGACTTCCATCTATTTCCTGCAGTAAAAAATGAGCTTAGGGGTCATCATTTTCAGAGTGATCAAGAGTAAAACAATAAAATTTCAGGTATATTCAACAGACTATCAAAAAGGGGTTTCAGGGAGTGTTTTGAACATTGGACTGCATGCTGGAATCGTAATGTGTCCGAGGGAGAATACTTTGAAGGTGTGTAATGGAATTTGAATAAAGGTGAGCAGCATTTTCCAGTAAAAAAACAATTCTGATTATTTTTGACACCCCTCGTATGAACTTGTTTGCTGATGTGGTATAGCCTTGAACTGACCAAGTCTGCTGTTATATATACAGTTAAAAACTAGTTCTCTCCTAAATGCAAAACATGACCATGTTAAAAAATATAAGACTTTTTATTCTCCATTGTAACGACAATTTCAGTAGACAAGCTCCATTCTGTCTTCTTAATTCAGTTCTGGATTAGATTGACAGCCAGAGTAGGGGAATTTATCTTTAAACTCTAATGAGTATGAAGAGTTCTATCGCAAAATGAGCAAGTACTCAATTATACCCCACTGTTCGAGTTACTAATACCATTAGTTGTTCAATCAAAATCTTCTCACAATCACAGAATTTAAAGAGGGCCATAAAAATGTAACAATAAAAAATTCTGTCTTGCTGAAGGAAAAACCGACATTACCTTGCCTCTGTACATGGTGAAATATTTTTTCACTATATGTAAACATCTACAGTTAACTCTTCACTGCGCATAATAAAAACTTGGAAAATCTTGGGCAATAAAGCATAAATATTGCATCATATTTTGATCAAGGTTTACAGAAGTTTACCCATGAGGTAAAATTAAACCTATGCATTTACAAGGGACATCAATAATGTTGATAGAATACACAAACACAATGTATAAATAAACTTCTGAAAGGTAGAATCAGAACTGATAATGATTATAAACCTTAAAAAAGTCAGGGGCTAAAGTACTTAAGTAGCCATTAGGGTATGTGATCTTGAATTTGAGATTTCCTCGTGGTCTACCAGGTAAATGAGAATCAGATCCAGATCTAAAGATAATAAAAATTAACAATAAATTAAGCTTCAGCATTTACAGGAAATCAACTCAGTGATAATTACATAAAAAAATACAAGTTTCAACTGTTTTTCACATAAATTTGCTGTTGTTAATAGTTTGATTTACAGGTTAATAAATATACCCCTAAACATCTTATTAACACCGCTTTAATTAATGGTTTTAATAAACATTTTATACAATTAAGGATAGAAAGATTTAAATATCAAAAAAAGTGTAAATGACATTTCTACCCTTAAAAATGTAAAAGATGATTATAATTTTAAAAAATTTAGTTATACTTGGGCAAATAAAATATTTAAAAAAACGTTCAAAGTATTTCATATAACATCGATTCCTCAAAACAAATACTGCATAAAAAATCTACTATATTTTTCTAAAATAAATAGCATTTCAAATAATAAAAAAATCTGGCTTTATCAATTTAAGTGTTTAGAGTGCGTCAGATTTACACTGGTAGGACCAAACGTAATTTTGAAACCAGAGTGAGGGAACATTTCAGAAATATTAAATATAAACAGATAAATACGTTAGCAGTGGCAGAATATTTTTGGTCATTTAACCCTGAAATAAATCCAGAAGTTAAATTATTAAAACAATTGAATGGACCGATAGATTTATACAAATTGCATTACGAATTTTGAAATACTGTCAATAGATGAACTCAATAAATTTGTGTTGCCCCCAGTAGATGGCAGCACAACAGCGAACTATTGAGCTACTGGAAGTAACAAAAAGGCGAATCGTCTACCAGCAGAGGATGTGATGAATACATCACATCAATACATCACAACTAGTGCCGGAGAATTTAGACAATTTTAAACAGGTAAGTGGAGTTAGTTACCAAGTGTTGTAATTTATTTATAACATCAGTTAGAGAATTTGATGTTGTACTGGAATATTGCCATGGTAGCTCAGTGGTAGAACAGCCAAGCATAGAGCAAATGATCTACAGCATTTTACAGTTGTGATTCTATCTTTCAAAAGTGTTTAAACTTATGTAGCTGCAAGTAACAAACAAAACTGAAACATTATTCTAAATATATGAATTTATTACCGAAGGTCCTGGGCGTGGACCCTCTCCAGGAATCCTTTCTTCATCTGCATCTATATCACTAGCCGCAAGAACCTGCTGCAATAACTGACTTTGTTCTTCTCTTGTTTTGTACATCAAATCAGCTTCCTAATAAATTAAGATATGAATAACAAAATTAATTTAAATCAATCGTTCTAAACCTATTTTATTTTTAATGTAGCTTTTGTAGCTTCAACATATTATATTTGTTGTTGTTGTTGTTGTTGTTGTTGTTGTTGTTGTTGACTAATGGCACTGGGGATTAGTTGATTTGCATCATTTTCCCCCTAGCTTCCCAATATTTTACAAAATGTTATTTTTCTATACTTCATATTAATTATGATAAACTTTTACAGAAATAGTCCAATTACAATTTCAGTGGATCAAAGTGACAGTCATATGTTTAAAAGTGGGTTGCTGTATGATGGCCTTGAAATTTCATATAAATATGTATGAGATATTGTAATAAGTTAATTTTTTTTGAGAAAATAAAAAATACCATTTTCATGCAAATGGGGTGGGAGGATTTTTTTTTAAAAATCTGTGTTCCAGGTAATGATAACTTAGATACCAAGTTTGGTATTATTTAACCAAGTTTTCATTTTTCAACCACTTGCCAAATCAATTAAAAAACATAACCTCTATAAAAAAGTTTAAGACAGAGCTTCACAATTTCTTCAAAAAAAAATCAGTTTTACTCAGTAAATGAATACCTAGAATACAAATCAGGTAAAGCATAAATTAATCAGTTTGTTGTGCATAATTATACTAATGTATTCTATTTCTATTCTTGTTTCATGTGTCCGAGATTGGAAGACTCACCAATGAAGAATTTTAGCCGGCCAAAGCATTAAAATTAAGTGTAGTTGTGTAAATTATTTGAAACTTAAGATTGTAAATACCTCATTGATGAACTGTAAATGTTGTTAAATACTGTAACCATATTGACAATGCCTATAATTCTGTATGAACTCCTGTGGCTAATAAACATTGTATTGTATTGTATATGTTGGTGAATTATTTCCATTATTTAAATTCTTTCTACGGCACTGTACAGCCACCTAATCCATTGTTGGAATGTGTAGAATGACCTCTGGCAGAGACATTGTTTTGGAGCAGTTATATTTGAAATGCACTTTGACATGAGTAAAAATGCTGGTTGGTGAACAAAACACACCACATGTGTACACCTGATTGTTTTGTATTTGGTTAATTATTTACTAAAATTACAGTAGATGCTGGAAATAACTCGGTCCAAAATACTCCGGATTCAGATTTAATGCAGGTAAAAGTATGTCTTTGTTAAAAAATATTGTAATTAATTACTTTATTTTTTTATTACTATTTTTCTTTTTATTTGGTAAGTTGAGATGAAAGTATTCCACAAACACAGGTTCTGCAGTTTAATTTTCACCACCCTGCTTGTTAACACTGACCGCTGCATTGCAGAAAAATAATGATATTAACATTCTTGGCACCTGGTTTTGACTATAAGTCCTGTAGGTGGACTCATCTCTGTTGTCTCTCACCAGCACATATGTATAACACTGCTGAATGAAATCATGCACTGCAGTTGGGGAGCAAAGCATGCATGTATGTGTGTGTGTGTGCAGCATGCTTTTGGAGACATAATTAGAGCTTTTCGATAAGGAGTGAGTATAGCAAATTTGTCAAACACTGCATATTGCATAAATTAATTAACTATGCCATCAGTGTACTTTGTAAATTAGCATCCAAAACATTATACAATCAGAGCTGAGAAATTGTTTCAAATTTATGATTATACCAAGCAGGATGCCTCAGGTGGTTTCGTCTATGGCCTGCATTCGAGAGACCAGGGTTCAGTTCCTGATGCCAACCTTCTGAACCCACATGTTTTTTTCAGTGGGTTTCTCAGGTTGCCAGGTGAATGCTGGGTAGGTTAATTACATGCCCCAAGTTTCCTGTCCCTCCATTTCATCTCCATTATTATTTCATATGATCTCTCTTCTGGTGGTCTATTTCAGGGTAGAAGTGTCGGCAGATGTCTTGGCAATGTGACTCCTTGGGTTGGCCACCCTCTGTCTCCTCTCACCTCATCCTTCCTCCTGGGGATGCCCCATTTGGGGCTTAAGTACAATAAACCACAGGTTTCAGTGCCGAATTCCCTCCTTAGTAATCCTAATCCTATGAAGATACATGAAGAAAAGCTAAAAGCAAAGAACTGGTTACATCAGAAGATTTTTTTTTAAAACGATTTGAAAAGCTAAAGTGTGCATCAAATGACACAGGAATGTCAGAAAGAACAGTGAAAAGACAGTACTCTTTGGACGTCCAGGTAAAAAGCTCAGCATTCCAAAACAAGCAATAGATCTAGATGACTTTGACAAATGAGTCGTTAGAAGAAGGATTCAACATTTTTATGCTCACGAAGGTGATTCTGCCTCGGTGGATAAATTATGCTGCACTTACACACTGTCAAGAACAACTGAATGCAGCAGGAATAAACAATTAAATTCTATATAATGCAGCACACATCAATGAAGGTCATATCTTTTTTTCCTGGTGTTTAACACCCGCTTTTACTACATACAGCACCACAGGTGGTGACGCTGATATATAAGAGGCGTTCAAAAAGAAATGAGCCAGTCTGGTATGTGCAAAACGGTGACAGGATGGTAATATCATGGCATGTGTAATGAAGTATTGTTGCAGCTAGAAGAGCAAAGAGGTGTTGTTCGTTTTCTGACAGCGGAAGGACTAGAGGAAATGGACATTCATCAAAGAATGTCACAACTGTACGGCAAACACTATGTCCCTTGAAAGGGTCAAGGCGTGGCACAAGCGCTTTAGGGGAGGATGGATGTTGTTAGCCAATGATGCACGGTCTGAAGCACCACACTGCATTACTGATGACATCGTCTAGCTGCATGATACACTCACTACCCGGGACCGCCGAGTGACAGTGAAAGCCATTGCCGCCAAGGTTGGACTGAGCATCAGAAGTGTTCACACCATGAAGGAACAACTTCTCTTACATAATGGGTGCCTCACAGTCTTTAACCACACCAGGAAGCATATTGAATGGCCCACTGTCTTGGTCATCTGCAGCACTAAGCTAGGGAAGGGAATGATTTCCTGGCACGAGTGGTGGCTGGAGATGAGTCATGGTGTCATCACTTCGAACCAGAATCAAAATGACAAAGTCTCCAGTGGAAGCATCCAGGGTCACCACCACCGTAAACAGCCAAGGACATCCATACACATGCAGGTATGCTGACGTTCTTCTTTGACCAAGATGGCCCACTTCTGATACACTTCCTGCAGCACGGGACAACAGTGAATGCCCAGCATTACTCGCAATCCTTGAGCAAACCTTCGCCAAGCAATTCAAATCAAAACGACAAGGCAATCTCACTCGTGGGATCATTCTGCTCCACAACAATGCAAAGTCTCATATGGCCAACACAGTCGCAGCACTCCTGCAGAAATTCAAATGGGAGGTTCTCTGCCACTCTGCATACAGTCCAGACCTCCCCCCCCCCCCTCTCTCTCTCTCTCTCTCTCTCTCTCTCTCTCTCTCTCTCTCTCTCTCTCTCTGTGATTAAGCAATTTTTGGTCCACTTGAAAAGTCTCTGAGGAGCAAACGATTCACCTCGGAAGACGACGTCCAGCTGTACATGCACAACTGGCTCACATCGCAGCGCCGGGACTTTTATGAGACAGCCATTCACCACTTTGTGTCACAGTGGGACAAGTATCTCAACAGCCAGGGTCAATACTTCTAACATACAGTTACTGGTTTCTGTAATTATGACTCTGGCTCGTTTCTTTTTGAATGCACCTTATACATGAAATGAAGATGGAGCACTGGTGGAATGAAATGGTGGAGGAAGCTAGAGCACCCTATGCCCCATATAGCTCATGTAGTTATCTGGGATCGAACCTGGGCTGTTTCGGTGAGTCAAGTGGTCTAACCACTTGGCTACGGCATGGCCTACATTATCTTTGAGGAAGTCACACCTTACAGCAAGAGCTGAACTGAAGAGTGTACTGTCAGATATTCAATTTTTCCCCACACAAACACAGAAGGCAAGAAGAACAGCAAGAAGAAATACTGCTAGCCAAAATAAGACTACTTTTCATGTGAGAGAAAAAATAGAGTTACAGCAATGTCATGTGGTGAATGTAACAGATCAGTATATAAAGAACATTCTGTAATCACTTGATCAGAGTGTAGCAAAACTGACAATGTTGACCTATTCATAATTAAACTAATGAACACAGATTTTAAAAAGTATCTATACATTCTAGAATCCAATAAAGATGTAACCAAAATTATAGGTCAGTTGAATAAATTAATACTTATAATAAAATAAAATATGAATATTTTGTGCATTCATTAAATGTTAAGGAGTTGTAGGTTTAGCAATACATTATGAGTACAGTTTGGCTTGGAGTAGAAGACATAAGTATTGTAACTGCGCAGGCTACTTCTCAATCCAATTCATAGAAATAGTAGGTTAAGTTAGAGAGGGCAAAGTTACTTTCCGAAGTTGCCAGATTAGGTATGGCAGGCTAGCTTGGAATTCTTGGAATATGTGAGTATATTTCTATGAAATTTGTAGAGAGACTTTAGTGTTGGAAAGAAAAGGATTTCAGACTTGTAGAAATGAAGTGGCAACATCACATTAGAAGCTGGTACTGGGGGTCTTAGAGTCATTAGTAAAAGGGGAGTGATTAGGAGAGTATTAAAGTTGAACAAGACATTCTAGGCAGAATCTTGGACACTTCTGATTGGATCGCCGATGAAAAATGACATAGCCGAATGCAGCAGCATTCTTGCATCAAGGATAAAATCATGTGTTATCCTGTAGTATAAGATTCAAGTAACTTAACTCCGGATATTTATATATTAGTTTTCATTGCTCCTCCGCTAAAGTGCACATCAAAACTGCTTAAAGATCTAATAATTAGAATTTGAAAACTTTAAATTGGAATTAACACTGTTAAATAATGTCAATAATTAAAATTATACAATGAGTTGACTAAGACACTATGTTAAGTTTACTGATGTAAATTAATCATTTCTTCACACTAGCCAAATATACGCTAAGGTTTTGGATAGATAGAGTCATTGAATTTTTCAGGTTGACTCTGTACTTCACATACCACAAATTTTCTTTGAACACGTTTCACCTTCACTTGAAGGCATTATCAAGAAATTGTCAATTGTACATTATGAATAAACTGGGCAATTAATATCTAATGCACATATTTAAGTTCATGGGTTCTTTAATAATTATACTTTTTCAGCTAAAATGTTCAGTTTTAGGACCACATTAATGTTACATATACATTCTTGTTGCAAATATTTTAATACAATACAGAGTCGAATCAGCTATTGAATGAAAACTATAGAATGAAACCTTTCATTGTTACAGGAAATTATCATCTTAAACTGATAGTATAAAACATTCAGTCGGTTCGTCCTACTTATGTGCGGAAAGATGATAAACATCACTAGACATTTAAGGACACTTACATCTTCCATGCCAGCTAATTTGGTAATGACCTTGTAGCTATAACCCTGATTGACCAGAAATCGTTGACGTTTTCTTGAATAACTCATTTCCATTGTATCTTGAGAGACCAATGTATAAAAGAATGCATTATATTCTTCTGCAATTGCCCCTGAAAATAACAAATCAAAATTGCATAGTTTAATATAATTTTGAGTTAAACTGGCACTCAATGCTGCATATATTGCTAGCATTTACCTAGAACACATTTCATTAGGGCCTTCCTAACGTCTTCAGCTAATGTCGACTGTTGAATTTCGATTTGGTGAACTCCTTGGAGGTGACATCTCTGTTGGTATCTTGATGAACCTTAAGTTTGGGTTCTCTCCAAAGATGGTGTTGAAATTGAAGAGTTTTCCTTCATATTTCTTTATGAATATCTTTTCACATTTGGCTAATGCAGTTAGAACCTGAACACTTTTTAATAAATGGATTTCTTGTTCTGTATCGTGATTCTCATTCCAAAAATGGTATGCTACTGCTGATTTGTCTATTTCTTTGTTCTTGATGTTCCTAAAATGCTCTTTAAGCCAAATATTCAAATTCCTTTTTGTTTTGCCAATGTAAAAGTTGTCAAAGCCTTTGCAATTCATCCGGTACACACCTGAGTTTTTGTCTGTGGGTTTATCTTTTGTATTATGTGATTTCAAAAGGTGTTGTACACTGAATTTGTTTTGTGGGGCCAAAGTAATGTTATGTTCTTTGAAGAACATGGTATGTAAATTTTCTGTATGAAGTTGTATTACTACCTGAAGAAAGAGTAAGTTATTTGTCTGCATCTCTGTTGTCTTTTGAATTTATCAATTTTATTTTTTACCAATTCAGCACTGAATCCATTATATTCTGCAATGTGAACTATATGACTGTACTCTCCAGGATCCAACTGCAATAACCACATTGGGAAAGATATTCATAAAGAAATATGATGGAAAACTATTTAATTTCGACAGCACCTTTGAAAAGAAACTAAACTTCATATTCACTTAAAATCCACTAATTATTTTATTGCATATTTTTTAGTGAAGACAAAGCCACCTAGTGAGAACATATTCTATTAAATCATATACATGAAACCATTAGCTACCAGCAAACTGTAAATAAGAGAAATAACTCCATCCTGACGGCAAACCAAGTAGTCATTTTAAATTTTAATAATGTAAAAGGTTTTATTAGGTTATTATTGTACTGAGAACTATTTCACTGTGAGCCATTTGTAGATGAATTTGTACTGATTTATGCATTATGGTATTGTATTTCGACTATCCCTGTATGAGTAGGAGACTTGTGACACTGAATTCAGTTTCACAGATATTTACTATTTACTGTTTGATTGACAACTCAAGTGAAATTATTTTCATATTTCGAGATTTAACTGTATTGGAACACCACAGTGAAGCAAAATAAATAAATACGACTCATCTAAAAATTAATAAATATTTTTATATTGTTTTTATTAACAACCATTCTTGGAATCTTTAAAATAAATGCAGTCAGTTTCTTGTCATGTTAACCGAAAATTATAACAATAAGTATTCTGTTTCTATAGAATCACTTTATGTTTTCACATTCTTCAGCATTTTGTGTCTTCTATGGTTCAAACATATCGGCTGCATAAGTTCACTACAGCATCTATTCAAAGCTTGCTGATTTTCCCCATCTCTAACAACACAAACCTATTCTTGGTTTTTCTTATTGCTATACACATTAATAATAATATTATAATATTTGGTAATAGTTTTATAACCACTAATAAATTATTTATTTTATATAATAAATACTATTATAGTATTATATTAATTACATAACTCTTGTGTTACTTCTTCTTCCAAGTGTCTTTCATATTTATACATTATAAATAATTTATTCTGGCAATTAATTTGACAAATTAAATTAATGTCTGAACATATAAAACTTTCACATTTTTATACCTTTCTTTGCACGGAGAATTCGCCCAAGTCTCTGAGCTTCTTGTCTTCTTGAACCTCCATGAGAGGAAATCTGTATCAGAACATTGGCTTCAGGCAAATCAAAAGAGGTATCAGCAACTTTACTCACAAATATTGTGTTCACTTTGGGGTTGAACTTGAAATTTTGCAAAATCTGGATCCTTTCATTCTGAAATGTAAGACAGACAGGTAAAATAGTACATCATGTTTTGTAAGCCTAGAGCCATGCGCAGCTGAAACTATAATTAAAAAATGAAGTGTGGCTAAAATCCTCAAAGAAGTTTTTCACTGTAAAATAAATTGTGGAACATTATTTATTGGGCATGCCTCGTATGAATCTTATCAAATTAAAGAAAAATACAAAACTGTTCCTAAATTTGAAAGTAATGAGTTGGTAATTCAAACACAAACATCACTCAAATTATCCTTACTTGGACATGTTTCGGAGAACGGTTTGTCCCCATCGTCAGCAGTTATCCAACTGGTTGGATCTGTGGTTTCCTGAAGTGAGCTGGTTGTCTGTGGTGGCATGTGTTGACTGTGAGATGAACTTCCAAAGAGAGTTTTCAGGCGGCAATTGGAAATTTAAAGTATACTGTTTGTTTTTTATAATTAGCAACTTTTCCCAAACATCGAGTTCGGCTGCATAACTGGCTGGCTTTAATAGTTTTATATTTGGCACAATTTCATGATTGGTAGACCAGAAATTGTGGGCTATTGCTGATTTTTCTATTTGTTTGTATTTCACACATCTCATATGTTCCTGTAATCTAATTTGTAAACTTCTTTTGGTTTTTCCTATGTAGAACTTATTGCAGTCTGAGCAGTTGATTTTGTATATACCTGATTTCTTGTTTTCAGGTACTGGGTCTTTCAGGTTGTTGCATAATAAGTTTTTTAAACTGAATTTATTTATTGGGGCTAAGGTGATGTACTTCTTGAATATCTTGTTGAATTTATGATGTACACCAGTCATGAAATTGTGCCAAATATAAAACTATTAAAGCCAGCCAGTTATGCAGCCGAACTCGATGTTTGGGAAAAGTTGCTAATTATAAAAAACAAACAGTATACTTTAAATTTCAAACTGCCACCTGAAAACTCTCTTTGGAAGTTCATCTCACAGTCAACAGATGCCACCACAGACAACCAGCTCACTTCAGGAAACCACGGATCCAACCAGTCGGATAACTGCTGAAGATGGGGACAAACCATTCTCTGAAACATGTCCAAGTAAGGATATTTTGAGTGATGTTTGTGTTTGGATTACCGACTCTATTACTTTATTAATGTTAAATACATCACTGCTTCTAACCTTTTGCTTCAAGCAATAATTGTTCCTAAATACTCATTTGCCTCAATGCTTCACATACCTGGGCCACGCCGTGGCTCAGTGGTTAGACCGCTTGGCTCTCACCAAGGCGGCCCGGGTTCGATCCCAGGTGACCGCAGTGAGATTTGTGGTGGACAACACGGCATTTGGGCGGGTTTTCTCCGGGACCTCCGGTTTCCCCCGCCATCTCATTCTACCGGTGCTCCATCTTCATCTCATGCATCATCAGTGTCACCGCCTGCGGTGCCGTATGTAGTAAAAGCGGGCGTTAAACACTACACATTTCATTTTCACATACCTGCTTTTTTCACTATAATACAGACATAATTGTAATTTAGCAACAGAATATTTACAAGGTTCGACAGAAATAATGAAATAATGAACAACTATAGACCAATATCTATCTTATCTGTATTTTCAAAAGTGATAGAAAAAATTATGCATAAACGACTAGTTTCCTTTTGCGAAAAGTATAATATCTTAACACAATGTCAGCATGGCTTTCGGAAAGGGAGTTGCACTACCTCGGCATTGACCAAATTCTTAGAGAATGTGTATAGGGCACTAGATAGGAAAGAGTGTCCTGTGGGTATTTTCCTTGAACTTACAAAGGCATTTGATCTTGTAGACCATAGCATTCTACTGGATAAGTTGCATGCAGTTGGTATAAGAGGAATATGTTACGAATGGTTCAGTTCATATCTGGAAAGTAGACATCAATTTGTACAGCTAGACTATGTAGATAAAAACTTAGGTGTAATTCAAAGTAAAACATCTTCAAAGAAAATAGTACAGCAAGGTGTGCCCCAGGGTTCAATATTGGGCCCATTTTTATTTCTCTTATATATTAATGATTTAGATCTAGGTTTAAAAAAAACGGGCGAGAACATCAATTTGACACTCTTTGCCGATGATACCAGCATATTAATGACTGGGAAAACCTCGAATGAGGTATTAAGCTATAATAATACTTTTAATACAAAAATTGTCAATTGGTTTTTAAAAAATAAGCTAAAAATAAATGAAGAAAAATCAGTAGCTATAGGCTTTCACCACAAACTAAATAACACTGCTCAATTCCCAAGTATATATTTAGGGAATAAATCACTACTCTATGAATCAAATACCAAATTTCTAGGAATATGGTTAGATGAACATTTAAAATGGGAAAAACAAATTCAGCAACTAGAATTGAAACTAAGCAGAATTACATTCGCTATTAAATCAATGAGGGAGTCTGTAAACACAAATGTGTTGAGAATTATTTATTTTGCTTATTTTCATTCTGTAATGTCTTACGGTATACTTAGCTGGGGAAATGCTAAAGATGTATCAAAAATATTTAGACTGCAGAAAAGGGCTATTCGTTATATAGTAAATATTCCTTTCACCACCAGCTGTAAACCATATTTTAAACTACTAAAAATACTTCCATTACCCTGTGTGTATATATATGAAGCTCTAGTTAGGACAAGAATTGTACTTGCGCAATTTGAAACAAATTCGCAGATACATACACATAATACAAGAAGTAAATCAGATCTACGCATTATAAGCCACAATACAACTTTATTCACACATAGCTTCGAACATAAAGCAGTATTATTATATAACAAACTACCCGATGGCATTAAAAGTATAACATCGGAAAAAAGGTTTAAACTGACTGTAAAATCATTTTTAAGGGAAGGTTGCTATTATTCAGTGGAAGAATACTTAAAACATGATCAACATATCAATGCTTCCTAAAATGATGTTTGTCACCTGTGCAACTTCGGAGGTGATACTTGTAATATTCAGAAAAGCTGTAAAAAATATCCTACTAAAAGTAATGTCACAGACAACAGATGAGTTTCTAAGAAGTAAAATTAAATAATAAAGTAAATATTGATTTTTTTTTTGGTAAAAATTATGTCTCTTACAGCCTAGTTCTTGGAAATGTAATACATTAAACTATTATGTGACCTAAGTTGCATTATTCTTGATTACTATTTGTATTATTGTTCTGTTAATTACTACTGCATTACTTTAATCACTATTGTATTATTTAACTACTATTGTATTATTTAATTACTATTGTATTATTCATAATTGTATTACTCATAAGAAATGTATTATTCTTATGGGTACAAATTTGACGAAGCCATGAATATTGTATATTGTATAATTTTTAGTTATAAGTACTTGACGTGTCCTATATCATGTAATATGATCAAAAGGATGAATAAAAACAAAACTAAACTAAACTAAACATTCTTGACTTACCTGGGAGGTAGGACCATAAATATATGGCTTATTCATCTTAATGGCATAGTGCTTCAAGGCAAATACATTGTCTGAAAACACGATAGTCTTATCACCACGTCTTTCATGGTAACGTATGAGATACTGAGTTGCTCTGAATTTATTAGGATTCATCACATACAACAACTGCAATAAAAAGTATCATAACTGTTAGTTTATTATCATTTAGATTTGCAAAGCCAAAATATAAAACACATACACTGAATTCTTTGGTTTTAATTTCAGATATAACAGGTGGAAGATATAGAATAAAAAGAAGTATTTCAGAAAGTGGAGTGCCATTGTTACTAAAATTAGGGAAGTGAGTCAACCTTGTACATACTTTTCTCCACTTACAAGTTTTTTATGAAAACTAGTTTCTGGGGACTTCTCCCCTATTGTCAGTTCTGTGGTTGACTCAAACCACAGAACTGACGATAGGGAGAAGTCCCCAGAAACTAGTCTTCATAAAAAACTTGTAAGTGGAGAAAAGTATATACAAGGTTGACTCACTTGCCTAATTTTAGTAAGGTGGAAGATAGTTTATTATATACCTCTGACGTTACTTGAGGAAACTCGGGTCGAACATTCGAGCCCCTCCCTGAATGAGAGTTGTTCAGATTGGGTTGGACTCGAGGGGGCAGTGGTTCCTGATACCCATGGGAGATCGGGTACGTCTCCGGACGGAGTTAAGGGAAGCCATATATTCCCGTGTACTAGCCTGCAAAGCTAGTAGAAGGTGTGCTAGATCACCAGGCGGCCCTACTGAGGCTAATTGGTAGCCTTCCCCTTTGGGGTTGGCGCGTGTAAGTGGCGTATCCACTTCCATCCTGTCTTGAGTCCATAGGACCAGATGGGGGGCTTGTTAGTCTCTAGGTCTTGCCCTATGGAAAGCCCCACAGAGGCGCTGGGCATTCTTATGGGACAGCTCAGTTGCTCCCTGGTCATTAGAGGGGAGGTCAGTCTTCACTTTGTGTGGATTGCCCTGGTAGATACCCTCGAGCTTATATATATAAAATTTAATTTAAATTTAAATGAGTATTAGTTCGATCAAAATTATACTAAGGAAAATATATTTTGCCAGTATCAGCATGGATTTCGAAAGGGGTTTTCAAGGTAAGATAACGGCCAGTCAATCACTGCTTACTTCCCATTCCTGTTTGTTCTATTCGCCTACCCATTCTATTCACATACACTTACATGTTAAGGATGGTTAAGTTAAATGAATTTATCACATATATCAACACACATGCTATTTTGGAACTTAAAACAAATATTGTTGTCAACAAATACTGACAATGTCAAAGAAACATTTGTGCCTTTGTAGTATTTGAAATTCTATTAATAAATATCATGTTTGTTTAATATTGCTACTCTGTGATGTAATGGTAGTGGACCTAACTACTACTACCAACAGCAAAACAGCAAATTCCTTTGTGAGGTGAACCTGAACATGATTTCTCTACAAGTACAAGCAGAATTCATTAAGTCCACTAGCATATAGTAGTCCATTACCAACTCAAGACATAACTGAACTGCCTCCAAGTAAAGTTCAGAGAAAACTAGGACAGAAACATCATGCTAACATCATTATTGAGATGCTGAGATGTGCAGAGGACCCTTGGGAAGCATCTGCCCCAGCAACATGTTTGACTCCTACAATCAATTTAGCACAATAATGCAGTGCCTTAAAACCCCAAAACCCTGTCAAGACTTACGAGTACTTACTTTACTCAATCCTCAGGTCATATGTACTGATTTCACTAAATAAGTTTAACTTCACAATTGCATGTTCTACTTATACCAGTAATGTATGGGATTAACTTACCAACTTTTTGCTAGTTTTACAATTAAGATATTCTTTATAAAAGTCGGGTGTCATTGGACACCAGACTTCAGCACACTGCACTCTTGCAATAAAACCACGCTTCTGCAACTCCAACCAATTAGCTTCATAAAGCTTGGGTCCTATTAGAAAGTTGAGGTCAGCAATTTTATCATCTTCTCGAAGCAATGTGGCTGTTAAACCAAGTTTGCAATGTGACTGCACTATGGTTAGTACTCGTCGAAACATCTTTGCTGGAATTGTATGGACCTCTGAAATAATAAACATGTTATCAACTACTACACTTAAAATTTAAAGGTGAGTCAATAACACTAAACAACACTTGGAAAGGTAGAGTCAAACTGAAAAATTCAATGCCATAGCCGGGATTTGAACCACAGATCTTCTGGTTGCCGTCCAGCCACTCTAAACCATTGAGCTAATACGGCCAACATGCCATTAAATTCTCCAACTGACTCGTTTTTCCCAGTAACCCACTTTAGAGATCTCATAAACATATGAGACAACTACCTTAATGGGGACTTACAACCTGTAAGTACTTTAAGGCCCGGGCTTTATAGCTAACCACTATTAGGTCAATTAATGGAAATTAATTGTTCTTTCACACTGGCCGTGTGTAGGCTAAAGTATGGAAAGAGTCAGACTGAAAAATTCAATGCCATAGCCGGGATTTGTACCATGGATCTTCTGGTCTCCGTCCAGCTGCTCAGTCTGGTAATATAGGCACACCATTTACTTCCATTAATTGACCTAATAGTGGTTAACTATAAATCCAGGGCCTTAAAGTACTTACATGTTGTAAGTCGCCATTACGGTAGTTGTCTCATATGTTTATGAGAACTCCTAAGTGGTTTACTGGAAAAAACACGAGTCAGTTGGAGAATTTAATGTCATTTCGGCACATTGGCCATAGTAGCTCAATGGTTAGAGCAGCTGGACAGAGACCAGAAGATCTGTGGTTCAAATCCCGGCTATGACATTGAATTTTTTGGTCTGACTCTTCCATACTTTAGCCTGCACACGGCCAGTGTGAAAGAACAATTAATTTACACTAAACAAGACTTACTTTTTAAATTTCTCAGAACATGTTTCAGAGGTTTACTCTCCTCCATTATCAATTGGACATCGACTAGTTCTCTGTGGTGTAGCTGATTATTTTTTGTCTGGTCAAAAAAGTAGTGTTGGTTTGAGGAACTTGCTGAACATATCTTTTTGGGGGATGTCCCAGAATCGTCAGATGTCAGATACACCACAGAGAACCAGTCGATGTCCGGTTGATAATGGAGGAAAGTAAGGCTCAGAAACATGTTTCAGAAAATTTAAAAAGTATTATTTAGTGTTATTGACTCACCTTTAAATTTAATTTATTACAACAACAATGTTTTCAACACTTGCATCAAAGCAGATATTAGAATTTATTTAAAAAGTATGATATGCAACCTTTAAACTTTTAGGATGCAAAGATGGAAATATTTTTAAGATATTAAAAATCCTTCAAGTGTTTTTGTTTTTGTATGTTGCCATGTGAGCTTAAGTATTATCTTACATATATAAAATTAACTCATCCCTTCTCCCTCTTGATTACAACAAAGTGTGCCTATATTACCAGTGAGGGCCCCCCCCCCTTTTTTTCCCCCAATGGCTGTATTGGCGGTCGTTCTCCTTAGGAACATATCGAAGGTGTTAACTCGTAAATTCTGAGTTGTATCATTAGATCACGCACACATTCACACTCTCATTCTACTTCCAGACTCTGGGGAAGATGGGGAATTATCTTGGTTGGAGAAAAATCCCCACCCCCAGCCAGGAATCAAACCTGGGACCCCTCGAGTGAGTGTGTTCTCCTTTCTCTTATGAGTGCAACTAAGAGTATGTAATTACCAAGGTATGTAAGAATCAACAAAAGAAAATGGGAAACAGAAAAAGTTGGTAAGAGGCAGAAAAAACTGTGAAAGAAATAGGAATGAGGGACCTATGGAGACTAGAAAATACGATGTAGAAGGTTTTTGGAAAAATGTCAGTACCAGAATGGAGGATATAGACAAGAAATATGGGGAGGGTTAGAAAACAGAAAATCATTAAAGTTGTATAGGTTAATAAAGAGAGAATGGGGAAGAGAAAGATATGTAGATGAATGTCACAGGCAGGAGAGGGAACGAATGGCTAGTATTACAACAGGATCAATGTTCTTAAGGGGACTAAAAAGTAGCAGGGCAGAAATATGAGAATTATGTGAAGAAACAGGAAGTATAGTTCATACTGTGAGTTGATAGCTATAAAAATGGTTACGGGGAAAAATGAAAGCAGAAATAGAAATATAGGGAACCTGTTTTGGAAAGCTAAAGAGAAATGGATGAGAAAAGTAAAGAGTGGAAAAGAACAAAATGCTTGGATAACAATGAGAAACAGATGCAAACTAGAGCAGATGATGGAAGGGTGAAAGGGTGGAAGTATAACTAAAAAGCATTTAAAGCAAAGTAATGGGATTAAGAACATATCTATTAGATTACCAAATGGTTCACTGCCTGAAGATCCTCAAGTAATAGCCAACGTATTTCAAACTTACTGTAGCGAGATGGTGGAGAGATTAGTTGGGAATCAGCCTTGTAATTTAAATATTGAGCACATAAACTCAGTTGGAATGTGTATGTTTCTAACACCGGTGACAGAGGCAGAAATTAATACAACACTGAAATCTCTAAAAAATAAACCAAGTGAAGGACATGATCAGGTACCTATAACAATGTTCAAATACTGCAGTAGTGTTTTGGATAAAGTACTAAGCTATTTAATTAATAAATCTTTTGAAGCCGGACAATTTCCAGATATACTTAAAATTGCCAAAGTAAAACCAGTTTTCAAAAAAGGTGATAGAGAAAAAGTCGAAAACTACAGGCCTATATCGATTTTACCAGCCTTATCCAAAATTGTAGAAAAAGCTATGCTAGTAAGATTTAGTTCGTTTTTGGAGAAGCATAATGTAGTTAACCCTGCACAAAATGGGTTCTGTAAAGGAAAATCCACAACATCAGCAATTTTTGAGTTTACAGATCATATATTGGAGGCTATTGACAATGATAATAACTGTACAGGCTTACTAATAGATCTAACCAAGGCATTTGACATGATTCATCATGAAATTCTGTTACAAAAGCTGTACTATTATGGGATAAGGGGAATAGTATGGGATTGGTTCCAATCATATTTAAAAAATCGGAAACAAATGGTGGAAATCACAAAAGTCGATGAGCGGAATGTCGTACGTAATCACTATTCAAAAATGGAAAAAATTAAATATGGAGTTCCCCAGGGATCCATACTAGGACCCGTCCTCTTTTTAATATTCATAAACGACTTCCCAAATTATTTAAAACCAACTCGAGTAACTATGTTTGCTGACGACACAAATGTTATAATAAAGGGAAATGAAAATGCAAAACACATAACCAGTAAAACTGAAACTTGGTTTGCTGAAAACAAATTTATTATTAATACAAACAAATCTTCAGCAATATCATTTCGTCACAAACAAAATAAAAATGTTGACAAACCTGACATCAAGTTGTATGGTGCATGTGTTTCTTATAAGACAGAAGCAAATTTTCTGGGAGTATGGATAGATCAGCATTTAGACTGGGAAGCACACATAAAATATCTAGTAATAAAGTTAAATAAATTCTACTTCTCATTAAGAGTAATAAAAAATGAGTTGTATGCAAGTGACATAAGAACCTTATATTTTGCATATGCAGAAAGTCTAATGAGGTATGGCATTATGTTTTGGGGGGATAGTAAAGACAGTCACTTGGTTTTTAAAGTACAAAAAAGGATTGTTAGATGCCTAATGTCAGGAAAAAAATATGACTCCTGCAGGAACTTCTTTAAGGAGTTGAAAATCTTGACTCTGCCCAGTCTGTATATATACTGTTTGCTATGTTATACAAAACAAAACCTTGAAAATTTCACCACAAATAATCAAATACATCATCATAACACCAGAGGTAAAACAGACTTAAGAACAATAACACATAGAACTACACTTTATTCCAAAGGAGTTAGATATTCAGCAGTCACTCTGTATAATAAACTACCGGCCAATCTGAAAAACATAAAATCCATGAGGTGTTTCAAACTATCGTTGAAAGAAATTTTATTAAGTGATTCATATTATGATATAGGTGAATTTCTAGATACACTGTAGCTGGCCATATAATTGTATATATTTGTGATGCATTTTAAATGCTGTGTAGTTGTAGAGCCATGCAACTATATATATTTATGAGTTCATGCTTAGATCTTATTAATTACACTTGATGCAACTTATTTTTTATTTTTTTTATTTTTATACTTATATTATTTGTATTGTTCTAAATATTTGTATTGACGTATCCAATGTCATTGTATTGACTTAACGGATGAATAAAACTACTACTACTACTACTACATATGCTACTCAGCAAGGCTAAAAGGCCTGGGAGCCAAGAAGGCTGAGCTAGCTAGGTTAAAAAAATGGAACTAAGCAATTTATACAACTAGACTAAGAAAATATGTATGTAATGTAGATAAAATATTGTACATAGAAGATGTATAAATATATTCTATTCTATATATTTACCATGACTGTAAGCACACATTTTCTCAAATTAAATTTATAATCTTGCCTACAAGAGCAGCACTGTACCCTTCTATCAAGGGTCATCTATTTATCAAATTGGTTGGTCCTGCATTTAAGTTAACGTAAAATCACTGGATTTCCAAAGGCAGACTTCTTCAAACAAAGAGTAAGAAGAGAAGTAATGTGCTATGAAATATTATGTTTTATACTTCCATTTCTCTTTTGAGGAATCGTCAATAGATGGGGGGAATTCATAGAGAAATGAGGTAAAAGTGTGAATCAAGTTAACATTAATACATTTATGAGTCGAACTAAAATTCGATGCTGCATATATTGCTAGTGTTTACCTAGAACATGTTCGTTTGGACCTTCCTAACATCCTCAGCTAATGTCAACGGTAGGATTTTGATTTGGTGAACTCCCTGGAGGCAACAGGGTAGTCTCTGTTGGTATTTTGATGAACTTAAAGTTCGGTTTCCTCTCAAAGGTGGTGTCGAAATTGAACAGTTTTGCTTTATATTTCTTTATTAATATCTTTATCCATGTGGTTAATGGAGTTGGACCTAGAACACTTTTTAAAACATATATTTCTTGTTCTATTTTGTGATTCTCACTCCAAAAATGGTATGCTACTGCCAATTTGTCTAACTTTTTTTTCTTGATGTTTCTAAAATGCTCTTTAAGCCTAATGTTCAAATTCCTTTTTGTTTTGCCAATGTAAAAGTTGTCACAGCCTTTGCAATTTATCTGGTACACAACTGAGTTTTGTCTGTGTTTCTTGTTTGCTTTATGTGATTTCAAAAGGTGTTGTACATTGAATTTTTTCTGTGGAGCCAAAGTAATATTGTGTTAAATTTATTGGGAGTCGATTAATGACACTAAACAACACTTACTTTTAAATTTTCCCGGAACTAATTTCAGAGGCCTTCCCTCTGTCCTCAGCTGGACATCGACATACAACAACACTGTTTTCAACACTTCCATGAAAGGATTTAATATTGTGTTATTTGAAGACTTTTTGGAAAAGGTGTGTAGCTCTGGAATGATATCTAAATTTTCTGTATTAAGCTTTATTACTGATTGGGGAAAGAGTAGTTATTTGTCTGCATCTCTGTTGTGATAGATATTAATTTTGTCTTTCTGCTGCTGTTTTAGTTATGTTTTCAAAATGTCTGCTTCTGCACTCACGAAAGTGTCTCTAACAACTGAGAACAACAGGAAGCTGTAGGGGCATGGAATGTCAAGTCTGTAATGGCCCTATTGCTGCAAGTTCACACAGTTTAGAAATAAATTGCTCAGAGTGCTTGTTTGTTGTTAACATAATGCTAATGCATGATCTGGAAGGAAGGAAATTTTAATCACCAATTTATTTTACTGTCTTAACACTTTATCCATTACAGACTGATACTGATATGCAGTGTGTATAAAAGAAGCTATAAAAGCTGTAGAGAAATATTTACATTTGGTAGTGCTTATCACTGTGAGTCAAGTACGAGTTAATATCAGATGTAAAAAAAGAACAGATGTTCTAACATTTACCTTCTGCAACTGATACCTAAAAACTATTAACTTTTTGTTAATGAATTACCTTAACAGGCACTGCAACTTCATTAACTGAATGTTTTGGCCTTCACTACAATTTTTTTTTCCATTCAATGCAATCTGTAATCAACTCTACCCAATTTCTTATCTTCATATTTTTTTTTAAATCTTGTTTTATGTCATCCCATACATTTTTCTTTAGCATCAAATTACATAATTCTTAGCAATAACATTTTACTATTGAATTAGGCACCTTAGTGTACAAGGAATCTCAGGTCCTTACTATATATATATTGAAAAATTAAACTGAATTTTTACTTCGATATGACATGCCTGTGGAATTGCTCCATTACATAGTGAAATCACTAAGGTAAACATTTACCATAAATAAAGAAACACCACATAACTCTATTACATTAAAAGATATTTTGTAAGTTCCCACATAATTTAATTTTCAAAATGCTATTTCAAGCGTAGTGATTACTGAAATTATTTTACCATCTAATACCATGATGCCCCACTCCTGCTCCTGCAACCATTTCATTGTTTGCTCTGCCTCCCATGATCGCTTCTGCGTGTGTGTTATCATTGAATAAGTAGTAATTAAGATGGCACAGCCCATTGGCTTATCTTTGGCTTCTGAAGTAAATCGACAAATCATACTGTCATCAGCTGGAAAAAAAAGTGAACACATAATGCTACAAATTTTGTGCAATAACAGTATTCATGATAATTCTTCTTTTATAACAGGCAATGAGTAGGTTAAACTTGGAAAGGTGAAATTAGAATGAAAAATTCAATGAATTTGAACCATGGATCTCTAAGTACATATAAGATTGCAAATTGCCATTGAGGTATGTTATTTCAAAATGAATTTTCAACTGGGAAATTTAATGTTGTACTGACACATTGCCACAGTAACTTAGTGGACTAGAACAATTACACAGAAAGCTCTGAAGATCCATTGTTTAAATTCTGACTATGGCATTAAATTTTTCAGTCCCATTCTACCTTTCCAACATTTATATGAATAAAATATATTTATGTATGAAGACTAAAATTGAGTCATACCTTTTAAAACTTGTAACTTCACTCACTTCCTTTTAAAAAAATCAGGAACATTTTCGAGACTGCAACAGTTTCGAAAACGTTCCTGATTTCTTAAAAGGACGTGAGTGAAGTTACAAGTTTTAAAAGGTATGACTCAATTTTAGTCTTTATACATGAAATTAGCTTCACTGCTAACAATGCTTTTATTTATAACTATTCAAAATATATTTAATTTGCAAATATTTATTTTGATATACAATTTTTTCTTGCTTCCTGAAACATTTACACCACTCTTTTCCTTTATTTTTGAAGCCAATTTATTATTGGAAGCACATTGTAAATTTTCTCTACACTCAACTTTTCTGATTTATTATTTTGACTCTGGTACAAACTTAGCTATTATGTCGAGATTTAACTGTATTGGAACACCACAGTGAAGCGAAAAATTATTAAATTTTAGATGAGTCGTATTTTTTACACATTTGCTTCACTTTCGTACCTATTTTGAGGACATGTTTCGCAAATCATCGTTTGCCTCTATGGCTCTTATGCGACTGAAGCTTGATCCAGCGGTGTGGGTAATTCTGGGGTTGCTGCTGCCATCTGTTGATTTAGTGATGAACTTAAATGTGGGATTCTCTTCTGGCAGGATTTCAAAGTTCATTAGTTGGTTTTTATGTTTTTCTATGTATATCCTCTCCCATATGACGAGTTCACTATGTTTTTGTACGTATTTTAGTAATTCTGTGCTATCTTCAGTTTCATGATTTTCAGACCAGAAATGAGCTGCTATTGCGGACTTATCAATATTTTTGTATCTTAAGTGCCTGAAGTGTTCTTTCTTTCTAGTGCCTATGTTTCTTTTTGTCCTCCCTATGTAAATTTTTCACAGTCTTTACACTTAATCTTGTAAATGCCTGACTTTTCCTCTGGTTTTATCTTATCAGTATTATTACTGTGAAGTAGGTTTTTAATGTAATTGTTTTTTGGTGCCAATGTTATATTGTATTTCTTGAATATTTTTTGGAACTTTTTTGTGGCCCAGGGGTGGTAAGCAAATTTAGCAAATCTAATTTGTTGTTTTATTGGTGTGAGAGCTGTGATCTGTTTTAATCTCTTTTGAAGTTTGAATAATTTTAGTTTTTTATCTACAAGGTTTTTTCCATATCCATTTTTAATTGCAGTTTTTAAGATTTGATGGTATTCGTTTTGATATTCTTGCTGGCTGAGAGGTAGATTTACTAATCTGTGTGTCAGACTGTTGATGGTTGCATGTTTGTGTGGAATTGGGTTGAAACTATTTGCTTTGATGTAATTATCTGGGTGTGTTGCTTTTCTATGAATGCCAAATTCTAGTTTTTCATTGCCTTTTTTGATTTTAAGGTCTAAAAAAGGTAGAGTACAGTCCTCTTCAGTTTCCACTGTGAATTGTATGCTGGGTTCTTGCAGGTTGAGTAGTTTCAAAGCATCATCTATTTGTTTGTAGGGCACTATTGCAAAGATGTTGTCTACGTATCTGTACCATGTTTTAAACATATGAGGGAAGGCTTTAGTTATATGTGTTTCGAAAAAGCTCATGTATAGATTGGCCAAAAATGGTGATAGCTAGTCCTGAAATTTGTTTATAATATTTTCCATCGAAGACAAAATAATTTTGATGTATACATAATTCAGTCATTGCCAAATATTCTTCTATTGCATTGGCATCCAGGTTTATAGAATTTAGCCATTTTTTCAGTTGAATCAAAAGTTTGTCTAATGGAATGCTAGGGAAGAGGGAGCGGACATCAAAGGATACTAAAGTGTCATGAGGTTTTAGTTTAAGATTTTGAATTTTTTCTACCAGGTCTAAAGAGTTTTTTATACTCAGAGTATGGAATTGTGGAAAGGACTGAAATTTTTTGGATAGCCATTTTGCCAGAAGGTAAGTAGGAGTGTTTATATTATTTACAATGGGTCTCATGGGTATGTTGGGTTTGTGTATTTTAGGCAAACCATATAGTCTTGCAAGACTATAGAAGTATAGGTCAAATGGAGAATTTAGTGTTATGACGGCAGATTGACCATGGTAGCTCAATGGATTAGAGCGACTGGATGGAAACCAGGTCTGTGGTTCAAATCCCAGCTGTGGCATTGAATTTGTCAGGTTGACTCTTTTTATCAAAAACCTTAGTCTATATATGGCTGGTGTGAAGAAATGATTAATTTCCATCAATTAAAGTAATTTTTCCTTAACAACGGAGTTTGAAATTAACTGATGATGAAAGCGATATACTTTTGAAATCGATTTTATAAAGAAGAAGGAAGTATTAACATCAACTTCTTAAGTTAAGTGGAGATTCTTTTACAAATATTTTTATTTGTGTAATAACTAAACTAAACTTTCTGTTAGCCTGGCTTGAGTCATTACATTATTATTAATTTTTAGATGAGTCGTATTTATTACACATCTGCTTCACTTTCGTGAAAGTGAAGTAGATGTGTAATAAATACGACTCATCTAAAAATTAATAATTATTTCGCTTCACTGTGGTGTTCCAATACAGTTAAATCTCATTACATTATATTTATTTATGAATGGTTCGTAATCTCTATTTACTCTAGAGAGTTTAAAGCAGTATTATTTAGTTGTTCTTCTGTTTAAAAACCAGGGAAAAGTGTATCAGCTAAATCAATTGCAGCTGAAATGAGACAGGAGGTAATTCACCTTCACCATTTACACTTGTAAGTAAATCCAATTGAGTTAATGTGGGCCCAAATTATGTTACAAATAGAAATAACACTTTTAAACTGACTGACGAACAACTTATTCCCAAAGAAATTGACAAGGTAATACAAGACTGGGAAAACTGTGTGATACATGCAGATAAACTACAAGACAACTTTTGAAAAGAAATAGCACGTGATGAGATTTTAGAGCCTATCATCATAAATTACAATACTTGGACAATGACAATGATGAATTGTCTCTTGATGCAAGGGAATTCACAGCTATATGGATGCGCCACTGGCGTTCTGTTCCTTACAAAGTTTATTTACTGAATGCAGAGACTGAACAGGATGTGCATTTTCACAATAAATGGTAAAGGCAGCTCACTTCTAACAATGGCATATATGGTGAAGACATGTACGGTTTTAATACGTCTGTAAGACAATAAGTCTGAGGCATTGTTGACGAGGTTGACAGTAAATGGCTTTGCAACTATTGTTAACTGCACCACTATTCAAGATAACTTCAAGTTACATCAGTACTAATTTCAGCAAGTCTGATGTTGGACTGAAAAAAATTTTGCAGGATGTAAAGGAAAGAATATCTCATGCTGCTTCACTGAAGGCCCTTCTACCTGGAGTAATCACAACACTACCTTCATTTGCGGCATTAAAACATGAAACCATAAATGCCTTCAATTTCTATAATGAAAGAAGAGTGACAATGTAGCTTCCCATAATTCTTTAATGAATACAGTATATTATTTCTAAGAAATAAATTTGTTAAACCACCCATTCAATGCTGAAAATACTGGGTGATAAATGCAGAAGACATTAATGGAAACAGGTTCCATGGCAGGTATATTCTTTTGTTTCCAATAATGTGTACCATATATAAATATATAGTTCAGGCATCTCTTAATATGCCTCAAGGTGGCATTTACCAAAGGATAACTCAGATTTAGATCCAGGGAAATGCATTATTAAGGCTTGGCCTGCACAAAACTTAACATTGTTTACCTGTAGACCACATCTTGAATTGTTGTTTCCATTGTTCTACAGAAACTCCAGAATTGCAAAGAACAAGTGCTCTCTTCCTCACAGTGCAACACGCTGTAACTCCCACTAAACTCTTGCCAGCACCTTAAAAGACAAAGAAATAAAAACAACTCATGTTATGCTGATTTTAATATCTATAGCACAATATTGCCAAGATTTTACGTAATGAATTAAGACTAACAAAGAAATATTTATTACAAGATTTACTTAAATAATTTAAAACATTTTACTCGTTTTGACACAGCTTCAATTACAATAGGTAGCTCCACTTGTAGGTTGGCAGCAAATTGTTGAAAGGAATCAACATTTTTCTGTCAGATTACATTTTGTGAATTAATTTGCTGTTTCTAAATGCATTCGAAGTGGTACCTAGGAACCTTATTTCCTTACTGAGACAGTCTATGCCGTTGATGAAAATGAATAAAGACACTAGTTAGGCAAATGAGTCAATCTTGTATATACTTTTCTCCACTTACAAGTTTATTTAATGAAGACTAGTTTCTGTGGTTGACTGATGATGCATCTGGTGTCTGCATCTGGTGTCTGCATCTGGCTTGGTGTCGTACTGCCATCTAATGTTCTGGTAAGTTTGATGATGTCCTCTACGGCAGGAATTTCAAAATTCATCCAGAAGTCCTGTTTCTTTGTAATAAATATGCTTTCCCAAATTTGCAGTTCTACAGGTTTCTTTGCCTGTTTGATCAATTCTATATTTTGCTTTATGTTGTGATTCTCAGACCTAAAGTGATGTGCTACGGCCAACTTGTCCATGTGTTTGAATTTAATATTTCTGAAGTGTTCTTTCATTCTTGTTCCTAGATTCCTTTTGGTCTTACCAATGTATATCTTGTCACAATCCTGGCAGCTCATTTGGTAAATGCCTGATAATTGAGTTTTTGGTGTGCTATGTTTTAGAGGGTGGTTTAGTAAGTTGCGGATGTTGTGTTTGTTCTGAGGGGCTAAGTTTATGTTGAAGCCCTTAAATCTCTTTTCAAATTGTTTGAAGTATTTTGGATGAAATGTAAATTTGCCATATCTGGTGTTTGGATTTTCTAGTTTTAATGTAGTAATGTCCTTTAAGTTTTTCTTTCTTTTGTGTCTGTAGATCAATTTTTTTATGAAATTTGTGTTATAGTTGTTCAATTCGGCAACCTGGTGTATGTGAGTGTACTCCTGTTCATATTCTGTTTTTGTTAGTGGAATGTTGATTAATCTGTGAACCAAACTATGGAATACTGCATATTGATGTTGTACTGGGTTGAATGGGTTGCATTTAATGTAATTGTCAACATGTGTTACTTTTCTGTATATTCCAAAATGTAAACAATGGCACTCCACTTTCTGAAATACTTCTTTTTATTCTATATAAGACACTAATTGCTACTTTTAATTTCTAAACATAAAACAATGGAAAACAGCTCTTCAATTTTGAGTTCTTACATTACAAATTAACCAAGAAAAAGTGCTGAAAAGAACTGAAAGCTATGGATTAGGAAGTGGATTGTAAGATGAAACAGTTACTTTAGATTTAATTTTATTTAAAATTATCTGTGATTGTAGTGAATAGAGAATGAGGCTGAAGATAACAACTGAAAGTTTGAAAGTGATCAGATAGAAGAAAAGGAAACTGAATATTAATCATGATTAATAATAATATTGTAATAATATTATAGCTTCATTTTCTACATAGTATTATTTTAGTGTTAAATAGTGTGAAAAATTGATTTAAAAGAAAAATTATGAAAATATTATTAAGTATTATAATGAACATTGTTATAATTAGATGTGACGTGGACCAATAGAAAGATGTTGAGTTGCCCTAGCAACGGCAGGACCAATAATTCAAATTGGCCGAAGCTAGCGTTCTTCTGCATTTAGTCGATGTAGAGATCAGACGTGTGTGCTACACTGTAAATCTGCAGAAAGGACGCAGTAAAAAAGAAAAGGGTATAATACAACTGCTTTGAGAACATGTAATATTCACATTCACAAAAGTGATTATTTGTTCAGTGTTTCAAAGAGTTGTTTTTAATGATCTAATCAAATTAAATTATAATTCTGGAAAAGAAAGTTATAAAAATTATTTCATCTTCCTACAAATCCATAACTGCTTCCCATCCATGACCACACCATGAAAAATAGATCTTCATGCTAAAACGGGAGCTTCTGTGGTAAGTTTCAGAATCCATCGCAACTGGGAACGTCGGTTACAGCTTTGAGATAATTAACATGGTGCTTCATTGCATTACTTTATGATCATCTCTTCATCTCTAAATGTGAAAGAATTTTGTTTCAAAGATTAGGTATGCACAGCAGCACTAGATGAAAAGAAATCAGATACTCTGCTATATCACTACTATTAGAAATTGTTATGCAACCTGGCCAATTCATTTACTGTTTGCTCACTTTCAGCATTGAAAACTGTCCTACCGCAGTAAACAATATCACCCATCATAATCAAGGCTTAAGACTCCAGTTAAAAATGACATTCACACAACTGTTTTAAAGAGACCAAAAGCTTAACAAGAGCACATTTTTTTTTACCTTATAGATAAACTAGATATTAAAACTTATTTTAATCTATTAGTTATGTCTCAACATATTTCTACTCTTTTTTTCTTTCTTGAGAGAGAGAGCTTTAAGTATGCAAATAAATATCTCAGCTTACCACATGGAAGAACAATAACCCCAGATCTTGCTCGTCCATTTCCAAACATTTTCCTTAAGCTCTTCTCTTGATATGGTCTTAATACTGCTGATGGTTTGAGATCAATGCTGGAATAATTAAATATAACATTGTAAAATGTAAAAACGTATGCAACAAGAACTGGTAAAGCCTAGATCACATGTCATGTGTAGAAACGTCTGCACTAAACTCTCGCTAATCCGGTCATTCCTTACAGACATGGATGCTGGATTAGTGGAAGTGCCAGATTAATGATTTGATAATGTTTGGCTAAACATTGTACTTTATTAATCCAAGATACATTAATTTTTATACAAAACTTATACATTTGGAGTACACACACAATATCACTCACTATAAAACATATCCTAAATTTTTAGTTGCCACAATGAAGATATGCGATGACAGCATGCTTTATCATGCAACCGCTTTACAAGCATTACATTAGTACTGTTTTCCCAACATGTGGCCCATTTGGCTTGTGTACTATCGAATAGCATTTTCTTTCTTTTTGATGTCATAAACATTTGCTCATTCAACACTGTTTTCAGCAGCAATGGCTTTCTGCAAAGAAACTTGGCTCAGCTTATCCAAAATTTTGAGTTTCTGTTTGAGGTCTAGTGTAACGTGTTTCCTTTTGGAAGTCATTGTATGTACTGAAGACTAAAGGAAGCCACATTTCAATAACATAAACAATAGTATACAATAATAATAAAATGGTTGACACATTGTTACATGTCATTTCTGCTTTTAACATTATGCGAGCTACAAGAGTCAGATGTGGGCCAGATTATTGAGAGGCTGGACCACTATATTTATTTTGAGGAACTAAATAACAATTTACTACATTTCTCTAAAGAAGATAAAATTCCTAATAATAAAAAATCTGGTATTTATCAATTTGTTTAGATTGTGATCAGGTTTATATTGGAAAGACAAAACGTAATTTGGAAACCAGAACAGAAGAATAGTCTCATAACATTAAGTATAAACAAACTGATAGATCAGCCATAGCAGATCATTTTTGGTCATTTAACCATGAAATAAATCCAGAAGTTAAATTATTAAAACAATTAAATGGTCCGATAGATTTAATGGTTTGGGTAAAGATATTTATTTTAAAAAGTAAACATCGCGTAATGAATTTTGAAATACCGGCATCAATTCTGTTTTTAAATTTGTTTCATTTTCAGATTTTGGTAATACTGAAAAAACATAACATGATAACCGGAATCATTGACAACGGAGTGTGTTGATGGATTGACGATGCAAGCAATTTGTGAAATCGATCTCAATTAAAAAAGAAAAATTAAGATAAGTGAAGTTTTTGTTATTTTTTTTTTTTTTTAAATTTACGTCCTCCAACATTTAGTCATATCGGACGATGAATGAAATGGGGTCCATGGAGCTTAGAGTTACCCGACATTCGTGGTTCAGGATAAAGGAAAACCCCGGAAAAACCTTATCCAGGTAACTCACCCTGACCAAGATTCTAACTTGGGACCTCTTGAATGAAGTTTTTGTTACAAATAGTTATAAATATAACTGTAATATAAGTGTAATATTCATTGCTTCACTGTAGCTAGCTTCATTTTCTATGTAATGAAAGGAACAATTATAAACAAACACATGCATGCATCCATCCTACCCACCCACACACCTTCAGCTGCACTCAATTGCACTGCACTGTATTGATACACAGAGCACTAGCATATCCAAAGATTCTGCAAACATTTTGCATTCCTCAGCAATGAATGCTAATCTGCATTTCTTTAACAGCAATGACTCACACAGCCAGACAACTTAACTGCTTTTATCATACAAACAAATTTGAATAAGATATCCAAGATTATGCATATAATGATTGCAAAAGTTAATTAATTCTCTCTCTTTAATTTTTAATGTCTCCATTCAATGCCTTATGATATAGTTAATAATAAAGATAAACCATGTGATAGCTTGTACTTACTTTATGTTAGGGTTAACCGTATCATTTCGGAAATCATACTCTGCCAGCAAGGGGTGCTCCAATTCTATGCAGCGTTTCTGAATAGTTTCTATTTTTTCCTAAAAAGAGTAGTACAAATTAATTTATGCATCATTTAATACAAATAATGAAGTCTACAAGATTGAATACCATAAGACATTATGTTCATTAATAGAAAATAATTAACAATGGTACCTATTTAATTTTTCGGCTTAAAAAAGTTGAGAGAAATATGAATTTTCTGTTGCCAGCTCTAAAAGAGTACATCTTATTTACTTAGATAAGCTGGTGCAACTGAAGACAAATATATTTGTGTTTAAATGCTGAGAGCATTATCATCCATAATCATTTTTCTATAATTGTGATATGAACCAACAAGAATGTTTGAAATACTGCATAAAACTTTTTCTGAACTCTGCTACTTCATATATCAATCAACCTGTGGCGCAACAGCCCTAGTGGGCCAAGGCCTGCCAACCCAACTGTCGGTCTCACGCCCACATACTCAAGGTAGAGGTGCTCCAGTTACTGCACTTACGGAAGAAAACATCAACACTGCTGCTGCCATTGTGAGAGAGGATCGACAAATTACCTTAAGATCTCTTTCTAAATACCGAACATTTCACTGGGTGCCACCCACACGTTGGTGACAGAAACATTACACATGAGACATGTTTGTGCGCGATGGGTTCCAAGACTGTTGATTCTCGAACAAAAGGACATTCGCAGTTGATGTTAGAGGAAGATCCGGAGTTTCTTTCAAACGTAATCACTGCTTATGAAACTTGGCTACATCATTTTGATCCTGAAAGCGAGCAGCAAAGCTCAGTGAGGAAATCTCCTTCATCACCATCCCCCCAAAAAGCAAAAGTGGTTGCTTCTGCTGGGAAAGTTATGGTCATCTCATTCTTTGATATTCATGGAATGGTTTATCAGCATATTGTACCTGTACTCACATCAGTAACTGGACAATACTACAGGATGTCCTAAAAACATTGCAACTCCATATCAGGCGCAAAAGACCATATTTCCGTGAAGCAGGCTGGATGCTGCACCATGATAATGCACAGCTGCATATTGCCAATGTTGTTGCTGAATATCTTGCAAAAATCAACATAAAGTGCATCCCTCACCCTCCCTATAGTCCGGATTTAGCCCCATGTGACTTTTTTCTATTCCCTAACTTGAAGAAATGCCTTCATGGGAGGCATTATCCATCATCAGAAGCAGTGGTGAAGGGTGCGGAGGCGATTTTGAAGGATCTCTCAAAAATGGTTTCCAGCATGTCTTTGAAGACTGGCAGAAATGCTGGGACAAGTGCATCGCATTCAGGGGAGACTATTTTGAGAAGGGCCATCAAAATTATGAGGATGAGTAAAGGTATGTTGTCAAAAAAAAAAGTGATCGTTCTTTATTGAATGATATACAATATTTGTATATCGTAGATACAAATATTTTTGTGTGAGGAAACTTGGTTATTGCTGGGTACCTTTCAACCTTACTATAATAATATAATAATATTTATTGAGGCACTAAGCTTTTATAATTTTTTGGACTGCCCTCTGTTTTGGCCCAGGCCACTGCTACACAGGACAGTCCATTAAGTATATTTACAGACATGTTACAATATGAGTTATTACAGAATAGTCACTTATTATTCCTTCTCTCTTTTTACAGTCCATACCCACTTGTTTTTAACCTTACTTAAAAACTGACCTATGTTTTTATAATTTTTACTTAAAACCTTGATTATGCTGGTTCTCCTATTCATTTTTGATATTTGACATTCTTTCCTCCACATCTCTGTTTCCTTACAATCAAACAGTATATGTTCTATGTCCTCTTTGTCCCCACACAATGGGCACTCGTCTTGCAGGTATCCATTTCTTTGCCTCTTAATCTCCATATCCCTGCTCATAACCATGCTAACCCCTTTCTTTCTTCACTGTTAGTGCTATCTATATACCTCTCCCTCCCCCAGCTATTTTTCAATGGAATATAGAAAACAAGTGATCTCTTCTCTGCTATTTGACTAAACAGTTTCTGGATCTCCATGTCTTCAAATCTTATTCTAGCCCCTTTCCAAAAACCTTTATAATTAGTTTCTCTCTTTCTCCAAATATCACCCATACCATTATCTTCCAAATTATTTCGTAAATTACTTACCCATCCTTTATTTAGTAAACTTAGTTCTTGATACTTCAAGCATTGTTTCAGTATATTGCCCTCCTCTAAATTCAATATCCTATACCAATATTTTAGTGTCCTTTCTATAACTAACCCTTTTCTTGGAACTCTCCCCATTTCAATTAGAGCTACTTCATTTGCAGTTGATATTGGCAGCCCTAGAACTTCCTTACAAAACCCCCTGTGTACATAATCTAAAACTTCCCATCCCTTTTCAGCCCCCACATTTCAATACCATATACCATTCGTGACCCAACCACCGAATTATATACCCTTTCTAACCATTTCATTTCCATTTCAGGTGTTTTATACAAACATCCTCTTACAGCTGCCATTGCTGCTTTCCCTTTTGCCAGTGCGCATTTCTTTTGCTTCTCCCATTTCCCTCCTGCATCAATTTTCATTCCTAAGTAATTACATTCAAGTACTACTTTATATTCTATTCCCTCTTTGTACCACTTCTCATGTTTACTCAGTTTAATACCTTTTTTAAAAACTACAATTTGGGTTTTAGCTCTATTCACCTTTAGGCCCCAAGCTGCACAATATTTATCTATTTCTTGTAAAGATATTTTTAACCCATTCACAGTAATAGCACCAATCACCAAGTCATCTGCAAACAATATTCCAGGGATTTGTATATTATTAATTACCGGCAAGAAATTATTATTACTGCTTATCAACCAGTTCTGCTAGAATTCCCTGTATTTCCTCTGGGCCCGGGTTTTGCTCAATTCCTGCTAGAGAACTTAAAGAATTATAGGGAGGCCAAACAAAAGTATAAACAATTATTAGAAGACACCAGAAAACAACATTGGGAACAGTTCGTTGAAAATAATTTAAAACAAGATGTCTGGGGACAACCGTATAAAATTATTATGGATAAAATTAAGAAGCCAGAAATCTTAACCACATTAGATAAGGGTAATGGGGAGATGACAGAAAGTGGGAAAGAATCGGTGGAATTGTTATTACATACGTTATTGCCAGATGATAAAGAGGAAGAAGATGATGATATTCATGTTGAAAAAAGAAACCAGATGATGTTGCAGTATACAGGAAATCCTGTTTATCCCTTTGATATTACAGAAATAAAATTAATTCTGCAGAAGTTAAAAAAGAAGAAGGCACCTGGTCCAGATGGTATTATAAATGAAGTCTTGTATAATCTACGAGAAGAAATTGTCTTGTTTTTGTGTTTCTTGTTTAATGATTGTTTGGCAAGAGGGAGATTTCCAAACTTGTGGAAGGAGGCAAAGGTTGTAATTTTGTGCAAAGGAGCAGATAAGGACAGAACGCAACCAAAATCTTTCAGACCAGTATGTTTATTAAATGCTATTGGCAAGATCTTTGAACAGTTAATATATAAAAGAATAATGGAAAATAGGTTGATGCTGGGTATGAATAATAAACAATTTGGTTTCAGAAAGGGATATTCAACTGAGGATGCAATATTAAAAATTCAAGAAACAGTGTCAAAAAGCCAAAAGAATTATGTAATTGGATTATTTGTGGACATATCGGGCGCTTTTGATAATTTATGGTGGCCGTATTTTTTCGGCATTTTAAAAGACAAGAAATATTCAAGTACTATTTATAATTTATTAAAGGATTATTGTTCCAATAGAGAAGTATTCATTGGTGGATCAAATTTTGAAACTAGGAAGAAGATAACCAAGGGTTGCCCTCAGGGTTCTATCTTGGGGCCCCTCTTTTGGGATATTTTATCAGAAGATTTATTAGAACTACTGGAAAGAGATCATAAGGTTTTGGATGTAATAGCGTATGCTGATGACATAGTCATAATGATGGACGGACAGAGCAGACTAGAGCTAGAAAATAAAGCAAGAGAAGTTACAAATACATTATCAAATTGGTGTTTCAGAACAAAACTAAAAATTGCACCAAACAAGTCAAATTATGTGCTTTTTAAGGGAAATTTAAAGCGGGATCCTACAGTGAAGATAAATAATCACAACATTAAACGGGAAAAAGAGATGAGATATTTGGGTATCATGATAGATGAAAAATTTCATTTCAGAAAACACACGGAGTATATTAGGCAGAAAACAGAGAAAATAATGCTTAAGCTAGCAAGAATAACCAATTTAAATTTTGTACTTCCATTGCGTAACATACAGATATATCATAACACCATTTTTTCTTCAATTATGACTTATGCGGCAGCAGTTTGGGCAGAAAGGATGGATGATGTACAAATAAGAAGATTGTTGAGAAGAACGCAAAGAAAAGTATTATTACGTCTGACAGGAGCTGTAAAAACAACACCAACTATGGCATTGCTAGTAACAACGGCCATTTGGCCGATTGATTTATTAATAAGATTGAAGGGCGCAAAATTTTGGGCGAAAAAAGGAAACTTAGAAAAAGTTTATAATATAACTGGAGTCAGAACAAACAAATCTTGGGTGATTAAAAATAGTTTAAAAGATAAATGGCAAAAAGAATGGACAGACAGTCTAGAAGGTAGAAGAGTGTTTGAAATTTTTCAGAACGTCAAAGAGAGACTAAAAATGAATTTTATTCAACCAACAAAGGGATTTATACATTATATAACTGGACACGGACCTTATAAGACCTATTGGAAGAAAATCAATAAAACTGAAAATGATATATGTGAATTATGTAACAAACAAGATAATCCTGAACATGTAGTATTTGAATGTGGAAGATATGCAATTCACCAACAAGAAGAGAGGCATGCGCTAGCAGGATATATCGTATATGACATAATTCGAGATCAACAATTGGTAAATAAATTACAAGTTTTGACTAACTTTGTAAGTAAGAAAGCATGGGAGGTAAAAATATTCAAAGGAGAAAGAGTTGATAATAGGCGAAGAATAGTACAAGATCCAAGAAGGAGTTCTAGAATACAAAATAGGATAAGACGGGAAGAATTATTGAATAATCTAACAATGGAGTTGACTGCATGGGCGGCGGAGGGAGAGAGTGATGGCAGAGGCCATGGTGGACTACAGAATTAGTAGATTTAGATATAGATTTAGGAAATAAGGATTTTGTAATTTTTATAGTTGTTTTCTTTTGTTTTTTGCTTTTTTGTGTTTATTTCTGTTATTTTATTTCATTTTATTTTTGTAGAGTAGTTTTCTGAGAGATTTGTATAATTATAACATTTGTAAGGATTTTATGGAAAAATAAAGAGAAAATTTGGATATATGCCCCGGTATAGTTGTCTAGGTGCCGGGGTAGAATATTCAGATTTTATTTATTTATTTATTTATTTATTTATTTATTTATTTATTTATTTATTTATTTATCAGTAGCATCATTAAAATTATGATTATCAATAGTAATCCCTCCATCTTACTGCCTTCCATTCTTTTTTTTTTTTTTTTTAATAATATTTGCCTGAAGAGTCCAATTCTTGCTCTGTAGACTGTGATTCCTACACCCATTGCTGGTTGAGTCACTTTTGTTCTCACACCTCAGGAGCTCACTGTCACACGTCCTCCTCCTTCCACTGCTCACTTAGCACTCCTCAACCTTACTAAAGAAAAAGGCAGTAACCGTGTAACGAACATGGAAACGGTTACATGTTTCTACAATGAAACAAAAATCAGCTTAACACATGCAAATGACCTGTCTGTGCAATTAAATGGTAAGTTATTATAAGATGATTTTGCACCTGTTCTTAAAACATTCCTCAATGGAAAACTAAAATGTGTACAAAGTATGCACTGTGGATGATACCTCATGCACTGTGATGTAAAGGAGCCCTAGTGCAGTTAGCACCCTTCAGGAGACTACACAGATGCACAGGAATCCTATGACTCAAAGACCATACCATGAAACTACCCACAGAGAATGATTCTGTTCAACTAATCAGCCCTTGGGAGACATTCTTTCCTTTGAGCAAGCAGCCATGCAATCTGCCAGGCACTGCCACATGCCACATGCCTGGAATATGAGGGGACAGAATAAACAGGAAAGGATGGAAACCAAATTGTGGTATGTGAGAAGCCACCCCAGTAATACTTATGCCAATCAAGGTTGACACCTTTACTTCATGAATTTAGGCTAATTAGCTCTTAAAAATCTGCTATATTATTACAAAATTTGCCAGAAAAAATTAAAACATGACTGAATTTATTGAGAAATATTATGAATCTTGTAAATACACCTTTCAGTTTTCTTTCCTACACTATAGAGATAGATTAGGAAAAGAAGAAGACACTTTGCACCGCCATTGGAGCTTCCATGCATACATCCACAGGAAATACATATGAGATGAAGGAAAAACAGGAGATATATAGCCTGTAGCAGGCCCTGCAGGCCCCCAAACTGCCAGAGGGTGACTCAGAGGTCCCCTTCAATGGGAACCAGGGAAAGCTCAACCCAGCAGTGCAGATGCAGACAGAGCCCAGAAATTCCAAATAACGCACCATTGTGTAACATGATAGAGATGAAATAAAAGAAAATGGGAGATAGCATAGCTTTCAAGATAAGTGATGTTTTATATTACAAATTATTATATTTATAAATAGTGGAATTTTACATAAGAACAAGCTCCAGGAGTTTAAAGAAATGTTTGGGGATAAATACACTTACATAAGATATCCATAACCAGTACAATTCAAGATTTGTACAAGAAATGGAGACCTAAAGGCTCCATCATGAATATGAAGAACAAGCTAAGTGGTAAGTTTCCTGAAGTCAGCCAAAACCTGTGGCTTCCGCAGTTGCCAGATTTTTATTTATGGAGAGCTCTGAAAATACAAAATTTATGCAAAAGCCCTCAAATGACAGACCAACTTAAAGAGAACATTACTAATGAGATAAATAACATCTCACCTCAAGAATAACAACATGCCAACCAGGACATTCTCATAAGAGAGGAGCGATGCCTGGATGCCAGTGGAGGGCACTTTCAGCACTTGTTATAACCAGTAAAGTCTGGCCTATGCCATGTTTATCCCATATTTACATAGGAAGTTGCTTGGTTGAGGAATTAACACAATATAGTGTAATGAATGCAATGAGGAGTACCGGTTTTATGTAGTACACCCTGTACCATAAACGAGGGGGAACCCAAAAGAAACCAGACTCCAAGGGTGCTGCCACTCGTAGACGTAGTGCAGGGTTCTCACGCTAGATGGTGTTAGTAGAGACCTTCATGAAACAGCTGTGCAGACGGTGTCAGTGTACAGCTGAACGTGCAATTGTGGTATTGTTTTTCCCTGACTGTTGGCAAGTTACCTCTGCGAAGTTGTTATGGCAACTTTAAAAGAACAAAGAGTGTGTGTGAAATTTTGTTTCCTGCTTTAAAAAACTAAAATGGAGACACACCAAATGCTTCAGGAAGCTTTCCTGGAGGATGCTATGAGCCGCACACAGGTTTTCGAGTGGTTTGGGCGCTTTAAACGTGGTGAGATGTGTGTTGAAGACCAAGCTCATTCTGGACGCCCTTCAACATCGCGAAATGAGGAGAACATTGAAAAAGTCCGCCAAAAGATCAACGAGGATCGTCACTAAACGATCAACCAAATTTCAGCAGCGACAGGAATCAGTTGGAGCTCGTGCCAGCAGATTTTGAGGGAGGATTTGCACATGTCATGTATTGCTGCTAAATTTGTTCCGCGCCTTCTCACACAGGAGCACAAAACCATCCACATGAATGTGTGTCAGGACTTGAAAACAGAGATTGTACGTGATCCAAACTTCTTGAACAAAGTCATTACAGGGGATGAGAGTTGGTGTTACGGGTATGACCCAGAAACCAAGCAAGAGTCAAGCCAGTGAAGGACTCCCAGCTCTCCCAGACCACAGAAAGCAAGGCAAGTGAGGTCAAATGTGAAGACAATGATCATTGTCTTTTTTGATGTTCGTGGAATTGTGCATCGGGAATTCGTACCCCCTGGCCAGACTGTTAACCAGCACTTTTACTTGGATGTTTTAAGGCATCTGCGAGAGGATGTGAGGAGGAAACACCCAGAACTTTGGCGATCAGGTGACTGGTTTCTGCATCACGACGCTTCAGCACATACGGCCTTATGAGTCACCCACTATTTGGCATCTCAGAGGTGGTCTATCGTTCCCCATGCTCCGTATTCGCTGGACCTAGCCACGTGTGACTTTTTCCTATTTCCACAAATGAAAAAAATCGCTAAAAGGGTAGCCTTATGACGATGTGGAGGCGGTAAAAACAGCTTCGCAAAGGGCACTGGACAATATCAAACTTGAAGAATTCCAAACATGCTTCCAACAGTGGGAAAAGAGACTTGACAACTGCATTGCATGTAATGGAGAGTATTTTGAATGTGACTGAAGTAATTTTGTAAAAAGGTTCATCAACAAAGTTTTTATGACAACAATCCGGTTTCTTTTGGGTCCTCCCTCGTATTGTTGTATGAAGAATTTGGTGTTCAGCAGCATATTTTGATTCTTAGTCTTTAAAACAAATTGTATTTTAAAGCACTCTAGTTGATCAATGCTAAAAGGCTACACTCAGAACCTTATATCTATTTTAATAATTATAATGAAGCATATATCATTACCTGATTAACCTCAAAAGAAACTGTTTTGAGCACTGTCTCTTCTTCCTCGTCTTCATCTTCCTTGTCAATTTTTTCATAAAAGTCTGTGATGTCTTCTGGAACAGATTTATCTTTGTTTTCTGTTGCTGCTTCTCCCCCAGCATTATTTGGCTGCTCTGGTCCAGAAGAAATACTTGGCTTGCTGCCAAACTGCAAGATTTTACAAGTTCATAAAATATTCAATTAGAGAGAGGAGTGTAACTTAAGATACTAATCTTGCAACCTGCTTTACATTATTTTATGCATCTGAAACTCAGTGCTTTTTCAGAGCAGAATTTTCAACTAAATGTTTGTAGTCTAAACCACATAAGAAGATAGACTTCATAAGAAATATAGATAATAAAGCAGTAGATATGAAACACTTAAGAACAATTGTAGAAAGACTACAAAGGTTAGGATTAGAAATAAAAGTAAAAGAGAAGGGGTAAATTAAAGAAATCAATGACAAACTATATAGGTCTGAGATGGTTTGGGGTCATCTAGAGAAAGTTGAAGGGAAGGAAAGTTAAGCAGAAAATAGAGGTAAGAGTAGAAGGAAAAATAGTAAGAGGAAGACCAAGAATTAAATGAGAAACACAATAGAATGAGTAGTACCAAAACACTGGTAAACAATAGTGGATATAGGCCTGACCCCGTATCTCGGTCGGTAGAGCACCTGCCTGCCATGCAAGGGGTCCAGGGTTCAATTCCCACCTGGAGGTGGGGATTTTTCTCCAACCAAGATGATTCCCCATTTTCCCCAGAGTCTGGGAGTATGAATGGGAGTGGGAATGAGTGCGTGATCTAATGATGCAACCCAATGTATACAAGTTAACACCTTCGATATGTTCCAGAGGAGAACGGTCATTGATATGACCACTGCAGTTAAAGGCGGGGTATAAATGGAACAGAAAGAAAAAAAAAAGTGAAAATAAAAATAGTATATATACATACATGGAAGAAATAGATGGAAAGAGATGAACCCAACACCTGACAAGGTTTGAGGTAGAAATATCAAGTTTGTTTTTAACAGAAATCATCTTTTCCAGTGCCTAAAACATATGAGATTAGTATTTGAGATAGATCCTTTGATTTCAAAATATGCACTAAAAGATCTATTTTCTTTCCTAAACTAACACTTTTATTGTATGTAACCTCTTACGTGATAATCATTGTATATGTTCTCTAGTGTTTTGTTATCAAACACTGTGATGATACTAAAATTAGGCAAGTGAGTCAACCTTGTATATACTTTTCTCCACTTACAAGTTTTTTATGAAGACTAGTTTCTGGGGACTTCTCCCCTATCGTCAGCTCTGTGGTAGACTGATGATGCATCCGGTGTCTGCATCTGGCTTGGTGTTGTGCTGCCATCTAACGTCCTGGTAAGTTTGATGACGTCATCTACCGCGGGAATTTCAAAATTCATCAAGAGGTCCTGTTTTTTCGTAATAAATATGTTTTCCCAAATCTGTAGTTCCAGAGGTTTCTTTGCCTGTTTGATCAGTTCTATTTCTTGTTTTATGTTGTGATTCTCAGACCAAAAGTGATGTGTTACGGCCGACTTGTCCATTTGTTTGAATTTAATATTTCTGAAGTGTTCTTTCATTTTTGTTCCTAGATTCCTTTTGGTCTTACCAATGTATATCTTGTCACAATCCTGGCAACTCATTTGGTAAATGCCTGATAATTGAGTTTTCGGTGTGCTATTTTTTAGAGGGTGGTTTAGTAAGTTGCGGATGTTGTGTTTGTTTTGAGGGGCTAATTTTATGTTGAAGCTCTTAAATATCTTTTCAAATTTTTTGAAGTATTTTGGATGAAATGTAAATTTTCCAATACTTCAAAAATTTGAAAAGATATTTAAGAGCTTCAACATAAAATTAGCCCCTCAAAACAAACACAACATCTGCAACTTACTAAACCACCCTCTAAAAAATAGCACACCGAAAACTCAATTATCAGGCATTTACCAAATGAGTTGCCAGGATTGTGACAAGATATACATTGGTAAGACCAAAAGGAATCTAGGAACAAGAATGAAAGAACACTTCAGAAATATTAAATTCAAACAAATGGACAAGTCGGCCGTAGCACATCACTTTTGGTCTGAGAATCACAACATAAAACAAGAAATAGAACTGATCAAACAGGCAAAGAAACCTCTGGAACTACAGATTTGGGAAAACATATTTATTATGAAAAAACAGGACCTCTTGATGAATTTTGAAATTCCCGGGGTAGATGATGTCATCAAACTTACCAGGACGTTAGATGGCAGCACAACACCAAGCCAGATGCAGACACCGGATGCATCATCAGTCTGCCACAGAGCTGACGATAGGGGAGAAGTCCCCAGAAACTAGTCTTCATAAAAAACTTGTAAGTGGAGAAAAGTATATACAAGGTTGACTCACGTGCCTAATTTTAGTAACAATGGCACTCCACTTTCTGAAATACTTCTTTTTATTCTATATACTGCGATGATACTTGTGATTTTTAACCTTCGTATCAGGTGAGGGTTGGAATTCACTGTGACTACTTCCCGCACTTGCATATCACTACCACTTGCCATAAGTTGTTTGTCGTTATCATCCTAGCATCATAATTATGTGTTAGAGCTACAACAGTATCTGTTTCTAACTTATGCTCATATTTCTGCACTATAATAGATACCAATAAGCATGTGAACGATTCATCTTCTATACCAATTAACCATGTTCACAAAGAAGAGTTCTTTGTAATTTCATCTCAACTAATTGCAATACATTAGCAGAATTGATTACCAATTGCTGACCCATCTAATGCTTCACTACACAAATGACTTTACAAAAGGCAACTTCAGAGGCACACTGCACCGTCCCTACTGGTCTTGACTGGCGTACCAGCAGGTCAATGTGCAATGAGGCATGGTACATGCAGAAGCCTCTAAAGGATGACTGTAGAGTTTTGCAGATGAGCGAGTATCACTAGTGCAATAAGGGATCTTTAAATTATCTGTCACACAATTTTGGTGTATATGTGTTTGTTCGAACCCAAGTACTTCGGCTGTAAGCTAGAACTTGAATTCACTATGTTCCAATTTTGAAGACAATTTTTTTTCCTGGAGGTTGGCTGAAGGCAGCTAATCATAAAACAAACAACTACAGGTTGTTCCAATTAGATATTTATTACAATTACAAATTCACATTTGAGCCCCAAACACTCATATGGTAGTAGCTATTGTTCACTTTATTTCATGCATATAACTTCTTTTGCTATTTGTATTTTGCATTACTTATGGAATACTAGCATGTCTTCAGGTTCATTTATATTTGTTTCTATTCTTTCTTATTACAAAAATAAGACCTGAAGCTTTCCTGGTGACGAATACGCTCAATTTCTTCTTATTGTCTAACATGACCATTAAATGCCTTGACAAATGCACTCACTGTAACATTTCTCTTTATAAATAAACAAGTTTCTACCATAATAAAATTGCTTTAAAAAAGTATTCTTCATAACTGCATTTTTTTTTTTTTTTTTTTTGTTAAGTTAATTAAGAGACCCTGCCCTACCCTTACATGCTATTTTCTGACTGAATCCATTATGTGGAGTTTGTTGCAAGGTCTTTTCTATGTAGTTCCTTTAATATGCTTAATTTTGCTAATTCGGGAATGTTACTGGAAAAAAGTTGCATCTATAAAATGGACATGATGAATGCTGCTCCTGAAAGAACGATTATTACCAAAATCTTGATGTTGCTATTACGATGTGATGCACATTACAATGCAACCAAGAGTATGATGGTAACTCAGGAATTTAAACTAGCAAAGCCAATTTATGAAAGCTATCTGTGATCTTGGGTGCCATGCTTTGAGACATACAGAATGAAAGAAGATGGAATTTTTGCAACCATTATGGCCAACAGACCTGAATTAAAAACTTGTTAGGTACTTTTGCTCACAAAGAAGCAAATTTTTTACTTTTACTTGTTTTTATTACTGGTAGACACTCTAATGTTGTAACAGATAAACGATAAAGTAACATTTTTGTGTCTAATAAGATATGGTATGGTATACCAACACACTCCACATGGCAACCTCGGCCTTCAGGGTAACCTCGGCCCACCACGTGATGACCGGACCCATTTCTCAAGTGGAGGCACCCAGAGGGCAGTGTCCATTACCTCCATTAGTAGGGTGACAGTGAGGTAAGAGGATCTACAGCTTACACTGTGGACTCTGAACCACATTGGGCATAGAGGACACTTCACATGTGCTAGACAGAGGTGAAGGCGCAGACAGGGCCGACTTAAAATCGCCAAACCCAGAGATGGGAATCAAACTCGGGACACTCAGCATAGGAACTGCAAATGAAACCACTGCGCTACCCCAGTGCCATTGTTTGTAATAAGGTAATATAACTATTTCCTTAATTTTTAATTTAATATCTTAAAGAGCTATATCAACATGTTTATCTTTTAATTCTTTATCTAATTCTATTCATTTCTGGGCTAGTGCACATAGATTCCAAGTTGCTAAGTTTAAATGTTCCGATATTCCAAATAATTTATCATTATTTCGTTTAGCTACGGTTGTCTTCGAGGAGTCCACTCCATTAATATTCATTTACAGCTGATTAGTAAATGTGTAATCCCTTGGTCGCAGTACGAATGCTGCGCAGGTTAAGCTTAGTGATGGGGCTGCCATCTTCCTGCCTCTAAGCATGCAGGATACATCCTAGTATCCTCTTTGGAGTATCATCCAAGACATATTGCTTTCACCACAGACGTTGAGTTGCATTCACCTGTTGTGAGTCAATCTTGGCTTCCAGTAAGCTAGTGAACTAGACTTCACTAGTATGGCCACCTAGTTCATTGGGTACTCAGCCTTCTACCACGACAAGGTAACAAATGAACAAGTAAATACATTTAAATTTTTAGGATCTACAGTATCATACATTAAAGAAATAGATCAAAGAAAGTTGTGATGTTGAAAGTTAAAGTTGAAAGTTTTTCAAAAATATGTGGAGCAATTAAAAGAACTTTAAAAACTAAATTAAGAAAGACCAAAATGATGAACTGCTATAAAACCATGACAGTTCTAACAGCTCTATATAGTACGAAAGTTGGACAATGACAAGCAAAGGTAAAAGCAAATTAAAGGCGGCAGCAATTAGATTTTTAAGATCACTTTTGGAAGTCACTAGAAGAAACATACTTATGCCATCAGACTTTTTCTGTAAAATATGAAGAAACTGTGTAGAAGACTTACAGTATAGCTTCTGGGGTACCACAAGGAAGTACATTAGGACCATTTCTGTATATAGCATATACCGACTTGCCTGTGCAAGAACAACTAACAATAGCTCAATTTGCTGATGACATAGCAGTACTCAGCAAAGGTAACAACAAAAAAACAGCTGAACTATTAGCCGACTTCTGTGATGAAATTCGTAATTGGTGCAGAAAATGGAGAGTCCTGATGAACCCTTTAAAATCAAATCTGGTTGTGTACACCCTCAAGAGAGATACAATGTTTCAACTGATATCAATGAATGGAGTTCCAATTCCTGTAGAGCAATCAGATATCTTGGCTTAACTTTACATTTGAAATTAACATGGAACCAACAACTTTCTGAAATTACCAAGAGCTGCAGACATCGCATTAGACAATTAAAACATCTCATTTCACAACAATCTCCATTAGCTATGCAATGTAAGATCTACACATCATTGATTAGACCTATATGGCAGTATGGATGTTCTATATAGGGTTCTGTTGCATATTCTCAAATATGAAAAATACAGCTTATCCACAACAGATATCTCAGACTGATGACTGGTGCACCTTGGTATGTGTGAAACAGCGTGCCACATGACAACTTAAGAATTCTGGAGGTCAGTGAAGTCCTCCGCAAGAGCTGTAGTAGACTACAGAGCACCTTCAACAAACATCTGAATCATCTAATCCAACGAAATCCAGCTAATTACCCTCCAAACTCTGCAATGAGAAGACTGAAAGGAAAAGACACACCGACCTAAGACTTTAAGTCAGTATTTCATTGGAACTTCAGGATCATTGCTGATGGCCTCCTGAGTACATATTTCAAATTATTGTTATTGTGCTTTGTATTTTCAAAACTGCAATGTAAAGTTTACTTTAATTTTTTAAAAAAGGAAATAGAAGAGACAGAATGAAGAATGGTCATATAAGAAGTCAATTACAGATCTTTAACATAAACAGAGATAATTCATAACACACAAAAGTGGCTAGAATACATAGATAGAATGAATGAGGAATGATAGCCAAAAAAATATTAAATTAGAGACCGAAAGTGAACTGAAACGTCACAGGCCCAAATATCAATGTATAACTCAATGAAATATGTATTTGGAACATGCAACAACCTTTGCAAGTTAATGCGAGAAGGACGAGGAGGAGGAGGAGGAGGAGGAGGAGGAGGAGGAGGAGGAGGAGGAGGAGGAGGAGGAGGAGGAGGAGGAGGAGGAGGAGAAGGAAGAAGGAAGAGAAGGAAGAAGGAAGAAGAAGAAGGAAGGAAGAAGAAGAAGGAAGGAAGTAGAAGAAGGAAGGAAGAAGAAGAAGGAAGAAGAAGAAGAAGAAGGAAGAAGAAGAAGAGAAAGAAAGAAGGAAGAAGGAAGAAGAAGGAAGAAGGAAGAAGAAGGAAAGAAGGAAGAAGGAAGAAGAAGAGGAAGAAGGAAGAAGAAGAAGAAGAAGGAAGAAGGAAGAAGAAGAAGAAGAAGAAGGAAGAAGAAGAGAAGAAGAAGAAGAAGAAGAAGAAGAAGAAGAAGAAGAAGAAGAAGAAGAAGAGAAGAAGAAGAAGAAGAAGAAGAAGAAGAAGAAGAAGAAGAAGAAGAAGAAGGAAGAAGAAGGAAGAAGAAGAAGGAAAGAAGAAGAAGAAGAAGGAAGAAGAAGAAGAAGAAGAAGAAGAAGAAGAAGAGGAAGAAGAAGAAGAAGAAGAAGAAGAAGAAGAAGGAAGAAAAGAAGAAGAAGGAAGAAAAGAAGAAGAAGGAAGAAGAAGGAGAAGAAGAAGAAGGAAGAAGAAGAAGAAGGAAGAAGAAGAAGAAGGAAGAAGAAGAGAAGAAGGAAGAAGAAGAAGAAGAGAAGAAGAAGAAGAAGAAGAAGAAGGAAGAAGAAGAAGGAAGAAGAAGAAGAAGGAAGAAGAGAAGAAGAGAAGAAGAAGAAGAAGAAGAAGAAGAAGAAGAAGAGAAGAAGAAGAAGAAGAAGAAGAAGAAGAAGAAGAAGAGAAGAAGAAGAAGAAGAAGAAGAAGAAGAAGAAGAAGAAGAAGAAGAAGAAGAAGAAGAGAAGAAGAAGAAGAAGAAGAAGAAGAAGAAAGAAGAAGAAGAAGAAGAAGAAGAAGAAGAAGAAAGAAGAAGAAGAAGAAGAAGAAGAAGAAGAAGAAGAAGAAGAAGAAGAAGAAGAAGAAGAAGAAGAAGAAGAAGAGAAGAAGAAGAAGAAGAAGAAGAAGAAGAAGAAGAAGAAGAAGAAAAGAAGAAGAAGAAGAAGAAGAAGAAGAAGAAGAAGAAGAAGAAGAAGAAGAAGAAGAAGAGAAGAAGAAGAAGAAGAAGAAGAAGAAGAAGAAGAAGAAGAAGAAGAAGAAAGAAGAAGAAGAAGAAGAAGAAGATGAGAAGAGAAGAAGAAGAAAGAAGAATGAGAAGAAGAAGAAGAAGAAGAAGAAGAAGAAAGAAGAAGAAGAAGAAGAAGAAAGAAGAAGAAGAAGAAGAAGAAGAAGAAGAAGAAGAAGAAGAAGAAGAAGAAGAGAGAAGAAGAAGAAGAAGAAGAAGAAGAAGAAGTTAACATAAAAAAGTAATAACAATAATAATCTGAATCCACATAACTAAGTACTCTACTGTCATGTTTGGAACCTCCAAAAAAATAAGTTTTTCATTTCAGACATGAGCAAAATGCTAAAAGGTCATTGATTTACATGCGAGATACATCCAGAAAGTAAGTTCTGTTTCGTAATAAAATTAAATTGTGTACAGATACAGAAAAATTATTTATTGCACAAAATTCTACAACACTTAAACCTACTTTTCCCATAACTGCCACAATTTTGCAGGCATTTGTCATAGCGAGGCACAGTTTTTTGTATACCTTCTTCATACAAGTTTGCCGCCAGTGTCTTCAACCAGTTGGAAACATTTCTTTCAGCTCTTCATCATTGTTGAAGTGTTGACTGCTAAGGAAAGATTTGAGATGCAAAAACAGATGAAAGTCGCTAGGAGCGAGGTCAGGGCTGTACAGGGGGTGGTCAAACATGTCCCAGCCAAATCCCTGTAGGATGTTTTTCGTCGCATTTGCAGTGTGTGGTCGTGTGTTGTCATGAAGAAACACAACACCTTTTGACAGCCCATAAATTTCAATTGGTTTCACTTTCCTAGCATTCAGAAAACAAATCACAGATCTGATTTCACAAGCGGCAGGATTTTCAATCAACATCGACATTGTAAACAAGCACAACAAGGCGTACATGACTGACAGTAATCTCACAATGGCACACATTTCTTCTCCTTGATACAGAGCGTCTACCGCGCATGTGCGGAACTGCGATCGCAGTGCTGCAGCAGAGGTAAATTGAAACAGAACTTACTTTCTTGACACCCCTTGTATTATAAAAAGAAAGCAGAATGCAAATGTATACATCAAATTTACTACAGTTATACCTGAATAACATTCTTCTTTTCCTGAACTTGTGTTATAAATCCGTCAGCATTTTCAACTTCTCCTTCTTCTGCCGCACGTCGTAATCTACATTCCTGGATTACAGGATCCTTCAGTAGTTTTTGTAGTACTTCAGGATGTTGCGATTCAATGAAGTAACGATTATGCTTCAGCACAAGTTTCACCTATAATAAAGATATATTCAACAATGCAGCTATTTGGAATATTGTTATATGCCCTTTATGCTTAGGATTAGATGATGGGTATGGTTGTGTAATAAGAGAACACAGCTTTAACCAAAGACTCCAAAGGGCCTTCGAGATACTTCACATGAGTTAGAGTTGAAGCCTTGCATATATGTACGTAATTTGTGACCAGTTTGTAAAGTTTTAAGACAGAAACATTGTACATGTATGTGTGGAATCAAAAATGCATATTCTACTTACACTTTCATATGAAGTTAAGGAAATCTTCTCATGGAAGGTATGAATAAAACTGAATTTGATTTAAATTATAGATGCGTCATATTTTTTACACATAAGCTTCACTTACGTACCTATATTGAGGACATGTTTCGCGAGCTATTGTTCACATCATCAGCTCTATTGCAACTAAAGCTTTACCCAGTGGTGTGGGTAGTTCTGATGTTGCTGCTGCCATCTGTTGAATTTGTGATGAATTTAAATGTGGGGTTGTCTTCTGGCAGGATTTCAAAGTTCATTATTTGGTTTTTATGCTTTTCTATGTATATTTTCTCCCAGATGATGAGCTCCCTATGTTTTTGTACACATTTTAGTAGTCTGGTGCTATCTTCAATCTCGTTATTTTTAGACCAGAAATGAGCTGCTATTGCAGACTTTTCGGTATTCTTGTATTTTAGGTGCCTGAAATGTTCTTTCTTCCTAGTGTTTATGTTTCTTTTTGTCCTTCCTATGTAAATTTTTTCACAGTCTTTACATTTTATCCTGTAAATGTCTGATTTTCTTCTATCTGTATTGTTGCTGTTAAGTAGATCTTTAATAAAGTGTTCAGAGGAATTTACTAACAGTGACATCAAAGTTAATCGCAAAAACTATTTGTAGTTGGTTTATTGACACTTGTCACTTACTTTTTTATATTATTGAGAGACTAGTTTCAAAGGCAATCGCCTCCATTTTCAATCTCTTTCCAACTGGCATCTGTTGCTGTCTGTTCTCTCTGGTGGTGGAACTATGAACTTTTTTGTCAAGGAACAAAATATCATCTTGGCACCTACTAATAGACACTCAATTTTAAAATTGCTAAATTCAAAAACAAAAGATGAAATCCCATCAGTTAACAGATCCGGAATATACCAAATAAGTTGTAAGAATTGTGAAAAATGCTATATAGGTCAAACTAAGAAAAATCTAAAAACCAGAGTCAAGGAGCACTTTAGAAACATCAGATTGAAACAAGAAAATAAGTCAGCAGTAGCATTTCATTTTTGGAATGAAAATCATGACATTGATCCAAATCCAAAATTATTAAAAGGAGTGATAAACCAAAATAAATTGACAAATGGGAGAACATATTCATATGAAAAAATAAGGATCATGTAATGAACTTTGAAATCCCACCAGTAGATAATTTGACAAAAAAGTTCATAGTTCCACCACCAGAGAGAGAGAGCAGACAACAGATGCCAGTTGGAAAGAGATTGAAAATGGAGGTGATTGCCTTTGAAACTAGTCTCTAAATAATATAAAAAAGTAAGTGACAAGTGTCAATAAACCAACTACAAATAATTTTTGCGATTAGATTTTAATGCTCTAATTGTTTTTTGGTGCCAGTGCTATGTTAAAGTCCTTGAATATTTTTGGAACTTTTTTGTGGCCCAGGGGTGTTATGTAAATTTAGCAAACTTGTTAACCAGGCAAAAAGAACACCAGAGGAACATTAAGTTGAAACAGAAAAATCTGCAGTTTCACACCATTTTTGGACAGAAAACCACATTGGCCACAACAATAAACTGTTAAAATCTTTAAGTACACCCATAGAATTGGATATTTGGGAAAAAATATTCATAAACAAAAAAACCGTGATAAAGTTATAAATTTTGAAATCCCGGCATTAAATGAAGTATTAAAACTTAGTGCCCCTAACACCAGATGGCAGAGTGATCGGAGCTCCGTAGTAGTGGAAGAAGAGGAAGGTTCATTTAGTCACCAAACAGCTAAGGATGAGATCGAATGATCTTGAAAACGTTTCAATTATAAAACAACAAGTAAGTGAAGTTTGAGTGTAAACATAGTGACTCATAAATCAAACTCAAATATTAGCAAATCTAATTTCTTGTTTCATTGGTGAAAGCGCCAAGTTGGAATTATTTTATTTTTCTGTCTACAAGGTTTTCTTTTAATTTGGCATTCTAAACTTAACAATGCTGTCACTCTGCAGATCTATTAATTTTAATAGTACGTCTACAAACAGTTCTCACATACGGTAACATAAAGATATCAAAAGTCGCTTCATGTGACCTCAAATCCTCAATTTTTCTCACAAGTGCCACATTTAGATCTATCAAGAGATCGAATGAATGATTAAAAAAAAAAAAAAAAAAACGAAAAAACATTATTTTCAGCTGAGAATTTTTTCACCTTCAGAAAATGCATGAAATTGAGTACTAGAGTTGATTTCTCCATATCCCCAATTTCATTTGCATTGCATGAATTTTATGTTTCCTCATTTATACATCACCTTAGCCATATCCCTTATGATTATACTCTACTTACAATGGAACTATCTCTATGCTCACACCTGTATTCACTTGGGAGTGTAATGGCATCATCTCTGCTCTATGTGAGGCCTGTGCACTAAACATCTGCTGCGGAGTAGAACTGCAAAGTCCAAAACTAAAGCCTGAAAAGTGCCACATGCAACCACTTGTAAGTAGCTGTTGGACATCCCTTGTCAGCTCTGTGGTGAGTGTGGGGGATGGCGCTCCTTACATATGCCATGTGTAGGCCGCTTCTCATCACGGGTAAACAATCCCTATGCTGTGTTATTATGCCTGTATGTTCCTACGTATTCTGGACTCATTTTCAGGTACTTCCAGCTATACTCCACAACACAGGACTCAGGTGAATACAGGTATGAGCATAAGGATAATTCCTCTGTTAATATATACAAATATAACAATTTGTAACTTAAAACTGCACTGCTCTTATAAGAAATGATTTTCTTATAAATTGTCCAGGATCGCGATTTCATGTAAACTTTTACATATCTTCAGCCAGAAAACCTTTTAGATAATCTTTATTTGTCAGAGACCAGAATACATCCAGAAATGACATTGTCATAATTACAAAAATTACAAATACTAAAATATATAAAACAATTACCTATGTGGCTACAGATTACATAAATTTAAGTTACAGAGTAATGTCAACAGAACTATCCATAAATTCATAAATTGAATAAAATGGCCTATTTAATAGCCAGTTGTGAATACATACTTTTAGTCTATTAATTGGGACAACTCTTGCTGCCTCAGGTAGTTTGTTGAACATGTTAATACCATTATAAAAACAAGTATTTGCACTAAGAGCTAATCTGCATCTTGGATAGTCTAGATTAGATTAGATTAGATTGATTTGCGTTCAGTAGGTTCACTTGTAGCCAGAAAAGGCTGTGAACATTGAACATGCCTAGAGGTATAAAGTTTAATAGCGTATATATGTACAAAAGTTAACATAAGACACAGGCAATATGAACAACAATATGGAAAACAAAGCAGGGATAATCATATATGATACAAAATGAAACACTTTTTAAACCAGCTTTCACTTGGCTTATGCCAGTACGTCTCAACCTTTTTGCAATGGATACCATTCTTGTTATTTATTAAATATATATAGATTAAAAATAAACTTTCAGCTTGCATCAAATATTTATAAGTAATGATTTGTCATTGGAATAGTTAAATACTACTTATAGAGCTACAGAAGCATTATCAGGATAATTTGTCATTCAGATAATCTTGTACAGAATAAAAAGATTTTGAGCAAAGGTACTCTCTAACAGCTTTTTTAAAAGCACCGAAATTATCAACTTTTTCTTTAAGAACATTAGGAAGTGCGCCAAATATTTTGATAGTTTCATAATACACACCTTTCTGGAAGCAAGAAAGTTTAGCACTGGGATAATGGATATTATACCTTTGTCTAGTGTTTATTTTGTGAATTACATTATTTGTTGCAAATAAGGCACGATTGCATACAAAGAATTTTAGGATCGAGAATATATACATGCAAGGAAGCGTTAATATCTTCAATCTTGTAAAAAGATCTTTACAGGAGCATCTGGTGTGGGTGTTAGTAATGATTCTTATAACCCTCTTTTGCATAAGGAATATTTTTTTTACTTTCTACTGAGTTGCCCCAAAATAATATTCCATACTCCATAATAGAGTTAAAGTATGCATAATATACCAATTTAAGTGTGTCAATAGAACTCACATTAACCAGCTCTCGGATAGCATAACAGGCAGAGCTAAGTTTAGGTAAGATGTAATTTATGTGAGCTTTCCAATCTAAACAACTGTCCACTTGAAGGCCCAGAAATTTTATGCTGTCAATTTCTTCTAATAACATATCATCAATCCCGATTTCTATTTCAGTATGTGATGTACGACAGGTTATAAATTTGACCACTTTTGTTTTGTCTAGATTCACAGATAATTGGTTTGCTTTAAACCAGCATGACATACAGTTCAAAACATAGTTCATTTTAATTGTACACTCGTTTAAATTTGTACTGGTCACCAGGACACTAGTGTCATCAGCAAAAAGAACTGTACTTGCAATGTCCTTTATATAAAGTGAGAGGTCATTTATATAGATAAGAAATAATAAAGGCCCTAACACGGAACCTTGGGGTACTCCATGAGTTACTATTTTCCAGTTCGAAGTTTGTTTTTCATAACCAATATCACTGACAGCTACTTCAACACTCTGTTTTCTTTCATTTAGATATGATACAAACCATCTTAAATGTTCATTTTTTATCCCATAGAATTCCAGTTTTGCTATAAGAATGTCATGATTAACACAATCAAAAGCCTTTGCTAGATCACAAAAAATTCCACCTACATGTCTTTTATCATTTAAGGCAGTCAACACTTCATGTGTAAGCTTGTAAGTTGCATTATTAGTCGATATTCCTTTTCTGAATCCAAACTGATCACTGACAAGTATGTTGTTACATTCAAGGTGTTTATACAGTCTGGTGAACATTACTTTTTCAAGAACTTTTGAAAATATTGGCAAGAGAGATATTGGTCTATAATTTGAAACATTATTGCGTTCGCCTGTTTTGAAAAGAGGTTTAACAACTGAGTATTTCATTCTGTCAGGGAAAATACCAGTCTTTAGAGACTCATTACATAAATAACTAAGGGGAATGCTAATTTGTGAGGAGCAAGATTTTAGGATTTTTGTAGTTATTTCATCATAACCGGAAGAATTCTTCATTTTTAAAGAGTCAATAATTTTATTTATTTCGGAAGGTGTAGTTAAACTGATTTTAAATGTAGGTACATTGTTTGTGAAACTTGAACTTAGAAATTCTAGTGCTGCATCTTTACTTCCATAATTAATATTTAATTTTTTTGTTACATCCAAAAAGAATCTGTTAAACAATTCTGCAACTACAAGAGGTTTGGCAATTTCATGATTGTCAACATTGAGTGTTATTGGGCAATTTTCTGATGAGTGTTTACGTGTCACATTTTTTATTATATTCTAAGTGGTTTTTATTTTATTGTCTGAGTTTTGAATTAGTTTATTATAATGCAATACTTTAGCTGCTATTATTACCTTCTTTAGAAGTTTACAATATTTTTTGTAGTACTTTTTTAAATACAAATTGTTACTGATTCTAACTTGCTGATATAGTTCTCTTTTATGCCTGCATGAGGTTTTAATTCCTAAAGTGAGCCAGGAATTGTCTTTTTTAAAGTTAAATGTTTTTTTATACTTGGATGGGAAGCAGAATTCAAACTTAGTTTTAAAGCATTGAAGAAAGCTATTATATTTGTTGTTGGTACCATTAACCTCATAAGTTTGTTTCCAAGATTCAAGTTTAAGGTTCTTACTAAATTCATTCAGAGTATTTTCGTTTATTTCCCTATATTTAATATATGTGTATTTAGGTTTGAGTTTTAAATTTATCTTATCAATCCTTAGAATTTGTGCATCATGATCTGATAGTCCATTAGTTTTTGATGAGACAGAGCAAAATTTAGTTATATCTGAATTTACAAATATGTTATCAATAGCTGTGGATGAATTATTTTGGATTCTTGTTGGAAAGTTAACTGTATGTGTCATGTGGTATGTGGTAAATAAAGAGCTAAGCTGTTCCCTTTGAAGACTTAATTTCAGATAATCTACATTTATGTCACCACAAATGATTATTTCTCTTTTTGTTTTAAATAGAAAGTTCAGAGCATATTCTAATTGATTTTTAAAAATTTGAAAACTTCCTAAGGGAGATCGATAAATGGCTACTATGACTAAGTTCAAATTACTTCCAATTAACTGAACTGCACAGAGTTCGAGATCTTTTTCATAGCAAAATCTGGATAAATCTAAAGCTTTAAAGATCAGATCATTTCTAACATATATACAAACTCCACCTTTATGTAATTTTTTTCTACTATATTCTGCTCCTAAAGAGTACCCTTGCAATGAAATTGGCTTAAATTCCTGCTGTGTCAAGTGATGTTCAGAAATGCATAAAACATGTGGTAGTTGAATTTCAGTATGCAGATTAATAGCTAGTTCATCTAATTTGTTTCTTATGCCTCTTATGTTTCGATGAAATACAGATAGACAGTGGTTATTATTAATATTATTGATATTATTATCATTACTATTGTTCTTGAGAGGAGTATTTTTAATTGAATTTATTGTCATGAAGCTATTAGGGATGATTGATTTAATTTGCCTAATTTATGCTTATTTCTTGTATGGTGATCAGTCCTGAGAGAATATTGGTTAATATTTCTTCTGATATAAATTAATGATCTGTATATAAATAGATTGTACATGGTCATAATCTTCAATTTAATAAATAGTGGTTTACATGGTTCTTTGCTATTTTTATTTAAAAGTATTCGTAGAACCTTTTTCTGCAATAGAAGAATCTTATGAACCTCGGAAGAATGTCTCCATAAATGTATTCCATAGTTTATGTGTGTCTCAAATAATGCAAAGTATACCTGTCTGAGAGTATTTAGTGACACAAGTGACTTAAGCTTCCTAAAAGTAAAGATTACTGTGGATAATTTAGTGCACACATTTTCAACTTGCTTTTTCCATCCAAGTTTTGAATCTAGGCATTATTTTTAATATTTTGAATAATATAACACTGTCAATCTTTTTAACTAATTAAAAAAAAAATTTAACATTTAAACTCTCAAATTGATCAAAATTACTAAATTTTTTATGTAACCATTTAGCTAAATTATAAGTTGGTGAATTTATACAATTTACAATGTAAAAGTTTACATGAAATCATGATCCTCAACAATTTATAAGAAAATCATCATCATCATCATCATCATTTCTTATAAGATAAATGTAGTTTTAAGTTATAAATTGTATATACTTGTTTGCTTCACTGTTAATAGATTCATATTTTATGTATCCTCCGTTAATATTAAAACAAACTTACCTTTCCGTATGACAATGTGCACAGTTTGATAAATTCTACAATACCCTCAGGAACGCTTGTCTTGCTCAGTCTTTTAAGATATTCAACAATATCATGTGTCTGCAAACCAACACTTACTGCTGCATAGAGTGAATAAGCTGTCAACTTGTACTGAAAGGGAAAAAAAAATAAAGAATCAAGAAAAGCAAATGACAGGCTTTATTCTTAACTGAGTATGGATTATGATACAATGAAGCACAAAATTAATGAGAACCCAAACATAAAGTTCATCAGGACACCAATAGGAGTGCTCCAGTCACCACCAAAGAATTCACCTAATCAAAATTCAAGAGTCGATATTAGTTGAGGATATTAGGAAGGTTCTAACAAAATGCATTCCAGGTAAGCACTAGCAATGTATGGAGTACTAGTTCAACTCAAAATTATAATGACAGGAAATTAATTTTTCTTTCATACTGTCTGTGTATAGGCTAAAGTATGGAAAGATAGAGTCAGACTGAAAAATTCAATGCCATAGCCGTGATTTGAATCACGGATCTTCTGGTTGCCGTCCAGCCGCTCTAACCCTTGAGCTCCATGGCCAACGTGCCAACATGACATTAAATTCTCCAACTGACTCGTGTTTTTCCCGGTAAACCACTTAGGAGTTCCCATAACCACTTGAGACAACTACCTTAATGGCGACTTACAACGTGTAAGTACTTTAAGGCCCAGGCTTTTATAGTTAACCACTATTAGGTCAATTAATGGAAATTAATTGTTCTTTCACACTGGAATTCTCCAAATGACTCGTGTTTTTCCCGGTAAACTGGGAAACCGGGAAAAACACGAGACAGTTGGAGAATTTAATGTCATGTTGGCACGTTGACCATAGTAGCTCAAGGGTTAGAGCGGCTGGATGGCAACCAGAAGATCCGTGGTTCAAATCCTGGCTATGGCATTGAATTTTTCAGTCTGACTCTATCTTTCCATTATAATGACAGGTTTATTTCTTTATAAAACAGTTGCATATTATTGATACAGCACTACATTTATCTGGGGATTTGAAGTTGTCTATTTCTTTTGCAGTAGCCCAGTACAAAGAGTTTAAACCTTTGGCATTTCATGTTCCAAATATTTTAATAAGTTCCTAAATATATGCACTCATTTAGCTTGTATTAATGTGAGTGTATACATAAAATGTCTGGTGTTACAGTTCACTTTCTCTAACTTTTACTGCTTATTAGCAGAAGTAATAACTATTCTTATAAAAACTTGTTTTTCTATTTCATGCTCATCACCATAAAAACCTTTGCAAAAATAACTTCATTACACGATGGTTATGGATAGAAACAGTCAAATGTTTAACAATTGGACACTATATGCTGACCTAACATTCCATACTCTTTCCATGCAATTGCAAGAAACAATTAAATGTTACAGGACTTGTGAAAGAATAACAAAATACTGAAGAATTTAAATCATTCAGAAATATATAAAAAATTAACTGTATTGGAAATAGCTTATGCCATAAAAAAGTTATTTGAAATTGGAAATTAATTGTTCTTTCACACTAGCCATGTACAGGGCAAAGTATGGAAAGGTATAGTCAGACTAAAAAATTCAATGCCATAGGCGGGATTTATTAACCACATTCTTCCATTCTCCATCTAGCTACTCTTAACCACTGAGCTACCTTGGCCAATATGCCAACAGGGCACTAAAGTCTCCAACCGACTCATGCTTTTCCCAGTAAATCACTAGAATTTGTATGTATGGATGTATGGCGGATGTATGGCAAGTATCGCCGGATGGTAATTCCCGGCCTTGCCATCAACGGTTCCATGTGCACCACCGAGAAGGACATAGCTGAAGCCCTAGCTACCACATTTGCTGCTACTAGCCAAACTGCCCGCTATGATGCTCTCTTCCTGCCTATTAAGGAAAAGGCGGAGCGGGTACCACTTAATTTTAATAGTGACTGCACCGAGCCGTACAATCAACCTTTTACCGCTGCCGAGCTGGCCCATTCTCTAGCGTTAGCAAAGGATTCTTCTCCAGGTCCCGATGACGTACACCGACAGATGCTGCTACATCTTCCATCTGAGGCGCTATGTTTCCTTTTAAACATCTAAAACCGCATTTGGCATGAGCGGGTTTTCCCTTCCTCCTGGCGAGAGGGTATTGTCATCCCCATCCCTCGACCCGGAAAGGACCGCACACTTCCATCTAGATACCGCCCCATTTGCCTGACGAGTGTCATCTGTAAGACCTTTGAGCGAATGATAAACGCTCGGTTAAATTGGTGGCTAGAAAAACATAACCATCTGTCCAACTTGCAATGCGGTTTTCGTCGCCATCGCTCAAGTGTCGATAATCTAACACGCCTTGAGGGGTATATTTCTGATGCCTTTCTACTGAAACAGCACGCCGTGGGCGTGTTCCTCGACCTGGAGAAGGCCTATGACACCACTTGGCAGTACGGCATACTCCGTAACCTACATGGTTACGGTATGCGTGGTCATCTACCCGAATTTCTATGCAACTTTTTAAAACTTCGCCGTTTTTGTGTCTGCATAGGAAACACGGTATCCCGGGAGCGGATACAGGAGAACGGCGTACCTCAAGGGTCGATTTTAAGCGTCGCACTTTTTGCCGTAGCTATCAATGGCATCACTAGTGCCGTTCGAAGCGGAATTCCAACATCACTCTATGTTGACGACTTCGCAGTTTATTATAGGTCAGCCAACATAGATCACATTGAGCGCCAACTGCAGCTGACCATCACCCAGCTAGCAGCTTGGGCGCTTCAAACCGGCTTCCGCTTTTCAGCTGCGAAGACACAGTGTATCCACTTTCACCGCCTACGAGGTATTCACCCGCCTCCTGATCTTCATTTGAACGGCACACCCCTGCCATTTGTCTCGCACCTGAAGTTCTTGGGCCTCTACTTGGACAGACAACTCAACTGGGAGCACCATATTCGTCACCTTCGAGCCTCTTGCGATCGTTCTCTTCGGGTGCTGAAGGTATTATCTGGAGCATCTTGGGGGGGGGGGGGGGCGATCGCACGGTAATGTTGAGGCTGTACCGCTCTCTGGTTCGGTCCAAGCTGGACTACGGCAGTTTTATTTATGGCGCAGCGACTGCCTCTAAACTTTGCCTTTTAGACACTGTGCATCATACTGGTATCCGCCTTGCCACAGGAGCTTTCCACACCACTCGAGTCGACTGCCTGTATGCAGACTCAGGCGAACCTCCACTCCATATTCGTCGCTCGCTGTTACTCTGCTCGTACGTCTCGAAGTTGGCAAGTTATCCCAATCATCCTTGTTTTAAACCAGTTCTGTGTCCAGATTTAGTCCACCGTTATATGCGCCCTGGTTCTCGGACACGCCCCATGGGAATAAGATTTCGGGACCTCCTACATTCGCATGGCCTCCGAATGCCTCGCGTGGAGAGGTCGTCCATCAGCCCTTATCCTGCTTGGCAGTTCGATCGTGCGCGGTTCGATCTCGCTCTTTCCAGCAACTCTAGACTTGCTACTCCACATTCGGTGTTCCAACAACTTTTTGCCGAACTACTGGGCCGTTATCCTAACTATGTTCCGGTCTGTACAGACGGTTCTCAGTTAGGTAGCACTACAGGTTGCGCGTTCATTAATGGTGAGGCTCATAAATTTCGCCTTCTGGACTCCACTTCGGTCTTCTCAGCAGAGCTGTATGCCATCTTCTATTTGCTCCTTTTTATTTGCAAGTTAGCTCCTGGCTCTTTTATTGTTTGCACTGACTCTCTAAGTGCTCTTCAGGCCTTGCAACAGCACACTGCCGCTCACACCCTTGTTTCAAAAATACAGGCCCAGATCTCGCAAATGCTCAGTTGCAGATACCATTTTGTTTTTACTTGGACCCCAGGCCATGTGGGCATTTCCGAGAACGAGGAGGCGGACGCGGCTGCTAAGTCCGCTTGCTGTTCGCCCCGGAGTTTAACAACTACGGTGCCATACCAGGATGTGCAACGTTTTTTCCGTCGCCAACTCCTATCTGCTTGGCAGCAATCCTGGACATCTTTGGAAGGCACACAACTCCGGGCAATAAAGGAGAGCGTACAACCCTGGCCAACTTCCTGCAGGGATAACCGGCGAGCCGAGGTGATACTCACCCGGCTGAGAATTGGACATACACGAGCGACTCATGGACATCTGTTAAGACGGGAACCGGCCCCTGTGTGTGCTCCGTGTGCAGTACGCCTCACTGTGCGGCACGTATTGCTCGATTGCCCACAGTACGCCCGCGTTCGCCAGTCTTTGGGCTTGGGGACTAACTTGCACGGTGTTTTAGGTGACGACCCAATGGCCGTGGATAAGGCACTACGGTTTGTTGCTAAAATTGGTTTTAATAAGCAAGTCTGACTTGTATTTTATATTTATTAATTTTAGAGATTTTAAATTATTAGTTTTTAGATGGTTTTTATGTCCTTTTAATGGTTGAGTGTTTATTTTATTGTACTTTTTTAGCTAAATTTGTGTAGGTTTTAGGTTTTAGTATTGACTTCGGGCCCAAATGACCTTGTTGTCGACGGGCCCTAAAACACCACACACTCACTCACTAGAATTTCTCATAAACACATGAGATAACTACCTTAACGGTGACTTACTGTGCTTTAAGTACTTTAAGGCGCTGGCTTTATAGTTCAAATCACTCATAAATCAATTAATAGAAATTAATCATTTGTTCTTTTAGACTAGCCATGGTAGCTCAATGGTCAAGAGCAGCCAGACGGAGACCAGAAGGTCCATGGTTCAATTCCCAGCTATAGCATTGAATTTTTCAGTCTGACTCTACCTTTCATTATTTGAAATTGTCTTTGTTATAGAAATTAATTTTCAGTATAGAATGTTTGTGTATAGCTTAACATTTACCAGTTACACAAAATTATTATACAAAATTCCTTCCAAATGAAGTGGTTTTACAGCTCTCACAGAAAATTCAAAATATAATTTTGTCATACAAACATCTTTAATATACGGTACTGTAATCAAAATAGAGCCAACTTTGAGAACAAAATTTGGAGAAACTTTCTTTTGTGCGATGCGAGAATATTTTCTAAGTCCCAAGGTGCAGTATACGCATGCGCAAGCAGACAACCTGCAGGTTCTTGCATTGAAGCCAACATGAAAAAGATGTGCAACACTTGTAGCCAACCTCTGCAAAAGTGTCCCAGACATCTGTCCACAACCGGTGCAGAAAGACATGTGGATGCATTTAGCGCAGGCCAGTTTTGGAAAATAGTGACCATGTTTCCTCTCAGGTTTTATTGCTTTACAAAAGTAGGCTTGCTGTCCAGAAGTAGTATCTATTGTACTGTTAGAAGTGAAGGCTGTTCATTCTGTACGTTCTTCGAATATTTAAGGTTCATTCAGTGCGTTATTGAAAGTTGGAAAATGCCTCGACAAATCAGTAAAATGGACTTCCCTTTTATTTTAATAATGGGGAGGCCTGCCTTCAATTATTATTTGATGAGGGTCTGCTGAGGACACGGATATTGTGTTCCGAGGGACTACTGTGTGTGTTTAAGGACAAAATAGGGACAAATAAGACTGTTGGCAGCATTGCATTCAGTGGAGAAACTAGGATAGTTTGGCTGCAGTGAATTCAATATAGCTACATAAGCAGTAAGTAAATAAATAAACAACTAAGATATGATTCCTTTCTTGCAAGTGTTGAAAACAGTGTTGTTATAATAAATTAAAATTTAAAGGAAGTCGATTAATGACACTAAACAACACTTACTTTTAAATTTTTCTGGAACATGTTTCGGAAACATGAGACTTTGAAACATGTTCCGGAAAAATTTAAAAGTAAATGTTCTTCAGTGTCATTAATCGACTCCCTTTAAATTTTAACTAAGACATGACTTCAGTAACGTTAAAAGAATGTCCGAAAGCATGAAATTGCACTAAAAAGTAAAGAAATTATATTAAACATCATACTTATATATAAAAACATTACAGCTATATAAAAAGTGTGAAGAACTTAAAAAAAGTTGCCAGGTCACATATTAGAAAGAAGAGCCAAAAAAATTTTGTTGAATTGACAGCCTAAGTTTGTGTTGGGGTTGTTAGCTGCCATTAATAAAAAATATTTAGTGGTCATCTTTTTGAGATTATATAAACTGTTACAGATACATTGTTTAATAATATGCTTTGGTGCTGAACTGGTTCTTAAATCAGCAATTTTCTTTTCTGCCAAACATAAGCAAACTCGACCATTTGAATTCTTGAAATAAATCTTACATTAGCAGGATCTGTTATTTTTCCCAAAATTATAGTGTTCTCCTTAATTGGTAAATTTTCCTTAGTTTTGATAACAATTGCTTGTTCTCTAATAAGTGTCATTGTATACTCTTAAGAGACTGTCACTTGCAGGCTCAACTACTATATGCGCACAATTTCTTGAGCGCTGGATTTACGGTGTGGTACGGGCAGAGGGGAAGAAGATAGAGCTAACATGCTCTTGTATCTGCAGTGTGGTCAATCTAGAAAAACACAATTCAGCCAAATTGCGGTAAGATAAGCGAAGATATACGCTGAAGGTATGAGATGTGTCAACAATCAATTGAACTCCATCCGATATGCTGTATGCTTATATATTTACTGTAAGAAACACATAAAATTAGAAAATAAATATTATGACACCTATAAACACTCACTCGCTTTGTGATTCTTCGATTTCCAAGTCTACTGCATTACTTTCATTGCTGGTATCCTCTGATGTGTTAATAATTTCATCAATTGCATTTTCTATTACACCATCATTTCTCCAATATTGCATTTCCAGCTCCTGGACCTTCTTGTAGTATCCTTTCCAATCCGTCACTTCTATAGCAACTTTCCGCAGATTTGTGGCTCTCGTTAACATTGCGTACTTTGAAAACATTATTTTTGCCCATGCCAACTCAATTGCATTCAGATTACAGTTATACGGAGGTAGACGAGTAATAGTGTATCCCCTTTTGAGAGCCATAACATCCACAACATACGTGTTGCTTTTAGATTTGTTGTAAACTGGTTAGCTAATACTTAACCTCAAAATGAAATGGCATACATGTGAAAGCTTAGCATATTAGCCACTAGATCTCGCAGTGTGTAGCTCATTTCCTGTTTCAAAGTTGTCATCTGTGTTTACGGAAATATGCGAAACCTACCGAATGAGGACTTGGGACCCGAATGCTCAAGAAATCTTGTGCATATAGTATCTTTGTGATATGTGCTGTTTGGTGTCATCTCTGTATTGGGTCTTTTTCATCTGCATTCCTTAGCTTTGTAGTCGTCAGCTGTTTTTGTCTGACTTGAAGATCAACATTTTTAAAGGGGATTGTTGGCTAGTAGCTAGTAGTAGATTGGGGATTAGTAGCCATTCATTTGTCTTAATCTATACTATGCTTGGTTTATTGATCTTATGAATACTTACAAGGGAACTATCACTGTACTCACACTGCTACGCATCTGAAAATTTGCTGTACATTAAACATTTGTACCAAAAATCTGCTGAGTAGAACCACAATGCCCAAAACTGGAGCCTGGAAAATGCCATATGCGACCACTTGCAAGTAGCTGCTAGTCATCCCTCGTCAGCTCTGTTCTCAGTGTGGGGGACAGCGCTACTTACATAAGCCATGTGTAGAACAAGGCACTTCGGGGTAAACAATCCCTCTCGTACAATGCTGTGTAATTATGTCTATATGTTCCTACATATTCTGCACTCATTTCCGGTACTTCCAACTGCACTACGCACCCAAGTTTTGGCACCCAGGCCCCACGTAGAGCAGAGATACCATCAAACTCTCGAGCGAATACAGGTGTGAGCATACTGATAATCTCCTTGTTAATACCCATTATTACTTGAAAACTCAAACAAATTTTATTACTATAAAGTATATCTGTTGTTGATTCCTTACTATATTTGTCAACCACTATTTTACAAATAGAACACGATAAACACCTTAAAGTTTTTATTTTCAAATGGCATGCGATAATTGCCCTGTAAACACAGTGGGTGTCACAACTAGAACTGTGCTCACTTCTATACCGCCTGCAAAAGTTAAAGGCATATGAACATATGAACGCTGGCCAATGCTCAAGCGGAGTGCTGTTGCTAAGCGTAGTGCATGTACCAGCAAAGGTTCTGGATATAACACGTTTTACACACCAGCAAAGGATCTGCCTATTTTTCCCATAATTAAGTAGCACATTAAATATTCCTAAAACATTAAAATCTTACCTTAACACATGTCACAGCAGTGGAACAGCAAGCATGGTTTCCAATCCAGTGACTGGCTTACCAACTTTGTGGGTCTTTTCCGAAGATTGAAATATAGGCACGCTCCCTTTTTCTAAGGATGAAGCAGCTTCACTACAAATTCATGACACTATATGTACACTACACTACACCAGCTTCTACAATTAATTGCTGGATTTTTGAAAATTGTATACTTACCCTATATTCTGGATTGGGGAGCTTTTGTAAAATCTTGTTCATATTAAATATAATTTTTCTCCTCTGACAATGAATTACTTCACGTTTGTTGATCAAAAAATCACTTGTTCTAGCTTTGAGGGACATGTTCCAACATTCAGATCACAAACACTGGAGAACATATAAGTGTCTAATAATAATTTAATGCAATATTAACAATATCTGAAATCAAATTTGACTCATAACTTAACGATGCTGTTCACTTTAACAAAATAACAAACCTTACTCTGAAAACGAACTGAACATTAACTCGGTCTGTTTCAAATTGCATGCAGTAGGTGAAATGTTTATTTATGCTTGAGATAAGTGTTGTGAGAAAGGAATGGTTTGTTTTTCAGGTTTATCTGTGTTGAATGGATGGTTGTTGTGTAACCATAACCATGTGAAAGATAAAATGTGCATCGCTCGAGTTTTAAGTTTTGTCGCGAAGTCGTTATCTACGATAGCGCAGCTAGTGTACACAAAGAGCTGGCAAAAAAGGATAGCGCAGATAAAGGACTTGCCGGCGCAGATTAAGTTACGCTTCTGGAAGGTTCGGATTTCGACATTCGATGTCTTGTTATTCCAGAAACATCTAGTGATTGTACCGAACAGTCGGCTTCTGGTTTATCCCAGAAATCTCTTGAATTTATGAATGAGTATATAAGAGATTGTGACACGCCAGTGGACAGTTGTAAAAAAAGAAAGAGTTGTGAACAGTAGTAAACAGAAAACAGATGTAGAGTGTTGTGACGAGAGCTGATGTTGTAATCAGAACATTTGTTATTGTCATCGACCTTGGTAGACTGTGTGTATGTGACGTAATGTTGTTACGTGAGAATTGAACAGTGTATTTTTATGGAAATAAAGAACATTTGGAATATCTGCAACTCAGACTTTTAATTCTACGAACCCACAAAGTCACAGTATCGTAGATACAGGAATTTTGTACAGTCATGATCAAAAAATAAAATTCTTTCTTATGAGATCAGCATCTGTCATTTTCAAATATTTATCAGTAACTTTTAACCATAACCATGTGAAGATAAAATGTGCATCGCTCGAGTTCTAAGTATCGTAGAGACAGGATTTTTGTATGGTCATGATCAGAAAATAAAATTCTTTCTTATTATAAGATTGGCATCTGTCATTTTCAAAAATTAATATCCGAGCATTATGAGATAATGTTCTTAGTTCAGGTGTGTGTGATGCGTGTACCACATTCAGCAATGCTGGTAGGAGGAGCAAGCTTAGGATTGGCTGGAGTCTGTAGTACGGTCCGCCTTCATATGACTTTAACTTTTGCTAAGATTATAGAACCTGTACAATGAACAGAGCTGTCTATAAGCTGAGCAAGGGGTACAGGTTTTGGAGCCAAGAAAATTGCCAAATTAATATGTCTAGCAATAAATTACCAAGTAACTACCTAAGGCAATTAACCATGATAGTCATTTTATGTCAGACTTAACAATTAAATTAGAAAGTGGAACCAAAATTTGTACCACTTATCAAATGTCATACAGATTTATTCTATGCAATAAAGCAAATTAAATCAAGGAATAAGATGCTGTTCCTAACTCACCTCATGAATAAACTCTGGTCTGCAGACAGGTTCAGCTATTGCTATTAGAAAGTCATGTGCATGTTTGTATACAGGATGGAATGACTCTAGAAAAATATGTCCATTTGGAGCCTGTAAACAAATTTAAGCTCTTGTTATAAACATTAAAATACATTATAGTCCAAACTATCATATAAATATTTCCAGATTATATGCACATGGACTACTCCAAGTAAAATTACACTACAAAAATAAAGTTTTTCATACCTCCACAATAAAAATAGGGAATTCTTAAGGCAAAAGATGTGCTGATTTTGAAAATCACCATAGAAATCTTCTATCACATCAAGTTATAAAGATATGAGACATTTAGTTTCTCACCTACAAGGTTTTAGATAAAATATGTTACATTTATTATTGTGATATAATGATATATGGTATAGTACAACATACCATGGTGAATTAAGATTAATTCAAAATGTTGTTTTACATGTGTGCAATAATATTTGGATTATATATTTAAGGGACACATCTGTAACTGTGCTTAAAAGGTTTGGTAGCATGTGATTACCTCTTGTAGTCCCGTCTACTTTCCCTAGCAGGACACCAACAATAATCCCCATCATTAATGGACTCTTACGACCTTGGTACCTTTTCTCCATGATGGAAATAACATGATGACACCGTTTTCCTTTTTTATCACTAACATCACCCATTTTTTCCAGAAAAAAGTCTAAATGTGAATGGAGGAAATGAATTTTCAAAGACATTCTACAATCTGTCTTTGGAGCATTTCAACAAATTTGAGACCAAAGTTTTATGTTTTTTTCCTTTGTATTTTCAAAAAAAACCATGCACAACCCCTGTAAATGACTGCCAAGATGCTTGTTCCATTGTTTGCAACATTTCTTTTCAAACATTTCATCCTCACAAGTTTTTAGATTTGAGGTCCAACAAAAATTCCTTCTAAGTTAACTGTGGAAACTTGCCTTGCAAATATCCAAATCCACTACCATCCTTGTTGAGTGCCTTAACAAAACTCATCAGCCCAGCATTTATATGTAAGGGAGAGAAGAATCTTATCAGACTGAACCATTTGTTTTACATTACTCTCCCCTGGCCATACTCCTGTTGCTTGCCCCACTGTTGTACCACATAATGTTTCTGTGTATCACTGTCCCACAAATACAAAAAAAAAAAAAAAACAATATTTTGTGAATCCCCCTTGTAGTCCAAGCAGCAAACCAGTTACTTACTTTAAGGTCATCACATATTTTCCAACAATGAACCTCATGTTTGAAATTATGTACACTTTTGGCCACACTTTGATAACTTTCTTTAAAACCTTCAGAATGGAAAATTGAACAGATGGAAGTTTGTTACCATTATGAGGCAACACTGAACTTTGATGAATCTATAAAAGAATCACCAAGTCATCTGGATTATGCTCAATTAGCTCACTTATTTAACCATTAATGGCTATACAGAAACATAATCTCTTCCATTGTAAAATATTTACCAAAATTCTGATGTCTATTTTGAAACTGTAATTTCTGTATCAGGTGCAAGTAATTTCCATTGTTACAGCCTGAAACATAGAAGTTCAGATTCTTCTTTTGTCAAATTTAAGTTGCGTGTCAAATCATTCAAGTCTACTTAGGAGGGTCGTTTGAAAAGTCTGGTAAAAAGCCAAGAATAATTTCTTTTGTGAACATCTCACCTTAGTAAACATAGTCTCCATTGATGGCTATACACTTGGTCCAGCAATGTACCAGCTTTTTTATCTGTTGGAAAAATAGGTTTCATAAGGTCTGCAAAATACTCATTGCCGGAGACTATCATTTCTTCATTTGATGGAAGTTTCTTATCACCAAGCCAAATTTTTAAGTTTGGGAACAGGAAGAAATCACTTGGGGCCATGTCTGGTGGATAAAGTGGATGAGGAACCAATTCATACACTTTCGCCATTGCAATTGCTGATGTGTGCGATGGTGCATTATCGTTGTGAAAGAGCACTTTTTGTGTTTCAATCTCGGTCTGTTTTCAGTCAACTCATGTTGCAAACGATCCAACAATGAAGCATAATAGGCTTCAGTTATGGTTCTGCCTTTTTCCAAGTAGTCTATGATGATTATTCCTTGAGAATCCCAAACCACAGTGGCCATCATCTTACCAACTAACAAAATGGTCCTTGGCTAGTTAACCTGAAAAATTCAATGCCACAGTCATCTCCCGGTTTCCATCTGGTTGCTCTTAACCTTTAAGCTACCATGGCCAATGTGCTGTCATGACATTAAATTCTCCAATCAACTCGTATGTTTTCCTGGTAGGAGTCCTCGCATTCGAGATACACACCATTTGCAACGAATTTGCACCATTCACCGCAAATTATGTGTATCTCGAATACGAGGACCCCCAGCAGTTTACCAGGAAAACAGATGAGTCGATTGGAAAATTTATTATGCCTATGTCCCGAGCAGGCACCCCCCGGGAGGAAGGATGAGGCAAAGGAAACAGAGGCGACCAAACCAAGGAATCATGACAGTGTAGAGGACAGGATTCCTAACTGACCAATTGGAAACTCATGGCAGGCAACCAGTAATCCCACCCACCGTAGTCAGCAAACAGCCCACTAGGACGGCCCAGAGACTATCCTACCGGAGGAAGAATGTTTACCAGCAGCATATCATTCTGCCATCAGCACCGAGACACCTGCCAACACTTCTCCCGAGAAAGAGACCACCAGATGAGAGACGATGTGAAATGATGATGCAGATGAAATGGAGGGAAGGAATTTTGGGGGATGTAATTAACCTACCCAGCTTTTGCCTGGTAATCCGAGGAAACCCCCCAAAAAACCACAGCTCAGGTAGGCTGGCTAAGGGAATCAAACCTGGACCTTCCAAATGCAGGCTACAGACGAAACTGTCTGAACCATCCTGCTTGGTAAACTAACATATGTAAAGGATCCTCATGGCTTTTGATACAAAAAGAGCAAATAGGGAGGATATGTTCATGTCACAATACACTTAACTGAAGCATATGAAACATGGTCCGCAATGAAAGTACTATGAGTGACATGGAAGTTTAAAAAAGATGATAAAACATGAAGCTGCTGACATTACACAGAGAAAAATGAAATACTGCTGCAGTAATTCTAAATTTCTAACTACTCACCAGCCATAATGGACAAGATTCATGGTCAGGCTTGAGAATCATCTGTGAACGGTAATCTTTAGCTCCATACTCATCTTCCTGGGCAGACTGATCAACATTCTCCACATCTCTTTTTGCAGCATCAGGAACTCCATCTGTAATATTATAATGAATACAATTAATTTTACTTAAAGTATTTTAACAGTTTAATTACAGGAACACTGATAGCTGAATTTGAAATACTTGTTTCACTTATCATATAAAACATGTTTTAAAAGTTTCTGCTTTCACCATCAGCTATAGATTCTCCGGAAGTGCTGGTGTTGTCTTTGTTCTGGTTCCAGTGGATGATGCAATGAATCTGTATAGATATCTGGAGCAAGATCACAAAGCTCATAACTCATTGTCTGTGGTTGAAAATTTCCTATATGGAAAGTTCTAAAGGACAGTTTACTTCTTTTAACAATTCAGACTTTGTGTCTATTTTGTGGTTGGTTTTCAGTGCTTGCAGCACATTTGGAAAACCAACCACCAAATAGACATACATTGTTAAAAGAAGCAAACCATCTTCTAGAATTTGTCATATGAAAGAAGACTTTCATCAAAAACACAAACATCAAATTTGAAACCCACCTTAAGCCACCTATACAAATTCATCCTGCAATCTACCGGAGACCAGCAAGACAACATTAGCATTGTCAGTGAACCTACAGCTGATGGAAGCAAAGGCTTTAGAAACATGTTCTCTATAATAAAAGAGTAAGAGAAACAAGCGTGTCCCAAATTTGATTCCCTATGCTAAAGTAATATCATGCAATACTTATTTCTATGTACTAGCACAGTTAATGTTAGATAAGAACATATAAATTATGTAGACTTGCAGTCACCAAAAATATCTTTATTAATTACTGTCTACAATGTGCATGTAATATTGTGACTTTGTGGGTTCGTAGAATTAAAAGTCCAGTTTGCAGAAATTCCAAAATGCTCTTTTATTTCCGTAGAGACACACTTTGGTCAGCCCTTACATAACATATACAAATACAATCGTCAAGGTCGTTGACCACAAACATAGAGTTCACTTTCAAAACACAGCTTCACGCGGATGATTCTCAAGTTCCGATTACCACTCTCTCTTACTGGTGATCTGCGGCTTCTTTTATAGCTCCACTCACTGTTCGAGAAATTACTGGTATTTTCTGTAACAAACAAGATGGCACTAAAAAGCGAACCTTCCAGTCATCTATCATTATCTGTTCCGGCAAGCTTTTATCTCCACACTGCACTATCTGTCTTTTTGCGCATGCCAGCCATGCCAGACACAACAATGCTATTGGCGACAATATTTACCTACATGACATTCTTTTTGTCCAAGATTGAAAAGATAATTGCTATGAAATGTAGAATGAGACATACCTAAGGTCTTACAAAGTGACCATAAATAAGCAATATGCCATCTTAAGTACAATACTAAAAGGGATGGCATTTATAATGTGGTATGAAGTCAATATTTATATTTTTCACTTATTATGGAGGATTTTTAAGCGTTAAAAGCTAATAATCATTTTTTTTTTCTGAAAGGGTTTGCTGTATATAAAATTTGATAAAATTTAATATTTAAGGGAGTCTTAACATTTTTTGGCTCTTCTTTCTAACATGTGATGCAGGCAACTTTTGCCAAGTGCTTCGCACTTTCATACAACTCTGATATATATACTTTCATACACCTAACCCTAGGTTTTTGTGTACTGGAGGTTCTTAGCCATCTCTCTTTAACTTTCCCTAAATAATTCCATATATTTCTCCTGTTCTTTTCCCCTTTTACTGACAAAATTTTTCTAATTACTACTTCACTCCCCAAATTGTCCCATACACGTTGCCAGCCCTGCTCTCTCCATATCTTTGTTTGACTACAGTATAATATACAATATAATAGAAATCTGCATTCTCTTCTCCACACAATGGACATTTATCTAGCTCCGCAAAGAGACAGATAGTGCAGTGCGGAGATAAAAGCTAGCCGAAACAGATAATGATACATGACTGGAAGGTTCGCTTTTTAGTGCTGTCTTGTTTGTTACAGAAAATACCGGTAATTTCTCGAACAGTGAGTAGAGCTATAAAAGAAGCTGCAGATCGCCAGTAAGAGAGAGTGGTAATCGGAACTTGAGAATCATCTGCGTGTCAAGTTTCTCACTCCTGTTCTCTCCCAAACAAAATCTTCTCACCCTAACTTATTACTGTCTATATATCCTTCCCTCCCCCAGGTTGTTTACTAATTATACAAAAGTTAACCAGAATACAGAGGACTTCTCAGAAAATTCAGTTTTATCAAAATCATTAATAGGCATTGCTAAGAAAACAATGATTTTTCCATGCAAAGGATAGTCTGGGTTGGGAGACTTTCTTGAAAATCTTTGTGCTGCTTCCTCAAAAGATACTTTGAGGGCAAGTCCATAAACAATGAGAATGCTTTTTTCTACATATAAAATACACCAGTCTTAGTCCAGATTGGCGTGGTCTTTCTCAAAGTATTCTCCGTTGAGTTGAATGCACTTTGCCCAACGCTTCTGCCAGTCCTGGAACACATGCAGGAAGCCATCTTTTGAGATCTTTATAGTCACCTGAGGCTTCATGACGGCCTCCAAAGTAGCAAAACACTTCCCCCTTGGCTCCTTTTTCAAATAGAAAAAGAGAAAAGTCACAGGTGTCCAAGTCCGGAGAGATGGAGGTTCAGGAACACATTCAATGTTTCTGCAGACCAAATTCAGGGTAACAAGTTCCACACATATTCATGGTGCACGTAAATGTAAATGAAATGTGTAGTGTTTAACGTCCGCTTTTACTACATACGGCACCACAGGCGGTGACACTGATGATACATGAGATGAAGATGGAGCACCGGTGGAATGAGATGGCGGGGGAAACCGGAGGTCCCGGAGAAAACCCGCCCCAGCGCCGTGTTGTCCACCACAAATCTCACTTTGCGGTTGCCTGGGATCGAACCCGGGCCGCCTTGGTGAGAGTCAAGCGGTCTAACCACTGAGCCAATGGTGCATGTGCCAACCAGGAGGATGCATTTCTGGTCGTTTTCATTGAATGTGTGCAAGGACATTTAAAACATTGTAATACTCGCCATTAACCATGATGTGAGAAAGGACTTGATGTTGCACAACATTCCAAGCAGTCGCAGAACGAAATGACCAGCACTTTTCTACTGATCAAACAACCTTTGCTTTAGTTAATTGGTGGAAATTAATCATTTCTTCATACTAGCCATGTATAGGTTAAGGTTTTTTAGATAGTCAACATGAAAAATTCAATGCCACGGCCATGATTTGAACTACGGATCTCCTGGTTTCCGTCCAGTCGCTCTAACCCATTGAGCTACCATGGCCAACGTGCCGTCTTGACATTAAATTCTCCAATTGACTCGTATAATTCCCCGGCAGACCACTAGGAGTTCTTGCATTCAAGATACACCATTTGTGGCGACTTACTATTTTAAGTATTTGAGTCCCAGGCTTCATCATTTGAATCTTATAACCTTACTTCATTGGTGGAAATTAATCATTTCTTCATACTAGCCGTATATAGGCTAAGGTTTTTATTGGAGAATTTAATGTCAGGACGACATGTTGGCCATGGTAGCTCAATGGGTTACAGCGATTAGACAGAAACCTTGAGATCTGTGGTTCAAATCCCGGCCGTGGCATTGAATTTTTCATGTTGACTCCTATCTATCTAAAAAACCTTAGCCTATATACAGCTAGTGTGAAGAAATGATTAATTTCCACCAATTAACTAAAATAATAAGTTAAATGATGAAGCCTGGGACTCAAGTACTTACAATAGTAAGTTGCCACAAATGGTGTATCTTGAATGCAAGAGACCCTAGTGGTCTACCGGGGAAATATACTAGTCAGTTGGAGAATTTAATGTCAAGACGGCACGTTGGCCATGGTAGCTCAATGGGTTAGAGCGACTGGAAGGAAACCAGGAAATCCGTGATTCAAATCCTGGCCGTGGCATTGAATTTTTCATGACGACTCTTATCTTCCCATAGGGGAGGGGAACCGTCCCCTTCAGCTGCCGTGGTGCGGGCGCTGTGGACCCTTAGCACTCGTGGTATCTCTGACGTTACTAGAGAAACCTTGGGCCAAACATTCGAGCCCCCCTCTGGGAGTTGTTCAGATTGGGTTGGCCTCGAGGGGGCAGTGGTTCCCAATACTCATGGGTGATCGGGTATGTCTCCGGACGGGGTTGAGGGAAGCCATTAATATTCCCGGCCTGCAGAGCTAGTAGAAGGTGTGCTAGATCGCCAGGCAGCCCCACCGAGGTCATATAGGTAGCCTTCACCTTTTGGTGTTGGCGCGCGTAAGTGGCGTATTCACTTCCATCCCATCTTGTGTCCTTGGACCAGATGGGGGGGGGGCTTGTTAGTAACCCAGATCTTGTCCCATGGAAAGCCCCACGGAGGACGTCGGGCGCCCTTTGGGACAGCTCAGATACTGCCTAGTTGAAAGAGGCCCGGGACTTGGTCCTACAGGTCTAGGACTAATGGGAGTAGAACCTCTGGATTCAACTCAACAACTGTTGACTCTTATCTATCTAAAACACCTTTGCTTTCTTTGGCATTGGAGAATCAGGTGATTTTGATACTGAGGAGGCCTGTTTTCCCTCTGGGTCATAATAAGCCAACTTTTATTGCCTGTAATGATGGTATTCAGGTATGCATCCCTGTGCATCTCAAACAGACATTGCAGTTCCTTACACACTTCCATCAGCATCAACTTCTGCTCAGTAGTAAAAAATCTTGGTGCCCACTTCGCGCAAACACATCTCATGTTTCAGTGGTTATGCAGAATTGAAAAAACACTGCCATGGGAAATTTGTAACAGGTCTACACGTCCGTCAATTGTTATTAGTCAGTCTTCATGAACAATGATGCCAGCTGTATTAATCATGGTTTTGTTTATTACTATTGCTGGAGCACCTTATCCATCTTGCTTTGTTATTGAAACATGGCGCTCCTTAAATTCCTTGAACCATTGAAGTGCTGTGGACTGTGGCAGAACATCACCATATGCCTCCTGCAACATTTATAAATTTCAATGCCGGATTTCTGCAAACGAAAGCAAAACTTCACTGCAGGATATGGTTCTTCGTGTAACATCTCTATTTCTTCTGTAGGCGGCTGGCAAAATGACCTACTTTGTTCGTCCCCTGTGTGCACATGCTTGTGGAAGGGAGCAAGTGCTTTGTCCACCAATTAGAGCAAAATTGTTTCCCCGTGTGCCTTTGTTGTGCATGGTTAAAAAAAATAACTCTGTCCTTATTGACTCATCCTCGTAAATCCAACTGGTTCAAATCCTGTCTATGGCACTGAATTTTTCAGTCTCATTCTACCTTTCCAAACCTTGCCCTCTACATAGGTAGTGTGAAAGAACAATTAATTTCCATTAACTGACCTAATAGTGGTCTGAACTATAAAGCCTGGGACTTAGTACTTTAAGTTACTATTAAGGTAGTTGTCTCATATGTATATGAGAACTTCTAGTGGTTTAGTAGAAAAAAATGCAAGTCAGTGGAGAATTTAATGTCTTGCTGGCACACTGCCATGTACCTCAATGGTTAAGAGGAGCCGGATGGCAACCAGGAGATCTGTGGTTCAAATCCTAGCTATGACAGTGAATTTTTCAGCCTGATTACCTTTCCAAACCAAGTTTAATGTTTAACAACCTTTTCTTATATGGAATGAACATGTCATTAGCCATTTTGCAGTCATTATAACCATTGAAGGGGTAGAGCCAGACTGAAAAATTCAATGCCATAGCCGGGATTTGAACCACGAATCCTCTGGTTGCCATCCAGGTGCTCTAACCATTGAGCTACTATGGCCAACGTGCCAACATGACATTAAATTTTCCAACTGGCTCGAGCTTTACCCGGTAAACCACTAGGAGTTCTCATAAACACATGAGACAACTACCTTAATAGCGGCTTACTATGCTGTAAGTACTTTAAGGCCCGGGCTTTGGACCACTATTAGGTACAATTACTGGAAATAAATTGTTCTTTCATACTAGGCATGTATAGTATGCACTTTGAAAGGGTAGAGCCAGACTGAAAAATTCAATGACATAGCCGGGATTTGAACCACAGATCTGGTTGCCATCCATGCACTCTAACCATGAGCTACTATGGCCAACGTGCCAACATGACATTAAATTTTCCAACTGACTCGTGTTTTTTCCAGTAAACCACTAGGAGTTCTCATAAACACATAACTACCTTATTGGCGACTTACTATGCTGTAAGTACTTTAAGGCCCGGGCTTTATAGTTTGGACCACTATTAGGTACAATTAATGGAAATTAATTGTTTTGTCACACTAGCCGTGCGTAGGACGCACTATGAAAGGGTAGAGCCAGACTGAAAAATTCAATGCCATAGCCGGGATTTGAACCACGGATCTTCTGGTTTCCATCCAGTCGCTCTAAACCACTGAGCTACTATGGCCAATGTGCCATTATAACCATTATTTTTACTGTTTTGTTATTTTATCTGCAGTTTAAATAGCATTTGCATATCAAATTTTCAAAATCAGTTTTAGGTAAAACAATATATCATTCTTGTTTAATATAGTTCAAACATAGGATTTCTGGACAGAAACTTTGCTTTATAATTAAATATATCACTAAGTAATTTCATATCACTGAAAGGCTCCCATAAGTTAACATGCTTTAGAAGGCATTAAGACATACAAATAATATTCAATTAACATAATAGCAACCTGAAGAATAATTGATTTTAGAATGCAATAGGGCAGTAATGATGTTCTGTGAACATAAATTAAAAAGAGTAAATGGTCCTTCAGAGACAAATTAATTGCTCTTAATGTTTCAGTTCTAGCTTTGGTAGGCAAATCCTGAGTGGTTATATTATCTCTAGATTCTACCTAATTATAATCCATTTCCTGGAACTTAAAAAATGTATTTGCTTTTCCCTTTGGTTCAATTCAAACCAGAAACCTTGTGGAAGTTGTACAAGATTGCTAGTTCTGAATGCTAGAACATTCATTACACACCTGTTTCTCCAACCTCAACAGACTCATCATCTCCATAATCATCATCATCACGTCTTCTCTTCTTCCATCTTTTATTCCCATCTGAAATCATAAAGAAAAACACATTAATAACTTAATAAATTAATTTACACATAATTAAAACTTGCTCTTAAAAACATGGACTAAAATTAAACTGAACATCATTTTCTTCTTTAAGTATGTCCAAAGGTAATTTTCAAAGATGGTCTTAGCACTTTATATCAGCCAATATTAAATACACCAAACTCTTGCTAATTCGACCATTGCTTGCAGATATGGATGCTGGATTATTGATTTGATAATGTTTGGTTATACGTTGTACTTCCCGTTGGGGAGGGGATCCGTCCCCTTCAGCTGCCGTGGTGCGGGCACTAAAGACACTTAGCACTCATGGTACCTCTGACGTTACTACAAGAACCTCGGGCCGAACATTCGAGCCCCTCCCTGAATGGGAGTTATTCGGGTTGGGTTGGACTCGAGGGGGCAGTGTGTTCCTGTTACTCGCGGGAGATCGGGTACCTGCAGCCTGGCTTCAGCCACCTGGAGGAGGTAGAGGGTTGCCTAAAAAGTCCCGGGTACTAGCCTGCAGAGCTAGTAGAAGGTGTGCTATATCACCAGGTGGCCCCACCGAGGTTATTTAGTAATGTTCCCTGCGGGGTTGACGTGTGTAAGTGGCGTATCCACTTTCACCCATCTTGACGTCAATGGGGAGGCTTTTTAGACTCAATGTATTGTCCCAAGGAAAGAACCCCGGAGTTTTCCATCGCTCCCGGGCTGATAGAGACCGGAGTCTTCGGCCTTTCGGGTAGACCTTGCACCAACATATACATTGTACTTTATTTATCCAAAGATACATTAATTTTTATACAAAACTTATACATTTGGCGTGCACTATGAAACATGCCCCAAATTTTTGTTGCAAACATGATGCGTGATGGCAGCATGCTTAATTACACAACTGCCTTACAGCTTATCTAAAATTTCAAGTTGTGCTTGACGTCTAGTGTAACTGTTTCCTTTAGAAGCCATTGTATGTACTGAACTCTAAAGAAAGCCACAATTTCAATAACACAAGCAACAACATTATGCAATAACAATAAAATCGTTGACCCATTTTATGTTAATTGATGGAAATTAATCGTTCCTTCACACTAGCCATGTATAGGCTAAGGTTTTGGATAGAGTCAAACAATGCCACAGCCGGGATTTGAACCACGGATCTCCTGGTTTTCATCCAGTCGCTTTTACCCATTGAGCTACCATAGCCAACGTGCTGTGACATTAAATTCTCCAATTGACTTTATATACTTTCTTGGTAAACCACTAGGGCCTCTCATATTCGAGATAGACTGTTTGTGGCGACTTAATTTCCATCTATTAACTTAAAATAATAAGTTAAATGATGAAGCCTGGGACTCAAGTACTTACGATAGTAAGTCGCCACAAACGGTGTATCTCAAATATGACAGCCCTTAGTGGTTTACTGGGAAAATATATGAGTCAATTGGAGAATTTAATGTCATGACAGCATGTTGGCCATGCTAGCTCTAAAGAGCAACTGGATAGAAACCAGCAGATTCATGGTTCAAATCCTGGCCATGACATTCAATTTTTCAGTTTGACTATCCAAAATTGTTGACACATTGTTGCACATCATTTCTGCTTCTAACATCATACGAGCTACATGAGGTCAGATGTGGGCCAGATTACTGAGAGCCGGATTAGCGAGAGTTTAATGTTTATCAATAAAATGGAATTCATTGGTGAAGATAAAATGTAACACATTACAGTCATAAGCCATAGCAGTTCTTATGTATAGATTTTAAGTGTTCACAACTGTTAAGATTCACACAGCTCTGAAAACCTAAATTAGCACCCGTTCGTTATATGATTACAAACAAACTGATACAACTGTAGCTGCTCCAAATAATAATACACAACTAGACTGATGAAAAGAGGGGTTGTCTTTGTGAATGCTTGTGTACATAATTACAGTCTGATTTTTGAAAGATACATGACAGCGGTCAAGCAAGGGATGTGGAGGGTAGGAGGGGAAGGTTGCTGCTATGGAAATGTAATCGAAATAATGTGTAGTGTTTAACGCCCACTTTTACTACATACAGCACTGCAGGCGGTGACACTGATGATACATGAGATGAAGAGGGAGCACCGGTGGAATGAGATGGCGGGGGAAACCGGATGTCCCGGAGAAAACCCGCCCCAGCGCCATGTTGTCCGCCACAAATCTCACTTTTGCGGTTGCCTGGGATCGAACCCGGGCCGTCTTGGTGAGAGCCAAGTGGTCTAACCACTGAGCCACGGCGCGGCCTAAATGTAATCGAAATGTAATCAAAGGTTGCCACATTGGTTACACTGGTGAATCACCTATTCCTCAGTTCATAGTTGTAGTATAAAACAGAATTTGCTTGGCACTTGTTGCCTTGTGTGCTGTTAGCCTACTTTGTTAAAATGTTGTTGGAAACATCATCATTGAATCAAGACTTTTAGTGGCAGCAGGATTAGAGGTAGACTGAGGAATCATGGCCCAAGACAAAGATCAGCTTACAGTCAGGGTGTTACATTGCACAGCCAAGCTAGAGAATTTGTCTACTCTGTTATGGAATTCTTTCAACACAAAGAGAAGTAAATATAATTATTTGTAACAAAAACTTTACTTATCTTTGAAGAAAATGATGTAAATTTTCTTATTAATTGAGATCACAATTTCATGAATATTCATTCACACCTTCAGTCAAAAACAATCTCATTGTCAACGTTACGATCACTAGAGGTCACTACGTTTCTGCCAGTACTACTAAAATCTGAAAATGAAATAAATTTAAAGAGAGAATCGATTGTCAGTATTTCAAAATTCATTACACAATATTTATTTTTTTAAATAAATATCTTTTCCCAAACCATTAAATCTATCAGAGCATTTGATTGCTTTAATAATTTAACTTCAGGACTAATTTCATGGTTAAATGACCAAAAATGATCTGCTACGGCCGATTTATCAGTTTCTTTATACTAATGTTACGAAGTATAATGTTGAGAAGTATTTGCTCCTTCACAATGAACTGCTTATTCCTTTCAACCAAGTGAGAAAAAGGACTTTATGTGCCCTTAAAATATATTAGGTGACTGTTTCTAGAATCCGTAAAGAGAAGCAGCTACTGCAAGATCCATCAGGAATTAATGAACTCCTGGGAAACAAAGATCAAGAACATCTCCATAGTTTTCAATTAGATATCATAAGAAGGCACATCTATGACTTTTACATCCAAAAGGAGCCTCCCATCATACCTAAGCTTTTTCTTCTCTTAAAGAAACAGAGCTATTTGAAGGAACCATTAGCTCTTTGAACAAAGTTCTCCATGTTCTGGGATTTGAGCTCAAAAGTAAATATCAGAAAACTAATACTCGAAAGATCAGATGTTGTACTGCTAAGGGCAGGGGAAGACAGGTAGTGGTGGTGTGAGGTCAGCACTGTCAGCTCTAACCGCCAAATATGCCCTCGAACGAAAGGCAGGTAAGCGTGTGACGTCACCACGCTGATTTCTGCTGCCCCAGAAACAGTTTGATGTGTTGGGGTTCTGTGAAGCAATAATTCTGAATTTGAATTATAATACTGTATATAAAAAGAAAACGTAATTTGATATCGCTAGCCAAATGTTTTTCTTCACAGGGCGATCGTAAAATGTAGGTTGTCATAGAGACTGAAAAAAAACTTTTACAGAAGTGAGAAGATATATTACGTTGAAACTGTAGGTTATAAAATGTGATATTAAGATATAGTTAGTGCGTCTTCTTCTAGTTGATCCTTGCAATGTTAATGTTCAATGTAAATTATGGAATACTTTCGACACGAGAATAAATGTTTCAAACAGCCATCTATCGCCTACACTCTTGAGAATTAGAACATTCATGCAGTCACAGAGGACTTGAAGGAGTCAATAATTTCTGGGTCAACCCTGAGAGTGCAACCAGACCCGCGACGAACCAAGGTAAAGGTCATCTTCGATGCTGGGCTGGAGCAAACATCATCCTTGATCACAACGAAGAGGTAAGGATACCGCTTCATCCGACAGCGTAGGAAACACAGGAAACATATCGGGTATTAATAATATATACAACTTACATCTTGGGTGTTGTAATATTAATTCTGACTGCTTTAATTACACAATTGGTCACAGTCTATAAAAAATTACATTTTCGCTCTGTGCTATGAGAAAATATATAAAACTTCAACTTGTATCGAGATTTAACTGTATTGGAACACCACAGTGAAGCGAAAAATTATTAAATTTTAGATGAGTCGTATTTTTTACACATCTGCTTCACTTTCGTACCTATTTTGAGGACATGTTTCGCAAATCTTCGTTTGCATCTACGGCTCTTGTGCGACTGAAGCTAGATCCAGCGGTGTGGGCAATTCTGGGGTTGTTGTTGCCATCTGTTGATTTAGTGATGAACTGAAATGTGGGATTCTCTTCTAGCGGGATTTCAAAGTTCATTAGTTGGTTTTCATGTTTTTCTATGTATATCCTCTCCCATATGACGAGTTCACTATGTTTTTGTACGTATTTTAGTAATTCTGTGCTATCTTCAATTTCATGATTTTCAGACCAGAAATGAGCTGCTATTGCGGACTTATCAATATTTTTGTATCTTAAGTGCCTGAAGTGTTCTTTCTTTCTAGTGCCTATGTTTCTTTTTGTCCTCCCTATGTAAATTTTTTCACAGTCTTTACACTTAATCTTATAAATGCCTGACTTTTCCTCTGGTTTTACCTTATCAGTATTATTACTGTGAAGTAGGTTTTTAATGTTGTAATTGTTTTTTGGTGCCAATGTTATATTGTATTTCTTGAATATTTTTTGGAACTTTTTTGTGGCCCAGGGGTGGTATGTAAATTTAGCAAATCTAATTTCTTGTTTTATTGGTGTGAGAGCTGTGATCTGTTTTAATCTCTTTTGAAGTTTGAATAATTTTAGTTTTTTATCTACAAGGTTTTTTCCATATCCATTTTTAATTGCAGTTTTTAAGATTTGATGGTATTCGTTTTGATAACTAATGAACTTTGAAATCCCGCTAGAAGAGAATCCCACATTTCAGTTCATCACTAAATCAACAGATGGCAGCAACAACCCCAGAATTACCCACACCGCTGGATCTAGCTTCAGTCGCACAAGAGCCGTAGATGCAAACGAAGATTTGCAAAACATGTCCTCAAAATAGGTACGAAAGTGAAGCAGATGTGTAAAAAATACGACTCATCTAAAATTTAATACTTCAACTTGTAGTTTATCTGAAGGACAGGCATGTAATAAAGTAAATAAAATAAAACAAAGTAATTTTATATGCAAATTAGAGGAGACCCATTCAGAACAAAATTACGTGGACATTTTCCGACACTTTGTTTCGTTTTTCTTTAACTAGTTTATCAATGTCATGACATAATGTCTAAGAAATTTGTAATTGAAGGCTGCATGTTAGATTGTGATCCGACAAGGTACTTCGGGGTTTGGACTTAGCTAATTTCATAACATAAAAACAAATATTATTTGCACACATATGTCGAGCCAAACATACACAATGTCCATGCGGCAAGTGAATACAACCTTGGAAATCTGGTTTAGGGGACATTCTTGTAAAAATCAGCCAACTCTTTCTTGTGTGTATATTTGTCCTTCAATAAATCATCACCCCCGTAGGGGAATGGATCTGTCCCCTTCAGCTGCCGTGGTGCGGGCGCTGCGGACCCCTAGTAATCGTGGTACCTCTGACGTTACTAGAGGAACCTCGGGCCGAACATTCAAGCCCCTCCCTAATAGGGAGTTGTTCGGATTGGGTTGGACTTGAGGGGGCAGTGGTTCTCGATACCTGTGGGAGATCGAGTACGTCTCCAGACGGGGTTGAGGGAAGCCATTAATATTCCCGCGTACTAGCCAGCATAGCTTTTTTATTAGTAGAAGGTGTGCTAGATCACCAGGCGGCCCCACCGAGTTAATATTGGTAGCCTTCCCATTTTGGTGTTGGTGCGCGTAAGTGGCGTATCCACTTCCATCCCGTCTTGAGTCCACAGGACCAGATGGGGGTCTTGTTAGTCTCTAGGTCTTGCCCTATGGAAAGCCCCACGGAGGCGCAGGGTGCCCTCTCGGGACAGCTCAGTAACTCCCTGGTCGAAGGAGGCCCGGGTCCTTGGTCCTACAGGTCCAGAACTAATGGGAGTAGAACCTCTGGCATAACTATAACTATAATAAATCATCACATTGTAAATTTAACAGTTCCACTTGTTACGTGGCAGCCACACTGTTGTCAAGTGCACTATACCTGACTGAACCCTCAGATTCTGTACTCACAGCACCATGTATATAAGCAACTTGGTACTGCACGGTTCTTGCCTGACGTCACGCGCACTGCAGGCCTCGCTCCCGGCTGAAATATATCACAACTCTCGAAGCTGTCTTCCTCTGGCTAAACGCTTTGTTTTTAAGAGAAATGCTGAATAATGACTTGCATGAAATGGTGTGGTTGGATGAAACCTGGGTAAATGCTGGCCATACTGTGCCTAAGGGCTGGAATGGCACACTTGAAAGTACCACAATAGGATTCATATGAAAAGGTGGCCGCTTTATTATTGGTCATGCTGGTACTTCATGTCATTTTGTTGAAGATACCCTCCTGCTCTTCAGATCGAAAAAAATTGGGGACTATCATGAAGACATGGACCGTGACCATGAACTCTTGCACGTCAAAATTCCAGTACCAGGCACCATTGATATGATCATCTTAATTGACAGAGTAGTTAATAAATTATTTAAAAAATATTAACACCTTTGAAGATACAACACAGTGAATGTATATCGAGAACAACTGATTTTTGTCCTTAAAGTAGGCTGATACATATTAAATGTGCATGTTTTCACTGGGCGGAGATAACTCAAATACTTGTTTATATGTTTCAAGTATTGAGAGGCTATAGAGGGGATATGTGTAACTCCTATCTGTTTAATTACGTAGAAAATTAAGCTAGCTACACTGAAGTAATGAATATTACACAAATATAACTATTTGTAACAAAACCTTCACTTATCTTAAGAAAATGTCAATTTTTCTTATTAATTGAGATTGATTTCATAAACAAATCGCTTGCGTCGTCAGTCAATCAATCAACAAGCGATTTGTTTGTGAAATCAATCTCAACTAATAAGAAAAATTGACATCATTTTCTTAAGATAAGTGAAGTTTTGTTGCAAATAGTTTATTTGTGCTATCTGTTTCTTGACAACATTGCAGCTCTCCATGTGGCGGATACAAATGACATTCACATATGTTCTTTTAAAAACAAGACTGTAAGTAGAGCATTTTAGGGTGAAAATGAAGTAAATTAAATTGTAGTTGAGAATATGGATGGTATGGAAAAAGTGTGTTAAATTTTTGTGCTTGTGCATGTTACCTACTTCTGCCATAGAGTGCTACCACCTAGTGACATTGATGTAAAATTATAATGATAGTATGGGAACAGATAAGCTGCATGTCTTAAAGTCATATTTCATCCAAGGGTTAATTGTCACACCAATTTGCAGCAAGAGGGTTGTGATGTACACTGTCAAAAGTGTCTCTACCTTAGCTAAATGACATAACATTCCTAATGGTAGTTCTCTTTTATCCAAGGCTAGGTAGGAGTAAATCTATTGGATTTATCTGGCATTTCCAGAGTTTTGGTACACATGCATCAAAAGAGCAATTCACCATGCAGCATGTAGGGGAAGGGCAGGTATGCCATCCTGTGGCAATTCTCAGCTATGAATGTGCTGATATTGAAAATATCTCCGAGAAATGTGTATATTATGATTAAAAGTTATATCATTGCACATTACCTATTCAAGTCTTGGAAACTTTCATGTCTGATAGCCCGAGAGGAATTTCCTGTCCCTCCATTATCACTTCACATCACCTCTTATCTGGTGGTCTCTTTCAGGGTAGAAGTGTCGGCAGGAGTCTCGGCAGTGCATGGCGGGATGATATGCTCTGAGGAAAATGCTTTCCCCTACGGCAGGACGGACTTCGGTCTCCAAGCCGGCTTAGTGAGATGATTCAGCAATGAGGCAGGCAGGATGCCAGTTATGCAAGACTTCCTAGAGTACTCTGTTCTGGGGAGGCCTTTGAACCAGCCTCGTAACTGTTTCGGGGACATGGCAGGTGGCCTTAACCCACTGCCGGGGAGGGTAATCATGTAGATGGGCACCATAGGGACATTGTGGCTCTGACATCATAGCTCGAGCATTGCCAACTTCCACAGCATGCTACCGCAGAAAATACCAACATTATGCAAGCAAACCAGCGATACTGTAATATGCGACGTAAAGATCAGTGGATCATTGCCAGAGTTATTATCATTATTATATATTATTATATTCTTTCTTTTTATTACTGTCATAATTATTTCAAAACTTAAACGAATTTAGCACAAAGTTTTGGAATACTTAACATTATGTAAGTAAACCAGCAATACTATAATACCCAAATAAACTGACCTAAAGATCAGTGGATCATTGCCAGAGTTGTTATTATCATTATATATTATATTCTTACTATTATCTTAATTATTTAAAAACTTAAAGGAATTTAGCACAGTTTTGCAATAGTCTACTTTACATAAAAAATGCATTTGGCAACGTTTCCCTGTATTCGCATATATACAGTATGGCTAGTTTATAATAAGAAAAAGAAAATGTGTTGGCAATGCTCCGCTGTTTTCGCATATATTGGAGCGCCACAGTTGGCAGCAACCTGTTTTGGTGACGTCATTCCATACCAACATAACTCTACGCCGGCCATCTGCACTATTACCCCAGGGAGTTTCTATCTGTAAAGTGTACGGACCTCACACTCTGTACTGGAATGACTCTTGGGGTCGGTCGCCCTCTGTTTCCTCTCACCTTATCCTCCCTCCCGGGGATGCCGCACTTGAGGCATAGATACAAAAGACCACTCTGGTCAAGGTACCAAATCCCCTTCAAACAATTCAATCCAATCCAATCATCAGCACAATACACATACACTGCTGCGTTTCATACAATGGCTTAATAGCTGGGAGCTCTGCAGTCCACCTAATGGCAAATTACAGCCTGCATTCGTAGACCCAAGAACAATGTTTCACACTAACAATCTCTCTGGCATTGCCTATTAAGGGGCTGTATTTTGACACAATCAACTGGAAGTACATTTTACAGAGTAGCTACAGTACACCAAACTTTTAGAAATGATGCTCGCATATTAATCTTTGGCAACATGGGGCGACTGCAGCATTACAAAGTAGGAGGGCATGGAACTATACTATGAAAAATCACACTCTCAACTATTTATGTTGGCAGTAGCTACTAAGGATACATTTTCTTATTATTTATCACAAAACTTGTTTGGTTATTCTGTATTAAGAAAGCCTCTTGTCTGCTAGAAAATAAAGGGAATGGGCTTGGGCTTGGTGGCTGGAATGTTGCCAACCATAAAAACATGAATGTGCTGAAAATATCAACAGAGCCAAACAAAACTAGCAATACTGATATCCATAAGAAAACTCGCAAACCAATGAGTGGATGAACTATTATACAATAAAAAGAAAAGCATTTACCATGTAAACAAAAGGTATGGAAAATTTGCCATAATTTATAAATGGGTCATAAAGTTAACTGTTGACTGCTTTTATTTTCATAAGGTAGTGTCCCTCCAGAATAAGTATTCTATAAATACATAACTCAATATTTTCATCTACTTCAAATTTATCATAAATATTGGTAAAGATTTTAGTTAATTGATGGAAATTAATCATTTCTCCATACTAGCCACATATAGGCTAAGGTATTTGATAAAGAGCCCCTAGTGGTTTACCGGAGAAATATACGAGTCAAATGGAGAATTTAATGTCAGGACGGCACGTTGGCCATGGTAGCTCAAGGGTTAGAGCGACTGGGCGTGGTTCAAATCCCGGCCATGGCATTGCATTTTTTATGTTGACTATCTGTTGGTAAAGATTGTTTACTTGGCTCAAGAAATTTAAGTATTCTAAACGTGAATGATACAAATCAGATCATTAATGAATACTAACATACTTTCATATTTTAAGCTTCCATTCAGGACTTAAAAATCACAAAGTTGCAAGTCAATCAAAGGCATAATCTTAATGAATCGAAAATTGATAAAATTTATCAACAATTTAAATTAAAAATGTTAACACCAATAATAAGAGCAGGGTGATTGTGGGAGTATTACTGGAAGTAAGCTAACAAGTCGGTGCATGTGCATCAAGTACATTTGGACTTTGACTTCATTTTATTTCAAATGAGTTTATGTATTTTTCAAGATTTTGATAGTATTTAGGTTATGCTGCTGATCAATGGCTTTGTCTGCAATGGAAAGCAACGACATAACTGTAGCAAGCTGTTGACAACTGCAGTTCTGAAATATGCCAAGAGTGAAATGTTGCCAACCCATATTATTTTTCTTGTTAATCTTGTTCCATTGTTCCATTGTTCTTATTAATCACCACAATATAGGAAGAAAATGTAGGTATTTTGACTATATAACTCTTAAATGGATAAATAAAATCAAGTGCTGACTTTCCTTATTAGATGTTACAGAAATTGCATTTGCCTATAAATTCCAAGTTTTAATATTTGGAAAACATTGTTTTAACACTTAATTTATTAAGGATTATCAGAATATTTCAAGTTGTTATTGTTATCATTATTATTATTGAAGCTTTGTCACTTAGTGTATCATTATTAACTCTCACTAATCTGGCCAGTTTCCTTACGCATTTCAGTATCGCTAATTTCGTTACACTGTGTTGGCAGCTTCAGCGAATGCATGTTTTCTCTATTGGCAACGCTCCGACCATTCTCCTAGCAGGCGACAGCCACTGATACATGGGCGCATGGCCATGAGGAACTGCTGTTTCAATACCCCTGCACGAGAACTTACGTACTAATTCAAAACTTGGCATGTATGCTACATTTTCAACTGACATTCTTTTTCTAAATCCAAAACGAGATGTGAGAATATGACAACATGCAAACCCCCTATCTCATCATTACATTGTCCCTTGAAGGGCGACGCATGACACACCTCGGGCTGCCCTTTAGACTGCCAGCGATGCTACTGTTGATTGTATTCAATATATGATTGGACTCAAATCGATGCCATAAAAGCGTAGTATACTGTATGTGCATATTGCAGCTCTTTGGAGTTCCAACATGATGCGGGATCACTACGGAACATTAATCAATGTATTAATTTATAAGCATAATTGTATTGTAGAAGTTTACCTTCTTTTTTCGTTCTTTTCGGACCTCCCATTTTACAATCTGCGCCAATCACCTATCAGCTAAACTTCAAAAGGTGCATACTTTGAGGATTCCAAAGAAGACAAGATAAAGCTATAAAAAATTCCACTGTAGCCTTTATTTACGTATCTGTAAAACGTGTTTTACTGCCATCATACACCCATGATGACCAGCTTAAATGTTCTGTGTGGTTCTGTGACTGTATGCTCTAACACGTCCACTACAGGTTATGACACGGAGTGACAGATTCATAGAACACTAAATTATCACGAAACGTCTTTACAGCCATTACAACATTTAGTATTGCCAACCAGCGTTCGCCAAAATTACCAAATCAAGTTGGCGTATAGTAGGTTACGAAACAAATAGAGCACTAGGAAGTTGCGTGTGTCTGACATGAAAGGTTAGCCAATTATTTATAACAACACGGGTGCATAGTAATAAAAAATATCTTTAATGCATTAAATATGTATCCACGTAATTATTTATTGTAATATATTTCAATGAACGAAAATAAAACTAAACAGCCCTGGCACCAAATCTCACTGTCATTGTCACTAATATCGTATATAAATCATAAATGTAGAGCTTATTGTTTCGGCAATACCTCCCTTTCCCCAGTAATGATCAATTCTCTTAGTCTTCATTACAAAAATACCTCTGACATTAACGGAAAGCTTTTTTTATCAATAATTTCTATCTATAATTATAGGAAGCCCATAGTAAAACTAATTTTCTGAATAGTAATCAATCTGTATAAATAGATCATTACCGTAATATAAACACATTATTTATATGCATTGCAATGTTCAGCTATACAAAGTTGTGTATATTGTCACCCGGGCGTTGGAACACCCTGTGGAAGCAGCTGAGAGCGGAAGACAGGGGAGGTCCGTGTTAGCCACGCCTCCCCCTCGTCCGTCTTATAGTGGTGACAGGGACGGCTGGGAAAAAGAAACATGATTGTGCGGTCTGTTTCTCTTTCACCTGTGTTCTGGAAATTACGGGATCCTTCATCTACTGGAACCTTCCTGTGAAAGCCAGAAGGCTGCGATATTCCTATAAAAAGGGGCTGCCGGAGCGAAGTGAAGTCAGTCAGTCAGTTCTTGGTGTAAGGACGCAGTGCTAGTGAGAAGACCGTACGTAATTGTAACGGACGAACTGGTGAATCGTAATTGTGTGCATTACGTAATTTTATGTAATTGGCAAGTGTTTAACTGTAAGTCGGTGGAAATAAAGAACATTTTTGAGTGGTGAAATTGGACTTTTCATTTCACGAACCCACAAAGTCACAATATAATTTGAAATACTTTTACCGCAATTACTAATGATACACAATCTCACGTTAGTTTAATAATGATGATTCTGAATGAAAATAAAAATAACGTCACATTCACAGTATTGTTCACATCATGTTATATAGAATAAATCTCCCCCTCCAATTTAGTTGCTGGACGCAAAAAAAAAAAAAAAAAAAAAAAAAAAATACCACGGAAATGAAAGATAAACAATTATACTGCCTTTGATTCAACGTACCTGGAGGGTTAAAGGGCTATAGATATAATCTCAGACAATTCATCGCAGTATCTGCTGAGAAATCACAAAGGGATTTTGATTCCGTCTACTTTCTCCTTGTCACAATATTCAATCACATCATATACAATAGTGTCCAAAAGTTAAGCATAACTCAATATTTTATTACCAAACTATCAAAAACATACAAAAGTTAAGCATAATGCAATATGTCTTACCAATGTATCGCACATATTATCTAGAATGCAATAGAGTGAGAAATAGCAGACAATTTTGATCTCGGGACACCTTTTTACACAAGCACAAATTCTATCACTTACACAATGACAATGATGGTACTGAGCAGTTAATATGGGGTGCGGTGACCTCTCATGGCTAGACAGGTCTTGCAGCACCTTGGCATGCTCTCTATAAGCTGGTTCAAGAGCTCTGCAAGCAGAAGTTCCCATTCCTCACGGAGAACATGTCGAAGGTCTGGAGATGTCTTCGGTGGGGGCTAGCGGGCTGCAACTCGTCTTCCTTATGCATCCCAAGCATGCTCTATAGGGTTCTTATCCGGGGACATCGCTGACCAGTCAATGCGTTGGTAATCTTACCTCTGTCAACCAGGTGTCTTCTATGCAGACCGCAATATCACCCATTAAGAGGATGTGTGGGCCGCACCATGGCTGAGTGGTTAAACCACTTGGCTCTCACCCAAAGTGACCCGGGTTCGATCACAGGCGACCACAAAGTGAGATTTGTGGTGGACAACATGACTCTAGGATGGGTTTTCTCCGGGTCCTCCGGTTTTCCCCGTCAGCGTTCCACCAGTTGCTCCATCATCTTTCCTATCATTCATCTGGCCCTCATATGCATATATGATCCACTTTCTTCACCTTCACACCAGGCATTGAGCTGACCATCTATCGTAGTTCTCTGTCGGATCCAAAGCTTCGGTTCCTCAAACCCACCTTAAAATGGTTAGAGGAACAGGAACCCCCTAACGCTACGATAGTGCCACAACTAGGGAAGTTAAAGAAGACGAAGGAGAAGAAGAAGAAGATGATGATGATGATGATGATGATGATGATGATGATGATGATATGTGGACCAACTGCACCTCTGAAAAGTTGTACATGTGGTTCCGGTACCTCGTCTCTGTACCTCTGGGCATTCACAGTACCACCGTCGATGATGTGTAGATCTGTACGTCCACTGAACATTATGCCTGACCACATGAGTACTACACCACCACCGCCAAATGGGTATGTTTCCACGATGCTGGTGGGATGAAACCACGTTCTCTCCAGATTGTTGTGCGACGACGATCATTGTTTTAACTGAATCTGTACTCATCTGTAAACACACGTTTTTCCATTCATTCAAGGTCCAATACTAACAATGCTGACTCGATTACAAATGGATCGTATGTGCATATGCTGGTAGATGCCTGGCATAGAGGTCGTCTGCCCCGAGCCTGCGGTATACACTTTGCCTGAAAACTCGATAGGTTGAGGCGGCTGCAACGTAGGAAAACAGTTATCTTGCAGGCATCCTTCAATGTCGTCGTGCTGTTATGGTCAAATATAGGTCATTTTGTGGAGTTGTGACCCGTGGGCGACCACGTATAAGGATCCAACAAATACCTCCTGTTTCTTCTAATGGTCACTAAACCCTGGAAATGACACTTTGTGGCACATTCAGGGTCTCAGAGACTGTGACATGTATCTGACTTGCCTCTAGACGTCCGATGATTCTAACCTTCAAAAAAGGGTCCAATTGACCACTATGTGGCATGTTGGTGCTATCTTGTAAACACTTTGCAAGCATCTATTCTGTCCACAATGGAAGAACAAAAACGAATAAGCAACGCACTGGGTCTGATACTCTGGCATTGTTTTGCTACTTTGGTTTTGTTAACCTTTAAGTGTGAACCCGCTTACCTATTAGAGATCATGAGTATGGGGAGGCGCTCACAGTGATAATGTTTAATGACACTCTCTCACAGTTTTCACTTTCAGTTCCCTGTTTTCCGAATTATGCTTAACTTTTGGACACTACTGTATATACACGATATCTTGCCCCTACCGATGTATGACACGTTGCTGTGATGGCATCTAAACAGAGTGTACATACACTGCTCTCCGTGTGTGCGATAAGTTTACGTAAAATCTCTGTCGTTCGCAACTTTTTCCGGTACTCCTCCTCGCTTTGCCATGTAGTAAACAGTATGTTTTCGCGAGGCGCTTGTCATATGGCGAGAGAGAGAAGAGGGGAGTGAAAGAGACAGATAGCGTCCAAGCCACGCCCATACTCGCACTAGCGCTTAACTTTTACCGAGGAGAGAAGGGACGCGCAGAGAAAAAGATGTCTGGACAGCTCTCTCTCCTTCGCCAGCCACCACGAAAGGCCGCAAAGCTTCGGGAGGTTCCGAGAAACTTCGCCAACCTTCGAGAAACAGCGGCTCGAGTATAAAAGCGACTGGACTAGACAAGAGAGACGTGCAGAGAAGCTGCCAGTGAGTGAATGCAGTTGTCTACGGACGTGTAACAGACAGCCCTGAAGATTGCGTTTGTGTGTGTTACGTCATTCTGCTGATATCAGAGTTGTACAAGTGTCTTTTTACGGAAATAAAGAGCATTTTGAATTTCTGCAACTAGACTTTTAATTCTAGGAACCCACAAAATCAAATTTGGAATCAGGAGTGGAATACGACAATGGAAGCTGCATTGACAAAGATTTTAGAGAAGATGGAAGACATGAAGGCCGAAATAATCATGGAAATGAAAGCGGCGAACGACAGCCTGGCTACGAGGACGGAAACGGCAAATAAGAACCTGGCTGCGAAGATGACCGAAATGAAGGTCGAATTAGCCACAGAAATGAAGGCTGCGAACGAGGCCCAAGCTGCCAAATTTGAGGAGCAGTTGGCCGGCGTGAAGTAGGACGTCACGGAGTTGGGCGAGCGCGTCGAAGACCTGGTGAACCGCGTTAACGACCTAGAGGGAAAAGCCGACAGAAACACCGAGTCCCTGATCGCCATGGTGGAGGACATCATCGGCAGAAGGATGAAGGATTTAAAAGCCGACGCGCCGGGACGCGACGGAACATCTGCGCGCGTCAACTTTCGAAGTCTTCCGCTACCAATTCGACACAGTGACCAAGCACAAGTGGTCACCAGAAGAAGAGGCTGCAGTTAGTAGCCGGCCTCCAGGGTCGGGTTGCAGAGTTCCTTAACGCGGTTCAGACAGCGGCGGCGCCCAAGGACATCTGAGAGGCCCTGGAAAACCGCTTCGGAAACCACCGCTTTGCCGCCGATTACTGCGGCCAACTAAAATTTAGGTCGCAGCAGCCAGGGGAGACGCTGCAGGAGTTCGCCCTGGCAATCGAACAGCTGGCCAGCAAAGCCTTAGTCGACCTCCCACCCGAGTTTGTATCCCAGAAAGCCGCATACACGTTCGTTGACAGGATATGAGACGTCGAGATACGCCAGCGCCTAATCCTCGGTAACTACAAGACCATCCACGAGGCACTAACAGCCGCATTAAGGATGGAGGCGGCCAAGGTGACGGCTACCCTGACTTTGAGAACAAGGAGTATCCGCTACACTGGAGACTGAAGGCCAGCTGAGGGACGCCGGCGAAGACCAAGTGGGGTGTGTTGGGGCTGTGGCCAGCCGGGACACCTGGACAGAGACTGCCCACACCAGGAAGAGCAGCCGGAAGAACGAGTAAGGCCCGGTGTGGCGAGGGACACGTCGGTGCCATCACCACCATCCCCTCGAGTGACACTGCGCGCGGTCAGCCGACGGAAGAATGACAGCCTCATCGCGGACGGCTGGGCGAGAGGGAAGCCATGCTCAGTGCTCGTAGACACTGGGGCAGCCGTGACAATAATCAGATTTGACGTAGCCAGGGGTTTGCCGACGAGAAAGCCGAGCCGACCATACCAGCTAGTTACGGCATCGGGAGACACCTTACCTGTGGAGAAGGAGGCCTTGCTGCAGTTGATCTTGGGACGGAGTGCCGTGCGTCTGTGGATGTTCGTCGTGAAGGTGGCTGAGGAGGGGATACTGAGACTGGATGCCCTTAGGAGCCACGAGGCAACGATCGACGTCGGCAGGAAGGTACTGCGGCTCAATGGAGAAGAGGTGATACTCAGAGCGCCTTGGAATCTGCAGGTTCATCCTGAGGGAAGACGTGGTTGTCCCCGTGAGAAGCGAGGTGGTGGTGACGGCGCGACTGAAAGGTCAGGGGACCAAGAACATGATGCTGGACCGGACATTATGGTGGCTGTGCACGGGTTCTGTGTAGCCAGGACATTGTTGCCATGCTGAGAGGAGGTGCCAGTGAGGCCGTTCAACCTAACAGACACCGATCACGACGTCCAGGCCAGGACGGAGTTGGGGACCTGCGAGCCCGTGGTCAGCGTAATATCAATCGACAAGACTCAAGAGCTGGTGCCGACGCAACACCTGACCACCTGACCGCAGAACAGCTGGAGAAGGTTCGACAACTGTTGGGATGATACCAAATAGTCTTCAGACAAAGCAACAACGACTACGGCCGCACGGACTGTGCGCTCCACTGCATTGACATCGAAGATGCCAGGCCTATTCGGCAACCACCTAGACCCGTTCCACTGGCAAAACAAGCGGCGGCACGGGACATACTGGAGGACATGAAATCCAGGGGAGTGATAGAAGAGTCTGACGGCCCTTGGTGTTCCCCTGTAGTCTTGGTGACAAAGAAGAACGGCGAGCTACACTTCTGCGTGGACTACAGGAAGCTGAATGCTGTCACCAGGAAGGATTGCTTTCCCTTACCCCAGATTGATGACACCCTGGACACGCTTGCTGATGCGCAGTGGTTCTCGACCATGGATCTGAAGTCAGGTAACTGGCAGGTTACACCCGAGAGACATGGAGAAGACTGCATTCTCAACAGACCAAGGGCTTTAGCAGTTCACTGTTATGTTCTTTGGTCTCTGCAACGCACCAGATACCTTCCAAAGCCTCATGGAGTCAGTGATGAGAGAATGGACTTATGACACCTGCCTACTATACCCGGACGACATCATCATCGTCGACAAGACATTCGAGGACCATATCTACAATTTGAGCAAGGTGTTGCAGAGACTGCAGGTGACCAACCTGAAGCTGAATACAAAGAAGTGCCAGCTCTTCTGCATGGAAGTCAACTACTTGGGCCACATAGTCTCACCAACTGGAGTGGCCACAGACCCGGAGAAGACACAGGCCATGAGAGATTGGTCTCAGCCAAAGGATAAGCAAGAACTGCGTAACTTTCTGGGGCTGTGCAGTTATTACTGCCGGTTCATAAAGGGCTTCTCCAAAATCACCAAGCCCCTCACCCACTTGACAGAAGAACACCAGCCTTATTTGAGGACGGAGGATGCCAAAGGTGCTTTCCATCAGCTGAAGAGGACACTTTGTAGTGCTCCTATTTTGGGATTCCCACAACCAGGTGGCACCTTCATTGTGGACACCTATGCCAGTGACTATTGCAAAATGGCGTAGGAGCAGGTTCCTTCCAGCTGCTCTGGTTTCCCCCCCCCCCATCTCATTCCACCAGTCCTCTATCTACATTTCATGTATCATTAGCGTCAACGACAGCGATGCCACATGTAGTAAAAGCGGGCATTAAACACTACAAAAATAATAATAATAAAGCAGCCACCTTTTCCTTTAGGTCCTTTTGTGGTACTTTCACACGTACTGTCAGTTCAGCCCTTTGACATAGCATGGCCAGCATTTACCCAGGTTTCATGCAACCACGTCATTTCATGCAAGTTCTTATTCAGCATTTCTCTTAAAAACAAAGCCCTTAGCACTATAATATCTGATTGTTCAAGTATTAGTTTTCTGTTATTTATTTTTTTGAACTCTAATCCCAGATCATGGAGGACATTGATCAAAGAGCTAAGGCTACCTTCAAATAGCTCTGCTTCTTTAAAAGAAGAAAGAAGCTTACATGTGGTAGGATGCTCCTTTTGGATGTAATAGTCATAGATGTGCCTTTTCATGGCATCTACATGAACACTACAGAGATGTTCTGGTCTTTGTTTTCCAAGAGTTCAAATTCCTGATGCACCTGGTTCTGGCTGCTTTATCTTTAGAGATTCTAGAAACAGTCACCTCACTTATTTTAAGGGTTCACGCAGTCGTTTTTCTCACTTGGTTGAAAGGAATAAGTGGTTCACTGTGAGGGAGAAAATTCTCTTCCTGTTCAAAGAATTCCCTAAGAGAACAGACAAATTCTCCAGCTTGGCTGTACAATGTAAAAACCATAAGCTTTTTCTTGGGCCATGAATCCTTGGTCTACCTCTAATTCTACTGCCATTAAATCTTGCTTCCATAACACCAAATTTTAAGTGTTTTAATAAAGTAGGCTAACAACACACAAGGCAAGTGAACGCTCAAGAAAACTCTGTTTTCTGTACACAAGTAGTGATAACCAGAGTTTAAAATGATTTTTAATTATTATTTAATTTTTATATTAAAATGTAAAGTATTCCTAACAAAAAAAGTGGGGGGTATGCACACCTAAAAAATTTTCCAGACGCTGGAGAACCGATCAGAATTCTGCACTTGTAGATTCGCCTTCCTGCTTTGGTTGTCCTCTGCATGTGTACAATTTTTTATCCATTCTTTTATGTAATTCTCTGGGTTCCACATATGTACTGGAGGTCTGTTAATAGTCACAAACATTATTTGAATGTATTTTGAATGTATATATTTTGTATTTTTGCAGTACTTTGAATGTTAAGTTAAGAAAGGTAGTGAATTAAAAAAGTATAAATAATATTATTAGTAAGGGGACTGCGTCCCCCTCCGAAAAATAGTGGGGGGATCACATACATCCGCATTCCCCCTCCACTACAGCCCTGGCAATAACTAACCTGAGGAATAAGTGATTAACTACTGTAACTAACATGTCAAACTTTGTTTATGTTTCCATAGCAATCACCTTCCCCTCTTCCCCATCCCTTGCTTGACAGCTGTCATGTATCTTCTTTTAAAAATCAGATCGTATGTGTGGTTTTCTATGATGAGGAATAAGTTACTTGTTCTCAGATGTCATGCTTTATAAAGCTCTTCTAAAATCTCGCATTTGCATCACATTTACTGATAAGCCTACCATTTTTCTCTCCATTAAAATAGGGGACACCTCCAAAGGTTATAATTAAACGAATATGGTATTATCATAACATTAGAATGAAGGAAACACAATATTGAATAAATACACTTTGTATCAGAACAATGTTTATTAATAACCTATATGAAGTGCACCTACAAATAATTGATATTACCAGAATGTTTGTATTTTTCACCTGAGTGAATTTGATCACGCAACTGCTTATAGTGTAACAATTTATTCCTCATATCTGCACATGAAATGTTTAGATTACATACATATTTAATGAAAACAACATAGGCAGAATTTCTTACCCATTATTTTTTTGGTGAACGGGTCACTGATTTAAGAAATTGTTGCAACAACAGCAGAAGAAGCCAGTTTATGTTTGTTTGATTTCTCATGCTCAACAATATCCGAGTTCCCACTCATGTGCAATCAAAAAAGCTCCATTGCGAATTTTACAGTGAACTTCAAAATTAAACTTTGTCTCTTTGAGGAAAGGGCATTGTGACTTTGTGGGTTCGTAGAATTAAAAGTCCGAGTTGCAGATATTCTAAATGTTCTTTATTTGCGTAGAAATATACTCGGATCAATTCTCACGTAACAGCCTTACAACACATACATAGTCTACCACACCAAGGTCGATGACAATTACAAACAGTGCTCTGATTACATCAGCTCTCGTTACAACAACACTCTACAGCTGTTTACTGCTGTTCACGACTCTCGCCACTGACTCTTGGCGAGTCGTCGCCTTCTTAAATACCTCATTGATAAATTCTAGATATTTCCGGAACAATAAAGAAACCGAAAAATCTCTATCAATCAAGATGTCACCAGAAATTTCCATTTATCTCAGTTTGTTTCGGCAGACCTTTATCTCGCGCTATCTTTAACTGCTTATGCAAGCTCTTTATTACCATGAAACACTATCCGTCTGTTATCTATTTGCGCCGAAACTTTTATGCCCATTGCTGTGACAGTATTTTTTCTTTAAATTGGAAGAGATGTTGCATTTCTGTTTAGACAGGAGAGGAGGGTATTATGGAATACCATTTATATTTCTAAAAATAAGGTAACTAGTTTTTAAATAAAAGTCACCATAATCGTAAAAATCATCACTAAAAAACTGCTTTTCATTTTGTTGTTATAAAAACAATGTATTTAAAAAGGGTTACAAAAGGAAGTTAATATGTAATAGTCATTATTATGATCTAGTTGATTTAAAAATAGAAAAGTTAACCGTTAGAAAGGATAATATTTTTTTATCCCTTGATGAGGAACATCCGTCTGAGACAGACACATTTTTTATACTTATATAAGGAACATCCATATGAGAGACAGACGCATTTTTTATACTTATATAAGGAACATATGTCTATGAGATGGTTATATTTGTTTTAAAAGTTTTACACACTAACTTACTGCAATACATATAACTGTATACCACAACGGTTTTTGTACAAAACAAGGAAAATATTAATTTTATAATCACACGGTGGATGAAAATAACATAATATGTCAGCAACAAAAGCATTGCACAGTTTTCTTGAGCACTCTAAACTCGGAGTTTCACATTTAATGCATTTGTAATTTGTCATTCTGTTCTTCTGATAAGGACAATAACGACAGTCCTTCCTTTTTGGTAGCCTATCACTCCTTATTGACCCCTTGTGCTGATCCTTCTTCCGGAGTCTTGATTCTTCAACTTGGTAGTTGCTGTGTAGTATCAATTTCATTCAAGGCTTCTATCATACCATTTTTCAAACCATCAGGTTGATTTTCCACCTTTATTCTTTGTTAATGAGTTTTCGTGAAGATATTCCATGGGCATGTATGAAATCAAATATGCTCACTTTTTTGGCTTTTCCAAAACGTGTGTACAGAACATATGTGTTATTGGAACTTACTGCAATCAAATGATAGAGGCCATCAAGGGGTCATCTTCTCGTCCTTCCGTTTACATAATAGTTACTGCATTTCATGTCAAGGGTGTCAACTCCAGATTTTGTGGAGTTGTAGAAAGAAATAATTTCAGTCTTACCAGTCATTGCATCAGTATACTCGGTATGGTGCATGAATGACAATAAAAGAACTGATTTTGACCTCCTTGGTACATAAGAAAGAAGTATATATTGCTTTGAGTATCCATATATACATGATCCTACAGGTCTGACCTTGTTAGTGCGATTCGAAAAAGTATTCGGATTACTACTCATTGTAGGAACCTAAAATTACAAAAATAAATGCTCAAGTAATCATAAAAATAAATATTACGAATTTATAATAAACATGTCTACACCAAGAAAACAATGCTTTTTACGTTAGAAGGAACATCTGTCTAAGAGACGGATATTTTAACTTATCCTGTCAAAAATATCTGTCTGTCAGGCGACGTAAACAATGGCTTCTTCCGGTCACAACAATCATTTGATGCAACAGATATATGCTTTCACTGCAGGCAAAGCCTGAATGGAGACTCCCTGAAGAGATTCATATGCAAAATTCATAAATATGCCATCTGGTAGCAAAAAATGAAAGTATGTCTGCCTGCAAGACGGATATTCTGTACTAAGGGTTAATTAGTCTTCATAAAACATGCATTATTTTCAACTATATAAGTTGTATATTAAAGATTATGTGCAAGCCATTTGTCCTTTGAGTCTGTTTACAAAAGTCACAAATATAATCTTTCTTCTTGCTCCACTACAGTCAAGATGAGCCCAAAAAGAAGAGCTGAAGCACTGAATCCAAATTTCCCCTCACTGATCGTTGGAGAACCTTTTAGTACAGAAGATACATTAAGTGTCTTTGTTTTCCAGTTCTTTACTTAATGGTATGAAGTCCACTATGGCAGCTTTCCTGCCTCTATTTGTCTTCTGATTTTTGGGTGGTGATGATATCTGAATGGACAAAATTTGTCTTAGATGTATCAGGACAACCACATTAGGACTCTTGGAGGAACAGGGTTGAAGAAAATCAGAGCTTGTAGACGAACCTGGAATAAGGTAATTTCTTGGTCTGATAGCAGAAGCCTAGGAGCAGCGAGTGAAAAAGTAACAAAATCTTCACTGCTAAAAACATTTCTACTGACAAGATAAATTTCAGTTACTCTAGAACTGTTTACTGCTGTCCTCCCACATTGTACTTTTAAGATAGGCCTTGTCAAATAGTTCCATTGCACCTTGCTCCTTACTGTTGACAAGGTGAAAGAGAGATGCCCTGGGTATCTGGAATTCCTTGGAAGCTTTAAGACACTCCATCTTCTTATGAACAGCTTCTACAGCTTTAGTCATCTGTGTCTGACACCAAAATTCTTTCCCTCATCCACCTTCTTTCTAGGCATATCTGAGAAAAAAACACTTTAAAGACTATAAAAATTATTTGTGGTTGGTTTATTGACACTCGTCACTTACTTTTTCATATATTTATGAGAAACTAGTTTCAAAGGCCCTGGCCTCCATTTTCAATCTCTTCCCAACTAGCATCTGTTGTTATCTGCTCTCTCTGGTGGTGGAACTATGAACTTTTTTGTCAAATTATCTGCTGGCGGGATTTCAAAGTTCATTACGCGATCCTTATTTTTCCAGATGAATATGTTCTCCCATGCTGTCAATCTATTTTGGTTTATCACTCCTTTTAATAATTTTGGATTTGGATCAATGTCATGGTTTTCATTCCAAAAATGAAATGCTACTGCTGACTTGTCTTCTTGTTTCAATCTGATGTTTCTAAAGTGTTCTTTGACTCTGGTTTTTAAATTTCTTTTTGTTTGACCTATGTAGCATTTTTCACAATTCTTACAATTTATTTGGTATATTCCAGATTTGTTACCTGAAGGAATTTCATCTTTTGTTTTTGAATTTAGTAATTTTAAAATTGAGTATCTATTAGTAGGTGCCAAGATGATATTTTGTTCCTTGAATATCTTTTTAAATTTATTAAATGTTTTTGGATGATATGTGAATGAACTGAATATGCTGTTGCTTTCTTTTTCTTTAATAAATGTGGTTGCTTCCTTAATGGTTTTCTTTAGTTTAGATTTTCTAATTTTCTTCAACACCAAACTTTTGTTGTATCCGTTTTCTTCTGCTATGTGTATTATTGCTTTTTGTTCCTTGAAATATTCTTCTTTTTCCATGGGTATGTTGACTAGTCTGTGTGTAAGGCTGTTTATTATTGCATGTTTATGTGTAATTGGGTTGTGGCTATTATTTTTTATATAATTTTCTGAATGTGTTGGCTTCCTGTAAATTCCAAATTTTATTTTTGTATCATTCCTGATGATATTTAGATCCAAGAAAGGTAGTTGTCCATTGATTTCCTTTTCTATTGTGAATTTGATAGTCCTTTCTTGCAGATTGAGTAATTTTAACGCATCATCTAAATGTTTACTTGGTACAATTGCAAAGATATCGTCAACATATCTATACCAAACCTTGAAGATCAATGGGAAGGACTTTTTAATTTGTGTTTCAAATGCACTCATAAATAAGTTAGCCAAAAAAGGTGAAAGTGGATTGCCCATTGATAATCCTGATTTCTGCTTGTAGTGTTTTCCATTAAAGCTAAAGAAGTTTTGTTCAATGCATATTTTTGTTAGAGAAATATATTCTTCTGCTTCTATTGCTTCCATATCAATTGTAGCTAGCCATTTTTTTAACACAGTCTGCAATTTTTCTGTTGGTATGCTTGGAAATAAAGATGTGACATCAAATGAAACCAGTCTGTCATTTTTGTCCAAATTTATATCTCTGATTTTTTCTACTAAATCTAAAGAGTTTCTTAAATTTGCACTTTCAAATTTTGGAAAACTATTAAATTTACTTAGTAACCATTTGGCCAAATTATATGGGGGGGGGGGGGGGGCATTTATGCTACTAGTAATAGGTCTCATGCCTTTCCCTGTTTTATGAATTTTTGGCAGCCCATATACTCTTGGTAATGTTGGATTATCTACTTTAATTTTGTGCAATTCTTTTTTGTTGATTATTTTGCTCTCTTTTAGCGTTTTATTTGTGGTTTCAATGCAGTACTTTAATGGATTAGTTTCTACTTTTTGGTAATTACTGTCTTCTAACAAATCTTCCATCCTCTTTGTGTATTCTTCTTTTTCCAGAATTACTAGTTTATTTCCCTTGTCTGCTTTAGTATAAATAACCGGTTTCTTTTTAAGAGCTTTTATGATTTGGTTACTAAAATTCTTTTTCTTTTCATTTTTAATCTCTTCTACTATTTTGGAGCATTTGTTTTTTACTGTGTTTTTACTTTCTTCATTAAGTGTTTGTGTAATTTCGTAAGAAAAGTAGTAAAATTTGATAAAAATAGTAGACAACAAAAAGCAGCAGAGAGAAAAGTATTAATTGTAGAAAAGAATAAACACTATAGAAATAAAAACACGCTAGAAATAAAATTGTACAATTTGCATCAAAAACTTACCAAACAATTAGGAAGTATATTTTGGGAAAATTTTGAAAACAATTTATTAGCATATCTTAATAGAAAAATGAAGACAAAAACAGCAAAGTTAAAGAATAAATTAAAAAATTTATGCCAGAAAGCAGGCACTTTTAAAAAGATAAATCAAAAAGACAAACATAACCTAAAAGATCATCTAAACAATGTGGTAAACCTATCAAACCAAAATTTTACAAAAACAGAACTGAATATGCTGAATCTAGGTTTAAAGACATGTGTAGATTATTCCAACCAAATTGAAGATTACATTGCTGACATCCAAATTGCTACACAAACACTTAATGAAGAAAGTAAAAACACAGTAAAAAATAAATGCTCCAAAATAGTAGAAGAGATTAAAAATGAAAAGAAAAAGAATTTTAGTAACCAAATCATAAAAGCTCTTAAAAAGAAACCGGTTATTTATACTAAAGCAGACAAGGGAAATAAACTAGTAATTCTGGAAAAAGAAGAATACACAAAGAGGATGGAAGATTTGTTAGAAGACAGTAATTACCAAAAAGTAGAAACTAATCCATTAAAGTACTGCATTGAAACCACAAATAAAACGCTAAAAGAGAGCAAAATAATCAACAAAAAAGAATTGCACAAAATTAAAGTAGATAATCCAACATTACCAAGAGTATATGGGCTGCCAAAAATTCATAAAACAGGGAAAGGCATGAGACCTATTACTAGTAGCATAAATGCCCCCACATATAATTTGGCCAAATGGTTACTAAGTAAATTTAATAGTTTTCCAAAATTTGAAAGTGCAAATTTAAGAAACTCTTTAGATTTAGTAGAAAAAATCAAAGATATAAATTTGGACAAAAATGACAGACTGGTTTCATTTGATGTCACATCTTTATTTCCAAGCATACCAACAGAAAAATTGCAGTCTGTGTTAAAAAAATGGCTAGCTACAATTGATATGGAAGCAATAGAAGCAGAAGAATATATTTCTCTAACAAAAATATGCATTGAACAAAACTTCTTTAGCTTTAATGGAAAACACTACAAGCAGAAATCAGGATTATCAATGGGCAATCCACTTTCACCTTTTTTGGCTAACTTATTTATGAGTGCATTTGAAACACAAATTAAAAAGTCCTTCCCATTGATCTTCAAGGTTTGGTATAGATATGTTGACGATATCTTTGCAATTGTACCAAGTAAACATTTAGATGATGCGTTAAAATTACTCAATCTGCAAGAAAGGACTATCAAATTCACAATAGAAAAGGAAATCAATGGACAACTACCTTTCTTGGATCTAAATATCATCAGGAATGATACAAAAATAAAATTTGGAATTTACAGGAAGCCAACACATTCAGAAAATTATATAAAAAATAATAGCCACAACCCAATTACACATAAACATGCAATAATAAACAGCCTTACACACAGACTAGTCAACATACCCATGGAAAAAGAAGAATATTTCAAGGAACAAAAAGCAATAATACACATAGCAGAAGAAAACGGATACAACAAAAGTTTGGTGTTGAAGAAAATTAGAAAATCTAAACTAAAGAAAACCATTAAGGAAGCAACCACATTTATTAAAGAAAAAGAAAGCAACAGCATATTCAGTTCATTCACATATCATCCAAAAACATTTAATAAATTTAAAAAGATATTCAAGGAACAAAATATCATCTTGGCACCTACTAATAGATACTCAATTTTAAAATTACTAAATTCAAAAACAAAAGATGAAATTCCTTCAGGTAACAAATCTGGAATATACCAAATAAATTGCAAGAATTGTGAAAAATGCTACATAGGTCAAACAAAAAGAAATTTAAAAACCAGAGTCAAAGAACACTTTAGAAACATCAGATTGAAACAAGAAGACAAGTCAGCAGTAGCATTTCATTTTTGGAATGAAAACCATGACATTGATCCAAATCCAAAATTATTAAAAGGAGTGATAAACCAAAATAGATTGACAGCATGGGAGAACATATTCATCTGGAAAAATAAGGATCGCGTAATGAACTTTGAAATCCCGCCAGCAGATAATTTGACAAAAAAGTTCATAGTTCCACCACCAGAGAGAGCAGATAACAACAGATGCTAGTTGGGAAGAGATTGAAAATGGAGGCCAGGGCCTTTGAAACTAGTCTCTCATAAATATATGAAAAAGTAAGTGACGAGTGTCAATAAACCAACCACAAATAATTTTTATATTAATTTTGACGTCACTGTTACTAAATTCCTCCAAACACACATCACTTTAAAGACTATTCAAAACTCTTGAAACTAATGATAGATTGGTTTAAAATATACAAAAACATCTGAAAAGAAATTTTCATAGGCCTAGACCACAGACCAATTCTAAAGTAACAAAACAGTTAGGTTTTCTTTCCATTTCAATGAATTTAGTTTTCTTAAAGAGTATATTTCACATTTAAATGAGGCTATATTTCTATTCATATAAATAGTAAGTGTTTAGCTATTAATGTTATACTGAAAACTCATTTTAACTTTATTTTTATTCAGTGTATTTTGTATGGTTATATGGAATATTAATCTTTGCATTGTACAATACCTGCTAATGGATAATACCCAACATGTCATCTTGAACAATGACCTGTAAAGCAACAGTCAAAAAATTGTCAGCTAAAAAGCGACCACAATATAACAAACACAATTCTTTTAGCTTATGCTTAGTATCATTGTTCAAGTCACACACACACACCTAGTGGGTTAAAATATTTGAAAATTTGCCTTCAAAAACTCTTGAATATCACAAAACTTACTTTATTCTGTAGTGCAGGTGCGGCTGGTGGCTCTGAAAATAAGTGGTTCACAAAGTTATCCATGCAATTTAATTTTTTAAAGTAACAAACGGTTCTTTTAGCCTGTCACTATAGACTGTCGTATACACAAGTTAACGGTAATTCACATCGTATAAGAAAACATGCGTATTTCAAAAACATTCTAGAGCATAACAATCACCTACTTATACAGCTAAAAATGGGGGTCTTTAATTTCTTTTGATATCTCTTCATGACAGACTTCAAGGATACTTTGCAAGATTTCGTTCTGGATTGTCTTGGAGGTCCCCTTAAACAATATAGCATTCTCCAGATGGGACTTCAGAACACAGTCTAGCTCTACACTTAAGTTTGTCAGTCCTTGAAAAATACCAGCATTGCTTGATGTAGCTGACTCATCGTGTGCTCGTAGAGCTAACCACTTTCTGGTTATGTTCTTCAATTGTTCTCTGATATGCACTGCCATCTGCTTTGCTATATTTGCATTACCAAGCATTGCAAAACTGACTGTGTTTTTCATGTACAGTTTAAAAGTTACGTGCTTTTTAGCACAAACATGAAGGTGCTGCAAATCATTCATGCCATGTTTTGTCCACGGATTTTCACCACCAAACAGAACCCAAGAAAAGCACAACAGCGCATTTTTAATATCACAGCCACATAGCAAATTATATTTCTCATATTGTACATCGTTGTTAAAGTTTCTGTTAAAACATCTTGTTTTTGTTTTAACTACCTGTGTGATTTATATATTTGGCGTGGGACTTCCAAGTCGATTAATTTCAGTTTTTTCTTCTAAGCTCATTTTTTAAGAAGGATAGACACTGTATGGAATTCATTGTTTCTCCTTATAACATAATTTACCTGTTTTTGTAAATTATGTTAATCCATCAATTAACTAAAATAATTTACCTGTATTTAGATAAATCACTCTGATTCATGTTGACCGATGCAAACATTTATATGAGAATAATAGATGGCGCTGAAAGCAGAAGGAGAAGGCTTGGCATCCACTATTCTCTGGCAGCTAGGTTAACCAACCTTATGCAGCCTTATGCCCCACATTACCCCTCTACTTGCTTCGGCAGTCCCTAGGTCCATCCTGCTCTATACCTACCCATTGTATGCCAGTGGTTTGCATCTGGGAGTGAACTATTCGGCGCCTGCAAACAATACAGCGCGCTGAGGTCCACTGCACTAGACAAGGTCGAAATGAACTCCAAATGGAACATGCCATTGCTTTAAAGAGAGATCCGGCATTTTGGTTGTAGCGCAAACATGCTACCCTACTAAGAAGCTACCCCTACTGTAGTGACTGGTATGACTACAACAAACTGTTAACTCTCACAGCAATGCATCATGGGATCCTTTCTTGACTACTTTGTGGTACTCCCATGTGATAGCAGCAAATAACAGCTGAAACCTCAGTATTCCATATTTCCCAACTATTTCATAATGCCTTCCTCTCCTACAATAGCTTAAGTTCACACAAATAACAATGGAGTACATTAACAGCCAACACTAGACCGGGCAAACATTTTCTGTCTTCACTGTTCACAGAACATGCAAAGCAATGACAATAAGTGAAGTAAGAACCTATTCAGCATTCCTCACAAGAAATGGTAACAATATGTAGTTACAGTGCCCACAATGGAAATCTTTATATGGTAATAAAAACAACAAACACTGACTTTGCATGGTATTATTTTGAACTTCTCCGTACAATTAGTACTTGGTCATATTTTCCTTAACTTATAACCTTCATGAGTCTCCTGGGCATCGAATCTGCTAGATTTTCAAAATATTTTTTGTCCATTTCCATCCATAACTTCTTCAACAGCTCCTTAATATTTGATGGTTGCAACTCTTCAATTTTATTTTTCATTTGATCCCAATCATTTTCTATTGGATTTAGGTCAGGAGAGTTACCAGGCCAGTTAAGTACAGGTATATTATTGTCTTTTAGGAACTTCTAAACCATCTTTGTTTTGTGAGCAGGGGCACCATCATGCATAAAGAACTGATACTGATGAAATGGCCAAAATGTGACGAAATGCTGTTGCAACACTTCTAGTTACTTCCCTTCATTGTTACATTTTTAGAGAGAAAGTACAAGCCACCTCTACCACAATTACCACTAAAAGCACCCCATACCATCACACTTTCTGAATGTTTAACAGTTTTGACCGTAAACTTTGGGTCATACTGTGACACATTTTTTGGCCTTCTCACCTTTTTGGACTTCTCTCTAACCAATTTGAAAGTGCTTTCATCAGAAAACATTACTTTGCACCAGTCCTCTGATGTTCAGTGCTGATATATTTTGCAGAAATGTACTCATTTCTTCATCATAGCTTCAGTTAGAAGAGGCTTCTTGGCAGCACACCAAATTGGTAACCTAAGTCTTTTTGAAGGCAATGCTGAATAGTCTGCATTGCAACACTTCTGAGCAGTTCTGGATGATTCTTTTTTAAACCTACTGCTGTAATTCATGGATTAGCTATCACTTCACATTTCAGAAGGTCATCAGTCCTTGGAGAAGTCTTTCTTTTACCACTTGAGCCTGTCTTTCGAGTTGGCGTGGTGTCATGTGGCAAAGGTGCTGCTGCATACTTTAGGTTGTAAATGGCTTGTCTTGAAACCTTTAGATCAGCAGCTATACGAATTACAGAGGTATCTACTTCTTACAGAGTTAAAGCACGAGTCTTCTCTTCACAAGTGAGGGTTTTGCGTCCCATTTTGTGTATTGGATGCAGAAATACATACCTTCAAAAACAGCACTGAGATCAAAAATCAGTTGTCAACAACACACAGTAAACAACTTGCAGTACACAAATACCAGAGGCAGACTGAGACCTGGGCTGCTAATGAAAGGAACTTGCTGCTGTGCACTCGAGAATCACATGATTTGCAGCTCCGCTCGCCTTTTTATGTAATGGTGGGAGAAGAACAAACTGAGCGCATTGTGTATTGTTGCGAACCCATTATTGCGACAAGTGCGGCCGACGTGCACAAAGAGACAGATAGTGCAACGCGGAGATAAAGGATTGCCGAAACAGATAAAGAGACAGATAGCTGATTGAAAGGTTCATGTTTTGTCGTTTGCCGTCCTGATTGTTAGAGAACATTCCACAAACTTCTGGAACCATGAATGGACGTATAAAAGGAAGCCACAGTTAGTTGAGCGGAGTCAAATCAGAACTGATAAGTGTGCGCATGCTGCTGTGATTTGAAAGTGAACTCTGTTGTTTCTTTATGTGAGCAGAAATGACAAGAGATTGTGTTGGTTTATGTTACGTCATCTTGCTGCCAGGGGTGTACAGTGTGTTTCTACGGAAATAAAGAACATTTTGAATTTCTGCAAATTGGACTTTTAATTTTACAAACCCATCATAAAACATCACAGTATGTAAAGACTTTCCTTGCATTTAAAATGTAAAGATTTCCATTGCGGTGACGGTAGCTTTTTAATTTAGGAGGACAGTGTCAACAAAATATGGGACCTATTCGCATCTCAACAAAAATTTTTGTGTTACACAACACACAAGTAAAAAAAGGTTGACTGTCCCTTTTTTATGGAATGAATGGTAGGCTTATTTATTGATCATGAATTAAACTATGTGTTTCCATATGTGATGCTGTACTAAAATGCTTACCACATTTGTCACACTGAAATGGCTTCCTGACATGAATTAATCTGTGGGTTTTCAAATTCTGTGCTGTAGTGAAGCCCTTATCACACTTGCTGCATTTAAATGGCCTTTTACCTTCATGAATTAAATTATGTGTTTTCAAGTTGTTTGCCAAAGTGAAACTCTTATCACACTTCTGGCATTTAAATGGCCTTTTACCTTCATGAATGAGGCTGTGAGATTTAAAATTTGATAACCAAGTAAAGCTCTTATCACACCTGTTGCATTTATATTGCTGTTTGCCCTCATGAATTACTTTGTGTGCTTTCAAGTTATATGCTTTAATGAAGGCCTTATCGCACTTATCACATTTAAATGGCCTTAAACCCTCATGAATTAATATGTGCATTTTCAGACTTGATCTGCGAGTGAAGCTCTTATCACATTTGTCGCATTTGAACTGGCTTCTGTCCTCATGAATAAAATAATGTGTTTTTAAATGTGACGCTGAAGTATAGGTCTTATCACACTTGTTACATTTAAAGGGCCTTTGGTTCTCATGAAGTAAGTTGTGAAGTTTCAAATTTGAATACTGAGTAAAGCTCTTGTCACATTTGGTGCATTTAAATGGTCTTTTGCCTTCATGAATTAGATTGTGTATTTTCAGATTATGTGCTCGAGTAAAGCTCTTATCACACTTGTGGCATTTAAACGGTCTTCTACCCTCATGAATAAAATAATGTGCTTTTAAATGTGATGCTGTCGTAAAGTTCTTATCACACTTATCACATTTAAATGGCTTTAAACCTTCATGAATAAAATAATGTGTTTTTAAATATGATGACTGAGTATAGCTCTTACCACACTTTTCACATTTGAAACGTCTTTTAACCTTGTGAACTACAATTTTATGACTTTGTAAATCCGATGCCATACTAAAGCACTTCCCACAAATTTCACATTTATGTGGCATTTTGCCGAAGATGTACAATGTATCTGTATTATTGTATCCATGAATCATATTTTTGTTATATTTTTCGTTGCAACTTTCATGTATTCCTGCAGCGGCAATGGCATCCAATCTGAAATATAAGAGTTAATTGTTAATATAAGAGTAAACAGAAGAGAAAAGATAAGGAGAGAATACAGGAGAAAACAGAGACCTTATTTTCTAAAGGCCATATAGACTATTTATTAAGTGCAAGGGTATCTACCAGGGCAATCCACATAAAGTGAAGACTGACCTCCCCTCTGATCCAGGGAGTTACCGAGCTGTCCCTGAAGGGCGCCCGGCACCTCTGTGAGGCTTTCCATAGGGCAAGACCTAGAGACTAACAAGCTCCCCCATCTGGTCCGATGGACATAAGACAGGATGGAAGTGGATACGCCACTTACACGTGCCAACCCCAAAAGCGAAGGCTACTGATCAACCTCGGTAGGGCCGCCTGGTGATCTAGCACACCTTCTCCTAACTATGCAGGCTAGTAAGTGGGAATATATGGCTTTCCTCAACCCCGTCTGAAGACGTAGACGATCTCCCACGGGTATCAGGAACTAATGTCCCCTCGAGTCCAACCAAATCCGAACAACTCCCCTACGGGAGGGGCTCGAATGTTCAGCCAGAGGTACCTCTAGTAACATCAGAGGTACCACAAGTGCTAGGGGTCCACAGCGCTCACACCACAGCAGCTGAAGGGAACGGATCCCCTCCCCTACAGGGGGCCATATAGAATACAACAGTAAATATCCTGGAAAGGAAAATGCTTTTGATGTCATTCATGGGAACTTTCATGTCCTCTTTTGCTGCAAATACATAGGGCCATATGCATAGTCAGACTTGGTTCGGACCAACTTGCTACTTCCGGTGCACTAATGGTGGACCATCGATTTTCTTATTCGTAAACCAGGATTAGCGACAGTCCGGGGACCAAACATGTTGGTCTGGCTCAAAGTTTGGTCCACCTCCAAGGGGTAGATTAAACACAGACTATCTTTGCAACATGGGGGCCTGCCTCGGTACCATAGATGGTAGCATGTGTGCCTCACGTTCAGGAGGTCCCGAGTTAGAATTTCGGTCAGGGTGAGTTACCTGGATAAGGTTTTTTCCAGGGTTTTCCCTTATTCTTAAAAGATGAATGTCGGGTAACTCTAAGCTCTATGGAACCTCGGCTCATTTGAGCATCATTTCAACCATTTCACTCACCATCCGATATGACTTGACATTGGAGGACATAAATTACAACAACAAAAAACAAAACAAAAAAAAAAAACAAAAAAAAAGAATTGCAACATGGACGACAATGAAGTGATGACGGTAGCTGTGGTGCGTAGAATTCGTGAAATAAGATGATGGAGGAAAACTTATCTACCAATAATAGAAATTATTGTGAAGTACGACGACCTTAACTTCAAAAGCAGATACAGGTTTAGTAAATTAAACGCTAGAAAGCTGATAGAAATGATTTGTCCTAACCTATATGACAGAGACGATAACCGAGGCCTGAATATCTCAATTGACTCTCAATTATAGTAGTACTTTGGTATTATGCAAGAGGAGGATATCAAGACAACACTGCTGACTTGCACAATATTAGTCAGGCATCAGTAAGCCACATTATCAGCAAACTTATAAATTTCCCTCCATGCCTCCTTCTTTCTCATATTCGTATTCGTCGACACGGATTTATTTTCCATAATGTTCATTCTTTTTTTGGTCTAGAGAAAACACTGGTCTTCCTCTGACCAATTGATACCACGCTTCATATTATCAATATTCTCAGCACACCAGACTTTGTTACCAAACCTCAAACAGCAGCAGCAACCGTAAGAATGATTAAGAAACAGCTGTGAAACTACCACAGAGTTTTATAAACTTATAGGTACACACACGGTGGTTTCTTTAGCACTCTATGGGACTCACGCAAGCACAGAAGAACCTTTCTACATCATTTAACACTTGCTCCATGCTGGTCCATGGCTTTACTTGGTCCGAGGCATTTTATCGTCTATGAATACTAAAAAGTTAGACCGCCTTTGGTCCAGAACTAGTTGGAAGATAGTCTAGACCAAAGTGATAACTGTGAATATGGCCCACTGATTCTAAGAGAGCTAAATTAGAAGTTTATAAGAGTTGAAAGTAACCTTTGAAATGGCAATGAGCCCTAGCTGAGATAACGCTTTTGTTTCATCTTCTCAGGTGCCAATAAAGCATGAGAAGTATTATGTCCTGTGTCATCACTAAAACTATGATTTCTAAATGCATATAATTTTGCTATAAAATTAGAGGTTTATATAAAAAACCAAGGTATTCATTGTTGCTTCCCCCCCCCCCCCCTATATTTGAAGCTTTAATCTTTCGTTCAGTTGCTTTGTCAGTAATCCCCTTTTCTCCTCTTTTATTTTATTATCTTCCCTTTTCTATCAGTTCACTTCTACTACTTTTATAATTTAATTTACTTAGAACTTCATTATCATGCTTTCCTCAGTTCCAACTCCCAAGGGAAATAACTCTGATGTACCAAATTTCTTTAGAAATTTCTTGTATTTCTATATAGTTCAGCTAAATTGCTTTTAAAACCCTTCCTTTATCTGTTTCATGTTAATCACAATAAATGCTTGCAAAAACAGCTTCTTACCCATTATATTAGAGGCACAAGAGCTATATGGAGGGTAAATTGACAGTAAAATTTAAAAAAAGCAAGCAATCACATTGAAATACCATATTCTAACCATGACATTAAGAGAAATAAAAATCAAAGTTCTAAAGCTTTCATGGCCATTGTCAATACCAGATACAGTGTAATCCCTACTTGTAGGCCAATGTCTACTGGGCTTCCTCTTCCTCTTCCTCTTCCTCTTCCTCTTCCTCTTCCTCTTCCTCTTCCTCTTCCTCTTCCTCTTCCTCTTCCTCTTCCTCTTCCTCTTCCTCTTCCTCTTCCTCTTCCTCTTCCTCTTCCTCTTCCTCTTCCTCTTCCTCTTCCTCTTCCTCTTCCTCTTCCTCTTCCTCTTCCTCTTCCTCTTCCTCTTCCTCTTCCTCTTCCTCTTCCTCTTCCTCTTCCTCTTCCTCTTCCTCTTCCTCTTCCTCTTCCTCTTCCTCTTCCTCTTCCTCTTCCTCTTCCTCTTCCTCTTCCTCTTCCTCTTCCTCTTCCTCTTCCTCTTCCTCTTCCTCTTCCTCTTCCTCTTCCTCTTCCTCTTCCTCTTCCTCTTCCTCTTCCTCTTCCTCTTCCTCTTCCTCTTCCTCTTCCTCTTCCTCTTCCTCTTCCTCTTCCTCTTCCTCTTCCTCTTCCTCTTCCTCTTCCTCTTCCTCTTCCTCTTCCTCTTCCTCTTCCTCTTCCTCTTCCTCTTCCTCTTCCTCTTCCTCTTCCTCTTCCTCTTCCTCTTCCTCTTCCTCTTCCTCTTCCTCTTCCTCTTCCTCTTCCTCTTCCTCTTCCTCTTCCTCTTCCTCTTCCTCTTCCTCTTCCTCTTCCTCTTCCTCTTCCTCTTCCTCTTCCTCTTCCTCTTCCTCTTCCTCTTCCTCTTCCTCTTCCTCTTCCTCTTCCTCTTCCTCTTCCTCTTCCTCTTCCTCTTCCTCTTCCTCTTCCTCTTCCTCTTCCTCTTCCTCTTCCTCTTCCTCTTCCTCTTCCTCTTCCTCTTCCTCTTCCTCTTCCTCTTCCTCTTCCTCTTCCTCTTCCTCTTCCTCTTCCTCTTCCTCTTCCTCTTCCTCTTCCTCTTCCTCTTCCTCTTCCTCTTCCTCTTCCTCTTCCTCTTCCTCTTCCTCTTCCTCTTCCTCTTCCTCTTCCTCTTCCTCTTCCTCTTCCTCTTCCTCTTCCTCTTCCTCTTCCTCTTCCTCTTCCTCTTCCTCTTCCTCTTCCTCTTCCTCTTCCTCTTCCTCTTCCTCTTCCTCTTCCTCTTCCTCTTCCTCTTCCTCTTCCTCTTCCTCTTCCTCTTCCTCTTCCTCTTCCTCTTCCTCTTCCTCTTCCTCTTCCTCTTCCTCTTCCTCTTCCTCTTCCTCTTCCTCTTCCTCTTCCTCTTCCTCTTCCTCTTCCTCTTCCTCTTCCTCTTCCTCTTCCTCTTCCTCTTCCTCTTCCTCTTCCTCTTCCTCTTCCTCTTCCTCTTCCTCTTCCTCTTCCTCTTCCTCTTCCTCTTCCTCTTCCTCTTCCTCTTCCTCTTCCTCTTCCTCTTCCTCTTCCTCTTCCTCTTCCTCTTCCTCTTCCTCTTCCTCTTCCTCTTCCTCTTCCTCTTCCTCTTCCTCTTCCTCTTCCTCTTCCTCTTCCTCTTCCTCTTCCTCTTCCTCTTCCTCTTCCTCTTCCTCTTCCTCTTCCTCTTCCTCTTCCTCTTCCTCTTCCTCTTCCTCTTCCTCTTCCTCTTCCTCTTCCTCTTCCTCTTCCTCTTCCTCTTCCTCTTCCTCTTCCTCTTCCTCTTCCTCTTCCTCTTCCTCTTCCTCTTCCTCTTCCTCTTCCTCTTCCTCTTCCTCTTCCTCTTCCTCTTCCTCTTCCTCTTCCTCTTCCTCTTCCTCTTCCTCTTCCTCTTCCTCTTCCTCTTCCTCTTCCTCTTCCTCTTCCTCTTCCTCTTCCTCTTCCTCTTCCTCTTCCTCTTCCTCTTCCTCTTCCTCTTCCTCTTCCTCTTCCTCTTCCTCTTCCTCTTCCTCTTCCTCTTCCTCTTCCTCTTCCTCTTCCTCTTCCTCTTCCTCTTCCTCTTCCTCTTCCTCTTCCTCTTCCTCTTCCTCTTCCTCTTCCTCTTCCTCTTCCTCTTCCTCTTCCTCTTCCTCTTCCTCTTCCTCTTCCTCTTCCTCTTCCTCTTCCTCTTCCTCTTCCTCTTCCTCTTCCTCTTCCTCTTCCTCTTCCTCTTCCTCTTCCTCTTCCTCTTCCTCTTCCTCTTCCTCTTCCTCTTCCTCTTCCTCTTCCTCTTCCTCTTCCTCTTCCTCTTCCTCTTCCTCTTCCTCTTCCTCTTCCTCTTCCTCTTCCTCTTCCTCTTCCTCTTCCTCTTCCTCTTCCTCTTCCTCTTCCTCTTCCTCTTCCTCTTCCTCTTCCTCTTCCTCTTCCTCTTCCTCTTCCTCTTCCTCTTCCTCTTCCTCTTCCTCTTCCTCTTCCTCTTCCTCTTCCTCTTCCTCTTCCTCTTCCTCTTCCTCTTCCTCTTCCTCTTCCTCTTCCTCTTCCTCTTCCTCTTCCTCTTCCTCTTCCTCTTCCTCTTCCTCTTCCTCTTCCTCTTCCTCTTCCTCTTCCTCTTCCTCTTCCTCTTCCTCTTCCTCTTCCTCTTCCTCTTCCTCTTCCTCTTCCTCTTCCTCTTCCTCTTCCTCTTCCTCTTCCTCTTCCTCTTCCTCTTCCTCTTCCTCTTCCTCTTCCTCTTCCTCTTCCTCTTCCTCTTCCTCTTCCTCTTCCTCTTCCTCTTCCTCTTCCTCTTCCTCTTCCTCTTCCTCTTCCTCTTCCTCTTCCTCTTCCTCTTCCTCTTCCTCTTCCTCTTCCTCTTCCTCTTCCTCTTCCTCTTCCTCTTCCTCTTCCTCTTCCTCTTCCTCTTCCTCTTCCTCTTCCTCTTCCTCTTCCTCTTCCTCTTCCTCTTCCTCTTCCTCTTCCTCTTCCTCTTCCTCTTCCTCTTCCTCTTCCTCTTCCGCTTCCTCTTCCGCTTCCTCTTCCGCCTCCGCCTCCGCCTCCGCCTCCGCCTCCGCCTCCTCCTCCTCCTCCTCCTCCTCCTCCTCCTCCTCCTCCTCTTCCTCTTCCTCTTCCTCTTCCTCTTCCTCTTCCGCTTCCGCTTCCGCTTCCGCTTCCTCTTCCTCTTCCTCTTCCTCTTCCTCTTCCTCCTCCTCCTCCTCCTCCTCCTCCTCCTCCTCTTCCTCTTCCTCTTCCTCTTCCTCCTCCTCCTCCTCCTCCTCTTCCTCTTCTTCTTCTTCTTCTTCTTCTTCTTCTTCTTCTTCTTCCCAGATGTTTCATCTGTGACTACAGCAGACATTTTCAGTGGCAGTAGCAAGGTCAAAATACTCTGCTGGAGCCATTGAAATACAGAAACATAAAAACAACATTAATAAAAAAGAGGAAGGCCTTAAACTGAACAGAATATGGCAAACAGTACTGACAAAAGTCAAAATCAAGAAATCCACCTGAACCAATCAAACTCTGCCAACACAAGTCCAGCCCACCGCCCACCTGGACCAATCACAGCAGACCACCCCTCCAGCCATTGACATAAATTCTGCAGCCTATGGTGCTACCAGCATATGGAGGGAGACTAGGGTGATCTGTATATTGAAACCTGGGAAAAATTCGGTACTCCCTTCAACTACTGCTCCATAAGTCTCCTATCCACCCTCTCGAAGGTGCTTGAGAGGTTAATTTTAGCCTTAAATTAAGTTTAAAGGGTGTTGATTAATGACACTAAATAACACTTACTTTTAAATTTTCCCGGAACATGTTTCAGAGACTTCCGGGAAAATTTAAAAGTGTTATTTAGTGTCATTAATCAACACCCTTTAAATTTAATTTATTACAACACTGTTTTCAACACTTCCAAGAAAGGAATTGTAATTTTAGTCTGCTTGTCTCCATTGCTGGGAGACATTCAAGTCATTCCTAACCACCATTTCGGATTTTGTCCTGGTCACTTAACAGTTCAGCAACTACTGCATGTAGTGGAGAATGCTGCCTAGGGTTCCAGGAAAGCGCCTTCACAGCCACAGTGTCATTGGACATTGAAAACGCCTTATCAATGACATGGCATGCCAGAGTCCTCTATCAACTTATCCACCTGGGGCTTCCCACACAAATCCTCAACATACCACAAAGCTTCCTCAGACATCACACTTTTTAGTCACAGTCATGGAGAAAACATCTACTCTAAGACCTGTGAGAGGCAGAGTCCGAGAAGGCTCTGTAATATCCCCCACTACTTTTAGTGTCTACATGACAGGTTTTCCAATGCAACTGAACATCGTAATGGCATAATATGCTGATGACACATTGCAATTTTGCAAGGAAAGCACATCCTCAGGGCCTTCAATACAATACAGAGACACCTCCATCTCACACAACAATGGTGCCAGCAATGGCAGATAATTAGCCCTAACAAAAACCATGCCATTTTGTTTACAAAGCACCACAGCCATGCAGACTGCCCCAACTACCAATACCAGGGTCAAAGGATAGAATGGACAAACTCCATCCATTACCTAGGGATTAAACTGGATAGAGGTTTAACTTTTTGTCACCACACTAGAGACCTGTCGGCAAAGGTACAGGGAGTGATTGTGTCTCTGTCCCCAATGCTGGGGTTGGGTTCGATGCCAGTTAGCCTAAAGTTATACCTCTTCCGAGCGCTGGTCATCCGCTGATGCTGTATGCCTGTGAAATCTGGGGCATGGCAGAAGACAGTTGGATATTATGGCTCCAATGTGCGCAGAATAGAGGACTTCGGTCCGTCTCCGAGTGCTGGTCATACGCTGATGCTGTATGCCTGTGAAATCTGGGGCAAGGCAGAAGACAGTTGGATATTATGGCTCCAATGTGCGCAGAATGGAGGATTTCGGTTCATCTATTCTGTAGGTCTTTCCTTCCCTGTGATGTTGCTTCATGAAGCCTTGGCCTTTCCATACATGGAGGACAAGATTAGGCATCGGCCTACCAAATTATATTCAAATTTACCATCACACAGAAGTAGCCTACTTAGGTATTCTGGAGACTATAATCCCACTAGATGCTGGTTTAGGTGCTACCAGGTACACCGCATGGCGTGCGGGTATCTGAGATAACAACAGAGCTAAACAATACAGCAGCTTAAGCTGAGCTCGACATAGTCAATCCAAGCTGTTTGGCAAGCAAACTTCACTCAATTTTAAAGAATAAGTAATATACCAGAATGCATAAGATTTTGCATCCTTTCCTTTCACCCCGAGGAACAAAAGTTACCTCACAACAAAGTTTAACCTTATAACCATACCACAAGACAAAATCCCGCCCAAAAAACCCTACCTGCAGTAAAACCCTTAATGGGTCGGCATGCAACAAAAAACTTCAGGTGTCATACAGCCTGCCAGCATACGACAAATCACGGACATACTATCAGTATAGTTGCTGTTGAATCTTCCCACAGAGTACTTTGACCTTGCTAATGCCACTAAAGATATCTGCCACAGTCACAGAAGAAACATCTGGGAAGAAGAAGAAGCCCAATAGATCATGGCCCATAAGCCCGGATTATACTGTATCTACAAACAACAATGGCAATAGTACTTCAAAAGATTATAAAATCACTGAACAATTCAAATCAATAATAACGAACATCAGAAATAGCTATTGTAAAGGTCAGAAAATAAATTGTGCTTTAAAAGAGATCTACAATTTTTTTCATAAGATTTTGTATATCCAGCATATACAAAATTCATTTGAAATGAAGTGGACTTCACAAAATCTTCACAGAAAATTCAAGATGCACATTTTATTTTGTCATAAATGTGCATTTTAAAATATGATTCTTTAAAATATTTACATCCATTTTAGAAAAAGTAAAAATGAAAATTTTCAGCATAAACTTTATTTTAGTATGATAGGATTATTCTTGTACACCTTATGCAGCTTATTCAAAACAAACTTAGACATACAAGTTTGTTATTTTCTTGAATATTGGTTTTTGAGTTATCACTTTATAAAAGACATAGGCATACCTTTTCTAAAAATGAATTTCTTGAAACAAGGAACATCAAAACTTGTCTTTTGTTGGAATTTCTAAAGAAAGGGAAGAGGAAGAGAGCTAGATGAAGAAGGAAATGCAAACAGCACGCCTATAATGATGGCAGATATGAGTTGTTTTTAAGTTAATTAGGAAACAACTAAGATTGAATTTTAAGAATCCTGAAAAGCATAAACTCTGAACACTTCTATACTACAAAGACCATGATCAAATACTGCATTAATTACTGTATTATAAACAGTTCATGATATGGATAGAGTCAACATGAAAAATTCAATGCCAAGGCTGGGATTTGAACCACGGATCTCCTAGTTTCCATCCAGTCGCTCTAACCCATTGTGCTACCATGGCCGTCCTGACATTAAATTCTCCATTTTACTCATATATTTCCCCAGTAAACCACTAGAGGCTCTCAATGGGTTAGAGCAACTGGATGGAAACCAGGAGATCTGTGGTTCAAATCCCGGCCACAGCATTGAATTTTTCATGTTGACTCTATCCATCAAAAACCTCAGCCTATTTTAGTTAATTGATGGAAATTAATCATTTCTTCATACTAGCCGTATATAGGCTAAGGTTTTTGATAGAGTCAACATGAAAAATTCAATGCCATGGCCGGGATTTGAATCACAGATCAGTGGTTCAAATACCTTAGCCTATATTTGGCTAGTGTGAAGAAATGATTAATTTCCATCAATTAACTAAAAAATGGGGTATTTAATGTCAAGACAGCACGTTGGCCATGGTAGCTCAATGGGTTAGAGCAACTGGATGGAAACCAGGAGATCCGTGGTTCAAATCCTGGCCATGGCATTGAATTTTTCTTGTTGACTCTAACCATCAAAACCCTTAGCCTATATTTGGCTAGTGTGAAGAAATGATTAAATTCTATCAATTAACTAAAAAATGGAGATTTTAATGTCAGTACACTGAGGTGCTAAAAGTACATAAAGTGATGTCATTAGAAAATTACAGGAAAATACAACAGTTATTCCTTTATAAAGTGATTAACAGCAATATAGATAACACTAGATTTTTACAAGAAATTAATTTAAACAGGTCCAGTTCCTTATTTTATTATAAAAAACCCAAGACATTAATTAACCAGAACTCTCCATTTATAAAGATGGTAGCTCAGTACAATCATCTTAGTGACATTTACCATCTTGAGCATAGTACTATCTATTGTATATTTAAAAAGCAACTTCAGAACATCTTTCTGTAGTTTCTTTTGATTTATAAAGAGGGCATTATTTGGTAAGACATTAATTTTAATGTGATGTCATCCAATAATTGTCTGATCGTTAATATGTAATGCTGTGTTTCTTACACTTCCAGGTTTGTTACTTATATTTCAATGGTTGTATGTTCTTTTTTCTAATGGTTATTTGTAGTTCTTAGATTGTTCATAATTGCATTTCTGTTATGCTTGTCAGTTGCTTTTCATTTAACAATTCTATATGTTGTATCATTTGATGTGTAGTTGTTCGGTATACATTTTATTTTTATATTTCTGTTTGTTTATTATGTAATTTTTTATTTTTTATTCATGTATTAGATGTAATCACCTGCATGCACTGTGATAACAGGGGCAATGCCCTGTAACAGAAAATTAAAATAAATAAATGAATAAATACATACATAAATAAATGAACAAATAAATAAATAAGTAACTAACTAAATCCATAAATAACTGACTGACTGACTGACTGACAGACTGACTCACTGACTGACTGACTGACTGACTGACTCACTGTCTCACTATCTGACTGACTATCTGACTGACTGACTGACCTACTATCTGACTGACTGACTGACCTACTATCTGACTGACTGACTATCTGACTGACTGACTATCCGACTGACTGACTATCTGACTGACTGACTGACTGACTATCTGACTAACTGACTATCCGACTGACCCACTGCCTGCCCGACCGCCCGACTGCCCGACTGACTAAATAAATAAATAGATAAATAACTAACTGACTGTCTGAATGACTGACAATCTGTCTATCTGATTGACTGACTGACTGACTATTATGACTGAATGACTAACTGACTGACTATCCGACGGCCCGACTAAATAAATGAATGAATGAATAAATAAATCAAAAATAAATAAATAAATAAATAAATAAATAAATAAATAAATAAATAAATAAATAAATAAATAAATAAATAAATAAATAAATAAATAAATAAATAAATAAATAAATAAATAAATAAATAAATAAATAAATAAATAAATAAATAAATAAATAAATAAATAAATAAATAAATAAATAAATAAATAAATAAATAAATAAATAAATAAATAAATAAATAAATAAATAAATAAATAAATAAATAAATAAATAAATAAATAAATAAATAAATAAATAAATAAATAAATAAATAAATAAATAAATAAATAAATAAATAAATAAATAAATAAATAAATAAATAAATAAATAAATAAATAAATAAATAAATAAATAAATAAATAAATAAATAAATAAATAAATAAATAAATAAATAAATAAATAAATAAATAAATAAATAAATAAATAAATAAATAAATATATGAACAGATCCTAAACTGGCACAAACCATGAGCTCTATCATTTCTTGGCATCAACTCCTAGTTACCATTGCAACATATCGAAAAGTATTTCCACAAAACAGACAACTGTTTATGCAGTATATGGGACAACATATATCATATCTTAATGTGTGTAAAATGGCACAAATCAGTTGAGTATTGCACAATCTAAGTAACAATCAACATTTGCATACTTGAAAGAGTCGACATAAAAAATTCAATGCCATGGCTGGGATTTGAACCATGGTTCTACTGGTTTACGTCCGGTCGCTCTTACCCATTGAGCTACCATGGCCAATTTGCCATCATGACAATAAAATTCTCCAATCGACTCATACATTCCCCAGTAAACCACTAGGGGCTCTTGCATCCGAGAGAGTGCCAGGCTTCATCATTTAACTCTTATTATTTAAGTTAATTGATGGAAATTAATCATTTCTTCAAACTAGCCATATACAGGCTAAGATTTTGTATTGATAGAGTTGACATGAAAAATTCAACCTTCTGGTATGTATATGATACAAAAGTTTTATAATCTCTGCTGTGCAGATTAGAGAAAGCAGGCAGAAAATCCATCATGATTGCATTGTGATTGGCACTCTTAAGGTAAAATGTAATTAAAAATGATCTGAAACAAAGACACCAGTTACTAACATCTGAACATAACATTAGCTGTACCAATGGGCTCCTAATGAAATATTCTTTATGCGTCCAGTATTCCAACAGTGTCTTACCTTGTTGTTTCACTCACAAGGAACTCCTGAGCTCCCTCTGTGGTGTTAACCTGTAACAATAAATATACCTACTTTTAATTTGTCCGAGATATAAAAATACCTGAGTCTCAACTATATATGATTAGTACAAAAGTGAATCGAGAATATATTGACACATTGCTTCACTCACACTGTTTATTCACAGGACATGTTTCAAGAGCTCTTGCTCCTATCCTCAGCTGATACTCGATTAGTGCAAGTTGTATCTTCATTAACAAAAATCGTCATAGAGTCATGAATTTTGAAACTCCACCACCGGACATCTTTGACAAGTACATCACGCCATCTATTGACAATACAGAGAAAGAAGAAACCACTACAACTTGCACTAATCGAGTATCAGCTGAGGATAGGAGCAAGAGCTCTTGAAACATGTCCTGTGAATAAACAGTGTGAGTGAAGCAATGTGTCAATATATTCTCGATTCACTTTTGTACTAATTTGTGCTTCACTGTCCCTACGCTTCTTTCAAGTTTATACTTTGTATATATGATTAGCTAATTTTTATGTGTTAGTATACACATATGTGTTAAATCAACAACACATATGTGTTGTATAGGTAAGGCTAGCTATTTACAGGTAGACTGCAAACAAAATGCGGTTGGTGTGCGCATGCAAGAGGAGAATCTTCTCCCCTTCTCACCATCCTAGCTTCATGTGATTTCCACCCCTCCCTTCCTGCATGCAAAAGAGCGCAAACCACACGAAACAAGTGTATTTTAATACTGTTTTGATTTTAAAAGTTAACAGAAAATAATTACCTCAGACATGACCTCACAATCGATCAACAAATAGAATCATAGTTTCTTTAACGCAGTGATTCGGCAGAAAATGCAAAGAGTGAATGTAACAGTGAATGAAACATGACCAGTGCAGCCCGGACAATGGAGGAGAGGCAATCCAAAATGACGGTAGAGGGGGAAAGCTAAGACTCCAGTGTTGGTAAGCCACGCCTCCAACAGCATTTTGTTTGCGGTCTAGCTATAGTTAGTTCTATTCTGCATAAAATATAAGCAATAATGGCAACTTTTCACAGAGAAATGTAGATATCTTGTGCTATTGTGTAGGCAAAGCTAGTCAACAGTCTATTGGATGTAAGATAATGACTGCTCAAACTTTGAAACAAAAAAGGAAAAATGAACAAATAAAAATATAGGTAAATTTAACTGTATTGAAACACCACAGTGAAGCAAAATAATTATTAAATCATAGATGAGTCGTATTTATTACACATCAGCTTCACTTACGTACCTATATTGAGGACATGTTTCGCAAACTATCATTCGCATCATTGGCTCTAATGAGTTGCATTAGAGCCAATGATGCGAATGACAGTTCATGAAACATGTCCTCAATATAGATACATAACTGACGCTGATGTGCAATAAATACAACTCATCCATAGTTTAATAAAAATATAGTTTTTTTGCATTGTTACTAGATTTGCATTGTTTGTGCTATTATACGAGGGTTATTTGATAAGTCTGGTAAAAAGCCAAGAATTTTTTTTTTTCCCCCGTTAACATCTCACCTTATTTCTCGACATAGTCTCCATTGATGGCTATACATTTGGTCCAGCGATGTTCCAGCTTTCTCATCCCATCGGAAAAATAGGTTCCGTCAAGGTCTGAAAAATACTTGTTGATGTTGACTATCACTTCTTCATTTGATGAAAATTTCTGACCACCAAGCCAAATTTTCAAGTTTGGGAATAGGAAGAAGTCATTGGGGTAAAGTCTGGTGAATAAGGAACCAATTAAAAGCTCAACTCATGCACTTTTGCCATTGTGATTGATGATGTGTGTGATGGTGCATTATCCTGGTGAAAGTGCACTTTTTGTGTTTCACTCTCGGTCTCTTTTCAGTCAACTCATGTCGTAACAATCAAACATATAAGGCTCCACTTGTGGTTTTGCCTTTTTCCAAGAAGTCCATAAGAATTATTCCTTGAGGATTTCTAAAAACAGCTGCCATCACCTTACCAGCCGACAAAATGGTTGTTACTTTCTTTGGTACACTTTCACCAGCCTTTGTCCATTGTTTTGGCTCTGGTGTGTAATGATGGATCCAACTTTCATCCATAGTCACAAATTGGCGCAAAAAGTCTTATGGATTGTGATTAAATATGCGCCAGAAACTCGGTAGAAGTGTTCTTCCAGATGTGCTTTTGATAGACTGTTAGCAATTGCAGCCATCTTGCACACAGCTTTTTCATTGCCAATTTTTCATGCAGGATAATGTGCACTCACTCAGTTGAGATGCCTACTGCTTCAGCAATCTCACGAATTTTCATTCAGCAGTCTTGCATACCCAGATCATGGATTTTTTCAAGGTGTCCTGTGTGGTGACCTCAATTGGGCAACCAGAGCGCAATTTGGTGAATCTGCAACCATGTTTAAATTCATTGATCCAAAAGTAAATAGTCTTCAACGCTGGTGCAGATTCCGCATGAGAACTGTATATTGTAGCACATTCAAATTTTCTATACTATCTTTTGAACAATCAAGTTTACCATCCACAAAGTTGCACAAAAAATATCCAACCCTTCATGGAAATTTACCAGACTTATCAAATGACCCTCATATCATGCTAAAAATAAAACTGGTGTTAGGTTTTGATTTGCATTATAGAGGAAAACCACAGAATGCACTGGACAAAATATGATCTATTACAGCTAAGACAAACTATTTACTAAGAGCATTTGTAAAAGAGAAAGTTATACATGTGATCCAGTCCCAATTAAGTGTACTTTAAATGTTATAAAATGGAAATTAAGAGAATTTAGTGTAGTGATACTTACCAAACTATCAGCAATATTATACTTAATTATTACGGCAGCAACATTGGAGCGGTTGTGTGTATTGGGAGGCACCCAGTAGTGGACTGATTTCAATAGGAGGGGTACATTGAGTCACAGTAATCGACACACGGAGTTCACACAAACGTAATGCCAAAGGAAAGGTTACAAACACAGTTTTACAAAAGTATATAATTGAGTATGAGGAAAATGTTTTCTTTTTTTTTTCATGAAAACCTTTATTGTAAACCTTGCAATAAAACAATTGCTCATAGATACAATAAGCATTGTGTTGCAAAATGTGAGAATTCATTGCTACAACAAGACGTACTTGAATCAAATCAAACATTTAATGAAGAGCTATGCGCAGTATTTATTTCTGCTGATATTTCTTTACATAAACTACAGGATACAAAGTTGCGTACATTTTTAGAAAAGTACACTGACAAACCAATTCCACATCCTACGACTTTACATAAGTACTATGTAAAAAAAAATGGTTGTAAGTGCATTGATGGTATAAGAATGAACCAAAATAACCGCAACATATGGGTTTTAATGGATGAAACAATGGATGTCGTTGGGCGATTTGTGGTAAATGTGGTTGTTGGAGCACTGGACGCAGAAGGCCCCATTGGACCATATCTTCTAACAAGTGACGTAGTCAGTGTTGCAAATTATTCTACTATAAGTGCAGTATTTGACAATGCCATAAAAATACTATGGCCATCAGGTGTGAAACACGATAGAGTATGACTGCAATACCATACCCTGGCACCTGTATAGCCATTTGGGCACTACCATGCTACGTCAGTAACCTTTAACCCTTATTGCTATAACCTGACCCTTCCTATTCTATACGATATCCGCACGTGAGTGAGTGTGTGGTGTTTAAGGGCCCATCGACAACAAGGTCATTTGGGCCCTAAGTCAACACTAAAATCTAAAAGATACACAAATTAAGCTAAAAGGTAAAATAAAATCACTCAACTACTAAAAGTACATAAAAAAAGCCACTACTAAGACTAACAATTTAAAATCTCTAAAATCAACAAATTCAAAATAACACTGAACTATTAAAAGTACATAAAAACCCGTTCCAAGTCTAATAATTTAAAATTGCTAAAATTAACAAATATAAAATCCAAGTTAGACTTGTTTATTAAAACCAATTTCGGTAACAAACCGCAGTGCCTTCATCACGGCCACTGGGTCGTCCCCTAAAATACTGGGCAAGTTAGCTCCCAAGCCTATTGACTGGCGAACGCGGGCGTACTGCGGGCAATCAAGCAGTACGTGCCGCACCGTGAGGCGTACTGCACACGGAGCACACACAGGGGCCGGTTCCCCTCTTAACAATTGGCCATGAGTCGTTCGTGTGTGCCCAATTCTCAGCCGGGTGAGTATCACCTCGGCTTGCCAGTTATCCCTGCAGGAAGTTAGCCAGGGTTGTACGCTCTCCTTTATTGCCCGGAGTTGTGTGCCTTCCAAAGCTGTCCAGGAGTGCTGCCAAGAAGATAGCAGTTGGTGACAGAAAAAACGTTGCACATCCTGGAATGGCACCCTAGTTGTTGAACTCCGGGGCAAACGGCAAGCGGACTAAGCAGCCGCGTCCGCCTCCTCGTTCCCGGAAATCCCAACATGGCCTGGGGTCCAAGTAAAAACAAAATGGTATCCCCGACCGAGCATTTGCGAGATCTGGGTCTGTATTGTTAAAACCAGTGTGTGAGTGGCAGTGTGCTGTTGCAAGGCCTGAAGCGCACTTAGGCAGTCAGTGCAGACAATAAAAGAGCCAGGAGCTAACTTGCAAATAAAAAGGAGCATATTGTAACGGGGAGCGCTGAAACACCCTGTGAGCAGCTGGCAACGGAAGACAGGGGAGGCTCGGTTAGCCACGCCTTTCCCTCGTTTGTCTTATAGTGGTGACAGCCAGCGGTCGGAAAGAAACATAATTGTGCGTCTGTTTTCCTTCCACCTGGTTCTCGATCTTTCTGTTACCAGAACAATCGTGTAAACACCAGAAACCGGCGATATTCCTATAAAGAGGGTTACAGACAGACAGTGTGAGTCAGTTGTTGAGTTGGTTTTGGTGTAGTCAGTCAGTTGTTGGTTTGAGTTGGTCAATCAGTTGGTTAGTGAATGAGGACAGTTCTTGGTGTAAGAAGAGTTAGTCAGTGACGTGTTAATGAACGAAAGGATTGTGAATGAGAAGACTGTGCGTGCATCGGAGTTTATGTAATCGCGAGTACAAGTGAAGTTGTAACGGACGAACTGGTAAATTGTAATTGTGTGCAGCAAGTAATTTTGGGTAATTGGCAAGTGTTAAACTGTAAGTCGGTAGAAATAAAGAACATTGTTGAGTGGTGTAATTGGACTTTTTATTCCACGAACCCACAAAGTCACACTGGCGTCAGAAGTGGGATATAACACAAAGTCACACTGGTGTCAGGAAGCGGGAAAACAACATCACCGAACATTACAACCATGGACGCGGCATTGGAAAAATTTTTGGAGAAGATGATGGAAATGAAGGCCGAACTAATCGGGAAGATGGAAGAAATGCGGGCCGAATTAACAGAGAAGCTGGAGACTAGAAGTAACCTGGCCGCGGAACTGAAACTGATCAGGACGGCTAGGGACAACATCGCCGAGAAGATGGAACAAATGAAGGCCGAGTTAACCACGGAAAAGAGAGCAGCGAACGACGGTCTGGCTACCGAAATGAAGGTGGCGAACGAGGCTCTCGCCGCCAAGTTTGAGGAACGGTTGGCCGGCGTGGGGGATGACGTCACGAACCTGGGCACGCGGAAGGGTCAAGTAGACGACCGCCTTAATGATTTAGAGGAAAAGGCCGACAACATCGCAAAACCCCTCACCCGCCTGACGGAGGACAACCGGCCTTATGTGTGGACGGAGGACGCCGAAGACGCTTTCCAGCACCCGAAGGGGACCCTGTGCAGTGCTTCAATTTTGGGTTTCCCACAACCGGGTGGCGCCTTCATTGTGGACACCGACGCCAGCGACCATTGCATTGGAGGTGTCCTATCGCAGATCCAGGACGGCCACGAGCGCACAAGAGTGGAAGAGGAGGAGCGTGCCGCAGCAGTCCGAGTAGTTGTGGCAGTGCCTGCTGAAGGCTGGGATAGCGCAGGCCTGAGGAGGGAGCAGCTGGCGGACGCAGACTTGGGGCCACTCTTGAGGGAAGTGGACGCAGGGACGAGACCGACCTGGGAGGACATCGCACCGAGGAGCGCCACCTACAAGTCGCACTGGGCCCAATGGGACTCGTTGAAGACCAGAGTGGGCGTGCTGTTCCGGGTATGGGAGTCACCCGATGGGAAGGCGCAGAGAGGACAGTTGGTACTTCCCCGGAGTAAGGTCCCGGAAATCTTGGAGGAAGTGCACGCCGGTACTTCAGGAGGACACCTGGGAGCGAACCGAATGATTCACAAACTACGGCAGCGCTACTTCTGGCTGAGACTCCGAGCAGATGCTGGTGGTACACCTGGACCGCCTCGCACGCTACGATGGGGCTGTTCGAGGGCGAACAGCTTTGAGAAGGGAGCAGTGTAACGGGGAGCGCTGAAACACCCTGTGAGCAGCTGGCAACGGAAGACAGGGGAGGCTCGGTTAGCCACGCCTTTCCCTCGTTTGTCTTATAGTGGTGACAGCCAGCGGTCGGAAAGAAACATAATTGTGCGTCTGTTTTCCTTCCACCTGGTTCTCGATCTTTCTGTTACCAGAACAATCGTGTAAACACCAGAAACCGGCGATATTCCTATAAAGAGGGTTACAGACAGACAGTGTGAGTTAGTTGTTGAGTTGGTTTTGGTGTAGTCAGTCAGTTGTTGGTTTGAGTTGGTCAATCAGTTGGTTAGTGAATGAGGACAGTTCTTGGTGTAAGAAGAGTTAGTCAGTGACGTGTTAATGAACGAAAGGATTGTGAATGAGAAGACTGTGCGTGCATCGGAGTTTATGTAATCGCGAGTACAAGTGAAGTTGTAACGGACGAACTGGTAAATTGTAATTGTGTGCAGCAAGTAATTTTGGGTAATTGGCAAGTGTTAAACTGTAAGTCGGTAGAAATAAAGAACATTGTTGAGTGGTGTAATTGGACTTTTTATTCCACGAACCCACAAAGTCACAATATAAAAGATGGCATATAGCTCTGCTGAGAAGACCGAAATGGAGTCCAGAAGTCAAAATTTATGAGCCTCACCGTTAATGAAGAACGCGCAACCCGTAGTGCTACCTAACTGAGAACCGTCTGTATAGACCGGAACATAGTTAGGGTAACGGCCCAGTAGTTCGGCAAAAAGTTGTTGGAACACCGAATGTGGAGTAGCGGGTCTAGTGTTGCTGGAAAGAGCGAGATCGAACCGCGCACGATCCAGTTGCCAAGCAGGATAAGAGCTGATGGACGACCTCTCCACGCGAGGCATTCGGAGGCCATGGGAATGTAGGAGATCCCGAAATCTTATTCCCACGGGGCGTGTCCCTGAACCAGGGCGCATATAACGGTGGACTAAATCTGGACACAGAACTGGTTTAAAACAAGGATGATTGGGATTCCTGCCCGGATGTCACAGCGCTTTTAATTATATTGTCAAAAGAAAGCAAAAGCAAATTAATGTCCCTAAAATATATAAAAACAATCTATTTATTTTAAAACATTGCAAAAACTGTCTGGAGTCGCTTAGCAGCCTTAGATGAGATATCTGAAGCATATATTTTGTAAGAGAAGAGTGTACTTGAATCTGGTTCCCTCTGAAATCCAAGGAGGCTTTGTTGTTAAAACTTTCTTGATAGTCAAGATTTATTCATTAGATCAAGAGAATATTCTGAAGCTAGTAACCATATGTAGTGATTTTCAATGCAATGCTAGTTAACAGATTAGTAGGACAGCTACCAACTAACATACATTGCAGGAATGTTTTAAGATGTATGGTGATACTTTCATCTCTCTCAGACTTTCTGTAAAATTCAAAATGATTTATAGGAAGACATGTTGTCACGACGTCTATCCGAAAGTATGAAGACTCCGACCTCTGTCAACCCGGGAGCGATGGAAAACTCCGGGGGTCTTTCCTTGGGGTAATACCTTGAGTATATAAAGTGCCCCCATTGACAACGTCAAGACGGGTGGAAGTGGATATGTCACTTACATGTGTCAACCCTGCAGGGAAGACTACCGAATAACCTTGGTGGGGCCACCTGGTGATCTAGCACACTTTCTACTGGCTCTGCTGTTCCAGTACCCGGGACTTCTTAGGCAACCCTTTGCCCCCTCCGGGCGGCTGAAGCCTGGTCGGAAGTATCTGATCTGCCACTGGTGTCAGGAACACACTGCCCCCTCGAGTCCAACCCAATCCGAACAACTTCCATTCTGAGAGGTGCTCGAATGTTCAGCCCGAGGTTCCTCTAGTAACGTCAGAGGTACCATCAGTGCTAAGGGTCCACAGCGCCTGCACCACAGCAGCTGAAGGGGACGGATCCCCTCCCAGTCGGTTGATGACATAAATGAGCTATACTACACGCAAAAGTTAAGGGCATGTGAATGCTGGCCAATGATCAAGCGGAGCACTGTTGCCAAGCGTAGTGAGTTACATTATAAACTCTGCAGAGTTTCTGTACTTAAAAGCATGTTCTACCCGCCAGCAAAGTTTCTGCCTATTTTCCCATCATTAAACTCATTAAATATTTCTAAAACATTAAAATCTCATCTTGACACACGTCACTGCAGTGGAACAGCAGGCATGGTTAGTGTACATCCAGTACCGTTCTTTCCAATTTTGAGGAGATTGAAACAAAGGTACACTCCCTTTTTCTAAGGATGAAGCTGTTTCACTACAAATTCGTGACACTGTGTATACACTACCTACACCACAAGCTTCCACAGTTAATTGCTGGTGTTTTGAAACACCTATAATTGCTCTATATTCTGACTTGGAGAGCTTTTGTAAAAACTTATTCACATTAAATATAATTTTTCTGGCCTGAGAATGAATCACTTCACGTTTTCTGATAAAAAAATCACTTGTCTCAGCTTCAAGGGACATATTCACATTCTTGGATTGCAAACACTGAAGAAAAAATGTGTATATAATAATAATTTAACGTTATATTAACAATATTTCAGCTCAAGTTCGACATACAACATAACGATTCCGTTCACTTTAACAAAATAGCACACCACTACTCTAAAAACAAACTGAACAATGTCAGTCTGTTTCTAACTGCATGACTTCTGTTTTCATAGCAGGTGCACTATTTATTTATGATTGAGATATTGTGAGGAAGAAATGATATTGTTTTCCAGGTTTATCTGTGTTGAATGGATGGATGTTGAGTAACCATAACCATGTGAAGATAAAGTGTGCATCGGTTGTGTTCTAAGCATCGTAGAGACAGGAATTTTATACGGTCATGTTCAAAAAAATAAAATTCATTCTTATTATAATATTGGCATCTGTATATTTCATATATTTATCTGTAACATTTAACCATAACCAGTGAAGGTAAAATGTGCATCAGATGTGTTCTAAGTATCGTAGAGAGAAGATTTTTGTACGGTCATGATTAGAAAGTAAAATTCTTTGTTATTATAAGATTGCCATCTATCATTTTCAAATATTTATCCACGTGCAATTAATGCCTGCCTTAGTAGCGTAGATGGTAGTGAGTCTGCCTCACATTCAAGAGGTCCCAAGTTTGAATCTTGGTTAGGGTGAGTTATCTGGATAAGGTTTTTTCCAGGGTTTTCCCTTATTCTGAAAGACGAATGTCAGGTAACTCTAAGCTCTATGGACCCTGGGCTCATTTGAGCATCACTTCACCCATTCCATTCATCGTCTGATACGACTTAACATTGGAGGACGTAAAATACAAAAAAAAGTGCAATTAATAACATAGTATTCTCAGTTCAGGCACGTGAGATGCATGTACCACATTTGACAGTGCTGGTAGGAGGAGCAAGTTTAGGATTTGCTGGAGTCTGCAGTACGGCCCCCCTACATATGCCTTTAACTTTTGCAAAGATTATATAGGTAAACAGCAGACAAAATGCAGTTGGAGGCATGATTTACCAAAACTGAAGCTCTCCAGCTTTCCCCCTCTACCGTCATTTTTGGCTGCCTCTTCTCTCCTCCATAGAGCAAGCTGTACTAAAGTGGTCAACGTATCAAGGGGAGGGAGTTATGTGAAGCCTGGATGTTGAGGATGGGAGAAGACTGTGCTCGCACATGCGCACACTGACTGCACTTTGTTCGCAGTCTATCTGTAGTACATTTGTAATGTTATGTAACATTAACTGTTGCAGTCATGAACAGACTGTGTGTGCTGCTTGACTTGTTATTAGAGAAGTCCAGTGTCAATACAATGAATGTTCAATACAATGTTCAATACTGGTGAATAAATATGAATATGAATGAGTGAAGCACAGGTATGCTTTGTTTGTGATTCATTCCCCTGATACATGCAAAGTAAACTGTAAATTAAGTGACTGGTAGTGAATAGTCTGAACACTGAAATAACAGCTGAAAGTGGAATAAGTCACAATATAAGTATCGCTAGAGCATTTCTTCACCTTATGGAAAATCATGTCTAATGTGTCTAATGTAAAAAATAAAAACATGTTCATGTTAAAAGTTCATCTCTTCCATCTTATCCTAAGGTCTTTACTGAAAACAGGTTTTGCGGGAGGGAAGGATATATAGATATATGTAATAAGTTAGGGTGAGAAGGTTTAGCTTGGGCAAGAACAGGAGTGAGAAACTTGAAAGGTATAGGTCAAGAGAGGGAGCTAGATAAATGTCCATTGTGTGGATAAGAGAATGCAGATTTTCATTGTATATTATATTTTAGTCAAACAAAGATATGGAGAGAGCAGGCCTGACCACGTAAATGGGACAATTTGGGGGGCGAAATAGTAATTAGAAAAAATTTGTCAGTATAAGAGGAAAAGAACAGGAGAAACATAGGAAATTATTTAGGAAAAGTTAAAGAGAGATGGCTAAGAACAATTGAGAGAAAATGTAGATTAGGATAGGTGAATTGGCAAAATGTGTAAAAAGGAGCAGAGGGCCTCCAATACACAAAAACCTAGGGTTAGGTGTATGGGGACCGAATTACTAGTCAATGGTGGGCAACATGATAAGATTTTCAGGATTTAGGAATATATGGCATATTTCAGTATAGATTTTATAATTGTAATGTTGATTTTGCATTTCTATTTGATGTTGTAAAAGGAAAGATGAGAAACAAATTACAAATTACTGAAAAGAGTGTTTATTTAACAATAATTGTGCACATCTTACCTGTGTATCAGAATACAAACTGACATCTTTGAGGTCAATCTCTTCTGGTTCATATTTCAATTTAGAAGATGCTTCCAAGTATACAGGTTCTTCTTTAACTTCAATTTTGGTGTCTATTTCTTTATTGGAGTCATATTCTACTAAACATTCTGAAGCAAATGGAGGTGGCTCACTCTTTATATGAAGATCTGAACCATTAGTTTTGTCTGACTCAGATTTCATTCTACACAACATTTTCTCCAACAAACTTGGTTCTTGTCTGATTTCCATTTTGTTGGCTATTTCATACATGTCAATATAATTCTTATAGACTCCACTACTATCTCTGGTGGTAACACTTTATCTCATTCTTTAAATTAAAATCTGAAGGAAGATGATGTTCTGAGTTAAGCTTCATTTCATGCCATGAATCTTCAGTTTTTGTTCTAGTAATTGTGTTTGCCATCCTCATGTATGTTGCTGGTATCCTCACAGTCTGATATGAGACCTGAAGAAAAAGAAAAATCTGGTTTTCAATCTCTGATAAGCACTTGGAAAGAAATATAAAGTTCAATTTGTAAAGTAAAATAATTAGACATTGCATTCACACTAACGCATTATTCTTTTTCCATTCGTTACTAAGTAGGCAGAGAAAGTATTGTACGAGGTGTGGCAATTAAATAATGAGACTGCGCACCTCCTATTGCACAGATGCAAGGTGGGAGGTTGGTAGTCGAACGCAGTTGAACCTTGAACCTTCAAGACCAACCACCATTAGTTTTGTGTCTCTATCTGCTTTATTTTGCCTCTGAGCCTTGGATGTAGAGGAGGTTATTTTGTAGTAGGTGTGCGAGCATAGTGAAAAAATTCGAGCAGTACATTAAGCTCAAATTCATTGTGAAATTAAAAACGCCACCAAACGAATGTTTTCATATGTTGAAGAAAGTGTTTAATGATAACGCTATGTCAAGTGCATGAGTATTTGAGTGGCGCACATGGTTTTCAGAGGGTCAGGAAGAGGTTGAAGATGAAGAATATACCAACTCAAAAATGAAGGCAATGCTTAACAATTTTGTTCAATATCAGTGGTGTTACATGACTGAACGGGTGCCTGAGGGTCAATCAGAAATCCCATAAAGAAGTCCTAATCAAGCTGAGGGAAAGAGTAAGGAAGTAAAGACTGATATGTGGAAGAATGACGCATGAATTCTGTATCAGGACAACGTGCCAGCCTACAATGCCATATCTGTGTAAAAGTTTTTAGCAGACAAGTGCATTCCTGTGCTCGAACATCCTCCTTATTCAGGAAATCTGGCTCCCTGTGACTTTTTCTGTTTCCAAAAGTGAAAAGTGTATTGAAGGGAACATATTTTTAGTGTTTTGAAGAGTTAAAAGCAAATAGTCAGAGTTGTTGAAGAGGGTAACAACAGAATGACTTACAATATTGCTTTGAACAATGGAAGACACATATGCAGTGGTGTGTAGATAGAGGAAGGGAGTATGTTGAAGGGGATAAAAGTTAGTTGTAGCTTTATTTGCAATAAATCATATTTCTGATGCCAGTGTCTATATACTTGCTTAGGTATTTTCAAAGTTACAAAGACACTAGGCTTCTGCAGATGATTTATTTTGGATGTATATATCCTTACTTTAACTACGGGATCGAAATATGGGGTACAGCTGCAAAATGTCACATGGACATGTTACTAATTCTACAGAAGAAATGTATTAGATTGATTTATAGCCTAAAAGGAAGGGAATCATGCAGAGAAACATTTAAAACTGAAAATATGTTCACAGTCTATTCTCTGTATATATACAGAACTATATTATTCATAACAGATAGACTTACATTAGTACGAAACAACCAAATTCACGACTATAGTACAAGAAATGGTGATAACTATCACATGTATAATATTAACAGGTGTGTCACTGAAAAGACATTAATATCAGAGGGATCAAACTGTATAATAAACTACCTAGTGAGATAAAAATTTTGACGAATAGCTCAAAACCAAAATTTAAAAGTAAATTAAAACAATATTTGTTAAATAAATGTATATACAGCCTAGATGAATTGTAAATTATATATGTAAGAATTTGGTACTAGCATACAAATGTCATATTGTTAAATAATTTGTATAGAAATGACGTGTCCAAAATCAATGTACATCTGATAAACTGGATCAATAAACTATCAATATCAATATCAATCAATATCAATTTAATTGCCACACCTCATATTCTATCCATAATTAATATTGTCATCGATCGTCGAACATACAACAAGACCAGCTGGCAGAAAGAGCTGGCAAAAAGAGAGGAACAGATGGCATCGAGGCCATGCCTACTCGTGTGACAGACTGGCACTTGCTGTGGGAGTGGGGAAAGAGAGAAGCCAAGAAATGTCAGGACTGGTCCATCGCCATCGTGAAAGACCGTAACCCTCCATGAGAAGTCAGCAAAGTTCCAGTACCAATGGCTAAAGGATATAAGGAGCACTCTGTTCGAGATGAGTAGTTAGTTCTTGGCAGGAAGCTGTAACGAGTGCAGTGCTAGTGAACAGTGTGCAGACAGACTGGAAGATAGCGTATGTGTTGTCAGAGGTGTATGAAGTGTATTTCCACGAAAAGAAAGAACGATTTGAATTTCTGCGAGTTGGACCATTAATTCTATGAACCCCACCAAAGTCACAATATTAACATTTTTCAAGAGGAATACATATACCACGGCTCTCTGAATAAATTTAAAAAATATGTTTAGACAAGACGAGAGTATGTGTGTGAGTACAACATTAACTACAAAATTAAAACTCAGATAAACATCAAACTTGACATTTAATTTCAGTCTATCCCTAAGATGCAACATTAAGATTTACAAGATAATCCTCCCCACTGTAAACTATCTTATATATGGAAACATTTTTTCTAAATGTTGGATTTTCTTGAAAATGGCTGCAACAGTTTTTCTTAAAATACCAAATATGTAAGATATCAACATGAATTTTCTTAGAATTGTCTATGAAAAACCCACTTTATTTCAGAAAGATTTTATGTTAGCTTGCATAAAAGGTACACCATACAACATAGACAAAAATTGCTATGCGAACAATGTGGATATATTTAACACATGCAATTTATTTTGAAAATTTTTTCTTTCAGCATAAGCTATTTTTGAGATATATATTAATGTTATTTTGAATTGTTCAATATCCCATAATTTTCTGACAGTGCTGTCACTATTCACTTGTTTCTTGTGATGTCATGGAAATAATATGGAGTTTTTGCCCTCCTCGGTAGCGTAGATGGTAGCATGTCTGCCTTACGTTCAAGAGGTCCCGAGTTCGAATCTTGGTCAAGGTGAGTTACCTGGATAAGGTTTCTTCCGGGATTTTCCCTTATTCTAAAAGACGAATGTCGGGTAACTCTAAGCTCCATGTAACCTGGTCCCATTTGAGCATCACTTCACCCATTCCATTCATTGTATGATATGACTTAAAAAAGTTAAAGGACATACATTAAAAAGTATGGAGTTTTCAAGCCAGTATATAGCAAGCCAGTTTTAAATAGTTGACTATCAACTTAAGATTCCTCACTCATTCTTGTATCTGCAATGAAATGGGTAATGAAACTAATACTGCAAATGTTCATCTCTATTTATATAACAGTAGACAGAAAAACAAGTGTGGAAGAAGATTTTATAGACATTTTTAAAAATATGGATGGCTATTCTGATGTTGATGAAGAAGATATTGACAATTGGTTGCAAATCGACAATAATGGAGATTATAAACTGATTACAGAGAAAGGCATTGTTGCAGCACACAGTGTTACTGAAAATGAAGAGTATTCAAATTCAGACAATGTTGATGAACCAGCTGTGGTTATATAACCCAGACACAAGCAGTAGCAAACATAGAGAAATTGGAGTCAAGCCAAAACATTACCAAATAAACTTCTAATGTTAAAGTGGATGCGCGATGGCGCTGCTCATAAACAATACTCTAAACTGAGACAGTAGAAATTCATTGCATTGTTTACCACCGACTAGTTTGTAGCTATATTGTCACATGCGTGATTGGTGAGTGCTGTAATTTATATTAATTTGAGAATATTTTATTCAGGACTCTCGAGATTTAATAGAAATTTAATTTTACATTTTCTTGAAGTACAGAAGCTTTGTTAAAATTGCATAAATAATAGGAAGGCTGCGGTTTCCTATTTCCTATGGTAAATCCTGTGGAAATTACTATCACATCAGCTTCCCCTGGTGTACGTGCAGAGTTGCACAGAGCAACATGGAGCTTTCCTCCTGCTCACGTCATATGGGATGTTCTGGAATAATACAAATGCACTCTGCTGATTGGCTGCTTCAAGTTGAAATTAGGGCGATGGCAGGATATGTTTGATATTACTGTCGCCATGTTGCAAAGCGCTTCTGGAAATGTCTAAAACTATATAACTGGACGTGAGGGTCAACTCGGGGGCTCTCTTCTCTGTTTGGCACATGATTCTGGCTGACACCATTGGCATGGCGTCCTGGACTCGACCACTCACTTGCTCATTCTTGACACATCTCCCAAGGTAAGATCTACAAATTAATATTCAATTCATCATGATAATATTGTCACTATTTAGCTTACAAAGCCCCTCCATTTGTAAACCAAACATTACACATTCGGACTAGATACAAATTCCTAATTATACCTATATTGTTATTGTTAAGCCAAGCGTTTGTTATTGCTCTACCATCCTAAACTCCAACTTAGCTGTTCCCCCTAGTCACCACAACCATAGTTTGTGACAATATTGTGTACAGTACAAATGCATAGGCTAATAAAGTACATACAGTGTATGTGTTTTTAGGTGAAAGTGTGCCGATAGTAATTTCTAAACTTCATTAAAAATATTTCATGATATGGTTTTTTTTTATCATTTTTCCATCACTCTCCAGATAAACTGGATTTTTGTTAACTCAGATCGGCCCTGGTCCCAGTTGATCCGGATAAACAAGGTTCTATTGTATAACCATTGACTTCACATATACCAAAAGTTTCAGACAGGCTCTTGCTGAGAACAGACATTAGAACAAAAGCTCATCTCTTTTTTCAGCAGATATGAACACTTTAATATGAGGGGCACTAGGAAAGTTTTGAAATGTGGCCAACTGGAACGCAGGAAGTGAAAAATGTTTGCATTATAAGGAACTCCCCTTCTTTGCAAGTGAACTCAAGCAGTTTCGTAATAATCATGCCACTCATTAGGGAGAGCAGTGTTGCCAAGTTGATGCATGTGTTGCCAGTTGAGCTGCAGTTATGGAATTGGAAAGAAGAGATTTTCGTGCAATGATTTTGTATTACCACAAAAGTGGTTTGGATGAAACACAGTGCCTTGAACACCTGTCTGCTGCATTTGAGGACAGTGCATCTTCATGTGCAACAGTGTTTCACTGGTTTACAGAATTTAAATGGTGCTGGACCTCACTTGAAGATAAGGAGCACAGTGGGAGGCCAGCCACAGTTGTTACTGAAGAAGCCATTGATGCTGTGGAGAAGATGATTAGGAAAGATGCACGTGTGACCTACAGTGACATTGAGTGTGCCCTTGGTATTAGTTTGCCAAGTGTTTCAAACATTTTACACCAACACCTGCATGCGAGGAAGGCTGCATCATGTTGGATGCCCCACAACTTGACAAATGCTCAGAGCAGACTCATGTGGAATGGTGCCAAGACATGCTCCATAAATTTAACAATGGTGATTCTACGAGGGTATATATAAACTCGAGGGTATCTACCAGGGCAATCCACATGGAGTGAAGACTGACCCCCCTCTAATGACCAGGGAGTTACCGAGCTGTCCCAAAAGAATGCCTGGCGCCTCCGTGGGGCTTTCCATAAGGCAAGACCTAGAGACTAACAAGCCCCCCCTCCCCATCTGGTCCTGTGGACTCAAGATGGGATGGAAGTGGATATGCCACTTACGCACGCCAACCCCAAAGGAGAAGTCTACCAATGAGACCTCGGTAGGGCCGCCTGGTGATCTAGCACACCTTCTACTAGCTATGCAGGATAGTATGCGGGAATATATGGCTTCCCTCAACCCCGTCTGGAGACATACCCGATCTCCCACGGTTATCGGGAACCACTGCCCCCTCGAGTCCAACCTAATCCGAACAACTCCCAATCACGGAGGGGCTCAAATGTTCGGTCCGAGGTTTCTCTAGTAACGTCAGAGGTACCACGAGTGCTAAAGGTCCATAGCACCTGCACCACGACAGCTGAAGGCGATGAATCCCCTCCCCTACGGGGATTCTAGGAGGATGTCTGACATAATAACTGGTGACAAAATGTGGATATATCAATTTAATCCTGAAACCAAGCACCAATCGTCTGTGTGGTTGTTTCCTGGCAAAGCAACACCCATGAAAGTGAGGTCAAGAACTGTTGGAAAGCAAATGATGACAACATTTCTCTCAACAAGTGGACATGTGGCCACGATTCCTTTGGAAAATCAGTGGACAGTTACAGTGAGATGGTACACAGGTTTTTTTTTTTGGTAATTTACGTACTCCAACTTTAAATCATATCGGACGATGAATGAAATGGATGAAATGCTGCTCAAATGAGTCCAGGGTCCAAGGAGCTTACAACTACCCGACATTCCTCTTTCAAGATACGGGAAAACCCTGGAAAAAACCTTATTCAGGTCACTCACCCTAACCGAGATTCAAACTCGGGACCTCTTGAATGTGAGGCAGACAGGCTACCATCTACACTATCGAGGCGGGTATACAGGTGTTTGTCTTCCAGAAGTGTTCCAGAAAATTATGGAGAGACAACCCATAACTGGCCTGCAGGGAATCATGATGCATCTGCCCACTCATCGAACATCACAACTGAATTCATTGAGGACAGTCCTGTCAAACTTCTTAGCCATCCACCCTACAGTCCTGACCAAGCAGTTCCCCACGGTGAAGAAGAAACTTTGTGGATGTCGATTTTCATCCCCCTGAAGATGCTGTCAGTGCTTACAGAGAGTAGCTAAGTGTTGTGCCAGAAGTAAAGTGGCACCAGTGCTTCCAGGATTGGTTCAGAAGGATGAGACTGTGTGGAGTGTCAGGGAGAATACTTCGAAAAAATGTAATAGTTGAAATAAAGTTTTGCAAGCCCAGAACTCCATGTCTCAAAACTTTCCTAGTGACCCTCGTAATTTTAAAAGTGGCTTGCATGACAATGGAACACAAAAGTAGCTTAGTGGAACCAAATACTAGATGCTTGGGATGAAGAATCGTCCATAGTATACATATGCTTTACTTTTGATTTGATAATCTTTAATAGACAGCAGCAGCTTTTCTGAAAGTGTGTGTGTGTGTGTGTGTGTGTGTGTGTGTGTGTGTGTGTGTGTGTGTGTGTGTGTGTGTGTGTGTGTGTGTGTATGTATATACTTTTAATATTCCTGCACTTTGGTGCTCATTGCCTGCAAAGAGAATGGTGAGTATGGCCTCTGTGGCTGCTCTAGTGAAAATGTGCCAATTGTGAAAACATGTATTAGCGTAACCAAATTAGCGATACTGTAGTGTGCAAGGAAACTGGCTTGACAAGAGTGGGCAAATAATCATATACTAAGTAACAAAGCCATTTTTTTTAATTTACGTCCTCCAATGTTAAGTCATATCAGACGATGAATGGAATGGGTGAAATGATGCTCAAATGAATCCAGAGTCCACAGAGCTTAGAGTTACCCGACGTTCATGTTTCAAGATATGGGAAAACCGCGTAAAAGTCTTCTTCAGGTAACTCACTCTGACCGAGATTTAAACTCAGGACCTCTTGAACATGAGGCAGACACGCTACCATCTACACTATCGAGGCGGGCAACAAAGCTTTGATTAGGGTGATGACAACTTGTTTATGTCCTCCAACATTCAATAATATCAGACGATAAATGAAATGTATGAAATTATGAATGCCCTTAGCTTTTGGTGAAGGTCGCATAATTTTGATTGAATTTGCCGATATTTCGCTCATCCTGTTGTGCACTTCTTTTGGGCTCTAACAGATAACCCAACCTCAGAGATTTGAACTCAGGACCTCTTGAACATAAGGCTAAATGGGGCATGCTGTTGATATCCATAAAGAAACAAATATCATCATTCATCATTACAGTCATCATCATCATCAAATCAGAGTGCCTCTATGGAGCAGAAATATTAATTTTGAACAGAAAAACAGATATAGAAGATACTGAAAAAGAACATAAAATTATTGGAAAAATTTTAGATACACAAGTTGTAGGTGAATAATACAGATTTATAAGTAAAAAGGAAATAAAAAAAATATACAGATACCCATAAAAGAGAACGAAGGTTAAACTTTTATGGGCATATTAAATGACTAACTTCAAATACGCTCATAAAACAAATTATATAATTTTACGAAAATAAAAATAAGACACAAGTAGCAATATGAAATGGATTTATGAAGTAATTAATTATATAAAGTTGGCAAGAATCATTCAAGATGATATCCTAGACAGGCAATCTTTAGAATGAAGGTACATAAGTGGCAAGTTAACCAAGAGGAGAAACTGGGACGTGGGCAGACGAGAGAAAAACAGTCCACAGCCAAAGAAGGAGAGAACATTGGATTCATAAAAGAACTAAGAAACGTCTCTAAATTCTCTGCTTAGTCCTAGATGTGCGCATTCGCAAACAATTTAACGATGATGATGATTATTATTATTACAACATTTCGCAGTTTCGGCGTATTTCAATACTCTGCAGTTGGCCAAAACCTCCTTGGGTTACGTCATTGCTTGGCCTACAAGGGCCACCTTAGTGCAACATAACCCTTTTTGTTTTGAAAAAGCGGTAAGTTGAAACAAGCATTTCCGATTGTACTCAACATCATGTCCATGATTTCTGAATTTCTACAGATGCGCACTGTGCCTTTTACATATGCATAACATGCTGCCAACATAAAACACTGCCAATGACTGGTTGCGTACATTCTCAACATCCTTACAATTATTTATACAAAACATAAGGAAATGCACAATAGGTTGACCGTGCTTTTACCACTCAACTATGAAAAGACAATTCTTACTCATAAGTTTGAGGTGTTTGAAAAATAAGAAATTAAGAACATTTCTTAGTATCTTGGACTCGATGTACTATGCGCACTATCCAGACACCATCACAGAACGTATAATATCTTACATCCTAAATACCAACATGAGACTCATAAACACGCTGGCCATAATTTGTAAGACGTAGTCGAGAGTTTGAAATAAGTTACAAAGTGTGGTCGAGAAATGTTCCTTATAAGAGTCTAAATATTAGTGTACAGTTCGGCCGCTCTATCTCCGGCTCTGACATTTCTCGAGAGGGGGAGGCAGGCTGTTGCCAGTTCTTTAGCGGGAATTTCAAGCAGAGGAACAATGCGTATTTTAAATATTTCACGTATTTCCACATTTCACGAACTAGTAGCCATATTATTATAATAGCGATAATAATAGTGCTTACGAACACTAAAAATCGGAATTCGCGCACGCAAAATATACCAAAGAAAGTTCACCAGCGCAAGCAGCTAAAGCCACGTGGTTAAAAACAAATTTTACCTGGCAACACGGTGTTGGGTTCGAGAGCCACGCCTAGCAGCGACAATGCTGATTGGCGCTAGCAGACAGTTTTAACTTCCTGACCACAACACCGAATGTAGAGACTCCCAATACCACCGAGAGATGCAGTTAGTGTGTGTGAAAGGTGTGAACGAAATATTCGAATAGAGTGGTGTTGTGTTAAATATCTTGCATGATAATGAAATTGTAAGTTGTATTTCAGCGTTTTATAGCTAATATAGTCCTATATTTTCATTCTAAAGATAATTATGAGGATATGTTTTCAATTGTTCATTACTGTACGTTGGAACTATTAACTTTCCCCCTCCACCTCTTGCAATCGCAAAACGTCAGAGCCGGAGATACAACGGCCGGACTGTAGCTAAAACACAATGATCCAGAAAACTAAAGGATTTCACTCCCATTCTAGTGTATGCAGTTTCCGATATGTTTCCTATTGCACCGTGTACATAATAAAAACCAAGGCTGATAAAATGGGAGTGAATGACAGTGGAAAGCACATATGACTCCGTTTAAGTAACTAGCATTTCATAAGGTATTAACAAGCTACTCACTGTTATTCTAAGTTTAATCACCATTATTTTTCGCAATTTGTGAAGTGACTAAAATTAGTCCAGGCTGCACTGCAATACCGAATGATATAACTGTTATACATAGGTGTTTGACATCACGCGCTAACCTGCCTTTCGTTCGGGAGCATAATTAATGGTTAGAACTCACGGAGCTGACGTCACACCGCCACTTCCTGTCTTCCCCTGGTCTAAACGTCAATGTGGGGTCGAAAGTTGACTACAACAGTGATTCGGTGGCTTCTGACTTGAAAGAAATTGAGCCGCTTATTTTATGCCTTTCGAAATTATATAAATGCTGATTTTTCTCCTTATGTGATATACGTGAATACTGCAAAAGCGATGACTCAAATATTCAACACTGCATTGGTTAATGTAACACCAAAGATAGCAGTTATATTCATGTGATGTCATTGCTGTTTACGTGGGCACATGTAGATATTGTTAACCAACAACGTACTAGAGGGGGAGTCCAATGCTGAAGAATATTTATTACTTTATTGAGCATTTCACACTCAACATTTAATCCATAATACACAAAACTAAATACTTATTAATGAATTCTTGCTAACAAAATTGAGCCATAAGAGCTGATTAAGAGCTATGTGCTATTTTTAACGTGGTATGAAGAACATTTGCATTACGGCTAGTTCTAAACAACCTGATTGACTTTTGGTGGCGGCAAGGGAAAAGTAGACTGCTGGTTGTAGAAGTCCAATGGTAGAGGAGCTGCACAGACAGAAAAAAGATGTATACTGTGAACTATCAAATGTGTTGAAACTTTTTCAAGTTTAAAAAGGAAAAGTGTCTCCCTAGATGGGGGGAGGGGCTGTCAGCTCAGGTGATCTTGTGGGCTATGCAATGTCACCATATCCTGGAAGGACACGGTTGCTGAACTGTGATTCTATGTATCATTCGGCGCCACTAATCTCTCAGCGTTACCACACCGCATTTCAAAATTTTCCAGTCTTTGGAGCCACTCTGTATTTAAGGAGGGTAGCACAGTCCACAGACAGATATCTAAGATAGGGTGTTCCAAGATTTAAGAGTTCCTGCACTTGGCTCTAAATGGATTTTCAGACAAAAAAAAAAAAATGTTACGAACATTTGTTCTCTTTATGAGGTGCGTTCAAGTTATAAAACCTATTTTTTTCAGGACTGGGACCAGATAGGAACTTCTGGCTTTTTTTTTAAAAAAAAAAAAAATACACGTGGACTCTTTGTGAATGCGTAACAGAGATGGCAGCACTGTACAGTACATATAACTCTAATGGCAGCGTTGAGAGTTAGGACTGTTTTTGATACTTAAAATGGCGACGTTTTCATTGCAAGGATAACTGTAATCATTCGATTTCTCCATTTTCGTGGTGACACCTATTGAAATTCATCACCAGTTGAGTGAGGCAGGTGGTGATGGTACCATGGCTGTGTCTAATGTGCGTTCCTGGGTGTGACAGCTCAATGAAGGCAGAACATCGTAAGACAATAAACCAAGACTGTCACGGCCTTGCACCAGCCGGTATGACGACATGGTCCAGCGAGTGGAGAACGTTGTTTTGGAGAATTGCCGACTGAGCGTTGCAGACATCGCCTCCAAAATTGGCATTTCCGTGGGATCTGTGCACACAAACCTGCATGAAGATCTGAAAATGCGAAAAGTGGCAGCCACAAATGCTGATGTATGATCGCAAGGATGCGTGCGTGGCAAATTGTCAGGCGATGTTGACGCGTGATGACGGCATGAATGGAAATTTCTTTCAATAGATTGTGGCAATGGATGAGACGTGGATGCACTTTTTCAACCTGAAACGAAGCGCCAGACAGCTCAATGGAAGCTACCCAAATATTTTCGGTTGAGCGCCAGTGCTGACAAAATTATAGTAGCCATCTTCGACGGCAGTGGTGTAATCCTTACTCATTGCATTCCAAAGAGCACTCTTCCAAAGAAGAATAAACTCCTCCCAGCATTGTGTGAGAAACGAGCGGAAAAGTTTGGACGTATGCTCTTTCAAAACAACGCACCGGCGAATCGCGCGAACACGACGCAGGAGTTTCTTCGTGACAACTTTAAACTGATTGCTCATGCTCCCTACTCACCTGACTTGGCTTTTACCGACTTTTGGCCGTTTCCCACGATAAAAGACACTCTCCGTGGTCGTAGATTCTCTAGTTGTGCCGCTATTGCCTCAGCTATTTTCCAATGGTCAAAACACATTCCTAAAGAAGCTTTCGCAGCGGTCATGAAATCATGACGTCGAGAAAAATGTGTACGGCTGGAGGGAGATTACGTTGAGAAATGACACTAGTTTCACATTTTTCTTATGATTACTTTGAGAAAAAATCGGTGTTATAACTTGAACACACCTCCTATTAAGTTGTATCATCTTTTTTTTTTTTTTTTTTTTTTTTTTTTTTTTTGATCGATAAACATTATTGTATCCAAATACATTATGGATTGCATCTGCAAAATGTGCCATGGTTAGTTGAGCGTGTTGAGGAAAGTCATATGTATACACTGTATAAAGAAGTGGGCCTAGAATACTCCCTTGTGGAACAACAGAGAAGATCAGTTGTGATCTGGATTGTACATTTTGATATTTTACTGAAAAATATCGGTTATGCAGATAGGATGCTATTATGCTGAAATATGTATTGGAGACATAATTCCTGATCTTCAGTAGTAACCCATTATGCCACACTTTATCAAAGGATTTCTCTGTGTCAAGGAACAGACCTAAGCATGCTTGCTTTTCTTCATATGTGTCCATAATTGTGTCAACAATTCGGTGCAGTTGCTGTGGACAGGAGTGCAATGGCTTAAATCCAAATTGAGTGGATGGTATGATTTCCTCAAGCTGTACAAGACGAGGAAACAATAGCCATTCAAATACTTTAGATAATAGAGATAACAGACTTATTGGGCAACAGCTTTTAGGATCACGTTTGTTTTTGTTGGGTTTAGGTACCATAACAGCTGATGCATGTTTCCATCTTTGTGGGAAGTAAGTCAAGCGAAGAATAGCATTGTAAATTTGTGATAAAATGACTACAGCTTTTTTTTTTTTTTTTTTTTTTTTTTGAGGAAATCGACTAATTGCATTTTTAACCTGTCCAGGGGTGAAGAGCTTAGGAAAATTAGAAAGCTGCAATGGTTGAGATATGCTACTGTTAACAAAGTTAGTAAAATATTCATTGGTGATAGGATTGGGTTGAAACTGCTGTTGTAATTGTGCACTGAAAGGTTCTACCTTTTCATCTAGTGTTTGAGTACCAAAGATTGCCAATTTTTAGAGGTATGTTATCTTTGTATTTAAGTAAACGTTTAGCTTTTTGCCTCAACTATCCATCTTGACAGTTGATGATTTTCATTTCTGCTTCCAGGGAATCATAGTGTTGTTTCTTTAGTGCTCTGTTCAATTTTCTGGAGATATTATTTAGTATTGTTTTATAAGCTGGATACCTGGTTCTTTCCCATAGCCAACTATATTCCCTTTTAGTTTAATGAAGATGCTCGATGTGTGGGGTACAATGGAATGACTTCATTTTATGTTTGGCTGTAATTAGGTATTCTTGCAGCATACTGTATATCTCTGGTTATGCTATAAACGGCAACTCCTATGTCCCTAGGCGTTTTGAGTGGAACTTTTGTGTCTATTTGTTCCATTGTTTATGTATACAAACTCCAATTACAGGGAGACTTGATTAAGGTGTGGGCGTGTTCTTTTAGATTTATATTTGGTGAAAGATTAACTACAGCTTGGTAATGGTCTGATACTAGTTCGTGTAATACGAATGTGTCTGCACACATATGACACGTTTTTACCAATGAAAAATCAGGAGTGCTTCCATCATGTGTATAGTGGGTTGGTTCAACTGGATGTAAAATTTCTTATTTAAACTGATATATTACCTCATGAAGCAGTTTTTCTCTTGTATTGATAGTGTTGGACCCCCATCTTGGGTGTTTACTATTGAAGTCATCTCCGAGAAGATAATGTGATTTCATTGTATCGAAGATTTCCCAGAAATCCACCATTGTCAGTTTGTTTTCCAGAGCCGAATAGAAAGAGTCAATCTCTAGTTTTATATCACCCATATCCAGTAATATTCGGGACACTTGATACTCAAGTTCTACTATGCTCTGCAGTTTGCTGTGAAGAACTGCAGTTTTAACAAATATTGCTGAAACGCCCTTTCTGTCATTGTTGGGATATCAGCATGACAAATCCTATACCCTGGAATTCTAAAACGTATATGTGGTGCTAGTTTAGTTTCTGTAGCTAGCAGAATGTCTATGTCGTAAGCAGAGAGAAAGTGTAACAGTACATGATATTTGTTGTTTATGCCCTGACAATTCCATGTGCATATGTGAATTTGTCCTTTAAGGGTTTGCTCCATTACGTTTTATAATCACAGATATTATTTGTGTAATTGTATTTATAAGAGAAACCAAGAGTGATAGTAGAAAATCTAGTTTACCCAGTAATGCACTCCATTTGATTCTCGGTGTTTTTTGACTTACTGGCTTCTGAATACAATTTTTGACTAAATGGCTGAGATGGTACTGGGAGCGAAGGAAATTGGGTTTCAGAAGCCATATTAATTCTTGGTAGTGGAGCCCCAGCTATACTTTCTGTGTTCTTTCTTTGGAAAGTGGATGTTGAATTTTGAAGCTTCACATACACTGGACATACCTTGTAACTAGCTGTATGTTGCTCTTTACAGTTTACACACACCGGAGGCGCAGTGTTGGGTTTCTTACATTCTGCAGTAGCATGTGCACCATCGCATTTTACATAGTGAGCGCTTTTATGGCAATAATTTTTACTGTGCCCATATTCTTGGCACCTGTAGCACTGGATGATATGACGCTTTGGTTTAGGAGGTTCTACTTTTATGACTGCATGGTACAATCTAGTTAAATCAGATTTATTCATTATCTGGACTTGGTTTGAGATCCACGAAAAATAGTGGTAGCAGGTTCTTTGTAACTGGGTGATAAACAGGAACCATCTGTGTAGGTGAGAAACCCAATGATCTTAATTCATTCATTACAATGCCTGTATCACATGTAGGATGTAAATTAGAATAACTACCTGGAAATTACGATCCTGCTTCATTTGGTAAATGTGGTACTCGGCTTTGTTGTTTTCAAAGTAATGCACAGCCTTTTGATATCCTACTTTGTTTTGACACAAAATTTAACTCTCCGATTTGAAATAGTAGTGTGCTTAAAGTTGCCTACTACTTCGGTTTTTAGTGCCTGCAGAACTGTATTCATGTCTCTAATGTTGTTTATGTAAATAGGTTGTGGTTTAACAGCTTTGACTTGGGAGTTATCAATTTCACTATCGTCCTGATTCATGTTTTCATTGGATTCGTCCTGAGTTAGATTACTCAGTGGTTCAAATGGATTCGGAGTGGAACATGGAGATGTGCTGGCAGCACTGTTAGTACATAATCTTTTTGCTGCATTGTTTATTGCTTGATTGACTTTTGTTTCATTCATACTCAGTCTGAACTGAGAGCAGTAATAAATGCTTTTTACACAACGAAGTGTTAAGGGATCTTATTACTAACACTTCTACCTGAGAATAACAAAATTATCTACTACTTACAGTAAAATCCAGCACAATATGAGCTTTTAAATCTCCACAAATAACTTAATTTGTTGCACTAGTACAGAGTACAAATAAACACGGTCATGGCCCAAATCAAACTCAAGTTATATCATCTGTTAACTTATGATGCAACAGTTACTTTCCAATAACATACAGTACTACAATTTGCTCATGCATTAAGGGGGGACGTACGAGAAAATGTTCAAAAATAATTTTTTTATTGTTTTGTAAAATAGTATATAGTGTTAGCTATCAAACACCAAAATATTATAAATGTACGTGGTGTGTATGTATCTTTAAATAATTAAATGCCCTAGTGTTGCATGGTCTGTAAGTACCTTTTAAAAATTAAATGCCCTAGTGTTGCATAGTAGCAACACATAGTCTTCCATCAGCTGTCTTGGAATCTATAAAGCCCACCTACCAATTCTTAGCACACCCAGACTTGCTAAAAAAATGTCTCTATGGAGAGACACAAAACCCAAATGAAAGCCTCAACAGTTTGATATGGAAAAGGTGTCCCAAAGCATCATTTGTTTCTTCCATAAAGGTGAAAATTGCTACATTTGATGCTGCAATAGTGTTTAATGATGGGAATGTTGACAGAAAGAAAGTTATGCATCAGTTAGGGTATCAACCTGGTGTGTTTATGGAAACAATTTTGCAGAGTATCAACAACATTCCCATTGCTGGTGCAGAAAGAGCTATGAAATTAATGCAGAAAGAAGCAAGATAGAAGATGAATTTAAAAAGAAAGGCTGAAGAAGACCAGACTGAGGATACAGATTATAGATATGGGAGGTTCTGACTTAAAATTAAAAGGCAAACTGAATAATACTTCAATATATCAAGATTTAACTGTATTGGAACACCACAGTGAAGTGAAATAATTATTAATTTTTAGATGAGTCGTATTTATTACACATCTGCTTCACTTTCGTACCTATTTTCAGGACTAGCTATGGGAAGCCCACTATCACCATTTTTGGCCAATCTATACATGAGCTTTTTCGAAACACATATAACTAAAGCCTTCCCTCATATGTTTAAAACATGGTACAGATACGTAGACGACATCTTTGCAATAGTGCCCTACAAACAAATAGATGATGCTTTGAAATTACTCAACCTGCAAGAACCCAGCATACAATTCACAGTGGAAACTGAAGCGGACTGTACTCTACCTTTTTTAGACCTTAAAATAAAAAAAAACAATGAAAAACTAGAATTTGGTATCCATAGAAAAGCAACACACACAGATAATTACACCAAAGCAAATAGTTTCAACCCAATTCCACACAAACATGCAACCATCAACAGTCTCACACACAGATTAGTAAATCTACCCCTCAGCCAGCAAGAATATCAAAATGAATACCATCAAATCTTAAAAACTGCAATTAAAAATGGATATGGAAAAAACCTTGTAGATAAAAAACTAAAATCATTCAAACTTCAAAAGAGATTAAAACAGATCACAGCTCTCACACCAATAAAACAAGAAAGTAGATTTGCTAAATTTACTTACCACCCCTGGGCCACAAAAAAGTTCCAAAAAATATTCAAGAAATACAATATAACATTGGCACCAAAAAACAATTACATTATAAACCTACTTCACAGTAATAATACTGATAAGATAAGACCAAAGGAAAAGTCAGGCATTTACAAGATTAAGTGTAAAGACTGTGAAAAAATTTACATAGGGAGGACAAAGAGAAACATAGGCACTAGGAAGAAAGAACACTTCAGGCACTTAAGATACAAAAATATTGATAAGTCCGCAATAGCAGCTTATTTCTGGTCTGAAAATCATGAAATTGAAGATAGCACAGAATTACTAAAATACGCACAAAAACATAGTGAACTCGTCATATGGGAGAGAATACACATAGAAAAACATAAAAACCAACTAATGAACTTTGAAATCCCGCCAGAAGAGAATCCCACATTTAAGTTCATCACTAAATCAACAGATGGCAGCAGCAACCCCAGAATTACCCACACCACTGGATCAAGCTTTAGTCGCATAAGAGCCGAAGATGCAAACGATGATCTGCGAAACATGTCCTCAAAATAGGTACGAAAGTGAAGCAGATGTGTAATAAATACGACTCATCTAAAAATTAATAATGAATAATACTTATTGTATTTTTAATTGTCTTTCCCCATAACTTGCATTTTCTACAACTTCAACCAATTTTTCTCTCAAACAACTTCATCTACAGTGATGCAATTTAGCACATAGCTTTCTTATGCCACAATGAACATTTTGTGGGTTCTAGAATTTAAGATTAAGCTCCAGATGGAATGTGATGATACAAAATATATGAAATTATTTTAATTTTTAAAGGATGCATATGATTAACATTTTTTTTTAATTCTATACAGCTTAAATAAGAAATCTAAATCCAACAAATTCATTTTTAGTGTGTTTTAAAATAACATACCAAATTTCAGAAAGACAGCATATGTCTATTTTTAAAAAAAATGGGCCAAGTTTGTAAATATCTCTGCATATAGAAAAAATATGTAGCATTAGTTATAAACAATGGAAAATTATGAAAAAAATTTGTGCATATTAACTGTATTATCTTAAATGAGTATGCTAAGTTTCACTTTTCTAACTTAAAAACTTTGGATGTTATGGCTATTTATGTAAGACTCTGAATATTTGAATACGTTCCCCCTTAAGATATTGCATATAGTGAGTACAATATGTGTGCGATAAGAAGAGCGATCGGCTTCCAAGTCCTCATTTGGTAAGTTTCGTTTAACTCTGTAAACATAGATGACAACTTTGAAATTTGAAATGGCTATAGACTGACATCTAGTGGCTAATATGCTAAGCTTTATCATGTCCGCCATATTTCGTTTTGATCAACTTTGAAGTTAATTAGCTAACCAGTTTACAACAATCGTATGTTAGAATTAGAATTTTAGTTCGTCCTTGGCAACATATTCATGTTATGAGACACGTTAAAATGTATAAATACAGTATATATATAAAGTCAATTTGATTACATACAATATACCTACACAGTAAGCAGCTTTTCTATGGTTTCATGTGGTATTTGCATAGACTAATTCACTACAAGAAATGTCATAATATGAATATTACAGGTTTGTGAATGTACTATGCTCCCAGTGCTCATTAACATGGTTATAGTTCTAAAAATTCATTAACCGTATAAAAACAGTGTGCATGCAAAAATTTCTTAACCTTATTCTTAAAGTGTTAAATGAACTTGAAAGTTTATTATATAACATTATTCCTTTGTAGTCAAGGCTTCCTTCATAAAGGCTCGTTTGGTGCACTCGAATTGCCAGTTTATCCTTGTTACCGAGTGTGGTGGTAATGTACATCAGCATTTACTTGTAAATGATTTATATTTGTATGAACATTTGTAGATGTTATGGCTCTCGAAAGGGGACACATTATTATTCGTCTACCTACGTATAACTGTGATCTGAGTGCAATTGAGCTTGCGTGGGCAAAACTAAGGAATGTTTTCAGAGGATGCAACACTGCTTATGATATCTTCGCTTATCTTACACGCTATTTTGCTGAATTGGTTTTTCAAGGTTGACCACACTGCAGAAACAAAAGAGCATTATCTCTCACTTCTTCCCCTCTGCCTGCACCACACCGTAAATCCAGCGCTCAACTTATCTTGCGCGTACTGTAATTGGTACATAATACTCACTTAAATAAGTTCTGCATTAAAATAGCTGGGAAAGATAGAGTTAGCGGACATAAAATATATGTACTTACAGTGAAACACCAAACTGAATTCCTTTCTTGGAAGTGTTGAAAACAGTGTTGTTATGATAATTAACTTAGATTAATGACACTAAACAACACTTACTTTTAAATTTTTCCGGAACATGTTTCTGAGGCTTTGCCTCTATCATCAGCCAGCCCTCGACTGGTTCTCATTGGTGTAGTTGACGATATTTTGTCACAGGTCTCCTCTGACAAAATATCGTCAACTACACCAATGAGAACCAGTCGAGGGCCGGCTGATGATAGAGGCAAAGCCTCAGAAACATGTTCCGGAAAAATTTAAAAGTAAGTGTTGTTTAGTGTCATTAATCTAAACCGCCACCAGAGGAGACCTGTGACAAAATATCGTCAACTACACCAATGAGAACCAGTCGAGAGCCGGCTGATGATAGAGGCAAAGCCTCAGAAACATGTTCCGGAAAAATTTAAAAGTAAGTGTTGTTTAGCGTCATTAATCGACTCTAAAGTTAACCAAACTGAATGTTTAGTGAAATGCAATACTTCCTTTAGCTATCACTTAAAAAATTAGTTTTATATTTGTTACAAATAATAAAGAACATCTTGGAAACAGTTAATGCCCTAGGAACATTTTATTTAACAAATTTTGGCTTTAACAAAAATTATATTGTTTTATTTACATATTTTATCTATCTCTTATGGTTTATTAATTAAACCAGTTATTTTATAAAAATTGGACATCAAATAATATTTGCACAATATTCAAGATGCACGTACATTTTATTTGTCATACAAATGTCTTAATAAAATCGTTAAGAATTTTCAAGAAAATTAAAAATAACTGAAAACTATCCATGTAGAGATATTTTAGAGTGGAGGGATTTTCTTGAAAATCCTTGTCATATCCTTGGATAATGTTGAACATAACATGTCTGGTATTACAATAAAATATAATTATTTGCCACCAACTTCAATTATCTTTTTAAGAAAATTAATGAACTCTCTACAGAATAAAAGATAAGTGAAATTTGCGGAAAATAATATTTTATTGTAATATTTTTATTACTTCACTGTGTTAGCTTCTGTTTTTACATAACACGTCTGATATTCAACTTTTCGTTTTTGAGTTATGATGCGCATGCACACCAATTTTCCTCACAATATTGAAATTTTGGGTGAAATATAATACTTCCAATACATACTATAATTAGTAGAAATTAAAATGCTTATTTAAATTCTGGGGATATGTATATATACATTTCAGGTGAAATGTTGATATAGAAAATTTTAATTTCTCCACTTAACAAAGAAAAAATAAGCATTAAGTGGGAAGTGGACTAATCCCTTGGATTCGTCTACTCCTGTACACAACAATGGACTGGATTTCAGTTGTTTTATCCTCATTTATTATGAGTATGAACCTTCTAAGCTATTTGCTTCTCTTTTAAGTTCTTTTTTAGCCTTAGGTTTAATATCCCTTGTACTGATAGATCATACTGGACAATGAATTAATAAACTATATGAAATAAAGTTCAAAATCCCAAAAAGCCCTTATCTGGGTAATTCATCTTGAGATTTCAACTCCAGACATTATTGGTGTCAAATTTTGTGGGAGCCAATGAGAACAAACCGTTTTCACATCTAAATAATCATGCAATATTTTATATATGCTGGTGGAACTAATGCTAGGGTTACCTCAATTGTACCATATGTTGCATGACGATCTTGCATTATTAGTTTCATCACAGCATCAATATTTGCTGGCACAACAACAGATTTTGGATGACCTTCACAAACTTTATCACTGAGCAAAGAGGCCATGATCGATGGTAACACATCTGCCTCACGTTCAAGAGGTCCCGAGTTTGAATCTCGGTCACGGTGAGTTACCTGGATAAGATTTTCTCCGAGGTTTCCTTTATCCTGACAGTCAAATGTCAAGTAATTCTAAGCTCTATGGACCCTAGGCTCATTTGAGCATCATTTCACCCATTCCATTCTCGTTCGATATGACTTAATGTTTCAGGACATCAATTATTTATATATATATATATACACACACACACACACACACACACACACACAAAAATTAAATTTGTTATACCAGCATTTCACAGTGGCAAAGGATGGAGCTTTATCGCCAAACATGGAAGTTAATTGATTGATGCACTCCTGTCTTGATAATCCATGTCAAAAGTCATAATAAATCATTGCACGGACATTTTCACAAGTTAATTCTAAGTTTCTGTTAAGACACAATTTTTAAGTTAATGTAAACAAAACAAATAATTCTGTATTGTCAAAATGTCTGAAGTAGATTATGGTCAACAACGTCCAACTTTCCATTGGAAGCATCAGATAGCACATACACATTAAGGATTTCCAAGGCTCAAAATTTAAAAGGTGTCCCTAGTATAGGAATATACACCTTCAACATATTTTGATAAATGAGATAAATACAGTGCGTGGTTTAAAAGAATGTTTTTTGCTTGAAGGATTTGCGAGACTTGATTGACCAGCCTTAACTCTGTTACTATCTATATAAAATGAAAAAAAGGGGAGGATTCATATTGTAGTTGCGGAGAGACCAGTAATACAGAGCATGTGTAATTGATTGCAGTATAATAAGAAAGTGTCAAGTTACTAAAATTACTATACAAAGAAGGCTTACATGGATTAGTATTAGTAATGAAAATTACATAGTATTCATAATTGAAATTATGGATACTATAAATTACACCCCTAAATTGATCCCAGGTGACACAAAGTGAGATTTGTGGATGGGGTGGGTTTTCTCCAGAATCTACGGTTTCCCCTGCCATCTCATTCCACCTTTGCTCTATCTTCATCACACGTATCTTAAGTGTCAGCACCTGCAGTGCCATATGTAGTAAAAGCAGGCAGGTACGCATGCACGTGCACACCTAAACACACACCAACCCTCAATGTAGATGAGGTCACTGTTTCACATCCAGAAATATCGGAGAGCAAGAGAGCTAATGGCTTCATTGCCAAAGCCTAGCATTTGAAAACAACAACTGTTTCACATCTTTTGAACTGTACAAAACTATTTGGTTTCTTACTCTCATGTTGTGAATGACGTATATCTACTGAAGCATTTTTTCATACTTTTTTCATATGATCTTCTACCATGATAAACAATTTACTTGGTCTTGATGTAATGCTATTGTGAGGCTCTTCCACCAAATTTCACATCTGTATATTTACCGATCATGAATTAAGCTGTGTGTTTTCATATTTGATGACCAAGTAAAGCTCTTATTACACTTATTGCATTTAAATGGCCTAATGCCTTCATGAATTAAGTTGTGGGCTTTGAAATTTGATGACCAAGTAAAAGTCTTATTACACTTGTTGCATTTAAATGGTCTTTTGCCCTCGTGAATTGATTGATGTGCCCTCAAATTGCTAACCAGAGTGAAGCTCTTATCGCACTTGTCACATTTAAATGGTCTTTTGCCCTCATGAATTAAATTGTGTGTTTTCAATCCTGATTGGCGAGTGAAGCTCTTATCACATTTATCACATTTAAACTGGCTTTTGTCCTCATGAATAAAATAATGGGTTTTCAAATGTGATGCTGAGGTATAGGTCTTTTCGCACTTGTCACATTTAAATGGCCTTTTGTTCTCGTGAAGAAAATTGTGAATTTTCAAATTTGATGCTTGGGTAAAGCACTTGTCGCACTTGTTGCATTTAAATGGACTTTTGCCCTCGTGAATTAGATAGTGCATCTTCAGATTGCGTGCATGAGTGAAAGTCTTATTGCACTTATCACATTTAAATGGTCTTCTACCTTCATGTATAATGCTGTGTGTTTTTAAATGTGTTGCTGTAATAAAGCTTTTATCACATTTGTCACATTTAAATGGTCTTAACCCTTCATGACTAAAATAATGTCTTTTTAAATGTGAAGACTGAGAGAAGCTCTTATCACACTTCTCACATTTAAAACGCTTTTCACCCTTGTGAATTAGGACTATATGAGTTTGTAAATCTAACGCCAGACTGAAGCACTTCCCACAAATTTCACATATATGTGAGATTTCATCAAAGTTGTAGGATATGTGTGTGTTATTGTGTCCATGATTCATATCTGTGTCATATTTTTCATTGCCATTTTCCTTTATTCCTGCAGTAGTGACAGCATCCAATCTGAAATATAAGAGCCAACTGTCAATAAACAACAAACAACATATTAAAAGAGAAGGATGGTTTCTAGAACATGACAAGATATTTATTTTCTGTAGAGCTACCAATGCCCAATGGAAAAATTGAATGCTCAAACATAAAACATTGTTTCTAGAGTTAATAGTTTTAGTCTGGCTGTATCATAATGCTTTTAGCTCTGCTATTTTCAATTAATCCATCCACTAAGTTAATTTCAATTTGAGAGAGAAGAGATCTTGGAAGTAGTATTTTTTCAATTTTAGTGTTTGTGTATATATTATATTTCTTCTGTATACTATATGCCTTATTTTGTGCAATTTTTATGTTTTGAGATTAATTTTGTTTTCATTACATACATTCCAGTAAGTACTAAAAGACATTTTTGTAATTTTTCATAGGTGATTAGTGATTGTTTTTCCCCTTTCATGATAAATGGGTTGGGTCATCCGTAGCTATCTGCATTACAGTAATTGGTTTAGTTTTAATTCCTCCTGTAACTATTCTTAGAACTTAATTTTGCACCCTCTTCAATTTCATTTAGTCTTGTTTTGGTGGCTGACACTGAAGCTTTACCTACATATTGCAATACTGGGAGAAACTTTTGTGTGATGCGAGAATATTTTCTAAGTCCCGAGGTGCAGGTATACACATGCAAAAGCAGACAACCCTGCTGGTCCTCGCATTGTAGCCAATATGAGAAAGATATGTAACACTTGTAGCTAACCTCTGCAAAAATGTCCCAAACATCTGTGCAACACTGGTGCAGAAAGACATGTGGATGCATTCAGCGCAGGCCAGTTTTGGAAAATACTGACCATGTCTCAAGTTTTATTGGTTTACAAAAGTAGGTTTGCTGTCCAGCAGAAGTAGCTATTGTACTGTTAGAAGTGAAGGCTGTTCATTCTGTGCATTCCTCAAATATTTAAGATTCATTCAGTACAATGTTGAAAATTGGGAATCAGTAAAATGGACTTGTTCTTTTATTTTAATGAGTAAACCTGCTTTCAATTATTCTTCAATGAGGGTTTGCGGAGGACACCGATGTATTCTGAATGCAATGTCACCCTGCACCCCATCAAGATACGCGACCACAAGAATCCAGAGTTTTGCTGCAGGTATGTAAATGGTAATACATGGCACTACTGTTGCTACCATTGATACTAATAGATACCTTGTATTTTTGCAGTTTGATTGCTAGATATGTAATTTAGGGACAAATGAGACTGTTGGCAGCTTTGCGTTCAGTGGAGAAACAAGGATAGTTTGGTTGCAATTAATTCTTCAGTATAGCTTCATATGCAGTAAGTAAATAAATGAACAATTACGTTATGACTTCAGTAACGCTAAAAGAATGCCCTCCAACACAAAATTCCACTAAAAAGTAAATAAATCATATTAAACATCATGGTTGTACATAAAAACATCATTGTTGTATGAAAGTGCGAAGGAATTGGAAAAAATTGCCAGCATCATATATTAGAAGAGCCCAATACTGGTTTTATACATACCTTATATGTTGCATTTAAGGTAATTTTTGAGCAGCCCCATTTATCAGAATGGTTACATATTGCCTAGGCAAAGGTATATGCCTGAGGTGGAGAAATGAAGTCTGAGTCAAACAATTGCACACCTTTGTTATTTGCTGGTGGAAGAAGCAGAAATTCAACTTTTAAGGGCACTCACTACCTGGTGTCACCAAACCAGAAGCGAGCTGCACTGTAATTTCACAAAACCTTTCAACACCATTCAAATTCAGCAGGAAACACATTCCATTTCAAAAACATTCTCCCTCACCTGGCAGCGTACAAAAGCAGTGTGAAGCCTAAACTTTGTCAGTCAGTTAATTGAGTTGAATTGACAGGTGCATCAGTTTGCGAGAGTGTAATATGTTCCAGCTCTATGGTAAGGAGCCGGCAGGCAGTGTGAACAATGCAGTGAAACAGTTCATGAGCGAATATCTGAATTGTTTTGTCAGAGTGGGCAAGCAAGCAGGCAGTGTAAGAAGTAAACTTGTGTGTAAGTCAGGTAAATTAATAGCAGCACAAGCTGGTGCAAGCAACAGAGACATAAAGAAACAGATATGTTTAAGTATATACTTATGTTAAAAAAGAAAGAATTTTATGTTAGTATTTGTCTAACAATTTTGGTGACGAAGTTTGAAGTGAACTTTGTTATATTGTTTTTCTGACAATATTTACACAGACTAAAAAATGGGAACAATACAACAATGGAAGGCAACAATATTATGTGGTACAAAGCAATAACAAATTAATATTCAAATATTCAAGTAAAATAACTCATTCATTAAAACTGCTGCAAAATTTAGACAGTGGATCCCAGTACATGGATTAAATAGAAATGAACAGCATTGGCAAAAGAGGCGAAAAAAATTAGAGAGTCAAAAATTAATGAAATGTAGAAATGTTCACAAATTATAACAAATATTGATTAAAACTTCACTTATCTTCCATAATTAAATATAGGACTGAAGGTGCAAATGAATGATTTGCAAAATTACTCATGTATACAAAGGCACTACTTATATTTTGAGCCAAATAATTAAAACAAACTAATTTCTGATTGAAAACTGCTTTGCTGTTTTTCAAAATGTTCTCCTGTATGATTAATACACTTTTGCATATGTTTGAACCATTTATCAAAGCATTTATTCCAGTTTTTTGAGACATCACCAAAACATGGTTTTTGAAGGCCTCAACGGCTTCTTCTGCCAATGAAAATCATTGTCCATGCAATTTATTCTTGATGTTCCGGAACAAAGAGAAGTCACTGGGTGCCAAATCAGGACTGTATGGCGGATGACCCTCAATTCGATTTTTTGTGCCCTGGAATACTCTGTTGTTAGACAAGATGTGTATGTGCTCACATTGTCTTGATGAACAATGATCCTACAGTTCTTGTTGGTTTTCCTTACTTCACCGAAGACTTCCAGCAAACAATGGTTGTGTAACATTCAGAATTGACAGTTTTACATTCCTCTAAAGGCACTGTTGCCACATGGCCAGTTTTGCTGAGAAAGCAGGTGACCACTTGCTTCGAAGTGCTTCAAGTGAAAACAACTTTTGTTGGATTTGCTTCATTTTGAAACACCTGTATAGTCAACTGCTGCTTACTTTCCGGTTTATATGCATAGATCCACGATTCATCACCTGTTACAATCTTATATACATCTTTTGAGGCACCGCCATTGTATTTCTTGAGCAGTTTTTTACAACAATCGAAATGAGCATCTTTTTGAGATTGCGTCAAACTGTTTTCACATCTAAATAATCATGCAATATTTTATATATGCTGGTGGAACTAATGCCTAGGGTTGTCTCTAACTCACAATATGTTGCATGATGATCTTGCATTATTTGTGTTTGCACAGCATCAATGTCTTCTGGCACAACAACTGATTTTGGATGACCTTCACAAACTTCATCATTGAGCGAACGGCGGCCATGTTGATGGTAATGCGTCTGCCTCATGTTCAAGAGGTCCCGAGTTTGAATCTTGGTCAGGGCAAGTTACCTGGATATAATTTTTTCAGGAATTTCCCTTATCCTGAAAGTCGAATGTCAGGTAATTGTAAGCTCTATGGACCCTGGACTCATTTGAGCATCATTTCACACATTCCATTCATCGTCCGATGTGACTTAATGTTGGAGAACATAACTTATATACATAATTAAATTCATTATACCAGCATTTCACAACAGCAAAGGATGGAGCTTCGTCGCCAAATGTTGAAGTTAATTGATCAATGCAGTCGTCTTGATAATCAATGTCAAAAGTCATAATAAATCATTGCACTAACATTTTTACGAGTTAATCCCATGTTTTTGTTGAGACACAATTTTCAAGTTAATGTAAACAAAACAAATAATGTTCTACTGTCAAAATGTCTGAAGTAGATTATAGTCAACAATGTCAAACTTTCCACTGGAAACATTAGATGGCACCTACAACATAAAGGGTTGCCAAGGCTCAAAATATAAATGGTGTCCCTCGTGTATGAAAATACACCTTCAAAATTTTTGAATAAATGGAATAAATACAGTGCATGGTTTAAAAGAATGCTTTTTGTTTGGAAAGATTTGCAAGACATTATTAAGATTAGATTGACCAGCTTTAACTCCGTTAGTACCTATATAAAATGAAAAAAAAGGAGGATTCATATTCTAGTTGTGGAGAGATCAGTAATACAGACCATGTGTAATTGATTGTAGTATAATAAGAAAGTGCCAAGTTACTACAATTATAAAAAGAAAGCTTAAGTGGATTAGTATTAGTAATTAAAATAACTACAGTATTCATAATTAAAATTACAAATACTATAAATTACAACCCTAAACTGATCCCACGCAATGGAAAGTGAGATTTGTGGTGGATAACGTGCCGCTGGGGCAGGTCTTCTTCAGAATCTACGGTTTCCTCCGCCATCTCATTCTACTGTTGCTCCATCTTCATCTCATGTATCATCAGGGTCACAGCCTGCAGTGCTGTATGTAGTAAAAGTGAGCATTACATGCACACAGACACACATCCTTAACTAATTTTTAGAAAAATTATAAAACATATTATAAAATGCAACATTTTAAAATGTTATTCTATATAATAAAAAAATTAAAAAAAAAGTGCTTAATGAAAACCCAGTTTTCATTTATAATCAATATCTACATACAGCAGATGCTAATTGAAGGTGGTTTGAACTTTCAAGAACATCTATAAATAAATATAGAAGTTTTATCATCTTTGCTGTGCAGATGAAACTGTTAATATATATCAAGTGCCAGAGCAATGTTAAATTTATTCATTTATGTTTCATGTTAATATGCACAAGAAATGAAAGTATTAAATTTAGTGGGTCATGAGATGATGCAATATGTATACAAGATGATGTAATGTTTTATTATTGGTAGTTACAAAAATGATATTAAGTAATGTGTTGACGTGGACCAGGGAAAAGAGGTTTATTTGGTAGTTATAGAAATGAGAAGTAAAAATCAATAGTTGGATAAGAAATAATGGCGTCTTTTGCATCGTGATCTCAATGTGAGTAGACACACGTGGAAGTGCTAGATGTTTGCAAAAGTTTGGTTATAAACCAGAGAAGCTGAACTGTTTTAATTATTCATCAACGGGAGAAAAGCATTGTTTTAAATTGTGTAATTATATTGATTTAAAATACAAGTCATATTGAAATTGAGTTTCGGATTTGAATTAAAAAATTTTTTTTTTTAACCTTTTTGATTTTCTTCACATTAAGTTCCCATACTTAAACTATCCGATACCATGATCAAGATAAGATCTCATGCAAACCGGAGCTACAGTAAGAAGAAACGTTTGCTGTGACAACACAACGCTTGCAGAGAACGAGAAACAACTGCTACAAATAGTTTCCCAACGAGGTGCAAAGATAATCCATCATCCCAGCAACAGTGAATAAGAGGTGTTACTACAAATAACACCTCAACATGGTGCAGAATCACATCGCATCATTACCTTTGCGCTGCTACTACTACTACATAGATTAGAAAAAGGAGATAGAAAACCTACCGTGATTAGAATGTGACCAGCACTTTAAAAACAATGTGAGACAAAGGCAACAGTTAAGAAAATCTGAACTACATTAGCTTACAAGGGAACTATCACTAGGCTCATACCTGTATTCGCTTGAGATTTTGATGGCATCATCTCTGCTCTATGTGGGGCCTGTGTGCCAAAAATAGGGTGAGGAGTATAGATGGAAGTACCCAAAAATGAGTCATAATATGTAGGAACATATAGACATAATAGCACAGCATTGTAGGGCAGGGATTCTTTGCCCCGAAGGGCGGCGGACTACTCATGGCATACATAAGGAGCAGCATCCATCACTGCAACAGAGCTGACGAGGGATACCCAGCAGCTACTTGTAAGTGGTCACATGCTGCACTTTCCAGGTTCGGTTTTGGGCATTGCACTTCTAATCCGCAGCAGATTTTTGGTGCACATGATTTATATATAGCAGGCATTACACCATCAAATTTTCAGGTGCATAGCAGTGTAAGTACAGTGATAGTTCCCTTGTTAGTAATGCATCTAATACTCCAACAGTCTTACCTTGTTGCTTCACTCAAAGGGAACTTCTGATCCTGCCCTATGGTGTTAACCTGTAACAATAATAAAGACTTAACTTGTGGTATAAACATTTCTGAAGCTTCAAATACTATTACACACAGTACCTGAAGTCCTGAAAAGATGTTACATATATGGCTGAGGAATAATTAAGAAACTATCAAACTTTAGAATTTTAGGACCAAGGCTCACTCTGGGCACTTGTCTTATTCACATGTTTTGAAGTTCCAAATTTTGCTGAGTGGCTAAATTAGCAGCTGGCAGATTGCTTGCATGTGTCTAACACCAGAAGGTGACCACAAGTATTTTTAGAACTATGACGTATGGTTACGTCAATTTGGCTTAATATGATTGGGAGATGGCTACGTAGTGTTCTAATTCAGGACTATCGACATAATGCCGAGTCGACGTGGTAACATCATAGATGACCCATATATTTAAGATCACTGATCCACCATGGGGGTTCAATACGAGTCAGTTGTCAGTCAGTCAGTTCAGTACAAGTCCGTTGTTGGGGTCAGTGCAGTCCAGGTCAGCTCACGCCATGCTGCCTTCAAGTGATGGCAACACCAGGTATCCTCAGCCATACATGAAACACCGCACCATTAAGGTAAGCCCTTAGAAATCAGTAAGTTGTAGTATTACTTACTACTTTCACCCCTATGTGCCTTCAGGGCTAAGGGAATGGTTTGTAACCCATTTGTACTGTCAATCAGAATTAATATCCAGTAAAAAGGGTTACAAATGGACCGTACTAGCTTGTATTGTTCCCGTCTCCAGAGTTCTATCCTCTATCTCCTAGCTTCCATTACCATTTTGCCCTACCATCTGGTCCCCCATCCTTCTAGCTACGCCCCTAGTTACCGGGTAAGTTGCACACCACCTTTTTCCACAACCAACCCTAACGTAACAATATGATGGTACAAATAATCCACCAAGAAAACCTCTGCTTAACCAAAGTAACAACTGACCTTTGTAGTCCATACTTTAGTGTTACACCTGTGCATTTCACGTGTCATGTTTTCTTTCTTGTTGTTCTCTTAAGTTATCATACCAGTTAATTTTTGTGTTTTACTTTAGTATTTCACCAAATGAAACAGTAATTTTAAACACAAAATGTCTGAAGCAGATCTAGCATTGACCTGCAACTTCCTGTGCCCAGTAAAGTAAAGATCCATGTGTTTAGCCTTTTACTTTAGCAGTTAACTAGCTTGGAAAAATCAATTGTGGAAATTACAACTCACAGCCTTCTATGGTATTATTTAAAGTATGACTGTATAAAACTTATGAAAAGACCTGTTGTCATCTTCAACAACAATGCCAACTGGAAGCTCAAGATAGTGTTTGAATAGTCGAGGTAATTTAGCACATTTTGTGTGTTAGTGCACTGGTTTTAAACATTTTTTTTTTTAATATTGCATCAAGCAGATAATATTTAATATGCAGTAATCAAGTTCTTTGTAAATGATCACTTCAAACAAAATATATATAAAACTGATAATCATAATTTGTATTTTGCTGTCTTCAATAATTAAAATATTGATCAGCTTTGTTGATGACCTACATTTGATGAATATCAAAATTAGGGAAGCACCATATTGTAATTATTCAGCCATGGGACTGCACATTGGTGAAGCATTTGTTTACATCATTACCTCCTTCTTTCAGGTCAAGGAAATTTCCTCTTAATTGAAAATTGAAATTGTATTTCTATTTATTGGCGCTCTTTAACTGCTATGGTTTCCAGGATCCCCTCCTACACTCTATGTAAAATATTGCTTAATTTTTTTTCAGAGTAGCTCTGTATCAGACTTGAGGCTAAATCTATAGCACAGGACCAATGGCTTAACATCTCTTTTGTACCACTTTTGCTAATGATTTTATGCCCAAAAGAAACACATCATCCACAAGGTCTGAACCCATTTGAACCTGTGAAACAGCGGCTAACATGTTCCTCTAAACCATGGAAGACAACTCTCAAGTGAAGAAAATACAGTTGGTTGGTAACTAATGCTAAGCAAGTATGTAAAATATGAAGTTATTAACAGTGAAGCACACAAATATATACAAATATAATAATTTGTAACTTAAAACTTCACTTATCTTATAAGAAATGATGATAATTCTTATAAATTCTCCGGGATCGCAATTCATGTTTACTTATACACATCTTCAGCTGTCGCCATTGTTACTAAACACTAGATGTTAATATGTTCTTGTTAGTACTACCAAAATCTGAAAATTAAAACAAATTTAAAAACAGAATTGACTGCCGGTACTTCAAAATTCATTAGGCGATGTTTGTTTTTTAAAATAAATATCTTTTCCCAAACCATTAAATCTATTGGATTTAATAATTTAACTTCAGGATTTATTTCATGGTTAAATGACCAAAACTGATCTGTTACGGCCAATTTATCAGTTTGTTTATACTTAATGTTAAGAAAATGTTCTTCTGTTCTGGTTTCCAAATTACGTTTCGTCTTTCCAATACAAACTTTATCACAATCGAAACAATTAAATTGGTAAATTCCAGAGTTTTTATTATTAGGAATTTTATCTTTTCTAGAGAAATGCTATAAATTTTTTATACTATATTTATTTTGAGGAACTAAAGTTATATGAAACTCTTTGAAAATTTTTTGAAAATGTTTATTAAACCCAAGGATGGTAAGTAAATTTTTTAAAAATTATAATAGTCTTTTACTTTTTTAAGGGTAGAAATATCATAACAATTCTTTTTATATTTAAATTTTTCAATATTTTTTATTTATAGTTTTTATTAAAACCATTAATTAAAGCAGTATTTATAATATTTTTATATTCTTTATTAAATTAATCTTTATTCAGAGGTATATTTATTATGTTAATGTTTGGAAATTAATTGTTCTTTCACACTGGCCGTGTGTAGGCTAAAGTACGGAAAGAAAGAGTCAGACTGAAAAATTCAATACCATAGCCCGGATTTGAACCACGGATCTTCTGGTTTCCGTCCAGCCGTACAAAATGTATAAAGCCTGAGCCTTAAAGTACTTACATGTTGTAAGTCGCCATTAAGGTAGTTGCCTCATGTGTTTATGAGAACTCCTAAGAGGTTTACCAGGAAAAACACGAATCATTTGGAGAATTTAATGCCATCTCGACACGTTGGCCATAGTAGCTCAATGGTTAGAGCAGCTGGACAGCAACCAGAAGATCCATGGTTCAAATCCCAGCTATGGCATTGAATTTTTCAGTATGACTAACTTTCCATATGTTATGTTTATTTATGTTTATTATGAATTTTGAAATACTGGCAGTCGATTCTATTTTTAAATTTGTTTTATTTTCAGATTTTGGCAGTACTAACAAGAACATATTAACATCTAGCATTCGTAACGATGACGACATTTTTGTTGCTTCTTGCTGACGATGTGGAACAATTTCCATGTAATTGTGATTCCGAACAATTTATAAGAAAAGTGTCATCATTTTTTATAAGATAAGTAAAGTTTTAAGTTACAAATTGTTATATTTGTATATATTTGTTTGCTTCACATTTTACATATTCCTTCATTATTTTATATTTATTGTTGAGAAAAATATGAGGATTATGTATCCAGGTTAACAAACAAAGTTGTTCAATACAAAGAAAAAGTTTGTTAACAGAAAAAGCTTCTTGGAGTCCATTGCATAATTTTAGAACCTAGCAAAACATAATATACATATAAGAATGGGGTAATTATCACCACGACATGACCTGACATGCTAAGATCTTTTCATACAATAGTTATTTAATAATATCCGTGCACATCTTACCTGTGTAACAGAATGCAAATTAACGTCCTTCAGGTCAATCTCTTCCGGTTCAGGTACAGCAGATGTTGTTTCCAAGTATATAGGTTCTTCTTTGATTTCAATTTTGGTGTCCACTTCTTTATTGGAGTCATAATCCACTATAAAATCTGAAGCAAAGGAAGGTGGCTCACTCTTTATCTACACATCTGAACCATGAGTTGCTTTTGGTTCAGATATCATTCCACGCAATATTTGCTCCAACAAACAAGGTTCTTTTCTGATTTCCATGTTATTGTCTATTTTACATTCTTTGTGTCCACTACAATCTCTGGTGAGAAGTTATCTCATTGTTTAAACAAAATCTGAAAGATGTCCACTTTCTGAGATGAGTTTCATTTCAATGCCATGAATCTTGCGCTTCTGTCCCAGTAACCGTGTGTCATCTCCATGTATGGTAGCGGTATACCTTGAGTCTGTTACAAACCTGAAGATAGAGAAAAACTGTTTCAATCTTTGACGTTTGTTATTAAAGCATAACTTTGGGGGGGGGGGGCGAACTTTATCTCAGACTTCACAATTTTGACGTAATTGTATGAGAGGGTAGTGAGAGGACACCAACAGTGAAACAGATGACTATGTTTTTCATCAAGATGATGGGTCCAGGTTAGCCTCAGTATGAAGAGGCATTTGAATCCTATAATGCTCAACTACACTGCAAGCTATTGAGATTGCAGAAATCCAGGCAGGTCAAAGTCTTGCTTGGGTTTCCAAATTACATGCGATGCACAACACTTAGGGCATACAAGGGTATTATTGCTTGATAATACACTTACTATTTGTGAAAATTGCAACACCAAGAAGGAAACGCATGGATTCAAATAATTTAATATTACAGGTTAGGTACTGATATATTATTATATCTTGACAGATGGAGAGAGATGCGCAGTGGTATCTGGACGAGTCCACTTCAGAACGGTTGTAACTGGAGGGGAGGGCAGGTCAGTTGCGTATCAGTTTCGAGTAAGTAAACAAGTGCACAGCTACTCCATAATACTACAGCTTGTTTCAAAATATGCATGTCTCCTGGTTCCAAGAGAGAATTTAGAAATGTCGCCTCCTAGCAACACATAATGAAATAAAATTCTACATTTCAAAAAAACACGAGAAGTAATAACCAATGTCTATAGATTTATAAAAAAGGAACAATGATCTGGGTCTGCTATAAAAATCTGGGAAAGTGCATCTGAGGCAACAGTTGTGTCTGAAAGCAGTTTAGGGGGTGAGTGAGTGTGTGGCGTTTAAGGGCCCGTCGACAACAAGGTCATTTGGGCCCCAGCAGTTTAGGTGAGTTTTAAGGAAAAAAAAAAAAAAAAAAAAAAAAAAAAAAAAAAAAAAAAAAAAAACAGAAGTCATACTGTAAAGTCTTTTTTGTGTGTAATTTACGTCCTCCAACGTTAAGTCATATCGGACGGTGAATGAAATGCACGAAATGATGCTCAAATGAGTCTTGGGTCCATGGAGCTTACAGTTACCCGACATTCATCTTTCAGGATAAGGGAAAACCCTGGAAACAACCTTATCTAGGTAACTCACCCTGACCGAGATTCAAACTCGGGACCTCTTGAACGTGAGGTGTCTACGCTACCATCTACACTACCGAGGCGGGCGTAAAGTAAAGTGTTTGATTGCCTTGTGGAATATATAAAATTAATGGAAAACCAGACAGGTAAAAAAATGAATGAGCTTTGTTGTAACAATGAAAAAGAATACTTAAACTTGTAACAGTAGTTTTGGGTTATAAAAGTATATGTAATTGTGTGACGTAATATGACGTAATGTGGTGACGTGCCATTAAATCGGCCAATCACAAAATTAAGATAAGAGTAACGATAGTTACGAAAAATCAATAATCTTGGGATATAGAGAGATGTTTTGTAATGGTAGAGTGTGATGAATAGTGGTGCAAGATCAAGAACATTTAAATAATAATTTGAATCTGTTTAAATACAACAAAGTAAGAATTTATCGATATGTTGGAAGTGACTGGGAAAGGAAGTTCAAGTAAAATGTAATCTAAATAATACAATTACATAGTTACAAAATTTGACTTCTCCGAAACTTTATTCCGAACCACGCCTTAAAACCAAGAATCTCATGACTCTTAGTTAACCCAGTACAATCATCAAGAAACAAATCAAAATACAACGAACTTTTTACTTCTGGCTTCTCGACGTGGATCTTCAAAAAGTCAACGTGCATCCCATCTCAAATATAAAAATCCTGTACCAAATTGCACCCAAACGTGTGGCTGATTAAGATGGAGAGAAATTATGACGAATAGTCCCAAATTCCTGTCTCAAACTGGAAGTTCTACAGGTTTGCAAAAGAAGAAGGCTTTTATATAAAATGGCTCTACCATATGTGCATGAATTAAATGGAGTTGCAGAAAGGTTCAACAGAACATTGATGGACAGAGCTAGATGTTTAACAGCAGGAGCAGGATTTGTCAAGCAATATTGGCCAGAAAGTGTCTAAACAGCAGTGCATGTGTGCGTGTGTGTGTGTGTGTGTGTGTGTGTGTGTGTGTGTGTGTGTGTGTGTGTGTGTGTCTAATGCTCAGGAATTGACAACCAAGTCATTCTCCTTCTAGTCTCACAGTATTTGGTGACAATATTACAACACATCTTCAAAGCTTGGCATGATTCTATATGTTCCATATTCATAATTTCTTCTCTGGTACACAGTAGGCAGTTATGGTGAGCTTGAAAGTTAAATCCTATAAAGATGGTTACTCAGACAATCAAGTCCAGTTATGAGACGAAAGAGAACAGCCATGTACATAGGAAATAAACTCTTGACAAATACAGAAATAAGAAAGACATAGTGGAAATCCTTAGAAGAAAATCAGATGTAACAAATTTAAAACTCTATGGAAGTACTGTGTTCATGAGAATTCCTGAAGAAAGAAGAACTTCAAAGTTGAATGATAAAGCAGTGAGAGGAAAACTAATAGGATACACACAGTGCTGTCAAAAGTTGTCAGTAAAATCCAGACTTGCTCTAGAACCATGATTGTGAGTGAAGAAGCAGGCAATGCTGTATGTCATCGTCTACAATGTGACCTTCACTACAGCGTCAGTAACCAGCTGGTAGTGTGCCACGAGGCATGAGAGAAAAATGAATTGGGGAGTGTACAAGAACTGTATCGCTGTATTTGCATTATTTCATAGTGTAAAGTGAGCTAAGGAAATTTGTTTGACGCTGAAACAGCTCGATATCAACAAACAATTTGTGTTTCGGACAATAGCATGGTTTAAACAAATGGGTCAAACTGTTGATAGTTTCAGATCAGGCCGTCCTAGGAATGTATGGACAAAAGAAATTGTGAATGCTGTTTGTGCCAGGATTCGATGCAAGCATTTGAGTAAACAAACAATTTTGTCTCGTGATATGAATATTTCTCTACGAACTACATATATCATGCATTTTGAAGGAAGATTTACATTTTCATGCATATAGAAGGTACACATAGCATTTTCTAACTGAAAAATTAAAGGAGATACACTGGGTTCGATCCCAAGCTTTGTTGACAACATACGCGGAGAGTCAATTTCACGGCATCCTTTTCACAGATGAAACAATGTTCACCATGGAAGGATCGTTTAACCCTTTCACGGATATGGACGTCATATGACGTCCAAGTTAAAATGCACCAAACTGATATGGATGTGTATAGACTTTCAGCGCATACATGAATTTAATACTCATTTAACATCAATTATTTTAATCTTCCTATTTTACAATAAATTTAAATTAGTTCTATAAGGGATGTAAATGTACCCTTAAAGGTTTCTTTTTGAATTGTACACCTCCAAACCTGGATAAACACCCAAGGGCACATCTGCAGATTCACACCAAATAATATTGGTTTCCTTGCAAACTTCTTTTTCGCAACACTAGACATTTTCAAAATGGTTGCAACTTTTTTGGTTGTGGGTGGTATCCTTTTAGGAAAGTGTTTTCTCTCAAGTATGAGGGGTGATGTCCTGGTGGATTTCTTACCCCCAGTATAAAGAGGCCTCTTGAGTATTATAGTACTCAATTAGGTTATGAGCTATTTATACAGACAAGTACAGGTAGGTGAATGTCTTGCATGAATTTACAGCTCTGTGCATGGTTACATCCAGTGGTATAAAAATACTTTTCTTACCATTTAGCTGTTTTTCGTAAAGAGGGATAGCTAGTAATAGCTGATCCACATCACCCATATTTGATCCGCCATTTCCCCCAAACAATAGAGTAGCTAACATGCCATCTGTAGACCAGCACACGTCACTGCTACCTATATCCTAAACATCTCCTTCATACAATTCCTTTCTTGGAAGTGTTGAAAACAGTGTTGTTATGATAAATTAAATTTAATGGGAGTCGATTAAAGACACTAAACAACACTTACTTTAAAATTTTTCCGGAACATGTTTCAGACACTTTGCCTCTATCCTCAGCCGGCCATCGACTGGTTCTCATTGGTGTAGTTGACGATATTTTGTCATAGGTCTCCTCTGGTGGTGGTTCAAGGAACTTGCTGAACAAATCTTTCTGGGAGATGTCGAAATTGAATACTTTGTTCCTATTTTTTGAAATGAAGATTTGTTCCCATGTGGATAGCTCTTGTTTTCCTGATGTATGTTTTAGTTTTTTTGGTTCTGGATTTATGTTGTGGTTTTTTCCCCAAAAATGTGTGGCAACTGCTGAGTTTTCTAATTGTTTATATTTTATGTTTCTAAAGTGTTCCTTTGCTCTTGTTTCTATATTTCTTTTGGTTTTTCCAATATAAATTTGACTACAGTCACTGCATTCAATTTGATATATACCAGATTTTTTGTTAGATGGAATGGCATCTTTGATGTTTGAGCAAATTGGGTTTCTAAGGAGGAATGGTTGACTGGTGCTAGTTGAATGTTTTGTTTTTTGAAGACTTTTTGAATTTATCATAGGCCCATGGATGCTAAGTGAATTTTTTGAAAATCATATTAGTTTCCATAGCTGAGAGGGTTGTGGTTTCCTTTATTAGCTTCTTCTTTTTTGCCAAGTTCACTTTTTTTGCTTACTAATGATTTGGGAAAGTTATTTTTTTGTGCTATTTCAATTATTTTGTTGTATTCTGTTTTGTATTCTTCTGCTGTGAGAGGGATGTTGACCAGTCTGTGTGCTAAACTATTGAAGATTACCTGTTTGTGGGATCTTGGGTTGTAGCCATTAGCTTTTATGTAGTTGTCTGTCTGTGTTGGTTTTCTGTAAATGCCAAAGTTTAGTCTGTTTTTATTTCTCATTATTTTTAGATCCAAAAATGGTAAATACTCGTCTTTTTCTATTTCTACAGTGAATTTGATGCTTTTTTCTTGGATATTTAAAAGTTTTAGTGCATCACTGATTTGTTTTTTTGGTAATATTGCAAAGATGTCATCTACATATCGTTGTCAGAGTTTGAACATCCAAGGGAAACCTTTGGTGATCCTTATTTCTAATGCACTCATGTACAGATCGGCCAGGAAGGATGATAGGTGGTTGCCCATTGCTAACCCTGAAGTTTGGTGGAAATATTTCGTTTGAACTGGAAGAAATTTTGTTCTATGCATAATTTGGTTAGTTCGATGTAATCTGAAATTTCAGGTGATGCCAATCCAAGTGATTTGAGCCATTTTTCTATCTTAACACTTCAAGAGAAGAGAAACATCTTTGCAAATAAAAAGTTCATAAAACTGTGTTTATGGAATAAAGTACCACCCCGATTTGTCCGGAAAATAGTCAAACAAGGTAACGGAAATCAACAACAAAGGCCTGCTGAGAAAAAAGTTTTAAAATTTGAAATTAATAAACAATACAAAAATTTGGATGAAATAGAATTAAAACTTTACCAACCTCATTCAGTTTTAACAAACGATAAACTTGGAACATAACTATTTGGCATTCCTAAGCAAGAAAATAAAAGAAAAAACCGTAAAACTAAACTACAAACTGACTAATCTATGCAACATGTCTTCACACCGAAATCACACCGGGAAAAAGTTAAAAAACATCGGAAATAGCAACGTAAGTCGATCAGCAATTGTTACACACGCTAAATACAATAGTAAAATAAGTAGCATAAATGCAAAAACGAGCACGCAAATCTTTGAAAACGTTGTAAACCTATCCAGTCAAAATTTCTCCAACAAAGAATTGGGTCTTTTAAATAATGGATTAAAAACTTGCGTCAGTTTCTCAAACAAAATTGAAGACTACATTGCAGATATCAACATTTCGACACAAGTTCTACCAGTAGCCAAACAAAATTCAGTAAAAAGCCAATGTACAAATATACAGTTAAACCGGATATCCCAACCTTACCTAGACTTTATGGCTTACCCAAAATACACAAACCATCCATAACAATGAGACCTATAGTTAGCAGTATAAATTCACCAAAATACAAACTTGCAAAGTGGCTAATAAACATATTCAACTCATTTCCAAAATTCGACAGCCTAAGCATCAAAAACACCTATGAACTTATAGAACACACACTGTTTCCCAGCATACCAGTTAATCAACTCCCACCGTTGAGCCCGCATTGGTAGCGTGGTGGTAGCATGTCTGCCTCACGTTCAAGAGGTCCCGAGTTCGAATCTTGGTCAGGGTGACCTGGATAAGGTTTTTTCCGGGTTTTTCCCTTATCCTGTAAGACGAATGTTGGGTAACTCTAAGCTCCATGGACCCCGGACTCATTTGAGCATCATTTCATCCATTTCATTCATCGTCCGATATGACTTAACGTTGGAGGACTTAAATTACACACACAAAAAAAAAAAAAAACCTCCCACCGTTGATAGAAAAATGGCTCAAATCACTTGGATTGGCATCACCTGAAATTTCAGATTACATCGAAATAACCAAATTATGCATAGAACAAAATTTCTTCCAGTTTCAAACAAAATATTTTCACCAAACTTCAGGGTTAGCAATGGGCAACCACCTATCACCCTTCCTAGCCGATCTGTACATGAGTGCATTATAAATAAGGATCACCAAAGGTTTCCCTTGGATGTTCAAACTCTGGCAACGATATGTAGATGACATCTTTGCAATAGTACCATAAAAACATATCAGTGATGCACTAAAACTTTTAAATATCCAAGAAAAAAGCATCAAGTTCACTGTAGAAATAGAAAAACACGAGTATTTACCATTTTTGGATCTAAAAATAATGAGAAATAGAAACAGACTAAACTTTGGCATTTACAGAAAACCAACACAGACAGACAACTACATAAAAGCTAATGGCTACAACCCAAGATCCCACAAACAGGTAATCTTCAATACTTTAGCACACAGACTGGTCAACATCCCTCTCACAACAGAAGAATATAAAACAGAATACAACAAAATAATTGAAATAGCACAAAAAAAGGACTTTCCCAAATCATTAGTAGACAAAAAAGTGAACTTAGCAAAAAAGAAGAAGCTAATAAAGGAAACCACAACCCTCTCAGCTACAGAAACTAATATAATTTTCAAAAAATTTACTTAGCATCCATGGGCCTATGATAAATACAAAAAGGTCTTCAAAAAACAAAATATTAAACTAGCACCAGTCAACCATTTCTCCTTAAAAAACCTAATTTGCTCAAACATCAAAGATGCAATTCCATCTAACAAAAAATCTGGGATATATCAAATTGAATGCAGTGACTGTAGTCACATTTATAATGGAAAAACCAAAAGAAATATAGAAACAAGAGCAAAGGAACACTTTAGAAACATAAAATATAAACAATTAGAAAAATCAGCCGTTGCCACACATTTTTGGGAAAAAAACAACAACATAAATCCAGAACAAAAACTACTAAAACATACATCAGGAAAACAAGAACTATCCACATGGGAACAAATCTTCATTTCAAAAAATAGGAACAAAGTATTCAATTTCGACATCCCCCAGAAAGATTTGTTCAGCAAGTTCCTTGAACCGCCACCAGAGGAGACCATTGATAAAATATCGTCAACTACAGCAATGAGAACCAGTTGATGGCTGGCTGAGGTAAGAGACAAAGTCTGTGAAACATGTTCCGGAAAAATAAAAGTAAGCGTTGTTTAGTGTCATTAATCAACTCCCTTTAAATTTAAATTTAATCTCCTTCATAATCGCCCAACAAATCTTTCAGATTTTCTACAGTAATATCAGAAGCCTGTATACATTGTACGCAAGCTAATTTATTTGCTACATTACGGGGAGTGAGTGTGTGGTGTTTTAGGGCCCGTCGACATTACGGGGATAAGCCATGGTTAACATTGAAATTTAACAATTTCAAATGTGCCATTCATTTAGCTCTTGATAGCTATAAGAAATCACTCTGAACATAGAGTATAAATAACTAAAATACTGAGTGAAAACAGCTGCATAAGGCTACCAGAAGCTTTGTAATAACAGATCTGTAATAACAGATGCTGACAGAGAGTTTCCTTTCCAGCGTGTGTGTGTGTGTGTGTGTGTGTGTAATGCAACAAATACTCGTATGACTATCACTTTGTATAGCATAAACTAAAAGCTAAAACCCTGAACCAGAGAAGTTGCTTGCGTAGCTATACATACATTCGTTCGTGTACACACAAAACAAAATGATTCAAATAATAGGCGCGTTCGGCGCAAAGAATGGCTTTTGCTACAATGAAACAAAGTAGTGCAATTTCAACAATTTATTAATATAGTCTCTACTTTTTTGTTACTGTAGACGTATTTTGCCTTTAATGGGTTTTAAACCAGTTTTTGTTTCGTTTAAATAGGTTAATAAATACGGAAGATATGGAATTGTATTTATGATGCATTTTTACAGCATTTAACAATTTAAATGTCTTGTTCTGTTTATTGGGTATCCGTTTCCGGCCCCTAAGGATTTAAATGGCTATCGGTGAAGCGGTTAACAAGCAAAACGATCATGTGTATGCATGGTCCTGCAAGGAAGCAAGAGACAAAGTTCCATGTGTGCAGCGAGGACATCAGCCCGCTTCTGTCATGATATGGTGGGCAGTTTCTTGGCGGTGAGCTTCAGAGGTGTATTCTCAATTCATTGGACTATTCTTTATGGCAGAAGCTTAAGGCGATAGCATATCAAAAACGGCACTGCAATATTGAGATGTTAAAAAAATCAGTCAGGTCGACTGTGAAAAAATTCCACTGAAGACAATTCGTGCAGCTATTGATGAGTGGTCTGAGCATCTTCGTCACTGTATTGCCGCATGTGGTGATCATTTTGAATAAGAGCTGAATCAATTTGTAGCATTTTCTGTGTTCTTTCAGAATATATGTATATCAATGAGTATGCATTGTTTTATTTAGTATTTATATGTATTAAGGGTACTGACAGAACTTATGGCAGTACTGTGGACAGAAACAGGATACAAAGTACTAGTTGATAACAAGATAATCATTAGCAGCATGCAAGATTCATAGAACAAACCACAAGTTTAATAAAATATACAGAAGATGAAGAAAAGAATAAAGAGGAATTCAGCGAGATTACTGAAGAAAAGAGTCATGATGAGAATATAAGAGATACAAATCTAGAGAAGAGAGACAAAGCTGAAAGTGAAGGTATCTGGCAATGAAGAGTCAAGGAGGTGATGGCAAATATAAGAGTACAAAGGGAAAGGAAGTTACCAGAAAAATATAAAGACTATGTTATTTATGCAAATTTTTGAAATGTAAGTGTTCCAGGAAATTATGAAGATCAATTAGAGGTATTGAGTCAGTAACGTGGAAAGAATCAATGTGAACTACGTTCCAGAAGAAAAAGAAATGATCTTGAGTCAAGAAAACTGCATTACAAGTTTGGCAGAAAAGTACAGAATTATTGAATCAAAAAACGTGGAACACCTATGGAAATCAACCTCAAACTTGAATCAGATAAGAACAAAAATGAAACATTGAAGAACAGAAATCTAATAGGAGCATTTATAATATGTTGTAAATGGTACACACCCAGATGTTTCTTATGCAGTAAATTACATGAGTTGTTTTCAAACTGCCTATGATGATACCCACTATAAACATGCATTGCGAGTATTGAAATATTTGTCATACAAGAACTCTGAAGTTAAGATATGAATCAAATTATAGTAAAGAAATGAATGCATGTGTAGATGCAGATTGTGCAGCAGGTATGTCTGAAAGAAAAGCAACAAGTGGTATAGTAATTCAAGTGTTTAGAGATACAGTCAAGTGGAAATCACAAAAACAAAAAATAGTGCCATGAGCGTCGACTCATGCAGAATATTATGCATTAGCAGATTGTGTTGAGGAAGTATTAACCATAAGAGGAAATTTAGCGATATTGATGTAAAGCTAAATAAAAGTGTAATAATCTACGTGGACAATAGTGGTGCAGGCTGGCCCTGTAGCTCAGTCGGTAGAGCATCTACCTGCTTGGGGTCCCAGGTTCGATTCCCAGTGGTGGGAGTGGGGATATTTCTCCGACCAAGATAATTCTTCAACTTCCCCAGAGTCTGGAAGTATGAATGAGAGTGCAAATGTGTGCGTGATCTAATGATTAAAACCCAACGAATACGAGTTAACACCTTTGATATGTTCCAAAGGAGAACGGCCACCGATATAATTATTGGAGTTAAAGGCGGCATCTAAATAACAATAATAATATGAATATAATGTGTAATAATGATAATAATAACTCTGGCAATGTTCTACTGTTCTTTACGTCGTGTATTATAGTATCGCTGGTTTTCTTGCGTAATGTTGGTATTTTCTGTGGTAAGCAAGCAACGCCCGAGCTGTGACGTCAAAGCCACGATATCCGTTCGCACTCATTCTGCACTTTTACCAAAAAAGGTACTTAACTTTATTGATCCATTTAAAAAAGTTATAGTCAAAATTCGATACGGTTTCATTTTCTGTATAATGATGTGTTGGAACATTTTGTTGTCTCGGCGTATTTCACAGCTCACCGGTTGGCAACACACTACCACAACACATCATTGCTTACCGTAGCAGACGACAGCCGTTTAAGTACAATATAACCATCACATTAACTTCGAAAAGTCATATGCGTAAATAAATAGAATGGCGCATTTATAACAGCATATCATTCATTTTGTACTTATGTATGCGTTATAGAAGTTTCTATTCCTATGAGTGTTACTGAGGACAGTATTTCTTAAACCTTATTGAAGAGCTAAGTTTTGCACACATTATAAAATATGTTTCCATAAACGTAACCGGTTACCTCGCTATTCCTAAACCACATTCCATCGTTGCCATTCTTTAGTTGTTTGTTTAACCCATTGATGTACATTTGCCTACTTTGTGGCACTCGCGCCGTTAACTAAACCACAGGACAACGAATGTCACTAAACTGTTGCTATCACGATAGCCAAATCACAGAAGCAAACACATACATATCAAATAACTTTACCGTGCATCTAACACCACTACTCGTTATCCCTCCCGTATTACCCCTGAACTGGTAAAAGAAAACCTGTCTCAGTAAGATCTAAGGTCCACTCACAGTCTGTGACCAGTTCAGGATTCGGTTGAGTAATCGAATTGTTTGAACCGACCGGTATGTTCTGTGGACCGAACCGTGCAAAAAATCTCGCATTTGTAGCATCTCACCTGACTGGTCGATGTCATGCGCCCGAATGCACCATAGCTCGGGCCACGCTCGGGCGCAATAGAAACTCACTACATTACCGACAGGATCTCCTTAGTTGCAACAGCTGCCGGATGTGAAAGGTACATTTTAAGCGCCCCATGCGGCTTCATTCTCCACCACGGAGTCGATAATCCGCTATTCATCTGTCACCCAGGGCTTCAAGAGGCGCTGTCACGGCCGTTGCAATAGCAACTCTCCTCGATAAATCTTCACATGAAGTTAAAAGTGAAAAGTTTTGTTACTCAACATTTTTGTGATTTTTACATCTACTTAGATTAGCATAAAATTAATTATGGAGTCAACAAGGTCCAGTGACACAATTGCCACAGATGAAAAAAATTGGAACACTTCTAGAAAATCCAGAAACATGTCCAGAAGTAATAAACGTAAAAGATCCAAATCGTCAAAAACTTCCAATACCAAGAGGAGCCGAAACCAATACCGTCGGGTCACCAATTATGTCGCATATGATTTCGTTACTTAAGCTCATGGAGTTTTGGTATATAATAATAATCTCACACAACACATTTTCTTATTTGTAAATGAGATAACTTGGAGTTTACCTTCACACAGAAAAAAGAAAATGGCGTACCTCCAGATCCAGATAGGATGTCGACAGCGATTCTGAGGATGAAATGTTGGCATAGTATTTATTTAATAGAAGAACTAAAAGAATTAGAATGCGGAAAGATAATTTCGAGGAGTGGGATGAAGATTTCCGACAACGCTACCGATTGTCAGAACATCATCAGGGATTTCGGAGGAGATTAGACATCGAATCGAATTTAAGACAGAAAGGTAAGTGTTTATATATTAAAGACTTGTTGAAAACTAAATAAAATAAACCACATGAATGTTGGTAGGTCTTGACGTAATAGGTTATGGAATGATATGTCTCGTGCCCCATGGTGTCAGTGACTTACTACACGGCAAAGCGATAAGGGGTATCGCAAAAAATTCGCAACACAGAGATGTTTACCTCAGCTCATCGCACATACACGGCGACTTCAGCCTGCCTCGGTAGCGTAGATGGTAGCGTGTCTGCCTCACGTTCCGAAGGTCCCAAGTTCGAATCTCGGTTAGGATGAGTTACCTGGATAAGGCTTTTTCCGGGGTTTTGCCTTATCTTGATAGACGAATCTAAGGTAAGTCTAAGCTTCATGGACTCTGGACTCATTTGAGCATCATTTCATTCATCGTTAGATATGGCTTAACGTTCGAGGACATTATTTGCAACAACAAAATAGGCGAGTTCACTGTATCTTTACTCTTCAGGATATAATCATATCTTCTGGGCAACAATGTGTCATACATCGGCAGGCACGATAAATCATATCATATAGATACATGCAGCTTCCAATCGCTCTATTTGTTTTTCGTAACTTACTAATCAACCAGATAAGGAACGATCACAGCACTCGTCACCTGAAGGTCAATATGCCTCAATGCTCTGTCGAGTAATACAAGCAATACAATATGTTATGCGATCATATTTAATCAGTGCAACATATTTTAACGAACATAAACGTAATAAACGAAGTATGGTAAATTTATGCTCGGAAAATACACGCAACAGTATATGGGTAGGTATGTATAAAAGATCACAAACATGCTGAAGTAGTAAACATTGGATTTTGCTAATAGTGGGCCATGTTGAATTAGCATTTCGTTAAATCATTACCAAATGAAAGTAACAAGCTGTAAAGAAAACAGCGAATAAAACAAATTTTTTAGGTTTTGCAATTTTAACACATGTGTAGACTGTTTTTGCAAACAGGTTCACATGTGATGTAGCTGGCTACATGTGCAATACCATACTGGCTCTGTCCTTCACTGACTTTTAATGAATACCATTTGCTAATTATATTTCAGTATTCTGCAGTATGTGCGCTGTCTCAATGTAAGCTGAAATAGATTCTTGCCGCACCTACCATATATCACGCAAATGCAGTACATAAATACATTTTCTGCGAATTGCATACATAAAGAAGTGTTAAAACCTGCCCATCTTGTACCCTGTGGCATTTAAATGAAGCCATTTATTTATTCAATTACATTTTTTAATCAAGGGCACAGTGCTGTCACTGAAATGTGGCCGTTTGATTATGAAGAGTCAAGAAGAAACAACCTTCAAAGAAAACAATTGCTACTGCTTCATAACTAGCCAAATATATTATGTTTAAAAACAAAAACATTTCAGGTACCAGGTTACTGGTGACAGAATGCATATTTTATAACCTTGCTTATATTCATGGATGACTTGTAATTTGTGGACCTTCCCTCTTTGCATATACCTCTATGAAATGATAATTCATGTAAGAAGAGGTGATTTATCCATGAGGATAAACTACAAACCAAATTATTTTAGCCAAATTATAACATTTCTGCAATAATATTATCAGAATTAGTAACAGTCATGAGGCCTTATTTTTAAAAATTTTTGACTGGAAATCTCTTGGTGTTCATAAATTAGCAAATCATTCCATAAGGTTATGATACTGTGTTGGAAACAAATTTCTTTGTTTAATAATCATGTTTGTTGAAAACTTTACAAGTAAACTAGTGTGGCAGACAACTACCTCACCCTCCTCCTGTAGGAAAATTCAGAATCCATTCCCATAAAATGTTACTAGTCAGAAAAATAAATAAATTAAAAATGGAACCAAAAGCTACCCTTTATTGCAGGAGTAATCCCTGGTAATCTAAACTGAATGAAGCTGTTACTCAAAGTATTGACACATCTAGCTTCTTCAGCCTACTGACAGCTGTATCTTTTGCCTCATTTTACCAAAATAAAAAATAAATGCAATAAAGGATTCAACCAATGGAGAATTTTTCCACCCATCTGTTTCAAACAAAAGCAATCCTTCCGCATAAAATGTTATTGCCTTTTCCATAATCTTATCACTTTGTATAGTATAAGGGTCATTACTTAAATGCTTTCCACATCTAACAGTAAATTACTGTACTGAACAAGTTCACTTACTTTTAATGGTTTAATTTGAATTTACTGAACCTGATGCACTGTATCCCTTTTGAAATATTACTTACCTTCTATCATTTCTGATCACAAACAACCTAAAAAAGAGACTTCTTTTATTTTCAGAAACTCCTATCTTCCTGCAATGGAGCAATTATTGATGACACTGCGCTTCTATGCAACTGCTGGGTCATACACTACAATTGGTGACACTAGTGGTGTGCATGATGAGTCATCAGCAACGTTATGGCTGCCATTGCCTCATTAAGGCCACAGTACGTTACATTACCTCAGACAAGAGAAGGTATACAGAATGTCCAGGGCAAGTTTTTTGATATTGCAGCATTCCCAAGAGTGATAGGTGCCACTGACATGTAAATGTAAAATCTCTGGGTGGTGAAGATGCTGAACATTTTTGTAACCGAAAAGATTATTCTTCCAATTCCTTTCTTGGAAGCGTTGAAAACAGTGTTGTTGTGATAAATTAAATTTAAAGGGAGTCGATTAATGACACTAAACAACACTTTTAAATTTTTCCGGAACATGTTTCAGAAACTTTGCCTCTATCCTCAACCTCACAGTCGATGGCCGGTTGAGGATAGAGGCAAAGTCTCTGAAACATGTTCCGAAAAAATGTAAAAGTAATTGTTGTTTAGTGTCATTAATCGATTCCCTTTAAATTTAATTTAGGTTATTCTTCGTTTAATGTTCAGACACTAATGGATGCTGATTTTATGATCAGGGACATTGTAGCATGATGGCCTGGTTCTGCTCATAATTCTACCATTATTAACCATTCAAGGCTGAGGAATTGACTTGAAAACATTGATTTTGGACATAGTGTGGTATTGTGTGATTCTGCATATTCATTAGGACCATATCTCCTCCCCCCCCCCCCCCCCCCCCATGCTCCACGACTGCCAGAGGGGCAGCTGTACAATGAATCTCAAATCCAAACAAGGAACATTGGCGTAAAGTGTTCTGGTGTTTTAAAAGCAAGATTCCCAATTCTATCTTTGGCGATCCAGACAGATATTAACTGGGTTCAGAACATAATTGTTGTATGTGCTGTGCTTCACAATATAGCATGAGCAAAGGATGATGATCTTCCTCCAATTGAGGCTGATATCCAACACCAGTTATAGGCATACATTTAAGACGAGCATGTGCCTGCAGGACTCAACTTCCCAACTCGAGAACGTGATGCTGTGTGTACATTTGTGCACTATTTCAGAAATAGACTACAGGCACAGAGAGTATAGTTGCAGCAGCTGGTTACAGCACAAGATGTGTATTTTATCTTTTTAACTAATGTTAGTGAAAATACTTTTGATCTATCAAGTGTTCAGATTTATTTAATTTTCCTGTAAATTAATATATTAAATTTTAGGGTAAGTGCTATAGAAAGAAATTATGATTTAACAGTTGAGTGTTACATGTCCACTTTATCTTCTGTTGATTGCTCACTACTATTACCGAAAAGTTGTATTTAGCCCTCAGAATTTAATTTTGTTTCAATTATATCACACTGTTGGTTATGTGATAATAATCTGTTTGTAGATATTGTGAATAAAAGGGAATGGATTAACAATGGGTAGTTAAACATTAAAACAAATTTGAAGAAAAAAATCATGTCCTTTATCTTTTCTCCAATGTTTCTTTTGCTATTTTAATTTTCAAATTTATTATACTATTTTTTTTTTCTATTACAATTTTTGTTTCAATCATTTTCAATTGTGCTTGCAATAATAACTGGGACCTTCTCTCCCTCTCATTGAATTCTTTCTGCAGGAACTGTTTCTGAAGCACTGCAACTTCTTTCCTCTCCTTTGCCCAGGAGATGGTGATTTGCTGCTGCGTTTTCTTTCTACTTGGAGATAGTGAAATGTATGGCAGTATGAGGTAGAGCTCAGCCTCCTGAGTGATGGTGTAAATGTGGCCAGCATATGTGGTTTAAGCAGAAATAAACACTGTCTTGAGATGGGCAGCAGCATCAAGTTCAACGTTCTCCTTCGCAGAATGAGCCACCGTCAATTCATGAAGAAATGATGATTCTTTACGTGGGAGGTTAAGCAATGACTTAGTCATGCTCCAGAGCGAGTTATCCTCCACACGACTTGAGCTGAGCTTTTGTTCCCAGAGTCGTTGCGGTAATCCTGAATTTGCAGTTTTAGCTACCCTTGTAGTAGTCTGTACTCGCGGCGATCTGCTGGGCAGCAGATGATAAAATCGCCGTTTCATTCTGTTCTTTTATTGGATTACCTCACCGATGGCATCTGGTATAGGATCACATGTGAGGCTACTAAACCTGGGTTTGGTAAACACTTCCGCAATTGCAGCTGACATCTGCGAGGTATGGTTTCCACCATGGTATCTACTTCCTCCCAGAGTGTTGCATGGTTGCTGCAGAGGCTGGATTTCCTTGAGTAAAGAGGTATAATTCTCCCAGTTTGTCTTTCTGGGGACTAGCAAAGTCCTGGGTGATTTGCTGGTGGGTTTCACCGGGAAGGAAAGGATGATTGGGTAGTGGTCCGAGGATAGGACTGGAACAGTGAATAAGAGGTGGTGCCTGGAAAGTTAGCGTCAAACTGAAAAATTCAATGCCACAGCTCGGATTTGAACCATGAATTTCTCGCTCTCCGTAAGGTTGTTCTTCACCATGAAGTTATAATAGCAACGTGCCAGCATGACATTAAATTCTCCAATTGACTCACATTTTATCTGGTAAGTCACTAGGAGCTCACATATGTGTATGAGAATTACCTTAATGGCAACTTACAAGTGTGTAAGTGCTTTCACTTTACTTGTGTGTAGGGCAAGATTAGGAAAGGTAGGCCTAAAGTAAGTCATATTTTAAAAGGTGCTTGCTATGTGCTGGCTTTGAAATTTTGGTCTCTTTGTATGACAAGAAGGAAAATAAATCTGATGCATTGCACTTGCATGACCTCTACTCACTCTTATACAAACCATTCTTATAAATGCTTTTTCTTATATATACATGTTAATCAAGCCAAATATTTTCAGAAATTGTCTTCTTAAATATTTTCTTGGAGATACAGTGGGAATAGAACAGTACAGTAGATTTACATGACAGTCAAATCCTTTAAACGCTGTTTGTTATGTTTCACATATTTATAGTGAAACCTCCAAACTAAATGTTTGGTGAAACGCAATACTTCCTTTCGCCTCCACTTAAAAAAAGTAGCTTTATATAAGATACGGGTAACAAAGAACCTCTTGGAAACAGTTAACGTTCTAAGAACACTTTATTTAACAATTCTGGCTTTAACTTAATTTACATATCGTGATATAAATATTTTATTTACCTCTTATAGTTTACTTTATACAGGTTATTTTACAACATTGGACTTTTGGACAGTATTAATAATATATGTAATTTCATTTGCCACGCAAATATCTTAAACATAGGGTCTATATGTTAGTTTGGATAATGCATTACACACCTTACACATGTGATGGCATGAGCACACATACATACATTTTTCTCACAATGTTGAAGTTTTGGTTGGAATGCAATACTTTCCGTGCTTACTATAATTAATAGAAAGTAAAATGCTCACTTTAAATTCTGGCAACATATAAACACATATTCCAGGTGCAATCCAGATGCAAAATTTTTAAGTAGAATAAAATAATTTCTCCAGTTATCACAGAAAAAGTAAAAAATAAGTGGGATTAGACTAACCCATTGGAACTGTCTACCCCTATGCACAACCATGGTATGGATCTGAGTTGCTTTATCTCCATTAATTATTAGTAAAGGCCAGAGAGATGTGCGCTCTCATGCGAGACGAGTTAGGGGACACAGAGTATGAATGACCTCAGATGAAATGCGTAAATAGTCTAACATACTACTCTGCAAACTAGTGAAGCATTTCCCTGCAATTGTATGCAAATGCAAGGACATTGGTGCAGTATAATGCGACTGTTTTGTTTCCTCGGGCAGTGGGGTAGTTGTCATAGTCAGGCCATACTTACCTGTAGTTGTTTACATGCACAACCGATAACAATACAGTCCATGTGAAGTGTACCTATGAATAAGCGCACATGCTTCTGGCCTTTAATTATTAGTATGAACCTTCTGAATTGTTTTTTTTTTTTTTTTTTTTAATATTTTTGGCCTGAAATTTAACATCATTAGGGTATATCAGTTGATGAATTAATAAAATGGAGATCTGTGGTCTTTATAGCTAGTTCCCTAATGCTTTCTTACAGGACCATTTAGATGTAATCACATAATTAAGGTCTTTTGGAACTGGTTCAAAGCTATCTATTCAAATCTCATTTGATACTGGAACATTTTCATATTCGTTAAATATTATCTTTAACGCTGCTGAAAAAAATTATTTGGACTCAGATGTGATGCTACTGTATCTTCTAATTAATTTCACATTTGCATTATATTTACTGATGATGAATTACGCTGTGTGTTTTCCAACTAGATGCTGAAATATAGCTTTTATTACATTTGTTGCATTTAAATGGGCTTTTGCCATCATGAATGAAGTTGTGAGTTTTTAAATAGTGTGCTGTATTGAAGCTTTTATCACATATGCTGCATTTATATGGCTGCCTGTCTTCATGAACTAACTTGTGCTTTTTCAGATTATGTGCCGTAGTGAAGCTCTTATCACACTTGCTGCATTTAAATGGTTTTTTGCCCTCATGAATTAAATAGTGAGCTTTGAAATTGTGCGCAAGAGTGAAAGTCTTATCACACTTATCACATTTAAATGGTCTTTTACCCTCATGAACAAAATTGTGTGTTTTTAAATGTGATGCTGTAATAAAGCTTTTATCACACTTATCACATTTAAGTGGTCTTCTACCTTCATGTATAATGCTGTGTGCTTTTAAATGTGATGCTGTAATAAAGCTTTTATCACATTTGTCACATTTAAATGGTCTTAACCCTTCATGAATTAAACAATGTATTTTAAAATGTGAAGACTGACTATAGCTCTTATCACACTTGTCACATTTGAAATGCCTTTCACCCTTGTGAGTTAGGACTTTGTGAGTTTGTAAATCTAACGCCAGACTGAAGCACTTTCCACAAATTTCACATATATGCAAATTTTTGTGAAAGATGTTATTACTTCCATGATTCATGTATGTGTCATATTTTTCATCACCACTTTCCTTTGTTCCCGCAGTGGTGACAGTATCTAATCTGAAATATAAGAGCCAACTGTCAATAAGGAACAAAGAGGGACATAGATAAAAGAGAAGGATGGTTCCAGAATATGACAAGATATTTTCTGTAGAGCTGCCAATACACATTGCAATAATTAAAAGCTGAAACATAAAATATGGTATTCCGTTGTTTAAGGACTATGATACAATGAAGCACAAAATTAATACAATTTTGAGTCGAACTAATACTAAATGCTCCATTTATTGCTAGTATTTACCTAGAGCGCGTTTTGTTAGGATCTTCCTAACATCATCAGCTGTTGTCGACTTATGGATGCCGGTTCAGTGAACTCCTCGGAGGTGATAGGTGCGTCTCTGTCGGTATCTTGATGAATTTGAAATTTGGATTTTCTTCGAAGGTAGTATCGAAATTAAACAATTTACTTTCATATTTCTTTATAAAGATTTTTTCCCACGTGGTTAATGCAGCTGGACCTTGGACACTTTTTAGTAAGTGAATTTCTCGTTCTATGTCTTGATTTTCCTTCCAAAAATGGTACGCTACCGCCGATTTATCTATTTCCTTATTCCTGATGTTCCTAAAGTGCTCTTTAAGCCTAATGTTCACGTTCCTTTTTGTTTTTCCACTGTAGAATTTGTCACAGTCCTTGCAATTTATCCGGTACACTCCTGATTTTTTCCCTTTGGGTATCTCCTTTGTATTATGTGATTTCAAAAGGTGTTGTACAGTAAATTTGTTCTGTGGGGCCAAAGTAATATTGTGTTCTTTGAAGACTTTTTGGTAAAGGTGTGTAGCTCTGGGATGATACGTAAATTTTCTGTATGAGGTTTCATTGCTAATTGGGGAGAGAGTACCGGCATCCATTAGTCAAAAACAGCTGATGATGTTAGGAAGATCCTAACGAAACGCGTTCTAGGTAAACACTAGCAATAAATGGAGCATTGAGTATTAGTTCGACTAAAAATTATATTAATAAAATATGGTTTATAGATAATTTGCAAAGCTACAGTTTGATTTTTAAAAGATACATGAAGCTCATCAGGCAAGGGGCGCGAAGTGTAAGAAGGGAAGGTCATTGCTATGGTAATGTAAACAAAGGTTGCCAGATTGGATACACTGGTGAAGTGGGTGAATCACATACTCCTCAACTCAGTTATCTCTAGTTGTATGCAGGAAACAGAGTTTGCCTAGTTGCACTGTGTACTGTTAGCCTACTTTGTTAAAACAATTAAAATACGTTTTTATGAAAGCAAGACGTAGTGACAGTAGGATTAGAGGTGGACCGAGAAATCATAGCCCAAGGCAAAGATCAGCTTACTGTTGGGGTGCTATATTGTACAGCCAAGCTAGAGAAATTGTGTGTTCTCTTAGAGAATTCTTCCAACAGGTAGAACAGAGTTTGCTCCTTATCAATGAACAGCTTATTCCTTTTATCCAAAAGCGACAGTCCCATGTCAGTAGATATGCTTGCACATAAAAGATTCCCTGTGGATCAAAATTCCAGCATATTGGCGGCGTTGATATGAACATGTCAATTAACAAAGTCATTAATAATAGTATATTGCAATATTAATGTATGCGGAACGATGAAAGGTTTGAAAAAACGAGCCGCTTGCACCGAGTTTTTTCAATTCTTGGGATTCCATTATGTGCTTACCACATGTTTGTTGCACATTATTTTTTGCACCATGTGTATTTATATGAATCTGAATTTTAATAGTTAAGATATTAGCTCAAATATTAATAAATATAATTGAAGATAATGTTAGATTTCAGAACGTGCATCACCTATATGTATTGCTATGGAGAAATACCGCACTAGAGCAGAAATATCAACTTACAATGCATGGCAACAATAACGGTATGTATGAAATATTACTTACATAGTGCAATTATTTAAAAGAACTCACACATGTGAAGACCCTACAACTCAGTGAATGTGTGAACAACTTATTTATTATACAAATAAAATATTTAGTGATTATGTGTATTATTATAATGTGTATTATATTTAGTGATTGATGTGTAATCAGTAACTTATTTATGTTTTTAAAGTAGGGTAATACAGATTAACTGTGCATATTTTTGTTGAGGTGAGATAACTTGAATCCCTCTTTATGTTTCGAGTGTTGAGAGGATAAAGAAAGAGGATCTAGTGGGCAACATTACACTACCCACGTGGAGAAACAGATGACCTTCACATATCTTCTTTTAAAAATCAGACTGTAAATTGGAATTGACAATGTGAAGTAATATAATAATCAAAATCATACTATAGGTCAACTGAGGAACTCTGTACTTCACAAACCACAAATTTTCTTTCAACATGTTTCACCTCTATTTGAAGGCATCAAGAAATAGTCGACTGGCTAGAACACTGGTGTTCCAGCTGATTGTGCTTCTCCAGAGACAAGACATCCAGAGAACCATGACCAGCTGGAACACCAATGTTCTAGCCAGTCGACAATTTCTTGATAATGCCTTCAGGTAGAGGTGAAACGTACGGAAAGAAAATTTGTGGTTTTTGAAGTACAGAGTGTCTCAGACAACTCCTTTAAATTTATTTATGGTTTCTCAAGTTAGTATGTTTAGCTCAACTGTATCATAATGTTTATAGATGTGATATTACAATTAATTGATTCTCTAAGTTAATTTCAATTTGAGAAACGAGCAATGCATGCAGTACCTTTTCAATTTTAGCAATTCTTTATATTTCTTCTGTATATTATTTACGTTTTTTCTATATTGTATTTTGAGATTAATTTTGTTATTATTATATACATTCTAGTAAGTATTGAAAGGGAGCTTTTTATAACTTTTCATATTAAATTACCAATTGTTTTTCACTTTCTTGATAAATGGGTTGGGTCATCTGAAGCTGTTATTTTCCATCAGAGGAGCAAAATAAGCTACCTCATAAACTACTTCTAACATTGTAGTATAAATAACTCATCCTTAAACTTCCCAAAATAAAAAGTCCCTTCTGCAGTTAAACCCATTTTTTTGCAGACACACAGCAAAAATCTTCAGGTTGTGTACAGCCTGCCAGCATAATGGACAGATGGACAAGCTATCTGCATTGCAGTAATTGTGTAGTTTTCATTCCTCCTGTAACTATTTTTAGAGCCTAATTTTGTGCCATTTTCAATTTCATTTAATTAGGATTTACAAGAATGGTAACATATTTAAACAAGTCGCAGCCTTGTGGAGAAAACTGGGAATGCTGGCATGGGAATGTACTGGATTTACTTTTTATTCATCAGTAGTCCCAAATAATAAATTTTGACGGAGAGATAAAAGTCATTAGCACCAGCCTAAAACAACATTTCAACTATATTAAGAAATTCAACATGGCAACAATATTCTGTAATTCAAAATCTGCCTTACAAGAATCACAAGTCAATATTCAAGTAACAAACAACATAAAACATCACAACAGATATTTCACATATTTCACTTGTTGAGGGGTTACAACACCAGTGTTTAATGTATGGCTATCAGGTCATGCTTTTACATCTTAATTCTGCTAAAGAGGTTTATGTGAGACGGTACCTATTCTGAAGACGAAGAGAAGAAGAAGAGGAAGGAGGAGGAGGAATATGTTGTTTTCAAATGCTAGGCTTTGGCAATGAAGCCATTAATTAGCTCTCTTGCTCTCCAATTTTTCTGTGTAGTGGGTCTGGCAGGTAGGGCTTCACAGGTTAAAAGATGTTCTTCAGTCATTTCCTCTTCTTGTTGCACAGAGGACAATTTGGACTTGTATAAATCCCTATTCTGTGTAAGTGTTTGGCCAAATAATCATGTTCCATAAGTAATCTAAAATTTGCTACTGCAGCTTTATGTGGGATTTCTGGAATAATTTCTGGATTTTTAATTAAAATGTTCCACTTTTTATCTTCGGCTTTGTTAGGTATTGATTGGTTTTGTTTGTTTTTATATTTGCTTTTGATTAATCTTTTTATGGATGTAAAGGGTAAGTTTTTACTTTTGTTCTAAATTAAATTTGCACCTTTTTTGGCAAGAAAATCAGCTGATTCATTTCCAGCAATTCCACAATGTGCAGGTGTCCACTGTAAGGTTACGACGGGAGCCAGACTTTCTGAATAGAGTCATCACTTGTGACAAGAATTGGTTCCACCATTACGACCCGTTAACAAAACTGGAGAGTTTACAGTGGAAACATTCATCGAGCCCTAGGCCTAAGAAAGCAACAGTTCAGAAAAGTGCAGAAAAGTTCATACATCTTATATTCCTTGACAAACAGGACATTCTGTTTGTAACTAATCAACACACAGTAATTGCTGCTTGATGCTGTAACGTACTTAAGGGGCCACTGAAGAAAAAAATTGCCCAAAAGCGACCAGATCTTCCAAGGAGAGGATGGATCTTGCATCAGGATAAGGTCCTGCTCATCGAGCTCGTGCAACTCAAGATGTCATCACAGAAATGGGAAATGAGATCATGTCTCATCCACCTTATTCTCCAGATGTCGCACCATGCGATTTTCACCTCTTCCCTAAAGTGAAACAGGAGCTTCGTGGTTCCAATTTTCAAAGTGATAAGGAGTTGAACAATGTTGTCCTGGGTATGCTGAACAGACTGTCCAAAAATGGGTTCAATGAGTGTTTCGAACAATGGGTAAATCTTTTTTGGTTAATTGATGGAAATTAATCATTTCTTCACACTAGCCATATACAGGCTAAGGTCTTTGATAGATAGAGTCAACATGAAAAATTCAATGCCACGGCCGGGATTAGAACCACGTCGCTGAATGGGTTAGAGCGACTGGACGGAAACCAATAGATCCGTGGTTCAAATCCCGGCCGTGGCATTGAATTTTTCATGTTGACTGTATCTATCAATGGGTAAATCGTTGGAATAATTGTATTTCATCAGAGGGAGAATACTTTGAAAGTGTATAGGTAAATGTTAGTGAAATAAAGCCACTATGTGTAATTAAAAAATTAGCTCTGTTATTTATTGAAGGACCCTCGTAAAAGCTGTTAAGTGCATTCAGTTAACATGTTCTTCATGAAGGCTGCACAACTTGTGAGTTTTTCTTACTATTTCTCCTAATTCACTTTCACTTCTGTCTGTGGAATCAGAGGTGCTGCAGACATTATCTGGATCCTTATCACTATCATGTCCTTCAATTTCATGCAATAACTGTTGGTTGCCATTGTATCCTTCATTTGATGAGCTTCCATCAATGAGTTCACTACTCTCCGACATTTTCCTTACACTTAAAATGTTTTATGAATGGAACCGCACTTACCATAAAATAGAGACATAATTTCACCACCATCTGTAGTGTCTCATATATTCAATAGTGCATCTCAGATAACGTATTTTACATGCAAACATCCAAATTCTCAATTACGTCACTTAACATGTTTTAGGGCCAAGCTCCTCAATTAACAATTTTAACCTTAATTAAAATATGTAATGAGTCGACTGACACACTCTGTAAATGTGGTATGTGAAGTAAGTGTCTCAGTTGACCCATAGTATAATTTTAATTATTACATTACTTCACAGTGTTAATTCCAATTAACCTTTACAAATTCATTCTATCCTTACTTGCATTTCCTACTGCACACATTTTCACTGGTGTTTCAAAAAAAGCTAAATTTCTCTCCCTTTTTTCTCCTTAAATTTATTCACACACTTTGGTCACCTGATACGTTTCTGGACATAGCAGATTTGTGAATGGCACTCTAAGAGTTAAATCTAGTTTTAAAATGACTGGGGACAAAGGCAATAGTTAGGAACATCTGAACGTTCATTAGCTATAGCAATGGATTGCAAATGAATTATTCTGTATATGTCTAATACTTCAACAGTGTCTTACCTTGTTGCCTTACTCAAAAGGAACTCCTGATCTCCCTCTGTGGTGTTACCCTATAACAATAATATATACTTTAAATCTGTCTGTATAAGCACATCTCAAGCTTCAAATACTACTCACACACGTTTATGAGTCTTTAAATTTCTAAATTTGGATTGTAATTTGTAAACATTTGTTTCACAACAGAAGTTTGTAAAGTATGCATGTTTGTCGCTAATGCTCTGGAGTCAACAATGAAGTCATTCTCCTTCTGGCTTCTCAGTATACTTAGAAGTTATATCCTGATAATTTTGTAAATTTTGGTTTATAGACTTTCTCTATCCATTTCTATATCTTGAGGCACAATAAACAATTTGGAGAAGTTAGTATGCCAATTCCATGTAAATGTTTTTCTAGGCAATCATGTCCTGTATAGTTTAGCCGGCCATTCTCCAGCTCTGACATTCTTGACATTATTAATAATAGTCTATTTAAAAAGGCCATTTCAATTCCATTGAGCTGAATTTATGTTCACTCACTCACTCAATCTCGCATGAAGCCACACACAATGAGTGAGCACAGCACTTACTTGTAACCAATAGTGTTATCACAGAGATTGTGCTCGCCTCTCTGTAGCATAGATAATAGCGGGTCTGCATTAAGTTCAAGAAGTTCTGAGTTCAAATCTTGGTCAGGGTGAGTTACCTGGATAAGGTTTTTCTCGGGTTTTCCTTATCCAGAGATGAATGTTGGGTAACTCTAGGCTCCATGAACCCTGGACTCATTTGAGCATCATATCACTCATTTCATTCATCGTCCAATATGACTTAATGTTGGAGAACATAAATAAATAAATCATTGAGACTGCAAGTGACCAATTGTTGAAAGTGACAAATGTGAGAAATAAAAACCTGTTCAAGTAAATACTGCATGCCCACGACAAGAAGGCTAGAGGGGGCTGAAGCGCAGAGGAGCTTGAACTGTTTATCTGCTCCGTTAGCAGATCTGTTTACTAGGAAATAAGTGTATGAGAGTGCATATGAGTCACCTATGCTGCCAGATCTAATGTTTGTTGCAGCGATAGGTATTATGTATAGGTGAACTATGTGACAACACATGTGCATTTTAAATGAGCTTTCCATCCTTGTCATACTCGGAAGGCGAGCATACAACCCGAGGAGACAGCAAAAGTGATTACTAGGGCAGCGACATTGGAGCAGCTGCGTGTGCTGGGAGGCACCTGGTAGTGGACTGATTTCAAAGGGAGGGTTGGGTACACAGTACGTTGAGTCACAGTAATCGACACACGGGGTTCACACAAACACAATGCCAAAGGAAAGGTTACTAACGTCCACAGGTTTACAAAAATATATATTTGAGTATGGAGAACATGTTTTCTGTTTTTCACGAAAACTTTTATTGTAGATCTTGAAATAAAACAATTGCTCACAGTAAACCGAGTAATGTGCTACAACATGTCAGTACAGCAATACATAAGCGTTGTGTTGCAAAATGTGACAGTTCATCGCTACAAGATATACCTCCATTAAATCAAACATTTAATAAAGAGCTATGCATGGCATTTATTTCTGCCAATATTCCTTTACATAAACCACAGGATACAAAGTTGCGTGCATTTTTAGAAAAATACACTGACAAACCAATTCCACATCCTACAACTTTACATCAGTACTCTGTAAAAAATTTTTATGATAAATGCATTGATGGTATAAGAATGAACCTAAATAACCAAAACCCATGGGTTTCAATGGATGAAACAACAGATGTCGTTGGGTGATTTGTGGTAAATGTGGTTGTTGGAGCACTGAACGCAAAAGGCCCCACTGGACCGCATCTTCTAACAAGTGACGTAGTCAATGTTGCAAATTATTCTAATATAAGCGCAGTATTTCACAATGCCATGAAAGCCTGCCTTGGTAGCGTAGATGGTAGCATGTCTGTCTCACCTTTAAGAGGTCCCGAGTTCGAATCTCAGTTAGGGTGAGAACCTGGATACGGTTTTTTCCAGGGTTTTCCGTTATCCTGAAAGACAAATATCGAGTAGTTCTAAGCTCCATGGACCCTGGACTCATTTGAGCTACATTTCATTTCACCAATTTCATTCATCGTCCAATATGACTTAACATTGGAGGATGTAATATATATATACTATGACCATCAGGTGTGAAACACGATAGAATATGACTGCAATACCATACCCTGGCACCTGTATAGCCATTTGGACATTACCATGCCATGTCAGTGACCTTTAACCCCATTGGTGTAACCTGACCCTTCCTGTTCTATATGATATCCCGCCCCAATGTCGCAGCCCTAGTGATTATGTTGCACATTCCTCTAGCTTGCCTTCTTGTCCTGGGCAATCAGTACTTATTTCTTAATAACTATTTCACAGGTTAATTAGCTGTGTTAAATCTCTATAAAACTAGTTATTATTAGTAAAGCTTGCTGTGAAAGTTCAGTCTTACAACTTATTTCTTCCTTATGCTTAGATCTTTTCAAACATGGTTATTTAAGAATATTTGCGCACATCTTACCTGTGTATCAGAAGGCAAATCCACGTCTTTGAGGTCAATCTCTTCTGGTTCAGGTTTTAGTTCAGGGGATGTTATTTCCGCGTGTACAGGTTCTTCTTTGATTTCAATTTTGGTGTCTATTTCTCTATTAGAGTCATACTCCACTATAAATGCTGAAGCAAAAGGTGGCGGCTCCCTCTTTACATGAAAATCTGAACCATGAGTCACCTTTGGTTCAGATATTCCATGCAATATTTGCTCCAACAAACAAGGTTCTTTTTTTATTTCCATATTATTATCTATTTTACATGCATTAACATCGTTCTTTGTGTTCACTACAGTCTCTGATGAGAAAGAAATTGCCTCATTTTTTAAATGAAAATCTGGAAGAAGATGACTTTCGGAGTTTAGTTTTATTTCATGTTATGAAACTTCAGTTTTTGTTACAGTAATCCTGTCAGTCATTCCCATGTATATGGTATCCCCAGTCTGTTATAAACCTGAAGAAAAAGAAAAATTGTTTCAATCTCTAATGTTTGTTATTTATTTCCATTTCAATTACTAATTATTATACATTTACATACTTATTACTACACTGAGTTGCTGGTTACCCTTGGGTCCAACAGACTCAAACTCTGAGGTTGTCGAGCTAATGGATCCCTATTGGCAACTTTTCTAAAATAACTTCATCTTAATTTTCGTCATATGTACTTATCTTCAACTATTGTACTCTTACTCTGCCCAAAAAGTTCCCAATTTCAATTAAATTTTTCCTAGTTTTTACACTCATTAACTTCATTGCCTAAGCAACCTAGTTTCTTCACATTCTAAAAGTAAATGCCATTCTTTATCCCTTTGGTGACACAATGGGCCACTCTTCCCAAACATTTCAGTTTTACCACCCCTGTTCTGGCCCATGCAAAGCCTTCTCTTGCTGCTTTATTCCAAATATCAATGTATTTTTCCCTGTTCATCTCTCTATAATTAAGTATGTAAATACAACTAAATTTCTTGGTCTTTGGATACAGAGTAACCTAAAGTGGGAGACACATGTTGATCATCTAATTAAAAAACTGAGTACAATTTCTTATAAGTTCAGACAACTGGTACACATAGTTGACACAAAAACTCTCAGAAGCGTGTATTTTGCGTGTGCTCACTCCATTTTAAAATATGGCATAACATTATGAGGTAACTCACCACATTGTAAATCATTATTCATAATGCAAAAACGAACTCTAAGAATACTTGGAGGAGTTAAATCAACATCTGCATGCAGACCATTATTTAAAAAATTTAAAATCTTACCTTTCCCATGTATTTTCATTTTTGAAATTTTAAAATTTACGAAGACAAATTTAATGAAAGGAAACGGTCACTGTACATTTAATGACACAGTTCATAATCATAAAACTAGACAGAGAATGGACATTCCTGTGAATAGAAGTAACAAGAGCTCATCAAAACAGTGTAATAAACCTAGGAATCACTTTTTTTAATAAACTGCCTATAGCCAATAAAACTACTTGCAAATTTTCAGCTTTAAAAAGTCAGTTTTGGCATACTTGCTAGACCACTGTTTTTATTCTGTTAGTGAATTTATGGAAAGTTTATAATATTGTTACTTTTCTGAATTAATTGTGTATATTATAAAATTCTTGAGATATCTTTATAAAACATTATCTTGTACAAACAATGACTTGTACTTATTGGATGTGACTTGTTAATTTACAGGTATAGTTAATTGCACTGTAAATTCACTATTTGACGTGTCTTATGTCATATTTGTACTCATTGTACTCATGTACAATGTATGATTTACAAGATGAATAAATTATCTATCTATCTATCTAAATTTTCAGTGAGCTTTTTAAGTTGAAGCTTCCTAACATTTCTTACCTTTCAATATCTTCCGTTCTTAGCCTAAGTTCTTTCCAAAATCCACTTTGCAGTAATTGCATTTTCCCACATGACACCCAACCCTATTTTTAACATCCTTTCCTTTATCTTATTTAGCCATGAATCTTTCTGATTTTATCTTTCACGTACTATCAAGCATTGACGCAGAATATTCTGCTCATCTAAACTCCTAATTCTCGCCCAATATTTTAACACCCTTTCCACCATTATCCCTCTAGAAGCTTGTGGTAAGCCCAAAACTTGTTTGCAAAAGTTTCTATGTATCACATTCATATTTGCGCCCCGCTCCTCCAAACTCCATATCTCTACCCCATAGAACAATTTTGCTTCTACTACAGCTGTGTAATTCTCTCCAGCTGTTTTATTTGCATTCCTGGTCATTTATCTAGACATGCTTTAATAGCTTTTAATGCAATTTTACCTTTTGCCATTGCCATTCTCATCTGCTCTTTCCAACTCCCCTTACTGCTTAATCGTACTCCTAGATAATTTTTTTTTTTTTTTGCTTGTTCCATTTATACCCCGCCTTTAACTACTATGGTCATATCGGCGGCCATTCTCCTTTGGAACATACTGAAGGTGTTAACTCGTTATCTTTGGGTTTTTTTATCATTACATCACGCTCTCATTCATACTTCCAAACTCTGGGGAAGATGGGGGATTATCTTGGTCTGAGAAAAATCCCCACCCCCACCTGCCGGGACCCCTAGCATGGTAGGCAGGTGCTCTACCGACTGAGCTACGGGGCCAGCCTCTAGATAATAAAATGTATTGACCACCTCAAGTTCTCTTCCTTGCCAGTAAATGTTTAACAAAGCATAACTTAAAAAAAAAAAAAATTAGTGTAATGGGTGGGTATGAAAAATGTTTTATAAGAGCTTATTTTTTTAACTACATTTAATCCTGATAAAAACCTTCCCAAAGTAACCGTATTACATGCTTTGGTGTACATACAAAGGGAAGAGCAATACTCAAATGCTATATGCTACTTTAAATGAAAAACTATGAACATTGATAGGATTTGAAAGGAAGCTTTGAAAATTTGGGACTGTTAATAACAAATATCTCAGAGGTTGCATACTTCCGCCACCAGGTGGGAGGGCTGCCCAGTTCTTTTTTGCAAACACGTTGGTTGCAACTTGGCTTTCCATGACATGGAGCTGTTTTTGGGCATTAACGTGAAACACACAAATCACAATTCTTTATCCTTATTAGTCACTTTATTATTTACAGAGAAAATGCTTTTCTCAGTTTACTTAAAATATTGATGATGTCTTGCTTCAAATCCTGATGCATCTTCTTGCATTCTTCCTGTACTTTCAACAGTTTCTCGAGAGCACTCTCCACTAACTCATCAGCATCATCTGCAATCTTAACTCACTTCCATCATGATTGGTTGTTGATGTTCATTTGGTCTTATGAATATGGAGATAAATTCCCAAACAAAACTTTATCTACTCAGTTCCTCTACAACCCTTAGAAGTTTGTAATGGAAATTATGAAACGTTGTGCATAGTCAAACAGTGTGAATTACCCAAGTATATAGGTAACTTAAGTTAATTAGATGGCTGTGGAGAGTAGTATGAGTTTGCATGAAGTAGCAGGCTTTTGTTCTTATGGAAATTAGTATTTTCTCATTTAACTAAGTATATAATTACAGAAAGTGATCACCCATTACTATAAACTTTGAAAATGCACCTGCTTTTTATTCATATCACCTATTATGTTTAAGTTGATGGTTTATGATGGTGAAAGCCCTGGAAAACATTAGTTAGAAAAACTTGTATGTAGAATTATATCAGGTGTTTTGTTCTTGTGCCCGTAAAATATTCCAAACATATTATTTACAGCAAAAATATAAACGAAACTAATCTCATCTATATGAAGTATTCTTTCATCTTTGTAAATTCATGGAGCAGAGAGGCCACAATATTCTACTCACTGGCCATCAAGGAATCATTCCCAATATTCCCTTCAGGAGCAACACATACTCTCCGACTGTTCTTGCAGAATATTTTGGGCTGTAAATTAAAAAAGGAACAACATTTTTTTTATTAGATAACATAATAGAATTGGTGTGCAATAACATTTCAAACCAAGCAAATTTTTAAACTGAACATTGATGTTTTGGATATATATTGCTCAGAAATTAAAACATATTACTTTTTTCCTCAGGAAAAGCTAAGACGATCTATATGCCTATTGAAATCGAATGTATCCAGGTAATACATATAGAGTATGCACATGTTTTCTTGAGCGCTAGATTTACGGTGTGGTGCAGACACAGGGGAAGAAGCCAGAGCTAACGCTCTTTTGTTTCTGCAGTGTGATCAACCTTGAAAAACACAGTTCAGCAAAATAATGTGTAAGATAAGCGAAGATTTCACAAGTAACGTTGCATCCTCTGAAAACATTCCTTAGTTTTGCCCACGCCAGCTCAATTGCACACAGATCACAGTTATACGGAGGTAGACGAATAATGTGTCCCCTTTCGAGAGCCATACGAATAATGTGTCCCGTTTCGAGAGCCACAACATCCACAAATGTTCATACAAATATAAATCATTTTCAAGTAAATGCTGATGTACATTACACCACACTCGTAACAAGGATAAACTGGCAATTCCAGCACACCAAATGAGCCTTTATGAAGGAAGCTTTAACTACAATGGGATAATGTTATACAATAAACTTCCAAATTCACTTAAACAAGCTGCATCATAAAAACACTTTAAGAATAAGGTTAAGAAATTGTTGCACGCACACTGTTTTTATACGGTTAATGAATTTTTAGAACTATAGCCATGTTAATGAGCACTGGGAGCATAGCACATTCACAAACCTGTAATATTCATATTATGACATTTCTTGTAGTAAATTAGTCTATGCAAATAGCACATGAAACCATAGAAAAGCTGCTTACTGTGTATATTGTATGTAATCTATTTCACTTTATGTATATACTGTATTTATACATTTTGACATGTCTCATAACTTGTATATGTTGCCAAGGATGAACTAAAATTCTAATTCTAACATATGATTGTTGTAAACTGGTTAGCTAATTAACCTCGAAATAGATCAAAACGAAATATGGCAGACATGATAAAGCTTAGCTTATTAGCCACTAGATGTCAGTGTATAGTGCATTTCATATTTCAAAGTTGTTATCTGTTTACAGAGTTAAACGAAACTTACCGAAAGAGAACTTGGGACCTGATCACTCTTCTTATCACGTGCATATAGTATGCATATATATATATATATATAAGGCTGAGCCATGGCTGAGTGGTTAGACCTGGTTAGACCGCTTAGCTCTCACCAAGACAGGCTGGGTTCAATCCTAGACAACGGCAAAGTGAGATTTGTGGTGGACAACATGGTGCTGGAGCAGGCTTTCTCTGGGTCCTCCAGTTTCCCCCACCAGCATTCCACTGATTGCTCCATCATCTTTTCTATCACCCCATTCTCTCGTAGTTTCACTTCCAGCAATTGGCTGATCCCTCATCTCAGAATCTCTCTGATCAGGACACCTCTGATTTTTAAGTCATTGTCTACGGGACTTAAGGTTGCGCAGTTCAGAAGGCCCTATGTTCTACTTAAGGAATTACTCAAATTCATTCATATGCATACATAATACCTGTATCCTGGTAATATAATGAACGAGTATTCAGTTAGTGCTTTGAAAGTCTTTGACAGTTTTTAATATTCAATGTCCATAGTGGATTTCATTTAATCCATTAGGTGCTGGAATTAATTACTATGAGTACTGGGAAGTAAGCAGTTAAAATCCAACTGATATTACATACTAATCTAATGTCTACACTCCAAAACGTAATGTCAGACCACCAAATAATATCACTTCATTAATAAGATATCAAACTAAACATTGCATTTACTTTGGGCACATAGGCTATGGCATGTGCTTTCGATCTCTTTCAAAGCTGCTCTTTCAAATGTATGACACCCATTTCCTATTAACCGAAAAAACTTTTCATATTTTCTTTCAAAGTGCCTCTAATGTCAATTCATTTTGGATTAGGAAAAACAGGCATTTTTAACCTCTCCATCCAGTTTAATGAACACCTCTTGGTAACTTCCATATATGCTGCCACATAACACCCAACTGTTGTTGTTGAACAATGAAAAAACTATCACGAGTTATAAAATTGGCAGAAACATAGGTTAACTTACTACTTTATTTAAGTCACAGAGCCCGCCTCGGTAGCGTGGTGGTAGCGTGTCTGCCTCACATTCAAGAGGTCCCGAGTTTGAATCTCGGTCAGGGTGAGTTACCTGGATAAGAACTTTTTCCGGGGTTTTCCCTTATCCTTTAATACGAATGTCGGGTAACTCTAAGCTCCATGGACTCCGGACACATTTGAGCATAATTTCACCCATTTCATTCATCGTCCAATATGACTTAATGTTGGAGGACGTACATTACAAACAAACAAAAAAAGTCATGGAGTGGCACTCATTATTTGGAATGCCATTTGTAAACTCCAATTTCTTTTATGACCATTTTCTATGAATATATTTTATGCTTTTGAATAAAAAATATGTTGGCAAAGTCGCCAGGCTTGATGACCCATGAAACTGGGTTGTCACTTTCAAACCATTTGGACGACACTATGTAAACACATTTCACTTTCATTTTCACACTGACATGTCTCATGAGCATAAACAAATAAACCTTTCATGTCTGCTACCTGATAATAATTCCATTTAAGTCTTCCAATGAATGCTCCACTATGACCACAGAATTAAACTGCTTGACTCTCACCAAAGCGGCCCAGGTTCAATCCCAGGCAACCACTAAGTGAGATTTTTTGTGGACAACATGGCATTGGGGCAGGTTTTCTCTGGGATCTCCAGTTTCCCCCACTATCATTCCACCAATTGCTCCATTATCATCTTTCCTTTCATCCACTTCACCCTCATTCCTGGGACCAGGCTGATCTCCCAACCCTGGATTTCTCTCTCTGATCCATAGTTGTGATAACCTCACCTGACACCTAAAATGGCACAAGGAGTAGAGGACCATACATGAACAGGACTGTTTCCTACACCAAAAAGAAGAAGAATCTTCCAATGTTGCATTTTTTAAACTAACCTCAACAGTCTACAGATACTTCAGTCCTCTCATTCATTATTAAATTTAAATAATTTGTGCAATTGATACTGCAGTAATGTAATTAACCAAACCATCTTTCTGAGAGATAATACAAGGTGTGTTCAAGTTATAACACCTATTTTTTTTTTCCAGGAGTGAGACCAGATAAGAACTTCTGCTTTTTATTATTATTATTATTATTATTATTATTATTATTATTATTATTTATAAATACACGTGGACTTGTGAATGTGTGACAGAGATTGCAGCACTGTAGTGCTAGAACTCTAGTGGCAGCAATGGGAGTTAGGACAGTTTTTGATACTTAAAATGGCGACATTTTCATTGCAAGAACAGTGGGTAATCATTCGTTTTCTCCATTTTTGTGGTGTGACGCCTATTGAAATACATCGCCAGTTGAGTGAGGCATGTGGTGATGGTACCATGGACGTGTCTAATGTGCGTTCCTGGGTGCGACAGTTCAATGAAGGCAGAACACTCTTCGCATTTTCAAATCTTCATGCAGGATTAAGTGCACAGATCCCACGGAAATACCAATTTTGGAGGCGATGTCTGCAACGCTCAATCGGCGATCCTCCAAAACAATGTTCTCCACTCGCTGGATCATGTCGTCAGACCGGCTGGTGCGAGGCAGTGACTGTCTTGGTTTGTTGTCACACAATGTACTGCCTTCATTAAACTGTATAGTTGGTGGGCAGAGATAGGAGGAATTATGGAAAAAATAGGAATGGGAGATATATGGAGATTAGAGGAAAGGAATACATGCAATGTGGGTAAATTAGTAAAATGCAGAATAGAAGATATAGAAAGACAGGAAATATGGGGACGTCTAGAAAATATGAAATCATTACAATTTTACAAGCAAATAAAAAGAAATTGGGGACGAGAAGCATATGTAGATACTGTAATAGGCAAGAAAGAGAAGGGTTAGCTTGGATGAGAACAGGAACAATATTTCTAAGAGGGATAAGAGGTAGGGAAAAGGGAATTTGTGAATTGTGTGGGGGAAAAGAAAGCATAGAACACTATGCAACAGAATGCGAGGAGGCTGCAATGTGGAGAAAAAAGGTTTGGGAGGAAAAATGGGAGAAAGTAGAGAAGACGATAGTAGCTATAAAAATGTTAACAGACAGGGAGGAAAAGAAGGTAAGAAGTATTGGTGAGTTGTTGCAGAAACTAAAAGAAAAATGGGCCAGAAATGTAAAGAATTAAAGGAAGGAAGATGAGGGGGAGGAACGGGACTAATTAAGTAACAAGGAGGCACGGAGGTTAAGAGCTACCTGGCAGGGCAGAAGACCAGGGTGTCATGCAAGCCAAGGTAGCAACAAGACAAATAAATGTAGCGAAAAGTTGTAAATTGTATAATTTTGGAATATGCACAATAAACAAATTTTTTTTTTCATTGAACTGTCGCATCTAGGAATGCAGATTAGTACATCCATGGTACCAACACCACATGCCCCACTCAACTGGTGATGAATTTCAATAGCTGTCACACCATGAAAATGGAGAAAACGAATGATTACATGCTGTTCTTGTAATGAAAACGTCACCATTTTAAGTATCAAAAGCAGTCCTAACTCTCGTCATGGCCACTAGAGTTCTATGCACTGTACAGTGCTGCCATCTGTGTCAAGCATTCACAAAGAGTGTATTATTAAAAATTTCTATCTGGTCCCAGTCCTGAAAAAAGTTTTTTTTTTCTTTCTTTTATAGTCAACATGAAAAATTCAATGCCACTGCCTGGATTTGAACCACGGATCTCCTGGTTTTCATCCAGTTGCTCTAACCCATTGAGCTACCATTTCCATCAATTATCTAAAGTAGGAGTTGTTATAACTTGAACACACCTCATACAAAACAGTTACATATTAAGCCCTTAATTGGATGCTGAAGGCATTCTATTCCATTTCATATTGTTTACAGTGAGGGAAAAATTACTTTGTGATTGACAAAAGTGCCTGTCAGTCAACTATGGGAGAGCTCATCGACTACGTAACCAATAAAATGTGACCAATCATGACCTAAAGTTGGTCATGACACACTCTTAAATGGCTGACTCAGAAAAGCATGTGTCAACCACAAGACAATTTCTTCTAAAGTTTGGTATAACTAACATGTTGCCAGCTATATTTCAGAGAACCCAGTTTAGGTGGCTGAAGCATTACCAATCGAAGAAACATGCACATTCTGAAAATACCAACAATGTGTAATCAAAACGGCAATACACAAATGCATGACCAAACATGATGCAGTATAAATAAAAAGAATTGTAATGATAACTGTCTGGTAGAAGACATTCCATATTTTGGTTTTCTTCTCTTGTAGTTCTTTAACTAATGTCTAGCACTATGCTGTAGAAGGCAGTGGTCTATAATACCTTACTATAGAAAGGCTGTTGTGCTACTTCGAAAGCGAATTGTGATGATGATTTCTTTACAAGGCATAGAATCTTTTTTGTAAGCACTGCTTTCACTCCTTCTATGAGGTTCATCCAATAAATAAGTTTCCCTATTTTACAAAAAATACAAGCGGGTTATTTACACTTGTAAGATATATTATTTTCATTCTACAACTTGTCGACTACTTCTCCTTATAGTCATCATTTCTGTCCAAACATTTTTTATATCTTGGCAGCAGTTTGTTGATACCTTTGTCATACTAGGTCAGGTCCTGTCTCCATAGCCAGCAGTTCATCTCTGCTTCCACCTCTTAATCAATCACTAATTGTTTGCCTAGAAGGTGCGACTTGAGTTGTGGAAAGAAATGGAAATCACTTAAAGCAAGATCCGAAGAATAAGGTGAATGGGGGAAAAGGGACCCATTTGAAGTTCGGCCTCAATCCGCTGTTGCTTGTGAGCAACAGTAAGCAAATATGGGCTCCATATTGAACGGACTTTTCAAAACTACAAGACATCTGACAGGATTGTCGCCATAAAGGAGCATCCACTTTCTATACCAGGAGGCAGTTGATTCATTGGGTGATATGCATAAAACTCAGCAATTGCTTTTGCTTGCACTCTAGCAAATGATCGAAGCAAAAGCAATTGCTATAAATTGTATGCATAAAGCACGTGCTTTTGCTTGAAAGCATTTACTACCCATACCTAGCAATTGCTTCCTGCTTACCAGACCACTGCAAGTGATAAATCTCTTAGCACGCATGCGCATGTTTCGCTACGTCATGAAAGCAGACGAACTGTACGTAGTTTTTATCAGTTTGTATACACGTATTGTGCCTATTGAGGTGTGCTTTTGAATCAGTTACTTGTTTTGTTAAAATCTGCAATATGTCCTCAGATAGTTCTGATACGGAAGCAGTAACGAGTTTAATGACGTGTTTGTTAGCGTAATTAAAAACAAGACAGTGTTATTAAACAAATCTCAAGTTCCCAAAATAAAACAAGAAAAGGAGATAGCGATTGGACAGGCAATTACGGAAATTGAGCAACTTTGTGGTAAAAGAATGGAGTCAAAAGTAAAAAAAAACGGACGCGAAGGCAACAGGAAACAAAAAGATTAAACTGAATCATTGGCAGCAACAACTTTTTTCGCTGATGTCATCAGATAATAATCCAACCTAAAACAAGATTCCAGGTGATATTTTGAAATAAATAATTTTCCTCATATAATAAATGTATTTCTATTTCATTATATGTTGCGTACTCTATAAAATTTCGAAGGTAAGGAAGGACATTTTGCAGTATTTCATTCTTTTTTGTGGTACAGGGGCATGTGAGGGAGGTGTGCCAGGGAAAAGGGTCCTTCTTTAACACCAGTAGTATCACAAAGCAAGCCCGAGAGACCTACAAAACGTCAGCGCATGTGTGATTTTGAAACTGAGGAAAGTAGAGGTCTGTCCCCCCCTGAGTACCAGAGGCTACTGATCAATGAACAGCTAAAGATAACAAGATTACAAATTGACTATTTTTCAAAAAAACTAGAACTTCTGAAAAACAAGAATAACTAGCCATTAAAGGTGTCATATTGTTACACTTTATTTAAATATATACATGTACAACATTTTCAGATATTGGAATTAAAGTCTTTCTGTTTTAACTGAATAATTGATTTACAAATCATATATAATTTCAGCAATTTCATTTCGTTTTCTCAACCCTTCTCTATTGCAGCATCGTCACCAACATTTTCAACGCCATTTACATTTTCAAAATCACCTGCATCACCATCAAGGTCGTTGAAATCATAATCATCAAACAAGTACTTAGCCATGTTATGTAGGATGAAACAACTTTGTATAAGTGTTGGTGTGTGTACTAAATTGAGTCTTACCCCGTAATGAAGAATTGGAAATCTTTTCTTCAAGGGTCCAAAACAGTGCTCGATTATACCGCGTTCTACCTTTAAGAGTTTATTAAATGCAATTTCTTGTGGTGTAACAGGAGTGCGATAAGGAACCATTAACCAAGGTGCCACTCCGTAACCCTCATCTGCTATCAACAAGGAGTTTATGCTTGTCTTCATTACTGCACACGGTGCACTGTTACGCCATATGCGTGAGTCATGCACTGACCCAGGCCACTGAATATCAACGCTGGTGAAACATTCCTCGGCATTACATGTAGCTTGCACATTTATGGAAGCATAACCTTTGCGGTTAATGTATTCATCTCCGTGATGATTTGGTTTTGGAATTTTCACATGTGTACAGTCGAGAACACCAACTGCAGATGGGAAATGGTACTTCCTCTGCCACTGAAGTTTAGCATCGTGCATACTCTGTTGATGCGAAGTAAATGACATCCAAAAATGAGTTTTTTCAACTATTTTGCTTGCTACATATGTGACAGTTCTTGACACTGTACTTTGGTGTATACCCATGTCTTCTCCAACTCCAACCTGGAAACCCGGGTCTCCAACATATCTTAAAAAGTCCTCATTTTCTGCTGACCACTCAAAGCTCCGCCGTGCGTTTCGTGATTTTCTCCCACAAAATAATCACTTAACCACGTAACATTTTCACTGCTAAATCTATATAGCTTTTTGAAATCCCGTTCTTCGGGGTTCCTCCTTTGTCTGTAGACCTTTCTTTCCCGAATATTCATAAACGCAGCCATTTCTGCTTCCGATAAACCTTTTGCTAAGCTAGCAAAGTCAGCATTGAGGCACACTTCAGTTTTTCATAGCAATTGCTATGAAGCAAAAGCAATTCCTAGTTGTTATGCATACAATTTCTAGCAATTGCTACTCGTCATAGCTTTTGCTTAACTTGGTCTACGTGACCTAGCTTTTGCTAAAGCAAAAGCATTTGCTAGATATTATTATGCATATATATTGAAGTATTAGCTAGATTTTGCTACAGATTTGAAGGAAAAGCAATTGCTTAGTTTTTATGCATACCACCCATTGTCTCAACAATGCTAATGCACTGACCGTCCACCATATTCCGAATTGCAATAGTGGCTGCATTGCCTGTAGCAGTGACGGGCCTGCCACTGCATTCTTCATCATGCACATTTTGCCATCTTTCCAGCATCCGTGAATGCCAGAGGTGTACCATTTGGATGCTCATGCATCCTTCACCATAAACACACACTAAATGGTGATGAATATTGATAGTCATTTCATTTTTTGTCGTGAGAAAGCAAATAACAGAATGAAGTTCAAATGTGGACACACTTTAAGTAGTAGTGCCATGGTAGCTGAAGACATACTGGTAAATGCGGAGCAAGCTCATGCTGTTGAACATCAAGCACAGCCACCATACCCATTGAAAGTTTCAGCAGTACCAACTTAATTTTAAAATACATGGTTTGCAGAGAAAAAAATAGAGAAACTTACTTATTGGATGACTCTCATATTAAGGCTAGATTGTTTATTGAGAGATGTTCCCACATGAGTTCTATTGAATATATCTTGATTGTGAAACAGAAACCACAGGTTTCCAAGAGAAGAATGTAAGAAAGGGATGATAAAACCATATAAATTATTAATAAGTAATTGGGAATATATGATATAAGAAATAAAGTCAAAGGAATATTGTAATAGGAATAACGTGTAAATAAAATAAATATAGGGAAAAAGTTGCCTTAAGTTCGAACGGGCAGACATAAACAATAGGACAATAGAGGCCCAAAATTCCTTTGCCAGCACAGAGCCAGAGACAATAATGAGGTTTAAAGAAAATATGTAGAGGCAGGATGCAGTACCGTTATGATGCCAAGGGGTCATACAACTTTAGGGGGTGGACCCGTGACTGCTGCACAGTTGAAGGTGAATGGAAATGGCCAATAAGATGAAATCGTAGAAATAAATCCCCAATAAAATGTAGCATAAACCACGTGATAGGCGTGAAATAGAGAACAAATAGAAAAGGGTTGGAGATAGACAAACAAATCTAGGAAGAAGCCGAGAGTAGGGCGAAGTGAGAAGCGTCACTCAGTTGGTTACAACGAAAGGGAGAAGACACATTAGTTTAACAGTGGAGTTAGATTTCAAATGTGGTGGGATTAAGTATTCTCAAAGAGACAAGGCGACGCAACGAGAGTGATAGGAAGCGAGAAAAGCAGAGCAATCCGACAAGTAATATCTGTGGGAATAAACAATCCACAGGAATTACACAGAAAAACGAAGCTAGTTACAGTGGAGTAATAAACAATAATAAATAATCCACAGAAAATTGAAGCAGGACTTTTCATTGACTGGTGAGGACTGCTGGACCCTGAGAGAGTATTCCTGCTCACCGACACGTAATCCTTAACCATCCTGCCACACCACACCAAAAGGCCTCCCCAAGAGAAATTCCACACCAATTGGCAATATGTTGATATGGAGTAGTTTTTAATAAAATAGATCACAACCTCCTGTAGCAAAAGTTAATAAGATCTTTAAATTGATTCAGATCTTAATTATCAACCGGATTCAGAAAAGCAGGATAAATGAATATGAATCAGGTGTTATTTATTAATGGTGTCACACAAGATTCTATACTAGGACCATTATTATTTTTAATACTTATTAATGACTTGCCATATAAGCTTAGGAAGCAATCAATAGCTGTGCTCTTCACAGATATATTTATATCTTAAAAATCAGAATTAAGGAACACACTCAAAGATATGAACAGTTCAACATTTGATTGGAACCAAATAAACTATCATTAAGCTACAATAAACTGTACTCATAATTTTCCATTTATATGGGCAATTAATTGGAGTATTTTGTCATGCCAGCATATTGCCATGGTAGCTCAGTGATAGAGCAGCTGCAAGTAGAACAGAAGACCCATGGTTCAAATTCCGGCTATGGTATTGAATTTTTAGATTCTGATTCTAACCTTCTGAACTTAATCGTAAAAACTATATGTAGTCAGTTTATTGATACTTGTCACTTTTTTATATATTATTAAAGGACTAGTTTTAAAGACCATTGCCTCCATTTTCAACCTCTCACCAATTAGCATCTGTTGTCGTCTGCTCTCCTCTCTCTGGTGGTGGAACTATGAACAGATGCTAGTTGGAGAGAGGTTAAAAAGGGAGGCAATGACCTTTGAAACTAGTCCCTCAATAATATATAAAAAGTAAGTGACGAGTGTCAATAAACTGACTACAAATAGTTTTTAGATTACTTTTGAAGTCACTGTTACCAAATTCCTCCAAACACGCATAACTTCTGAACTTTACTCAATTTAAAACGAAGCATAAGCAGCTGATGGAATTGATGACTGGATACAGAATGACACTGTAAGTATTCAATACAAAATTTCTTGAGCTCTAAATAAAACAGGAACTCAACTGAAGAAAATAGGTCATGCTACCAAAGATTGACTGCACTTACTTTACATTAAGACACAAAAAATCTACTTAAACAAAATGAAGTAAGGACGGCATATTTTGCCCATTTTCACTCTCCATTGCAATTTGTCATTACCTTCTGGTGTAATTCAGTCAAGAGCAACCAAGTCTTTGTATTACAAAAAAAGGGCCATAAGTACTATATTATTTGTGGTGTTAACCCCCATCTTTCCTGTAGGCCCTTATTTAAAACCAAAAAATTCATACTCTTACTGGAATACATATATTCTCTGTTAAGCAATCTTACAAATAATTATAGCTTCACAACAAATCTTGCTGTGCACGATCACAGCCAAGGAATGCAGGTGATCAGCATGTAATTTTCAAGAAACTTTTAAAGTCATTCTTATATATTCACTCCTCACATAATATGGGGGAAATTTTTACTATCCCATTCAACAGTAAATTTTCAATACATGGAGCAGATTTTATGTGACAGTATTTTATTATTTATATTATTGTTGACCTACTTTGATGTGTATTCTAAAGGTATGTTTGAAATGGTAATGGCTTACAAATTTCCAAATTTTAATAAATAATACACAATTAAAAAAATAGCAAGTAGTGATGAGTTTATTACTGATGCATTACTGGTCATAATACATTTGCCATAAATGTATGTGTCCTATATCTCTAAGCTTTGCTTATGGTGGGAACCCAAGAAACAATATTCATGTGATTGCAGATTTTAGATATGTATAGCTGGCAACAAATTTCTCAGCCAGACTGGTCATTATTCTGCAGGATAACCCACTTTTTCTTTTCCATTACTAAACTGAGTCAAAGTATTGTGTAATGTAATGTACAGAATGTCACACAGATAAACATATGTTGCTTTAAGGACAAACATATATGAGGTGGAGTATGAACCTTGGTTTAAGCTACTGTTTACCAATGCAAAGAAAGTTTCTGACAAGAATACACTACCCTTACACAGTGCGACAAAGAGTGAATGTGTGTGACAGAGAATGCACGCTACATAAGGATTAGAACCGTTAAAAACATGTGCCTTATTCACTCAGTATACTAAAACCAAAAATATCTAGTCACAACAGTAGAAGGCATCAGAATGTCTTTTTGAAAGGGCTGTAACTGAACTGACTCAAGTGTCCTAAATACTCTGCTCTTAAAAACTATCTATGCAGCATGGACTATTACTCGTTACAGGAGTTTATGGGTGATCATTACAGTTTTCTGCGGTATAAAAGGAATGTAATGTATCATTGTATTTGGTTGGCAAACTGTACTTATGCTCTTAGCATATTGGATTTAAAAGAAATAAGCCTCAAACAACTTCATATTTAGTACATATTAAAACAATTTTGGGAGGTATTCCCTTACATACTAATACTGAACATACAGACCATTCTGCAATTGTCAAATGTGAAGGAATTTTGTGCTAATTATATAAAAGTGAGGTAAACGTGCAGATAAGGTGCGAAGGGATATCGTGGCTCTGACGTTATAGCTCGGGTGTTGCCAACTTCCAGAGCATGCTACCGCGGTAAATACCAACATTACGCAAGCAAACTAGCCATACTGTAATACACGACGTAAAGCAGGGGATCACTGCCAGAGTTGTTATTATATATTATTATATTTTTACTATTATTATCATAATTATTTGAAAATTTAAAGGTATCTAGCCCAAAGTTTTGGAATAGTCAACATTACGTAAGCAAACCAGCGATTATATAACACCAACATACATTGACGTGAAGAACAGTGGATCATTGCCAGAGTTTATTGTTCTTATTATTGTTGTTAATAATTATAATAATAAACAAAGCTTACTACGCATTATTCCCATTGCCATCGCTGGTTTATAAGAAAAAGAAAATGTGGCAATGTTCCTCTGTATTTGCGTATATACAGTATCGCTAGTTTATAATAAGAAAAAGAAATGTGTTGGCAACGCTCCGCTGTTTTCGCGTAGCAGTTGGCAAAAACTTGAACTTATTTGAACTGCGGGACAGCAACGATCAGGATTTAGTCATCAGCACGAATAACACAGTTGTTGAAGAAATATTATCCACAAAATTCTTGGGTATTATTATTGATAAAAAGCTATCATACAACAGCCATATAGAAATGCTAAGTAAAAAATTATGTACTAACTTATATTTACTAAGGAAATTATCACCATATCTAGAAAGTGACACACTAAAAATGGTATATTATGGCTTAATTCATTCACATATCGCATATGGTATTGAAATATGGGGAGCTACCAGCCAGTTAAACTTAAATAAGATCATAATTTTGCAGAAAAAAAGTCTAAGGTGCATCTTCAGCCTGTCAAGTCGCCATTCAGTAAAGGAAATTTTTAGACGACAATGTACACTAACTGTGGTATCATTGTTTGTGTATAAGGTTATCGTACTTGTTAGGACTAACAGTAAATTCACATCACTAAATAGGGAACATTATCATTATAACACTACAGGAATAAACAACTACCATAGAGAATATAAAGCAAAAACCTCTAACAACAAAGACCCATACATTGCAGGTATCAATTATATAATAAACTTCCTTCATATATTAAATCAGCACAAGGCAATATATTTAAAAATCTCTTGAAAAAATACCTCATAGATAAATGTTTATACAGCCTAAGTGAATTATAATTGTCTTATATTCTTGTAATTATTATACCTACTTCTTATATATAAATCTCTGTAAAGTTTAAGGGAATTAGAATTGTACTATATTATTATTATTATTATTATTATTATTCTATACTGATGTAGTTATTATATACTTACTAGTACTAGGAATATGTAAATATTGTAAAACATGTGTAAATATTAGCTAAAATAACTCTGTATGCAATAGTTGTACTAATTATGTAACACGATAATTGTTAAGGTTAATGTAAATGGAAACTCCTCAAACAAAGCTAAATACTCATGTACATACTTTAGAATGTGACAATGTCTAATGCTTGTAACTCACAAGTTTACAGACAATAAAGATTATTACATCATAACATTTCATTAGTACTTATGTGCGAGTTAAAAGTTTCAATTCTTATTCATTTTATTATACCAGTACTTCTTAACCTTAGTGAATAACTTGCTTGTGCACAAATTACAAAACAGATTTGGTTTCATAAGCTTAGTTACCTTGCTATTCCTAAACTGACACATTCAATTTCAATTCCTTTGCTTTGTTGTGGTCACATCAAACCACAAAAACACTGTCTGTATGTATTTACACCACGAAAATCAGATCTTCCTGGATTTAACGTTATATTCAGACGCAGTAGCCCTCTCAATAGGCTGGCAGTAGCGTCTTAAAAACAACAACAACAACAACAACAACAACAACAACAACAACAACAACAGATCACAGTATGCAAAATTGCGCTTGCGAATGCGGAGATCTAGGTAGTTATAACTGGTTACAACTTATTTCTCATACCTGTTGCTGTCTGTGTCTAGATCACAGTTTAATATCTAGAAAACACCAACTTCAGGTGTAACCACTTTCTTTTACAACTAAACCTGGTCTTTTTGAACACCTGTCTAGTTGGAAAAAAAATAATTTTATATGAATATATGTAGATTAACCTGAGATTTATTGACAAATATTCATTAAGAAAATTGAAACGTTGAATGAAAACTACGCTACAGCATATACATTACGCCAGTCATACTCAATGCAGCAGTCGTCCCTACCGGCCAATCATATCTCGAAAGTGTAGGGAAATTGTCTTAGGATTGATTAAAAATCGCAAAAAAATAGTCTATTTGTTACCTATAGCAATACAATATTAGAACATAAGATGGAAAAAAACTAATTACATTATTGTAACAATAATTGTTTCATAAATTGCTCTCGTGCAATAGCCGGGGTTTTGTGATAGTTGTGGGTTCAAATTTGTGTTAATAGAAATGTGTTCAAGCCATTATCCAGAATCATAGTTTTGACTTCACACAATTTTCAGTAAATTCATCCAATCTTATGGTGTCCACGGGACAAAACCTAAGGAGCTAAAGGCGTATCTCTGTTGATGACCAACTTCATGTCAATGTGGGCAACAAATTCAGTGTTCTGAAAATGAACTTTTATCAAATTCCCTTGAGCATGGTTTAGAAAAAGGTTACAGAAAATACAAGGTTTTATTGCTTGGAAATAGTCATAAACATGGTAGGTGTACAACATCTGTCATAAATAGGGTTTGGTCAATGAGTGTAATGTACTAGGCGCAGTTAAAACTTGTATTGGACGTTTATTGTTTAAGTTAATTGGTGGAAATCAATCACTTCCTCACACTAGCCGCATATAGGCTAAGGTTGTTCATGGATAGTCAATTTGAAAAATTCAATGCCATGGTCGGGATTTGAATCACGGATCTCCTGGTTTCCGGCCAATAGGTAAGAGCGACTGGACGGAACCAGATCCGTTGTTCAAATCCCAGCCTTGGCATTGAATTTTTCAAGTTGATTCTATCCATCAAAAACCTTAGCCTATATATGGTTAGTGTGAAGAAATGATTAATTTCCACCAATTAACATAAATAATAAAAGTTTCATGGTGAAGCCTGGGAAACGTACTTACAATAGTAAGTCGCCACAAGTGGTGTATCTCGGATACTAGAGCCCCTAGTGGTTTACCGGGAAAATAATGAGTCAATTGGAGAATTTAGTGTCAGGACGGCACGTTGGCCATGTTAGCTAAATGGGTAAGAGCGACTGGACGGAAACCAGGATATCCGTGGTTAAAATCCCGGCATTAGCATTGAATTTTTCAAGTTGACTATCCATTGTATTGGACTTTCTGATGACACTGAAGATTTGGTAAAACTAGCTTCTGATTTTATTAACAATGGATAATATGGGTGGACCAGGGAATAAACCGAATAAAGATGATGATTACCTGATTGAGAAATAAAAATGGGTATATGGGATTGAAAGTGTAGTTTCTAAAGGTTGACTAAATGGAGACCGAACATTGAGAATGTATGGTAAATCCATTTTGGGGATTCCACAAAATGCTGCAAATGTCGGAGTTATGCTGGAAATGTGGAAAGTGAAAGTTAGAGGTCCAGTAAATGAAAGAATATTAAAATATTGCTTTAGGATACAGCCAGACAGTGAACTTGTAAAACCGTGCTTAAACTTTTAAAAAACACATGAGCATAGTAGAACATAGTTCGGAGAAATTAAAGAGATTTTAGTGAAAACTGGATTAGGTGATATGTGGTCGCCAGGATAGATATTATTGAAGGGAAGCCGGAAAATAATTCGGGATGGACTAGAAAAAAATGGATAAGCAAATAATATATACGCAAATGAGGGATAATAAGACACCCAGTTTTTATAAGGAATAGAAAAACGAATTGGGAGGGAATTATTCCTTAATGTGTGTGATAAAGAAGAACGGAAAGGGATTGCGCGCTTTCCTTTGAGTATTTGAAAATTGAGGAATCAGAGGATAGGTATACTAAAGGGAAAGTGCCCTATATGTAAGAAAAGAGAAGACGAGATTCCGTTATTATTAGAATGCTCGGAGACAGCGTTTTGGTGACAAAAATGCTTGATAGAAAATGGTTCAATAGAAACAAAAAGTTGACAGTGAGAAAGAAAATTGAAGACCAATCGGAACTAAAAAGTGTGGAAAATTTTCTGTGGCAGGTTAAAAATAAACGGAAATGATCTGTGAACAGGACCGTTGAAGACTGAATTTTTATTAGTCTGCAAGTGATGACATTTTGTTAGTATGAACGTGATTTTATAATTTTAAGACGTTAGTGTATTGTTAGGTGAATGGCTAGAGACAATAACGGGCAAACACTTACGTAACTTGAGCTTAGTACTCAATACATTTACATTACATTATATAACCTGAGAAAGATCTGTATTACATTAGTAAGACCACTGGCCACATCAGTGTGAGGTTACTAGCCTTTTCGTAGCCACAACAGGCCACAGTTTTATAGAAGGGAGGGGACATTAATCTGCGAGTTGAAAGGTCTCATTGAGCTACATGGTCTCAAACATTGATATGACATACATAAGTGGTATATAGCGACATGGTTACACGTTTCATAGATGCAGAATACTTACTGCTTTTGCGGCAAATTGCTAACATAGTCGTATAATTCCTCTTGTCATTCGTCATAGGGGGATTTCAGCTGAATAGTCTCCTGTTATAATAGTGAGAGAAATATAAAGCTAACAGATGTAAATAGAGTGGAATTCCCAAATAAATAAATAAATAAATTAATAATAATAATAATAATAATAATCATAATAATAATAATAATAATAATAATAATAATAATAATAATAATAATAATAATAATAATAATAATAATAATAATAATAATAATAATAATAATAATAATAATAATAATAATAATAATAATAATAATAATAATAATAATACTAATACTAATAATACTAATACTAATAATACTAATACTAATAATACTAATACTAATAATACTAATAATAATACTAATAATAATAATACTAATAATAATAATACTAATAATAATAATACTAATAATAATAATACTAATAATAATAATACTAATAATAATAATACTAATAATAATAATACTAATAATAATACTAATAATAATACTAATAATAATAATACTAATAATAATAATACTAATAATAATAATACTAATAATAATACTAATAATAATACTAATAATAATACTAATAATAATAATACTAATAATAATAATAATAATAATAATAATAATAATAATAATAATAATAATAATAATAATAATAATAATAATAATAATAATAATAATAATAATAATAATAATAATAATAATAATAATAATAATAATAATAATAATGTAAAAATATAAATGATGGTGGGAGCCCTTTCTGTATTTTTCACCACAGTATAAGAGGTATAAGAAACAAAGTAAATGAACCCTACATCTGAAAAACCGTAGTCATACTCATTTCACTTATCCAAGCAAAAATAATTTGACAGGAGTTCTTCCAATTTCATAACTTGGTACTTTTATACTGGTCGCCAGTCTAGAAAGTGATTGGTTTACTAACCATATGAAGGAACGCTTTAAATAAATTGGAGGGGATGGGTAGTTCATAACGGTTGTCAGAGCAATGATTAGAAAGATCAATTAGTGTCGAGACGTTTCAATGACGTTAGACGCTAAACCCCTGTTGCCGACATTCTAACACGTGCATAGCATGACGTGTGGGTGAGCGAGTAGTACGTACTAATGCTGCAGTAAACACAATACCTCGCTGCTTGTTGGTCTTCTCATAACGCTGCAATAGTCAGCTTCGTACACACAATTCTAACGCGCTCTCCACGTGGCAGCAATAAGCGGCAACGTCGCCTCTCTCTCAATACGAAACGTTAATCACTTTATAGATTGACGACCAGTACAAATACATTTTCAATGTATCTTTAGCTACATGCGCACCGCAGATGGTGACAGTGAAGATGGAGCACCGGTGGAATGAGATGGTGGGGGACACCAAAGGGCCCGTAAAAATACGTCTCAGCGCCGTGTTGTCCACCACATATCTCCCTTTGCAGTCTCCTGGGAACGTACCCGGGCCTCTTTGGTGAGAGCCAAGTGTCTACCCGCTCGGTCACGTCACGGTCGCACATTTTCAAGGCATCTATTGAAAAAATGGGTGATCTGCGTATTTTTAGGGATGAATCTTTCCTAGATTTGCATTTAACAGGACACAAAAATATGCGCACATCAATTAAATACAAATAAAGTAAATGCTATAATAATACATCCATATTGGTCACCGTTGGGTAATTACAAGTTGTTCTGAAAGCAACCAGGCTACTCTTAAACGTTGTTTAAAAACAGAAGTGATAATTTGCGGGATGCAAATACTCATTCTGACACCTAGCATACAAAAGAATCACATTAATCCCATACTTGCAACATGCATCTTCTACACGGTTAAGTATTCCATAATAATCCACAATAGCTTTTCAACAATATAAATGATTCACAAATATAATTATAATGAAATCTGTAGAAATACTGCAATCCGTGCATCCGTGTTACCAGATTCCAGAAGTGTATTGATGCAAACGGAGGGCACTTCGAACATCTGTTGAAGTGACACGGTTTCATCAGACAAGACGCTACTGGTGATCTGTGGGTGCACTTTCCATGCTGGATGTAATGCACAACAATGCACAGAGGGCTACAGGTAACTAGTAGTGTGTTTAGAAAAGTGGAACCAAGTATCTTATACTAGGGCCCGGATAGTTGATGATGATGATGATGATATATAAGGGCGCTCAACTACGGCGGTCATCAGCGCCCTTTAAAAAACTAGTCATGGTAAAAGCCAGATATAAAACTTTCTAAAAACTATACAAGTGTAACAAAACCTATTAAAAATACACGTACATAAAAATATCAATCAAATCCTACCAAAAATTTCTTTCACCAAATCCCAAACTCTAAACTAGAAAAGAATCTAAAAAGAATCTAATCGTATCCACGCACGGCCTACACGTGAGTGGGCCTGTTGACCGTATCCCTCAGCCACGATGAGGAGCCCGAGACTGTTGGCTCGGGACCCCGGGTGCGCCAAACCCGTACCTACCGAAGTACGAGGGCTATCCAGAAAGTAGATTACGTTTTCGTCTGTTTCCGCTAGGGGCGGGGCTAGCGCGGCCATCTTGGGGTCAGAGCGTTGCGCAGCTCAGTCGGCATCTAGCCGTGCTAGTGAGAGGTTCGTGCTGTGCTCCGTTCAGATACTGTGACGGTTTGAAATGTCTGCGTTAATTGAAAATCCCGCGAGCTGCGAGGTGCGTGCAGTAATAAGGTTTCTGACTGCAAAAAACTGTAAACCGATAGAAATCTATCGGCAGCTTTGTGAAGTGTATGGGGACAACATTATCACTGAAGGTGGAGTGCGTCAGTGGGTCATCAGATTTAAAAATGGCCGAACCAATGTTCACGACGAAGATCGAAGTGGGAGACCCAGCATAGTGACTGCCGAACTTGTCGAAAAAGTCGATGCTAAAGTCCGTGAAAATCGAAGGTTCACAGTAACGGAACTTTCTTTGAGTTTTCCACAAATTTCGCGAAGTTTGTTGCACGAAATCATCAGCGAAAAGCTTGGTTACCACAAGTTTTGTGCAAGATGGATTCCAAAAATCTTGACAGAGGACCACAAAAATCAGCGAATGGCTGCAGCGTTGAACTTTTTGGACGTTTACCATAAGGATGGTGACTCTTTACTCGATCGCATCGTTACTGGTGACGAAACATGGGTGAAACACGTGAACTGTGAAACGAAATTGCAATCAATGCAGTGGGGGCACACAAGTTCTCCCCAAAAAAACCCAGAAATGCATGCAAACAATGTCGGCAAGGCAGATGATGGCGACTGTTTTTTGGGACAGAAAAGGTGTGATTTTGGTGGACTTCCTGGAAAGAGGCACTACAATAAACTCTCAAAGGTATTGCCAAACTCTCCAAAAACTCAGAAGAGCCATTCAAAACAAGCGCAGAGGAATGTTGAGCTCTAAGATCTTGTTGATTCACGACAACGCCCGGCCCCACACGGCAAATGTCACTCGTGAAATTCTTGAATCTTTTAAGTGGGAGTTGTTTCCTCATCCGCCGTACAGTCCCGACCTGGCTCCGAGCGACTTCCACCTATTCCCAGCAATGAAGAAGTGGCTGGCTATGCAGCGTTTTGATGATGACGCACAGCTGCAAGAAGAGGTAACGAAGTGGTTGAAGGCGCAGGCGGCCGAATTTTTCGACGAAGGAATTTCCGAGCTCGTACATCGCTACGATAAATGCCTTAATTTGAATGATGACTATGTTGAAAAGTAGTATTTGAGTGTGACTTTCATCTGTATATAATAAAATTTGTTTCCTATACTTTGTTTACTTTTTATTCCAAAACGTAATCTACTTTCTGGATAGCCCTCGTAGATCCCTGGGGGGGCGGATAGTTAAGTAAGTACATGAAAGTACATATATTTATATATTTTGCCCTTAAGTACATATTCTCATATATTTTACTTTTCAGTATATATTTTTACATATTTATTGATATTTCCAAGCTTTGTTGCAATTTTATTCAGTTTAACATGCGTCTTTATATTAGAAGTATATAGCTAACAGTAGAGTCGGTCTGTCGGGTTGATCTCGTGATTAGCACCTTGCCACTGCATGTCCATCGTTCACGTGATGCGCACCATACCACTGCGTGTCCAAGTCAAGCCATCACACGTGAAAATAGTCAGTCAGCTGCAGTTAGCAGGCGTGTGTAGATTGAACTTTTCAGTGTAGTAAAAGATGCCGAAGGAGAAAACCTCACCCTATTAAGTTAAAGCATTACACAGAGGAATTTAACAAAATTTCAAGAGACGTAAAGGTACTTTTTCGCCTGGTTTACGAGAAGAATGTTCCCTGTTCTCAACGTTTTCAACTGTTGCGAATTTATCTACGTCAGGTCATCACGCCCGTGCTTCGAAGACATCTCAATAGCAGTTGTTACTCACTGACCCTCAAGCTCAGAAACGTCCAGCATCTCAGAATTCTGAGTTTAGTTTGCAAGTGATCTTTGTGTGCTATGGTTTGTGCCGATATGCCCATCTGAAAATTAAAAAATCCAGTACTACGTGAATTTCTTGAGAAATACACACATGAAACTGTGTCAGATGAATCTACAATTAGAAAGAACTATGTTCCTGACTTATATACGCAAACAAACTCTATTCGTTTGGAAATAGGTGTTGATCCCATTTGGGTCTCAACTGACGAGACAACTGATGTATAGGGAAGACATATTGGAAATGATATACTGGGCATCTTGAAAGATAATGAAGCATGTAAGCTTGTGTTGTTAACTTGTGAGGTGTTGCCAAAATGCAATCATCAAAGTATTGCCAAATTATTTAATGATGCAATGGGACTTTTGTGGCCCAATGTGAAACAGCAATGTATACCGTCTTGTGACGAATGCAGCACCAGATATGTGCAAAGCTGCCACAGCTTTGCAAGTTTTATATCCTAAAATGTTACATGTCACATGTCTTGTCCATGCATTTCATCGCTTAACACATCTGGTTCGTTTTAATTTTTCTAATGCTGACACATTCATTTCGAATACAAAGAAAGTGTTTTAAAGGCTTACAACAGAGGTGATAAATTCAAAGAACTGTTTCCTGAGCTTCCACTCTCTCGTCAGCCAATCTTAACGAGGTGGGGAAGCTAGATTGATGCTGTAGGCTACTACGCGAAGAATTTTGATTGTGTAAAACAAGTTCTGCAGCATTTTTATTCCCAAATGCAGTTTCTGTTGAATCAGCCAAGGAATCACTCAGTGATGTGAAACTTAGAGACGATATTGCCTATATTCAGTGCAATTTTTCCCATTTATGCATTACTATTAAATCGTTGGAGGCATCATCGGCTAAACTCTCCGAGACCCTTGATGTTGTTCATTCTGTGTTCACTTCTCTGGAAAGTCTACACGGACCAATGGAGTTTCAATGAAGGATAAACTCTCATCTAGTTTGAAGAAAAACCCAGGGTTCAAGACAATCAGTCTATTAACAGAATTCTAAGTCCGGGTAGTGCCGAAGACTTGGAAAATGAGTGCACAGCAGAAGACTTGCACAAGTTTAAATATGCACCCATTACTTCATGTGAAGTTGAACGATCATTCAGGCAGTACAAAGCAATATTACGCGACAACAGAAGTGCTATATTTGAGAATTTGAAACGCTTGTGTACTTTATTGCCGGGGATCGCAATTTAATAAATTAGAAGCAATATGCAAGTTCCAATTTTTTACTTATTTACATACGTATGCAATTCACTATAACTATTATGGGTGCATTTTAAGTTGGTGATTGACAGTTGAAGGAGTGGGGAAAGAGAGGGGATAGCAGCGTTGCCACTTCACCGTCCCTCTCCACGTGCTAGGCAATGAAGGTGACGGGTAGAGGGGAGGTGGAAGTTCGGTTGCAGTCAGTTGCAGTAATGCACACACACACATATTCCTAGAAATGTGCATACTGCAGTATTAATCGTAAATTTGCCGTAAGACTGTCTACACGTTTAAGTGAGCAGTTACCTAAATACAGAATACGAAATCTTCGGAATGAACAAAAAACAAATGGTTAGCTACATTTAAGATTTAGAGAAATAAAAGTGCCATACCTGCACAGAATTATGTATTTTAATCCAACGGGGATATGCCGCTTATCTCAGAGTCGCTGCTGTCATTGCTCCTGCTTTTCTGATGATCGTCGTCGTTGTCATCGCCACCGTCGTCTTCGTCGTCATCATCAGAGCTACTGCAACCTCCCACGGGAATTATGAGTTCTTCCACACTTTCTTCCAAAACGCCTTCGTTTTCCCATGCTGCCACTATAACTTTTTTTTTGTGTGACAAACTGCATCTTCCCAATTTTTACCACTTATTTTTGCTATTGCTTCTTCTGTTAGTTTTATAACAGATGTTATACTGAAATCTGTATTGTTGCGCGCTACATATCCCTTTATTTGGGCCCAAATCAATTCTATTGCATTAAAATGGCAATGGTAGGGAGGAAGTCTAATAATTTTGTGGCCTTTTTATCTGCAGCAATTTCATCAACTATATATTTTGGGAACTGCGGTTTGTTTGCTTTTACCAGTTCAAGCAATTCATACTTTTTTTAAATGGTCTTGAACACGCACATTGTTGCGAACAAGCCATTCCAAAATAACACTCTTCCTGGATGCCATTGTTGGAGCTTTGTCTAAAATAACAGTGATATTTTGCGGTATCCATGACAATTATGGAACGCCTCTCCAAATTGACTAATAACTGCTCTTTGAACCAGTTAAGAAATTTGGAATGGTTCATTTCTTCATGACAATCTCCTGTTTTCTTAGATTTGAAGAGGAGGCAACAGTTCGGAATAAATCCAAAAGAGTTTCCCGCGTGAAGGAGGATTATTCTTTCCCCTTTACCTAATGGCACCCGCATTGTTGCTCCCAAGGTATCATCAGTCCAGCCCTTGTTAATGCAATGATTAGCATTCACCCAGGTTTCATCAATCCATACAATATTCTCAAAATCACAAGAAATAATTTCTCGTAGGAACCTACAGCGCCAGGCACATATGTCCGGTTTCTCCAGCAAGATCTTACGTCCATTTAGCTTTTTATAGCAAAATCCTAAAGTTTTAACTATTTTTCGAAGTGAGGTCTTGCCACCTGTAAAAAGAGCATCCATTTGTAGAGATGAGTGCAGTTTTGAAAGTGTAGGATATTGCTTCCTGGCATAATACGCGTAAATATGGCGGCGAATGGCATCTTGTTGAAATGGATCCAGGTTAGTGACCAGGTTATGTCGCTTCCTCTTCCCTGGAGTTTGTAACCGCAATGTACATGCCTGATTTTCTTCACTAGCGTATTTCTATTTCCCTACTCTATGGTATTCTTACTTACACCAACAGCAGCTGAGGTTCTGTCCAGTACTTTTGAAACGGGAATTATTGGACCCCCATTGTCTCTTTCATCCTCAAAATATTTTCTTACGGAACATAAAATTTCCCTTGCTTGTCCTTTAATTGGGATTCCGTGCCCAAAAACATTTTTTGTGGTCTTCGCAGAAGGTTTCTTTCTGTCTGTTTCTGTAGCACAAGTGTTTGCGGTAGCCATGAGTAACGATAATTAGCTAAATATTAAAGTTGCACTGAAACACTAAAGTTGATCACAGAAACACTAAAGTTGATCACAGAAACACTGAAGTTGATCACTGAAACACACGAATTATATTGCGAAAATGTAAAGCTGTTTACACTCTGTGAAACATTCACTACCAGAAGCAGTACACTCTTAGTTTGGCAGTGATGACAGGGAAAAATACCCTAAGTAAGGGTTGGTCATTAAACTGTAAAGGTTGGTCATTGACCCAGAAAACATCATAAGCTATTCCTTGAAACTAAATCCACACCCGTTCCCTTCCAACAACGCATACCATCTCATACTAAAGGGCAACGAACGACGACGGTATTGTGATTCTGCTGATTCATAAGCGAAGCAACAATAGGAGCAGTGTCTGTTTACTGAAAACCTCAACATGCCGATAGAATAGCGTCATGCATAAAGCACGTGATGTACTGCGATAGAGTTGGCAACATAGGATAAGCGGCTCGGGTTGCTACGGCAACAGTTTACTTTTGATTGGTGGATTGCTGGTTGCTAGGCGACGGCAATGACGTGTCAATGATGTGTTTATCTCTTCTCCTTGTTTTCGCAGCTGAACAGCACGTGGAGGGAAAACGCCAATCACCAACTTACAATGCGACTACAATAATTCAAGAACGTGTAGAAGAATTCTGATATGATGGTACATATTTCTTGGTATTTGACTAGTTTAATTATGTTTCAGTATTTAAAAAATATATGTACATATTTTACTGATTTTTAGTACATAACTATCCGGGCCGTAGTTGACACTAATTGTAGTTCTAGTTGTCATTTTGCTAGAATAAACATATATGTTCCATTTCAAAAAATGCAACTTGGAAGTATTATTTGTTTACCTTTATGGATCGTGCATACGTTCCCATTGTGAGCCCCTAACATATGTGCATTCCTGGCCAATTTGAATTTTCATATTCTGTTTCATTTCGGAGATATTTGAGGTCGCAGAGTTAGGTGGGACACCCTGTATAATGAATGTAAAGGCAAGACGAACGTTTAAATATCGAAAAAGTTGGCGGTAGCTGAGATTAATGTAAAATGTTTTACGCACGCATTCGAACAAGAAGCGTGGATTGAAATTTATATAACAAAGAAAATACATGATAGGTTTAATACTTTACCACATTTCCAAACTCACCTTGAAACGTGATTTGCGTTAAACACATCAAATACACAATCACAAGAGGAATAATTCATGTGTTACATTGGGTTTCAAAACCTCGTGTAAAAATAGGGAACAAGTGCCCACACTAGGAAATGAGATAAAACAATTCTTAATTTTCACAATCCTGAGACACATTCTGGTGAGACTCTTCTCACAAATATTTAGTGTTCGTGAATTAAGCTGTGCGTTTTTAAACTTGACGATGTAGTGTAGCTTCTGTCACACTTGTCGCATTTAAATCGTTCTCTCTCTTTATGAATTAAATGATGCTTTTTCAAATGTGCTAATTGGGTAAAACTTTTATCACATATATCACATTTAAATGGTCTTTTGCCTTCGTGTATTAAACAATGTGTTCTCAAACTTGATGCCTGAACATAGCTCTTATCACACTTGTCACTTTTAAATGGCCTTTCCTCCTCATGAATCAATTTATGTCTTTTTAAACTGTATCGGCACGTGTAGCTTTCATCACAAACGTCACAGTTAAACAGAACTTTGCCCTTATGAATTGAATTGTGGTTTTTCAATTTTGATAAGGCAGTGAAGTTTTTATTACACGTGTCACACTTAAAATACTTTTTGCTTTCATGAACTAACCTATGGCTTTTCAAATGTGATAACTGAACGAAGCTCTTATCACAGTTATTGCAGTTGAAAGGTCTTTTACCTTCATGAACAAAGTTGTGCGCTCTCAGATTTGACGCTGTAATGAAGCTCTTACCACAGAAGTTGCATTTAAATGGCCGTTTGCCCTCATGGATTAAATTATGAGTTTTCAAATGATGTGCCAGAGTAAACCTCTTATCACATTTGTGGCATTTAAACGGTCTTTTGTCTTCATGAATTAAGTCATGAGCTCTCAACTTTGATGCTGTCACAAAGCTCTTGTCACACTTACTGCATTTAAACGGTCTTTTGCCTTCGTGAACTAAAGTATGTGATTTCAGATGATGTGCTAAAGTAAAGCTCCTTTCACATTTGTCACATTTAAATCGTTTTTTGCCCTCATGAATTAGGTTGTGAGCTTTCAAACTTGTTGCAGTAAAGTTCTTCCCACACTTATTGCATTTAAATGGGCTTTTACCTTCATGAATTAACTTGTGTATTTTTAAAGGTTTCAATGTTGTAAAACTTTTATCACATTTGTCACATTTAAACTGCCTTTTACCTTTATGAACTGCAACGTAGTGAGTTTGTAAAACTGATGTAAGACTAAAGCACATCCCACAAATTTCACATTTGTGTGGCATTTTGTCGACAAAATGGAACGTTTCTGTTACATCATATCCATGTACTTCATTTGTGCCGCACTTTTGTTTAAAATGGGTAGTCATTTTCTTTAATTTTAAGCCATCCTGATTTATATCAGTCTTGGTGACTGCATCCAATCTGAAATGCAATACAAAATGTATCAGACATCACGGCAGGAAGGGAGAGACCTAAGGAAAAAGACAGAATTGTTATTGTTTGTTGGTCGTCTGCTCTATGCTCTAACCGGCCTTAAAGTGTGTATGGATGTAAACCTTGCGCCGCAGCACAACTTCTAGAGCAAGCGAAACAGTGAAGCGCGAGATGTAATAGTTCGTTATTACATTGCATATATTAGCACTATTTTATGCAATCAAGTAACAAACGGATAAAAAGTCATAGGTTAGGTCAGTCGGCCACGGGAATCGAACCCGGACCTCCCAAATGCGGGTCACATACAAAACCACCTGAGCTATTCCGCTTGGTTAGAATGTATTAATCTAACATTATATATTAAACTATTATCCTGACTAACCATTAAACCAGGTACATGATATCTGTATCACTATAAAATTAAATCATAAATGGTTGGAGGTAAAGGAATTATTGTAGCTTTCTTTCAACAGACAGGTACCATTTATTTTGTCAACATGTCATATATTCGGATGATTGACTTAACCAAAAGTTTACATCATGATTTTCTTTCTAGAATTCCCTGTCTTTCAGTTTAAATTAATCTATATAAGCATATAACAATTATCCAATGTTTTACATTTACTTTCTTGAACACTTATCTACAGTATTTGGAGGTTTGCATTCCATCCAAACTTTGATATATGCTGAAAAGTCAGAAGAAAGCACCCTAAGATTAAAAAAATCATTTTTACAAATGGGATCACACATGTCTTTTCAAACCTCATCTACGAAAAGTGGGTTTTATACATTAAACCTTGTATTCAAGACCAGCATCATCCGATGTGACACAAAGATTGACACTAAAATCCTTCCAAAGCGTCTCTTATATGGACCTTTTTTCATTATTTTTAAATTTGAGATATGTAGTGAACATGGCGCAGAACTGGGTTCTTTCTGGGATCTCCAGTTTCTGTCATCATTCCACCAACTGCTCCATTATCACCTTTCCTTTCATTCATTTCCCCGCATTCTGTTATCTACTCCACTATCATACCAGACATTGGGCTGATCACCCATCCTAAATACCCAATCTGATCTAGCTTCTGTTGCTCAACCTCATGCCTAAAGTCATAAGAGACAGAGGACCAAGAATCCCCTAACACCAGTGGGAATTTGAAGGAGTTTAAGCCTTTTCTCACTTGTGTGTGTATTTACTATCTTTAACTCCCCTGAACTAAATTATGTAACATTTTGTCTTTATGATTTAAGTTTTCACTTAATGTAATATTGAAACTCATTTTAGAAGTTTCATTTCAAAGGCTTGCTATCCTTGTGAATCAATTTGTGAGCTGTAAGACGGGATAGCCTCATGAAGCCCTTCTTACATATTTCACACTGGTGTGGTTTTAAGCCCTCATGAATTATGGTATGCACTTTCAGATGTGATGCTGTGGTGTAGCTCTTCTCACATATTTTACATTTGTGTGGCTTAGTTTCCTGATGAATAAAAACATGAGCTTTCAGATGTGATGCTAAAGTGAAGCTCTTGTCACAAATGTCACATTTGTGTGGTTTTTTACCCTCATGAAGAAGATTATGTCTTTTCAGACCCCAGGCTCTTGTGAAGCCTTTTTCACAAATTTGACATTTGAATGGTTTAGCACCCCCATGAAGAAATTTATGAGCCTTCAGCTGTGCCGTGAGTGTAAAGCTCTTTTCACAAATTTCACACTTATGTCGTCTTCTCCCCTCATGGATAAAATTATGTACTTTCAAATTTGATACAGTAGTGAAACTTTTACCACAAATTTTACATTTATGGGGCTTTTTTCCATCATGAGTTAAAATATGTACTTTAAGATTTGCTGCTCTTGTGAAACTCTTCTCGCAAATGTCACACTTGTGTGGTCTTCTCCCCTTATGAATTAATTTATGTAGTTTCAGATGTGAAGCCATTGTGAAGCTCTGTTTACAGCGGTCACACTTATATGGTCGTCTACTCTCATGATCTAAAGTATGTATTTTCAAATGATACAATGTAGAAAATCTCTTTTCACAAAGTTTGCATTTATATGGCCTTTGATCTTTATGAACTGAAATATGAGTTTGCAAATATGACGCCAAACTAAAGCACTTGCCACAGTATTTACATTTGTACGAGTTTTTACTCTCACGCACCGAATTATGCCTTTTCAAAGATATGTGTGACAGTGTATCATCAACAAGGAGTATGTCTGTATTGTTGCTTTTAGGAGCTAACTGTGTGCCAGACTTTTCATAATATGGTTTGATATTTTCTCTCAGTTTTACACAATCATTGTCTATGTTGATGGTGACAGCAGATTCATAGTTCCATAATGCTTCTGCATCCAATCTGAAATGCAGCAGGAAAATAATCAGCAATTAACTATACGAATACCAGAAAATAAAACACTATGCAGTGAAAGTAAACTCAGTATGGAAATATAGCTGGAAATTGTGATTAACCCTGCAGTGGTCATGCGGGATATTGTTTCATTGTTCGTCGCGTGGAGTCTCACAGACGCCAACAGGATTCTTGCGTTAACATTGTATATTTTGTTAAATTTGTTTAGATGTATAATTGTAAAAGTACTAATTCGGTAAATTGAAACAGATGTACACATTATGAACAATGTAATATATTTTATTTTTCTGTGTTTTAAGTATAAATATATTCCAGAATTCTGTTGACTACTACATTACATAAATTTTAATCTCATTCATCAGAAAGGTGAAAAACTATTATCACACACTTTTTAGAAAATAATATTATAGTCCTTATATGGAAGCATTCTTATTTAATGCAATGTACAGTTTATAACAGACATATCATATTTACTCAGCACTACAATTAACAGTCAGTGGATACTTGCTGTGCATGTTCTAAACAAAGAAATTTCTTGCAGCTGCGGCATCTGTACTTTGTATATCGGTTTTTTGAACGACCACATTCACCGCATCTCTGTCTTTTTGCGCCTCGGTCCTCTTGTGTGGGTTGCGCTGCACCTTCATCTGGAAAAAGACTCTGAATATCTCGTTTGAGATTTCTTGGCAATGATGAACACTCAGAACGTCGACACAAGTAATCGTCAGCTAGATTACGTGCTAGAAGTTTCAGAAATTCACTACGCCTTGTGCTAGCATCAGTATTGTTTGCATGGTATATTATTTGTGCATTTATAGCTGCAATGTTCATCATGCTATAAAAAATAACCATCGGCCATCTGTTAGTTTTCCTGGACACGTTATACGTACTGCACAGCTGATTGACAGTATCGACTCCTGATTTGGTTGCATTATAAAATGTTACCATTTCTGGCTTTTTCTTATCACCAGATGTGGCATCAATTGCATTATCGTGATGCATTGTGGAGAGTATCAGAACTGCCTTATTTTTCTTGGCAACATATGACATTAGAGTTGAGTTTTTCTGAAACCCAAACAGTGTTGTTCCCACCTCCCGGTTCTTTGTGTAAACTCTGGCGGAATTTCAGGTTTATTCTTTTTCATAGTTCCAACCAGAGTAAGATTCTTCTGAAACAAGTGATCAGCTAATTCTAAGGAGGTGAACCAATTGTCTGTGGTTATATTACGCCCAGTTCCTGAGATCGCAGAAGTGAGACGTTTCACAACATCTGTTGGTTTGTTGCTAATTGCAAATGGCCCTGCAGGCTGTTTACCAGCATATATTTCTAGATTGGCGGTGTAACACATTCTAGCATCCACCAAAGCAAATATTTTTAGACCATACTTACTTGGTTTGCTAGAGATGTACTGTCTGAAGAAACAGTTGCCCCTGAAAGCTTCTAGCTTTTCATCAATTGTGCAGTACTCTCCAACTGAATAGGCATTTTTACAATTTTCCACAAAGGAAGTAAATATCTCACGTATAGGAGCTAAATTATCAACCTTCTTTCTTTCCTCTCGGGTATCCCTGTTGTCGAACCTCAAACAGTATAAGAGGAACTTAAATCGTCTTTCAGTCATTATCAGACGACATAACTCAATTCCCATTTTATTGGAGGCCCATATATCTTGGGTGTATGTATGGTTGTCTTTTCTTGCTGCACATAAATACAGTATTCCTAACAGAGCTTTTATTTTAGTTGCGTCTGTCAGATGAGCATCCCTTTCTCTGGAATAATGTCCCTGTACTTCAGATATTTTCTTATTAGTGTATTCAACAATGCTAGACAGCACGTCATTGTCAAAAAAGCATTCCCAACATTCTGCTGGTGTTTTGGCGTTCTTTGCGGCACCCTTCACACCCGGTAAATGACTGACAATGTTTTGTCTTCCAGTGCAAACATTTTTTGGTGGACACACTTTTGACCATTTTGTGTAAGTGTTCCTACGTAGAAAACATTCGTCAACCTGATTATCACTATCACTATCACTGGAGTCTGCTTCTTGCTCAGTGTCCGTATTTTCTTCTCGTGTTTCCATACAGTCTTCTTCAACATCACTATAATTGCCGAAGTCATCACCTGATTCATCATCTTTCTCCAACAGCCGGAGTACAATTTCCCTGTCACGTGGATTTTCCAGATTGTAGGTCTTCTGTGAGGTCATATTGGATCTGAAGATAAATAAATACGTATTAGCAAGAGTCATTGCTAATAAATAACAAACACTACTACATTAAACCAACAAAAAACAAAGAAATAAAATATTTACCTTCAGTAACACCGAAGGTCGCGTGGCGTCTGCTAGACTCCAGCGATGCAGCTTTGGTAACAACCTCTTCCCTCCAGCACTGTAGTGCAACTAATACGGTGCTGATGAGGAAAATGTTAGTATTTAGATAACTGGAAGGTAGACGGCACCACAAGCCCACCAGTGTATGTGTTCAGCAATAGTGAGTAAATAAAGTGCACCTGGCGTCTGTGAGACGCCGCGCGACCACTCCAGGGTTAAGGAGAACAAAAGAGGTTGAAAATGGAAACAATAGCTTCCGAAACTAGTCCCTCAAAAAATAAGTTTAAATTCTTTCTCTCATCCAGTTATTAAGAAAACAATGCTAACACATGCTTTTCTTTTAGTTGTACCACCTGTTGATTGCTATGGTCATATCAGAGTCTTTGGCTGAAACATTTAATGGTGTTTTTACTCTTTGACTGTTAGGTTTACTGAGCATTTTTACTCCTTTTAAACTTATTTTCACAGTCACATTTAATCACTTATCTACACTTCCAGATTCCAGAGAGAAAAGAAAAAATTCCAACTAAAGACAATTTCACACCCCTGCCTATGAATAGAACCCAGGATGTTCAAGTGAAAAGTCAGCTTCCTTACAACTCAACCATTCAGCAGTATAAACCATCAGTTAATCAGATATTGAAGACTTCAAATAAAAAAGGTTCAAAGTGCCATAACAAGGAATTTTGATGCTTTGTGTAAAATGGGATCTACCACTCTCGGATACTAGAGCCCCTAATGTCACGACACTATGTTAGCCATGGTAGCTCAATGGGTATGAACGACTGAACGGAAACCAGGAGATTCATGGTTCAAATCCCGGGTATGCCATTGAATTTTTCATGTCGACTCTATCAAAAACCTTAGCGTATATACAGCTAGTGTCAATAAATGATTAATTTCCATCAATTAACTTAAATAATAAGAGTTAAATAATGAAGCCTGGAACTCAAGTACTTATGATAGTAACTCGCCACAAACAGTGTATCTCGGATGTGAGAGCCCCTAGTGGTCTACCGGGGAAATATATGAGTCAAATGGAGAGTTTAATGTCAGGGCGGTATGTTGGCCATGGTAGCTCAATGGGCACTAGTCGGCCAAGATATGAATGCACTTGAAGGAGGGCAGCACTGTTCTGTTTACTACATGAAGCTTAGGGAACCGCGCGGAGCGAGGGAAGCGAGGGGAAAGGCGATTCTGGGAATGTACAGTCAAACAATTAAAACAGTCCACGCCTGCTGATGTCTTCATGTTAGTTCTCGGAAGCAGCAAATCTGGGAATGTTTCTTTCAGGTCCTTCATCTGCTATATTCGTGTTACTGTTCCCTTTATCAGCTGTATCAGTGCACTGCGTTCCTTTGCTTCAATATTCATATTCTCGAAATAACATTCATTACGATTGTAATCTTTATCGTCATCATTGTTGCTTTCTAGAACCACGTTTATAATTATATCTTCAATTGTTTCCTCCATTAACCCATCTCGGCGCTTAAAATCTTGCTCAGTTCCTTTAACGTGTCTGCATACTTATATTCAATCATTTTGTGTAATTTGAGCTATGCAGCTTGTTGTCATACCCTTCAGATAACTCAAAGTAATCTATGATACATCTTTCGTTTAATTTTCCAGATAACTCTATAGGATTAAGGTCACAGTGGTACGGAGGAAAGCCTAAGACTGTAAAGCCCCTTTGTTCCATTATTGTATCAATCCAATAAACAGGCTTTTGTAAAACTAATTTTCACTATTTCTAGCTCATTTTTCGTCATTTGCGGATCATGTTTAATTTTCTTTTGTATTAGCCAATGAATAACCTGTGCTTTTTGAGATCAAGTGTTAGGGGCTTTATTTTCCTGTACGGTATGGCACAACAATGATTTCGGGTGGAATATTTTATATTAATTTCTCTTCTACCCACTTTTTATAATTTTGACTGTTCATTGCATCATGGTAATTCGTTGATTTGGATTGTGAATTGGAAATCAATTCTGCTCCGTCAATAAATCCCATGGACCCCCTCCCCAGCATGTACAACAATTGCTCTTTGACCAGCACTAGTATTAGTCAACACACCTGGTACTTCGTAATATTTCCAGCACTTCTTGACGGCATAGTGATTATGGGCCCATGACTCGTTTCTATAAACTCCTGGTTTACATGTGCCATTTACATTTTCACTAACAGTTCTTAAGTACTCTGCAAGTTTTGCAACAATTTATGGTTTCTCCATTAGCAGAGATGGTTTGCTTTTGCATTTCTTACATTGAAATCCCATTTTTCTTAATATTTTTCTAAATGTTTCTTTGCCACCCTGAATATTTATTCTTTAGCAAAGTTCAGGAGTTTCCTCAAAGTAGGAATTTCCTTTTTCTGTTCATATTACTCCAAAAATTTTCTACGCACAACGGACTTATCAAACTCATCAACAGATATTATTGTGACTGATTTTCGATTTTTCCTCGAAGTTCTAACCTTAACCCCAGTTGTTGAAGCATTTTCTGTTCATGATGGCTCTCCCAAACTTCCCCACTAATTTTGTTGCCCTAACTGTTGCTTTCTCAAGCAGTAGGAGTAACCTTTTCTCCTTTATTTCATGTCTACAGAACTGTATTTATATATGCTTTTCATCAGAATGGGATACTTTTCTTGTTTTAACTTTGTAGATGCTTCCGTAATTAAACTCTTCACAAGCACACAACAGAGTGAGCACTGCAACTGCCACTATACTATTAGAATTTTAACCGCACAGGAAAATGTTCAAAGAAACACCGTGTTGAATGCACTACATCTGCACGTCACATTGGAAGCATTTCAGTATTGTTGATGTTTGCATTATCCGCACTGTACCTGAGGTACTCCGCCCACTTGTGACATAACTGTTTAGTAACGCTTCTCGCCGAGTGCATTCCTATCGTGGCCGACTAGTAAGAGCGACTGGAAGTAAACCAGGAGATCCGTGGTTAAAATCCTGGCCATGGCATTGAATTTTTCACGTTGACTCTATCTATATAACAGATATATTTGCTTGTAATTTGGGAATCTACATGATAAATTTCAGAAGAATTAGATAAAAATTGCCTGTAACACTGAAAAAGTGAATGAGCTGAAAAATAATTTTCAAATACCTCAAGTTTCAAAATGAAAAACTTAGTGCTTTTTGTTTATTATGCTTTTTGTTTATTAATCACCTTATATAAATATAAGCATTTATGATATCCAAAGTTGAAATATATTTTGAATTTATGAGCCCTAAGTATTTTCAAAGTCATGTAATCAACAGTGTCAATTTTTGCAAGATCCATGCTGTAATAAATGAGAACACCATTTACTAGAAAACTCACTGTATTTGTCTCTTAGCAGTTAGCATAGCACAAGCATTACACTTGAGACAGAAATTCAGAACAAAGCTAATTGCTTTAATAATAAGCAGTAGTATAAAGGAGAACTTAAAATGTTTAGATCTCATACATACATAGTGCTCTAGTGCTAATAATCATAGTTTAAATATCAGGAAAATAATTTAATTAAACTTTTCTCTTAGTCACAATACATCTCATCTGCAACATTTTTACCGCATTTGAATGTAACTTAAGTTAGCAAAAGTCATACTGACTGCATATGTATTAAAATTACTAACAGCTTAAAGCAGGCTGAAAAATAAATAACTAACTAAAAATGGATTGAGAATAGATCCCATATCAATGTTATTTGTACACAGTGTTCATTTTTATTCGTTATTTCCCGTCCCCTGATTGAGCAAGAATAACACCATAGCTGACTGGTGAGTCTATGTTGAAATGATAGTGCCCTCTATGAAGAAGAAGTGGTAATTTTTGCGGAACAGTAAGCAAATTACAGCACTCTCAGTGTGGTTGCTCTGAAAACTAATACAATCAGCTTCCCCTGGATATGCACACAAAACACTGTCTTCATGTTTGAATGATCCTTTTGTACCGGCATTAAAATTGGAGCGATATATAAATATAGTTTGAACCGCTGCATAGAGGAGTTTATGCAAAGCTATTCAGCATTCAGGTTAAGTCCCTCGGAGCGTAATGTTGTCAAAAGTGTCCAGGTACCGTCAAATTGACATACTTTTGTTTGCAGCATGAACATCTTGCATTTTATCAGTATATGATATAAATTTTTTGTCATTCTCACATTAATTAAAATGTCTATTAATGCTGGTATCATTATGTTTTTTAAAACCAATAGGTGCAACAAACATTTCCAAGATACAGGATCAGTTATTCGCAAAAAGAGAGACAGTGGACGCCATAAAGTGACTGGTTCCAATCTGGGAGCAATAATGTTATGACAGAAAGGCCTCAAGCATACCTTCTCGCAATAGAGACAGTGTTTAAGGGGAACAGAGAAAGGAAATAAGAAAATGGCCACATAAGACTACGTACTACAGATATTTTCTTGTTTAGACTTGGATAAAAGCTTCGTACATATTTAATAATAATTTATTTTTCATTCCTAGAACATGTTTTGCTAATTTTCTGGTTTGTAATGAAGTTACATTGTGAGGAAACTGTGGGTGATAGAAAAGAATTGAGTTCAAACTGAAATATTTCTATTTTATGTGACAGGTTTACAATATGCATATATGTCTGCTATAACAGAAAAACAGATGTTCATTGTAAAATAAGTGTTCATTGACTTATCATTTTGTATATTCTTCATGGTATACTTTTATGGCTGCATAATTAGCTTTGCAGTGAACTGCATTGCAGTATATAGTTTTTTATAAACAGTTATCGTATCTACGCACCAGGCGCAATTACGCACCTTTATATTATGCGGGCAGAACCACTTCTCAAATAGTATATTTATCTGTTGGTAGAGGGAGGCCCCAAAGCTGCTGTCACTACATCTAATACGATCGCAAGCCACTAGGGGAATTGTATATTTTGGGCAGTAAAATTAGATAAAAATGAACACTGTGTATACTTTTTAACAAAAATATTCATAATAGTTAAACATTGTTCTTCAATATACACTTTTATTAAAACTAATTTGAATATTGGCTTCTTCTTCTTTACCTTATCTCTAGTATACCACTTATCACAGTGTTGGGGAATTCTTGTACCTCTATCCCTTAAGGTCGGGTCTGAGGAACTGAAGCTTTGGATCAGATAGAGAACCAGGATGTGTGAGGGTGAGAGAAGCAGATGATATGAGGGTGAGATGAATTATAGGAAAGATGATGGAGCAATTGGTGCAATGATGGTGGTGGAAACCAGAGATCCAAGAAACCACAAATCTCACTTTGCAGTTGTCTGGGGTCGAACCCATGCAACCTTTGTGTGAATCAAGCAGTCTAACGACTTCACTATATCACAGACTGAATGTTTACAAGAATAAAAATAAATATAGCACTGTACAAAATAGTTTGAGTACAATTTGTACCCAAAAGTTAAAAAAGATTGATGTATTTGAATTACATTTCTTTTTTCAGTTGGAATTATAACATTAAAAGATAAACATGTTTTGAAAATTGTTCCTCTCATCTTCACCATTGCAATAAATCCAATTCAAAAAACTTGGAAACTTATTATTAATGAGAATTTTCAATTGTATTTCATCCTTTCTTTGAATTCTTCCATTAAATATATTAAGATTAGCAATCAAAACATTATAACATCTAAGCCTCTTTAAAAAGTAAATAATTCCTTATAATTTAGATTTGTAAACAGTTTTTTCTTGATGTTGCCATACATTCCAATGTTGATAGCAATAAACAAACTTTTGTTGAAAAGAAATACAACTAAACTAATCTATGGGCGACGAAATAATTTTAATGTAACACCAGATTATTAAAATATATTATTCAACATATTTTTTCCAACTTTTGCAGTACTGCATTACTTTTAAATCTTTCGTTTTACTACTGTTTGTATTTATGATTGTGTGGAACAAAAGTCTGATGCCCTTATCTTGTTTAATCTTTCCTTGGTTAGAACTGTAAACTGTTTCTTTTTGTTTGCTTAAACTTTTTTACCAACCTATAAATTATAGATTGTTTACAACAGTGAAAGCAAGGAAATCTTTACACATAGAAACTGACTGCTCACAGTGACTCCATTCAAGGAAAACTTAATACAACAAATACACATTTTTTACAGCGTGATTGGAAAAATTTAGTAACAGTGACATCAAAATTAATCGGAAAAACTATTTGTAGTCGGTTTATTGACACTTCATCACTTACATTTTTTGATTAGATTAGATTGATTTGCGTTCAGTAGGTTCACTTGTAGCCATAAAAGGCTGTGAACATTGAACATGTCCAGAGGTATAAAGTTTAATAGCATATATATGTACTTGAAAAGTTAACATAAGACACATATTATAGTATACAGGCAATATGAACAGCAATATGGAAAAACAAAGCAGGGATAATTATATATGATACAAAATCAAACACTTCTTAAGTCAGCTTTCACTTGCCAGTACATCAACCTTTTTGCAATGGATACCATTCTTGTTATTTCTTAAATACATATACATTAAAAATAAACTTTCAACATGCAGCAAAGATTTATTTATTGGTAATGATTTGTCATTGGAACAGTTAGATACTACTTATACAGCTACAGAAGCATTATCAGGATAATTTGTCATTCAGATAATCTTGTACAGAATAAAAAGATTTTCAGCAAAGGTACTCTCTAACAGCATTTTTAAAAGCACCGAAATTATCAATTTTTTCCTTAAAAACATTAAGAAGTGCGCCAAATATTTGTTGTTGTTTTCAAATGCTAGGCTTTGGCAATGAAGCCATTAGCTCTCTTGCTCTCCAATATTTCTGTGTAAGTGTTTGGCCAAATAATCATGTAATCTAAAATTTGCTACCGCAGCTTTACGTGGGATTTCTAGAATAATTTCTGGATTTTTAATTGCGCCAAATATTTTGATAGTTTCATAATGCACACCTTTCTGGAAGCAAGAAAGTTTAGCACTGGGATAATGAATATCATACTTTTGTCTAGTGTTTATTCCGTGAATTACATTATTTGTTGCAAATAAGGCACGATTGCCTACAAAGAATTTTAGGATCGAGAATATATACATGCAAGGAAGCGTTAATATCTTCAATCTTCTAAAAAGATCTTTCCAGGAGCATCTGTTGTGGGAGTTAGTAATGATTCTTATAACCTTCTTTTGCATAAGAAATATTTTTTTACTTTCTACTGAGTTGCCCCAAAATAATATTCCGTATTCCATGATAGAGTAAAAGTATGCATAATACGCTAATTTAAGTGTGTCAATATAACTCACATTAACCAGCTCTCGGATAGCATAACAGGCAGAGCTGATTTTAGATAAGATATATTTATGTGAGCTTTCCAATCTAAACATCTGTCCACTTGAAGGCCCAGAAATTTTATGCTGTCAATTTCTTCTAATAAAATATCATTAATCCCGATTTCTATTTGAGTATGTGACATACGACAGGTTATAAATTTGACCACGTTCGTTTTGTCTAGATTCACAGATAATTTGTTTACTTTAAACCAGCATGATATACATTTCAAAACATAATTCATTTTAATTATACACTCATTTAAATTTATACTGGTCACCAGGACACTAGTGTCATCAGCGAAAAGAACTGTACTTGCAATGTCCTTTATATGAAGTGAGAGGTCATTTATATAGATTAGAAATAATAAAGGCCCTAACACGGAACCTTGGGGTACTCCATGAGTTCCTACTTTCCAGTTCGAAGTTTGTTTTTCAGATTAGATTAGATTAGATTAGATTGATTTGCGTTCAGTAGGTTCACTTGTAGCCAGAAAAGGCTGTGAACATTGAACATGTCTAGAGGTATAAAGTTTAATAGCGTATATATGTACAAAAGTTAACATAAGACAATATCACTGACGGCTACTTCAACACTCTGTTTTCTTTCATTTAGATATGATACAAACCAACTTAAATGTTCATTTTTTTAGTACATAGAATTCCAATTTTGCTACAAGAATATCATGATTAAAACAACCAAAAGCCTTTGCTAAATCACAATTAATTCCACCTACATTATATTATCGAGGGTCTAGTTTTGGAAGCCATTGCTTCCAGTTGGAGAGAGGTTGAAAATGGAGGCACTGGCTTCCAAAACTAGCCCCTCGATAATATAATAAGTGACGAAGTGTCAATAAACCGACTACAAATAGTTTTCCCAACACATTTTTCTGTTTATAACAGCTTTACATACTATTCCTACATGACATCTGTGAGACTAAACTGCAAATTCTATCCCCTTGTAGTCATAAAAGCTAGGCTTTACACAGCAACTCATTTACCCAATACTTGCACAAATCATAGTTGATCTTACATACACTAGCAGAAAAAAAATTGCAACACCCTTCAGGACTGTGTTCAATGAAATATGGGTATATTATACGGAAAATGAGGGGTTATAGAATTGATGACTGAAGTGTTGCAGTCAGCAAAAAATAGATGGCACTGTTCAAGCGTGTATCCCTGATCTCTGTGCTCACTTTGCAGGCAGACACTGGGGTACCATCATAGTTGAATAACAGTGTCAAAAGATGTATACGGTGAAGCCATGCCACAATGAAGCAAATGTGCTTCTTGTGCACAGCTACAGCCATGTGAACATGGAGTCGAACTGTTGGCCTGCATGAAGCTGCATGGACCTATGCTGCACATGCTGGACACAATGCATTTGTGGTGCATCAGTGTTTTCAGCAATGATCTCTGGAACATTCTCACTTCAGTAGACCAGGTTCTGAGCAGCCACGTAGTACAACATATGTTTGGAATGGTGCATTGTACAGGCTTCATTGGATGCCCAAACAACAACCAGGGAAGTGACCTGGGCATAAGTAGCACCTGGTGTGTCAGCACAGACTTTTGGAAATTGTCCTCTTGAAGCAGGACTCAGATCATATGTACCTCTGGCTAAGGTACCTCTTATACCACAACACCGTCATGCATTCCTCTCCTCTGGAGTCGAGAAAGGGTTAACTGGACAATGGAATGATGCTCTATCGTCTTCAGTGATGAGAGTAGATTCTTTATGTACACTTTTTTTTGTGTAATTTTACATCCTCCAACGTTAAGTCATATCAGACGATGAATGGAATGCGTGAAACGCTCAAATGAATCCAGGGTTCACAGAGCTTAGAGTTAACCGACATTCGAACTCGGGACCTCTTGAACATGAGGCAGACTCGCTACCATCTATGCTACCGAAGCGGGCGATGGTCGGTACACGTCAACATAAAACTGGTCAGCAAACTCATCCAGGGTGCATTTGTGCATGACACAAAATGCCCAACTCTTGGCATCATGGTGTGGAGTGGCATCACTCACAACTCAGCTTGCCTTTGGTGTTTGTGCAAGGGCATGAAACCAGTAATACATTCAGCAGGTAATTAATCCTGTTTCTACCATTTCTTCAACAGGATAACGCATCCCCTCATACACTTGCTGCAATACAACATGCCCTTCATGGTGTATAACTACCCTTATTAGCATGACTCACAACCTCTATCCCTGGTAAGGCACATGATGGGAAAGATACAGCCACAACCATTGCTGAACTGAGACAACAGGTGTAGGAAGCTTGGGCTGTGTATTGCAGGATACCACACATCACCTGTACTATCATCTGCCTGCACAAATACATACCTGTATTGCAGCCCCCCGGTGGTACACCAAATAGTGATGCAACTGTTTCGACATCCATTTTTGCGACATGCCTGCTTCATTTATGCTGATTTTGGTATCATATGATGCTATCATGATGTATTTGCCTTTCACTTAACCCATTAAAGTTAAGCAGATCTTGATAGTATTGCATATTTTTTCCTCCAGTATATTTTTGGTGAACAGTCCAACAATTTCCCCATTAATTTATATTTATGTCAATCAGCTCATGGACCCTGTCAGGAATGCGATAGAGTAAACAATTTTAGCTGCACGGCAATATCTGATTCCAGAGACAAGGTTCTGGTTGCGATAACAACACAGTACTAACCTTGGTATGTGTATTCATGCCAGATTAAAGCTAAAAGGTCACGGACAACAGCGTAGCTTAAATGTTATTCAGTTACTCACTTCATGCAATATGTTATCTTATAAAAACAGCACACTCATTTCAAGCAGGTGGAGTAAACAACTCTTCTGTGGAGCCAGATTCATTTTCACTACAGGAATAGAAAGAGGAGGAAGAATCGCTGCTGTAAATGATAAGAAAATTTTCCAGGAAAACGTTTATGCTACCTCAAACTATTTTCAACTTATTGCCTGCATTCGTTTGTGAATGGATGACAAATTCCTCCCCACTTTGCCAGCACTTGCCGTAAATAGTGTTGCTATTCAGCCAGCTATCATCAATATAAAAAATACTTCTGCCATATTCTCGCCATTGTTTTATTTTGACCAAATAATTGTGCTGCCAAAAACTATATGAGGGCATTCTATAAGTATGTACAGTTCTTTTGTTTTGCCGTTTCCTCCATTTAAATCCCAGCTCTGAAATTACTTTCCCAAGTAAACTTCGGCCCCTCGGAAAATTTATCTGTTCTCAAACAATAGCTAGAAATGTTAGATAGAGTCAACATGAAAAATTCAATGCCGTGGTCGGGATTTGAACCACAGGTTTCCTGGTTTCCGTCCAGTTGCTCTAACCCATTGAGCTACCATGGCCAACGTGCCGTCCTGACATTTAATTCTCCATTTGACTCATATATTTCTCCGGTAAACCACTAGGGGCTCCCGCATCCGAGATACACAGTTTGCGGCGACTTACTATCGTAAGTACTTGAGTCCAAGGCTTCATCATTTAACTCTTATTAGTTTAGTTAATTGATGGAAATTAATCATTTATTCAAATGAAATAAGTGGAGATTCTGTTACAAATATTTTTATTTGTGTAATCTCTGAAACATGTTCCGGAAAAATTTAAAAGTAAGTGTTGCTTAGTGTCATTAATCGACTGCCATTAAATTTAATTGATTATAACAACACTTTTGAACACTCACAAGAAAGGAATTGTTCCATGAATTAACTAAAGAAAAAAAAAAGAAGAAAAAAAAAAGCTAGAAATGTATTTAGAGTAGGAACACGCTTTTCAACAATGTAAAACTCATGTATAATTCTCCGAATCACAAACCTGTCAAAATCATTCACATTCATTACAGAGTGTACAGGTCTTGTTTATCGGTGTTTCGCTTGGGTTGTTAGAACGCTCTTTTCACCACTTGCAGTTAAATCTTGCACCTGTTTGCGAATCTATCGATTGTTCTTTCAGAAATCCCTGTATAAAAGGCAGCTCTTGCAGTTGCTTGACTTACTGGAAGTTCTATAGACTTGATCCTAGCTTCATCATCACATCCCTCAATTATTTTTCTTATTTCTCTGCCCTCAGAATATATCACTCTTTTTTCTTTACTTCCGTCATTACACTAGTGACTCGTAAGAGGGTGGGTCAAAGAGTAATACCTCCTATTGTTTTTTTCCTTAAATAAGTTATGTGAAAACTTTGAATTTGGCACAATTCCTCAAACCTTCTTCTCCAATACCCTGCAGTAGTAACTTCCTAAGTCAACAGGTGGCAGCACTGCATCCTCTTGCAAAATGGCTGATATCGACATTCGTATTAGACAGTGTTCTGTGATTGAATTTTTTACTGCGGAAGGTGAAACACCAATTCGCATTCACGAAAGGCTAAAAAATGTGCATGATGATGCAATGGTGGATGTCAGCACTGTTAGACGATGGGTTATCGCTGTAACGAAGCTGAAGGGCAAACACCATTGGCAGATGAAAAGCGAAGCGGCAGGCCAGTGGCTGCAGTGACTCCATGCAACATTCAGCGAGTCGATGACATCATTCATGGTGATCACTGGGTAACAACAGGTGAATTGTGTCACATTACCTCCCTCAGTAAAGGCAGTGTGATGACGATTATTCAACAACTGGGTTACTCAAAAGTTTGTTCACATTGGATAACAAGAATGTTAACTGCCCAAAACGTAAACAAGGAAAACAACAGCCTCCGAACACTTGCAGTGCTTCAATCTGGAGGGAGAGGAGTTTCTGGAAAAAATGTTACTGGAGACGAAATGTGGGTTCATTTAATAAAACTATAAATAGAAGTATTTATAAACAGTGGAGCTTCATCAATCAAAACACTTTTTTAAACCAATTCTCGAACTGTAAAAACACTTAAGCTCCACTTACTTTTGAAATTAGGACATGTTTCAAGGACTCTGCGTCCCCATCATCAGCTGATGTTCTACTGGTTTTTCAGGTGATCACCTTCCTCTCCTGGCGCTGTTCAATGAGTTGAATGACATCATCTACTATTGGAAATTTGAAGTTCATTGCTCTCTTTTGGTTCTTCACAATGTGTATATTTTCCCAAACTGTTAATTCCCAATACTTTTTTGCCGGTACCAAAAGTTTTATGTCTTTGGAAATATTATGATTTTTTGACCAGAAGTGATGGACTATGGCTGATTTATCTGTCTGTTTGTGTTTAATACATCACATGTGTTCTTTCATCCTTGTTTCTAGGTTTCTCTTTGTTTTCCCGATATAAATTTCATAGCAATCCTCACATCTTACGCTATAAGTTCCGGAGAGTTTGTTGGTTGGACTTGTGTTTTTTAGCGGATGATTCAGTATGTTTCTCATGTTATATTTGTATGTGGTACTAGTTGTATCTGAAATTGACGGAAAATGTTTTTAAATTTATTAAATGCCTTAGGGTGATACGTAAATTTGCAATATACTTTCTTTGGGTAGTCAGCTTTTAAAGTGCTAACGTCCTTGATGGTTTTCCATCTTATGTTTGTTTATCATTTTTTTAATAAATTTTGGATCAAAGCCATTCACAATTGCAACATGTTTAATGTGATCTACTTCTTTGGTATATTCTTCTATAGTCAATGGGATGTTCACTAGCCTATGGAGTAAACTGTGAAATACTGCATATTGGTGTTTTTTTGGTTTGGAGTATTTCACAGTTTAATCCATAGGTTAGTGAACATCCCATTGACTATAGAAGAATATACCAAAGAAGTAGATCACATTAAATATGTTGCAATTGTGAATGGCTTTGATCCAAAATTTAATAAAAAAAAAATGATAAACAAACAAAAGATGGAAAACCATTAAGGACGTTAGCATTTTAAAAGCTGACGACCCAAAAAAAGTATATTGCAAATTTACGTATCACCCTAAGGCATTTAATAAATTTAAAAACATTTTCCGTCAATTTCAGATACAACTAGTACCACATAACAAATATAACATGAGAAACATACTGAATCACCCGCTAAAAAACACAAGTCCAACCAACAAACTATCCGGAATTTATAGCATAAGATGTGAGGATTGCCACGAAATTTATATCGGAAAAACAAAGAGAAACCTAGAAACAAGGATGAAAGAACACATGCGATGTATTAAATACAAACAGACAGAAAAATCACACAGAGTCCTTGAAACATGTCCTAATTTCAAAAGTAAGTGGAGCTTAAGTGTGTTTACACTTCGAGAATTGGTTTAAAGTAGTGTTTTTAGTGGGTTCATTTTTTTGAACCTGAATCAAAGAGGCAGTCAATGGAATGACATCACACAACATCACTGAAGAAAAAAAATTCAAAACTCAGCGGTTGGCGGGGAAAGTTATGGCGACAGTGTTTTGGGATGCAGAGGGTGTGCTTATGATTGATTTTTTGGAGCAAGAATGCACAATAAATTCTGTCCAATACTTCAGAACTCTCATGGGATTCATTTTGAAGATGAGGAGGCTGTGAAAATGTCTGTGCATCAATGGCTTAGGAAGCAACACCGTGTGTTTTACCACACTGGAATACATGCCTAGTTAAAAGGTGGACCAAAACTGTGGAAAAGGATGGAGATTATATTGAATAGTGACAAATTAACTGCCAATGTTGTAGTTTTAAAGCTATGTAAATTGGATTCAATTTTCTTGGCAAGTAAAAGAGAAAAAAATAGGAGCCATTACTTTTTGACCCACCCTCGTATGTTAAAATTGAAACTAAGAGAAATTGGCAGTGGATAAACATACCATCAATAACATTGGAGGGGTAGTTTGGCAACACCTGAAGCGCAACAATGTTGCGTGAATGTTTATAAAACTCAGATTAGATGTGAGGGATGTCTCTCCTTTCCTCTTCATATGTCTAATGCCATGAGCTGATGGACAAACTGTACTTGTACAAGGTATTAGGAAATGTATAAATATATGTGTAAATTGCTGCTTACAACCATCAATGAAAGTTTGCAGTTTTTAAGATAAGGGATGAAATGGAATTTTGCTTACAACAAATGTGCAATGTGTATTATGGGTTTCAAATGGGAAGGTGTTTGTCCTTGAGTGCTACTAGGTGAGCAACCAATCGGAGTACTGCAGTGTTGTCGTATTGCATTCCCCCTAAGTGGTGTGTGACGAGCGACAAACTGATCTCTAATAAATACTATTTGTGCTTAGACAAAAATTCAGATTTTGCAAAAACTGATCCATGAGGAAGGAGAGAGAAATGTCTTTAACATAACCGTAAAAACCCCATATTTTTAGCTCAAATAGTTCTCCTTATACAAATAAATAAAGTAGATACCATTTATAGCAATGCATTGCGACGTCATTCACTGTCTGATATGACTTAACATTGGAGGACGTGAAATTACAAACAAACAAACCTGGATCAATGAGACCCGATCCACCTTTCCCCCTTACTACTGCTAGAACAATCCAATTGAATTAAAGTGGGCTCAAATTATGCTGCAAACAGAAATAATATTTTTAAACTTACTGATGTTGAACGACTTGTTCACGAAGAAATTAAGGGAACACAACAAGACTGGGAAAACTGCATGAGACATAAGATAAACTACAAGAACACGACTTTTGGAAAGAAATAGCACGTAACGAGATTTTGGAACCTATTATCTAAAATTTGCAGTACTCAGACGTTGAAGACAATGACAATGGCGAATTATATCTTAAGGTAAGTAACATTCACAGCCATACGGATGCACCGCTGGTATTTTCGTTTGATTAGAAAAATAAGTAATTCATAAACTATAATTAACTTTAAACTAAATATTTAAACCATTTGTGTAATATACGAATATTCATGTTGGAATTGTGATTTCAACAACTGCATTATTATAAAACTTTGGAAAATTCAGATTGCATTCCCTTACGTCTAGCGCTACGAACACTCGCAAGTGTGTGTGAGAGAGAGAGGGAAATATAAAAAGAGTGGGATAATGAGGTGGCAACGCTGAAAGCTCTAACGTATCTGATTCGCTACAGGTGAGAACTCTTCCCATTTGAAACACATAATAGTAATGCATCACATTCAAAAGGTCAAAACTTTGTCACCTCTAACACTTAATTATATCTTTTCAAATCTGATATCAATGGAAGTATTCCTCACAAATCTTGTCACATGTGGTCTCTCATATTGTTCAATAAAATAGCATGGTGTTAAATGCAACATCCTAAATTGGGGCTCTTCTCACAAATATATGTTCATGACATTTAGGGTTCATGAATTAAATTATGTTTTTTTTTTTCAATTCTGATGCTGTAGTATTGCTCCTACTACATTGGTCACATTTAAATGACCTTTTACCCTTATGTTTTAAATAACGTGTTATCAAATAATTTGATTGATTGAAACTCTTATTACACTTGTCATATCTGAAGAGCCCTCTACCTTCACGAGTTAAATGTCTATCCAAATCATTTGACTCAGTAAAGCTTTCAAAATTGTCATGTTTAAACGGCTGAGTGCCTTGCATGACTTAGATTGTGTCTTTTCAAATGTTGTGCTGCTGGAAAGCACTTATCATATTTCTGGCATTTTAACTGACTTTTGTTATCATGAATCAAATTATGAACTTTCAAATGTAATGATTGAGTAAAGCCCTTACCACATTTGTCACATTTAAATGGCCTTTGGCTCCCATGAATTAAATTATGTGCTCTCAAATTTGATAAGTGAATAAAGCTCCTATCACACTTGTCACATTTAAATGGTCTTTTGCTCTCATGAATAAAACTATGTGCTCTCAAACTTGATGGCTGAGTAAAGCTCTTATCACATTTGTCACATTTGAATGGCTTTTGGTCGTTATGAATTAAATTATGTGCTCTAAAATTTGATAAAGAAGTAAAGCCCTTAACACATTTGACACATTTAAACAGACTTTTACCCTTCTGGACTGCAACTTTGTGTGACATTTTATCTGCCAATGTGATATCATTTTTGAGCCAAGGATTGCTGTTTTCTTTCGGTGTTAAGCCATTCTTATCTTTACCAGCAGTGGAGATGACATCCAATCTGAAATGTAGCAGGAAGTTTATGAGTAACCAAGCGAGAGAAGAGCAAACGAAAAGTAGAGACCAGTGGCGAAGTGTACAATGAAGCACTGAAAACACCACTTCCCCAAGAATTTCTGGAGAAAAAGAAGGAATACAACAAAATTTATGCCAAACTATATTTTATTTTTTCTGGATACATTTCCAAAATTCATTTGTTAACTTCCACAGTTGTGGGCAATTTGACAGCTGCTTAAGCTTGAGTAATTGGTTCTGTGAGCTCATTTAATATGAATATTTCTGTATAGGAATTTGTAACCTTGAATACCAGGCTTGGTAGATTTCTGGAAGCAACTGCAACTCTTCGATAATTAGGAAGCACTGACATATTTTGTCACCTGAAGTCTCTGTAGCATGTGAAGAAAATTTATTTGTTTTATGTGGCGCTTTTAAATACAACTGTAAGTACGAGGGGTGTTCAATAAAGAATGATCATAATTTTTTTACGGCCATAATTTTTCACACTAAAATTCAATCTTATTATATTCTGTTAGCTTAATGTGAAAGAAATATGCCATAGTAGTTTCATTGTTGGTACTCCTGGTTCCTGCCTATGAGAACCAGGCAAGGTCAGACATGTTCAGTATTGCCTACCGCTGCAATGGAGGTAACATGCAAGGAACAATATGCGGCTTTGAAATTCTCCTTTCGTCTTAACAAATCTTCAGTTGAGGCCTATGGAGAGTCTGTTCTTCCCTACAGCTCAGCTCAAAGGTGGTTTAAGATGTTTAAAGAGTCAATTTCAAAGGAAGGTGGACCCGATGCTCCAGTTACTGCTCTTACTGAAGAAAACATCAACACTGCTGCTGCCACTGTGAGAGAGGATCAACGTATTACCTTTAGATCACTTTCAGAAATACTGAACATTTTATTGGGTGCCACCCACCCATTGTTGACAGAAACATTACACATGAGACGTATTTGTGCGCGATGGGTTCCAAGACTATTGATTCCCGAACAAAAGGACATTCGCATGCAGTTAAAGTTGATGTTAGAGGAAGATCCGGAGTTTCTTTCAAACGTAATCACTGCTGATGAAACTTGGCTACATCATTTTGATCCTGAGAGCAAACAGCAAAGCTCAGTGTGGAAATCTACTTCATCACCAACCCCCAAAAAAGCAAAAGTGGTTGCTTCTGCTGGGAAAGTTATGATCATCACATTCTTTGATATTCATGGAATGGTTTATCAGCATGTTGTACCTGCACACACATCAGTAACTGGAAAATACTACAGGGATGTCCTGAAAACATTGCACGTCCATATCAGGCGAAAAAGACCACATTTCCATGAAGCAGGCTGGATGCTGCACCACGATAATGCGCGGCCGCATATTGCCAATGTTGTTGCTGAATATCTTGCAAAAATCAACATGAAGTGCATCTCTCACCCTCTCTATAGTCCGGATTTAGCCCCTAACTTGACGAAACGCCTTCGTGGGAGGCATTATCCATCATCAGAAGCAGTGATGAAGGCTGCGGAGACGATTTTGAAGGATCTCTCAAAAATGCTTTCCAGCATGTCTTTGAAGACTGGCAGAAATGCTGGGACAAGTGCATCGCACTCAGGGGAGACTATTTTGAGAAGGACCATCAAAATTATGAGGATGAGTAAAGGTACGTTTCAAAATAAAATGTGATCATTCTTTATTGAACAGCCCTTGTATATTTCAATAGCATTAGCAAGAGTGTTGTACGTAAATTGGTATTTAGTGGTGACAAATAGGAAATTCTTGTTATTTTAAGTTTTTATAAAAAGCGTGTGAATTGCATATTTTCTCCATATTAGGCTAACAGTTCACGCGTGTGGGCCAGCTCTTAGAAAAGTTGGAACATCTGAGTGGAGAGGAGAAGCAGGAATATGTTTGCTTGTAGTGTGACCAGTCCTTAATGAAAAAAGAGCCTATATGTGACTGTACAATAGAAAGAGTACTGAAGACTAGCCTTAGTTCTTTGCATCATTATTCTCCCTTATTCCAATGAAAATTATTATTTGGAGCTTCCGTCTCATTGAAAGTCACGCCTCGCCACTGGTAGAGATAGTGTGAGATGATAAGGGAAGGTGATAGGATCAATCCTTATTTTCTATAAACCATAATAATGTATTACAACAAGAACAATAAGCATACACAAATTGTAACTTAAAACTTCACTTATTTTATAAGAAATGATGACACTTGTCATCAGGATTGTCCAGGATCGCAATTTCATGGAAATTCTTCCACATCCTCAGTCGAAAACAACAAAGCTGTCACCATCGTTACAAACGCTAGATGTTAATATGTTCTTGTTAGTATTACAAAAATCTGAAAATAAAACATATTTAAAAACAGAATCGACTGCCGGTATTTCAAAATTCATTATGCAATGTTTATTTTTTAAAATAAATATCTTTTCCCAAACCATTAAATCTATTGGACCATTTAATTGTTTTAATAATTTAACTTCTAGATTTATTTCATGGTTAAATGACCAAAAATGATCTGCTACGGCTGATTTATCAGTCTGTTTATACTTAAATTATAAATCGGCCGTAGCAGATCATTTTTGGTCATTTAATCATGAAATAAATCCAAAAGTGAAATTATTAAAACAATTAAATGGTCCCGCAGAGTTAATGGTTTGAGAAAAGATAATTATTTTAAAAAATAAACATCACGCAATGAATTTTGAAATACTGGCAGCCGATTCTGTTTTTAAATTTGTTTTATTTTCAGATTTTGGTAGTACTGACAAGAAGATATTAACATCTAGCGTTTGTAACGATGGTGACAGCTTTGTTGTTTCCAGCTGAGGATGTGGAAGAATTTCCATGAAATCGCGATCCCGGACAATTTATAAGAAAAGTGTCATCATTTCTTATAAGATAAGTGAAGTTTTAAGTTACAAATTGTTATATTTGTGTATATTTGTTTGCTTCACTGTTAATAGCTTCATATTTTACGTATTTAAGAATGATAAGTGTGTGGGAGCACTCAAGCAGACTTACAAATAATGCAGTTCAGAGATTTGTTCGAGTATTAAGACACTAGTGGGGATACAAAACTTACAATGTTAGATCACATTATGTATTTTAATACAGCCCAATATATCTCTTTGCTTCTTTTGTTTTTTAATGTTTATTTCAACTATGTGGTCATATCATTAGGATAATTCATGGATCAGTGTGTTGCATTGCTAAGAGTAACAATTTTTATTAAATACCCAATGCATGGCAATTATTTGCATGAACTGCATAACTAAGAGAACATTTATCTTCAATGCTCATGATTCATGTATGAAATCATTTTCTACATAAATTTTGCATAACTATTCCAAAATATGACCAGAGATGCAGTGTTCCAAACTGTCCTACAATTTTGAACAAACATTATTCAAGTGTTTTAAAAAACAGTCCCAAAAATTACACTCTAATCACAGAGAATATTCAGTTACAATAAAACACTATTTGCTCTTTGCAGATATGCTGACAGGGATGGAAAAGTGGAAGCACGTTTGATAGAATGCTAAACGTAACAGAAAATAACACAGAAGCTGGATGTTACCTGGAGAGAAAAAAAGAAATAAGGAGGACCTAAAGCAGATAATAAGTGGTAATACAGAATGATTTGAAAAAGTTCAAAGACATTAACAGAAAAGGAGAAATCTGATAGTTCAGGTCAGAGAAGAACACAACCGACAAAATCTATGGAAACAAGTAGTACCCTGACGGAGAGGTGGTGCCATCTTTTGATCCCTATGCACATATTATGAAGTCTTAACATAAGAATTAATTCCTCTGTAGAAGAGAAACAGAGATAATATGCAAGAAGCACTTTTTAAATTAAGTAGAAAACAAAATTCCAAGCGCTCAAGAGTTTATTGACGACTGAAACAAGAGGCTCAGGAGGTACGTGTGCTTTTTATAGTGAAGTAAAAATTCCTTATCAGGACATCAACAAGCAAAGAGTATACCTCTTGAAGAAAAGAAAGGAAAGATTTTGAAGAATGGTTTATGGTTTAGGTGTCTCAAAGATGGATACTGTACGAAGAAGCTGCACTTACATTTCCTATAATGTATATAAACAGCAGTATTATCCTAGTACAGTAAAACCTTGTTAACCTGGACATCCAAATAACCTGAACCAATTTTGGAAAAAAAAAAAAAAAAAAAAAGTTTTTTAGCGTAGTAAATGAGGTTTTAGTTAATTGATGGAAATGAATCATTTCTTCACACTAGCCGTATATAGGCTAAGGTTTTTGATAGATCGAGTAAACATGAAAAATTCAGTGCCATGGCCGGGATTTGAACCACGGATCTCCTGGTTTCTGTCCAGTCGCTCTAACCCATTGATCTACCATGGCCAACTTGCCATCACAACACTAAATTCTACATTTGACTCATATATTTCCCTGGTAGACCACTAGGGGCTCTCGCATTCCAAATAAAACATTTGAGGTGACATGTATTATCGTAAGTACCTGAGTCCCAGCTTCATCATTTAACTCTTATTATTTTAGTTAATTGATGGAAATTAATCATTTCTTCACACTAGCCGTATATAGGCTAAGGTCTTTGATAAATAGTCAACATGAAAAATTCAATGCCATGACCAGGAGATCCATGGTTCAAATCCTGGCCATGGCATTGAATTTTTCATGTTGACTCTATCTATCAAAAACCTTAGCCTATATACAGCTAGTGTGGAGAAATGATTAATTTCCGTCAATTAACTAAAATAATAAGAGTTAAATGATGAAGCCTGGTACTCAGGTACTTAAGATAGTAAGTCGCTACAAATGGTATATCTCGAATGCAAGAGCCCCTAGTGGTCTACCGGGAAAATATATGAGTCAAATGGAGAATTTAGTGTCATGACAGCAAGTTGGCCATGGTAGCTCAATGGGTTAGTGCGACTGGATGGAAACCAGATCTGTGGTTCAAATCCCGGCCATGGCATTGAATTTTTCATGTTGACTCCATCTATCAAATGAGGTTTTGTTTTACAGATAAGCTGCTATTCTCAGTAGGTACATTACTCCATTTCTCTTGCCAGCAGACAAATTCATTGCACTCACCCCACCTGCTTCGGACAGGTTGGAAGACAAACTTTGTTAAAGTCATGCAAAAAGTTGTGACCTGGTATGTGTGACTTGCCAGAAAACATGAATGGAAAAATAGAAAAAGTAAGTGTGGAAGAAGATTTCATAGATATTTTTAAAACAATTGATGGCTGTTCCGAATCTGGAGAAGACATTAAAAACTGGCTGCACATCAACAATGATGGAGGTTGTAAACCAAATACACAGGAAGGCATTATTGCATCATGCAGTGTTACTGAAAATGAAAATGAAGAGTATTCAGATTCAGACAGTGCTGATGAACCAGCTATGGTTATATCCCACGCACATCCAGTAGTAAACAAAGAGAAATTGACGCTTTATTTCGAGAGTCAAGCCAAAACATTGCCATATGAACTTGCAATGTTACAGCAGATGTGATATTGTGCTGCTTGTAAGCAATACACTAAACTGAGACAGCAGAAGCTCAGTGCTTTTCTTTTACTACCAACTACCAGGATTTGAACCATGGATCTCCTGGTTTCCATCCAGTTGCTCTAACCCATTGAGCTACCATGGCCAACTTGCATCATGACATTAAATTCTCCATTTGACTCATATATTTCCACGGTAGACCACTAGGGGGTCTCGCATTTGAGATACAACATTTGTGGCGACTTACTATTGTAAGTACTTGAGTCCCAGGCTTCATTATTTAACTCTTATTATTTTAGTTAATTGATGGAAATTAATAATTACTTCACACTAGCCTTATATAGGGTGCGGTTTTTGATAGATTGAGTCAGTATGAACAATTCATTGCCACGGAGAGGAATTAATTTCAAAAAAGCAATGATATTCATGACCATAACACGAGAAATAGTTCAAATTTACATGTCACCTATCATAAAAAGAAAATGTATGAGCACAGTTTTAAATTCAACGGAATTCATATCTACAATAAACTGCCAACTGAAATAAAAAAGATTGAGTCCTTCACAAAGTTTAAAAACACATTAAAGAAGTATTTGTTGCAAAAGTGTTACTACTCAGTAGAAGAGTATTTAAATGACAAAGGGTAGGAATAAAAGGAATGTAAATTTTAATTATTAATTTGGTTACTATGCTTAACAGCTTATTGTAATTCTTGTTTTTTGTTACTATTTTTTGTGTAGTTAGTAATTTGACAATTCCACATCATCAGTTGTAAGATTTACGGATGCAATAAATGAATATGAAACCACGGATCTCCTGGTTTTCATCCAGCCGCTATAACCCATTGAGCTACCATGGCCAACTTGCCGTCATGACATTAGATTCTCCATTTTTGAACATTGTGTATATGAAGTTCTTCTTTAAAATGTCTAAAGAACTGACTATGAAATTAACTTGCTCTTGGCCAACCTGCTATTTGTAGTCATGTCCCTCCCATTACAGCAGAATAAGTAATTAATGTAAGTCTGTCTCACCTAGATATAGGAAAAGACAACTGACATCCTCATAGATGCACTTTTTGTTCGATCAACTCTCTTTTGTGAATGTAATATGGAAGGAAAGCTGACAGCATTACAGAGTATTTTTGGATGGACCATATTTGGTATAAACTTAACGTTCAGGGTGTGGCAACAGTAAAGCAGTAGCTATTCTCTTGGATATACAAAAAAATTAACTATGGGAACTAGATGCAGAAGAAATAGAAGATCCTATCAAAGAGAAGAAGAAACTTCAATTTTACGGAGAAATGAGATTCCACTGTTTCAAGCTTCTTAAATTGTGAAATTAAAGGAAAGCAGTAGACATTCAGTTGCCCTGGCTGAAGAACGATTTACTTTTAGATTTAGTGTATGAAATGACAGAAAGACACCTTGAAGTTACAAAAAGAAAATTAGAAGGAAGCAAATACTCAAATGAGTATGATAAAGTGTTTATTGGTTAAATGAAAGGAAATAGAAGTAGTTCAGAGTGTCCAGACTGATTTTGTGGTTACTAGATATATTCCCCCTTCGATGAGGTATCAAGAATTCTGTTAAACAATTCTGCGACCGGTATATGATACTTCCACAAGAAGAGGCAATAAATAACCCCTATCTTTATCACTGCTTAAAAAAAGATCCTAATCTAATCTATTTATTCTTTCTTTTTTAAGTTTCAAAATAAGACAATTAATGTTACTGTTCACATTTATAAGACTTTCCTGCAAATTAGGATAGCACCAAAGGATTAATATTTATGAGATTCCTGAGGGGAAAGGAAGAACTGTAACCTATAAGCACACGAGTGACTTTTTAATCAGAAAACATTCTCTTTTTATTGGCAGTTGTGACTGAGCATCTTCTGATCAAGCCTTACTATGTGATAAATAAAAAAGGGCAGAATTATGTAACTATTAGACAGCTGAGAGCAGCTCAGTGCAAACGTGTCTCAAGAAAAAATGTGTGCTATACTATGCTTCTGCATCAGGCAGCAACTGGTGTTTTCATCTATTACAGTATAATAAAAATGCAAAAAAAATATTACTTTTTCTACTCATATGTTCAAACATGTACACTTTTAATTACGTAGAAAATGAAACTAGCTACAGTGAAGCAATAAGTATTATACAAATATAACAATTTGTAACAAAAGACTTCACTTAAAAGATGTGAATTTTTCTTATTAGTTGAATTAGTTGAGATCGATTTCGCAAACACTTGCTCGCGTCCTCAGTCAACACACTTCGTCGTCAAGGATAAAGGTTACTATGTTTTTTCAGTATTACCAAAATCTGAAAACGAAACAAACTTAAGAACAGAATCAACTGCTATTTCAAAATTCATTATGCGATAGATAGAGTCAACATGAAAAATTCAATGCCATGGCCGGGAATTGAACCACGGATTAACCATTTGACCAATCCTGGCCATGGCAGTGAATTTTTCATGTTGACTCTATCAAGAACCTTAGCCTATACACGGCTGGTGTGAAGAAATGATTAATTTCCATCAATTAACTAAAATAATAATTCATTATGCGATGTTTATTTTTTAAAATAAATATCTTTTCCCAAACCATTAAATCTATTGGAACATTTAATTGTTTTTAATAATTTAACTTCAGGATTTATTTCATGGTTAAATGACCAAAAATAGTCTGCTACAGCCGATTCATCAGTTTGTTTATACCTAATGTTACGAAAATGTTCTGTCGTTCTGGTTTCCAAATTATGTTTCGTCTTTCCAATATAAACCTGATCACAATCTAATCCTTGTTTCACATAAGCTTGCCCTGTATCTCTTAATGGTCACGTGACCTTATCACCTCTCATTGGCTGCTATTGCAGTATAGACTGTTGTGCAGTAAAAATTAGTTCGTTATTTAACATGGTGATATATCTTTATATGTTGGAAGAAAATTGTCCAACTTATATTTTTGTAACTGTTTTAATTAAATATATTACGCAACAGAGTTGATTTATCTGGAATGCATGTTAATTCTAAACGAAGTAAAGAGGAGGTTCCTTTGCTCTCAAGCACATGGCGCGATAGCACGTGATTTAGCGGTAGTGATGACATATATGTTTATATGACTTTTATCACTGACCTTGTTTTGAAATGGATTAGTCATATATTGCCATTCGAAGGTGTGCTGTGCTGAGTGCGAGAGCAAAATTATTTTATTGATCGTTTATTGTGCGTGTACTTATTATATGTATAATGGCAGAGTCTACCGCCAGTTTTTCGCCGAAGTATCGCAAGGAAAAACCTTTACAAAACGGCGGAAAAAGAATTATGGTGCATGCTTTTAATGCACTCACAGAGAGGAATCCGTCTTTGTTAGTGAGAGAAGTCGAACAGCTGCGCTCTGAACTTACAGGTATGTTAGATGCGTAGGAACATCGCGACATGAAATTTAGACAACAGGAAAACCTACCCCTCCAGGGATGATATTGCTGTGTGGCGAAGACGTTATTTAAGGACAATCAGTTTGTACCGGGATTCAAATCGCAAAATATACTACCTTGAGTGTGAATGAACGACACACAAGTATGGCGTGACATGACTTTTAAGACTAAAAGATAAGCACTTTTGCAAGGTCTGTCTGCTGGTTTTAAAAAACCCCAGTGGAAAAGGCCGAAGGCATTTCATTATAAACTTGTTTCAGTTTCATTGCTCGTTCATTCAGTATTAACTTGCTTCTTTATAAACTTCATTATTTCTGCACGCCTTCATATTTTTATTTGTATTTTATCTATCTTCCTGACAATTATTATGATGTTTACTGCAGTTTTAAATGTGACGGGAAGGCACCTCCTATGGCCTATGGCTCGAAAACATTAGCCAATTAGGATGAGGGGGAAGGTAGTTGCACGCGGAGTGATACATGTCAGCGGGGCAAGGTTATATGAAACAGAGATTAAACAATTAAATTGATAAATACCACACTTTTTATTATTAGGAATTTCATCTTTTTTAGAGAAATATAGTAAATGTTTAATCCTGCATTTATTTTGAGGAACTAAAGTTATACCAAACTCTTTATAAACCTTTTGAAAATGTTTATTAACCCAAGGTTGGTAAGTAAATTTTTTGAAATTATAATCGTCTTTAATTTTTTTAAGGGTAGAAATATCATTACCAGTTTTTTGATATTTAAATTTTTCAATCTTCTTTTGTATAACGTCTTTATTAAAACCATTAATTAAAGCCGTATTAATAATATGTTTATATTCTATATTCCTCTTTATTCAGGGGTATATTTATTAATCTATAAATCAAACTAGTTATGTAAAAACTGAAGCTGCTGACAGTAAAGTAAACTATGTATTAAGAATAACAAAACACAATAGTAACACAGCTTCACTATTCACTTTTTTTTGACAGGTTTCAAAGCAAAGATCTGCTTCATTTTCAACCTGTCAGCTTGGTACTCACACACTGACTGACTGACTGACCTTGACCACTTCTGGAATTTGAAGAATACCTCCCTATCTTACTACCATCTACTGAGGACAACACAAACTTATTGATTATATCTAGTTGTGGAATATCAAAATTAATCACGTGATCTTTGTTTTTCAAAATAAATATCTTCTCCCAAACCATTAAATCTATCAGTTCATTCAATTGCTTCAATAATTTTAATTTCTTTTAGAAACAAGAGCAAAGGAACACTTTAGGAACATAAAATATAAACAATTAGAAAAATCAGCAGTTGCCACGCATTTTTGGGAAAAAAAACCACAACATAAATCCAGAACCAAAATTACTAAAACATACAACAGGAAAAGAAGAACTGTCCACATGGGAACAAATCTTTATTTCAAAAATAGGAACAAAGTATTCAATTTCGACATCCCCCAGAAAGATTTGTTCAGCAAGTTCCTCGAACCGCCACCAGAGGAGACCGATGACAAAATATTGCCAGCTACACCAATGAGAACCAGTCGATGTCCGGCTGAAGATAGAGGGAAGGCCTCAGAAACTAGTTCCGGGAAAATTTAAAAGTGTTGTTTAGTGTCATTAATCGACTCCCAATTAATTTAATTTATACAACAACACTGTTTTCAACACTTCCATGAAAGGATTTTAACTTTTTAATTTTAATTCACTTTGCATGCTCAGGACATAAAAAAAAGTATTTGAGAAAAGTATAAATACTTGAAAATTCAAACAATTGGATTGAATGAGACCAGTGGTGTCATTGAGGGGAAACAGGTGCTTCCCTTTTTCCCCTCCTAGTTAACCTTCTCAGGTGATGTAATAGATATTGGGGTGAGGAAGAGCGTGCGGAAGATTCAGTGGCGGGTTGTTAAACTATTTGTTGTTATTTTTATGTGCATAATGTGTATTGAATACCATTGTGAATTATATTTTTATAGTTACATGTTAATAATTATTAGTTCATAATTTAAGTGGAGTTCTTATTCTTCCTGACTATTAATTTGTCGATGTCTGGCTCTATAACAGGATATGTTTAGGTCCGCCACTTACTTGCATTTGTTTTAAAACACAAACAGGTGTAGATGTACAGCAATAGCCAACGCCAGTGAGCTGTTACCTTGCACCTCCGTGACACTAAGCAAAAAGTTGAAAGGGAAAAGGAGGGGAGTCACACTCAGTGACACTCGATGGCACCTCTGGATTAGACTGTTCGGAGGGGATTCGGCACCTTGACCAGACTGGTCTTTTGTACCTATGCCCCCAAGTAGGGCATATCTGGAAGGGACCATGAGGTGAAAAGAGAGGGTGACCAATCCCAAGGAGTCATTACAGCACAGAGGGCAGAGTCCCTGCACTTTACTAACTAGAAACTCCCCAGTGGTCCAGGACAATCGTCATCGCACCTACCATGGCTCCAAAACAGTCTGGAAGCTGGTTTGGAGACCTGAGGCCATCGCCCCCCAGAGTGGGGATTCCAGGCAAGCTGGTACAACCGGCATCCTGTCAGCTGTGTTCTTGAATCTACCCATTAACCAGATCAGAGACTGGAGTCCATCCCGCCAGAGGAGAAAGTGTTCACTCAGAACATATCATCCTGCCATGCATTGCTCAGACACCTGCCAACATTTCTACCCTGAAAGAGACCACCAGATGAGGGATGACCAATTCACCAATGGAGGGACAGGAAATTCGGGGGATGTAATTAACCTATCCAGCATTAGCCTGGCAACCCAGGAAAACACCTGAAAAAACCCATAGCTCGGCCACGGTAATTGAACCCCCCAAATGCAGACCACACACGAATTGCCTGAACCATTCCAATTGGTAACTCAATAACGAATATTTCTGTATTGGTTCATTATACAAAATAATTGCATTTACCATTGTCTCATGTGTTTATGAGAACTAGTGGTTTAGCGGAAAAACACGAGTCAGTTGGAGAATTTAATGTCATGTTGGCACGTTGGCCATAGTAGCTCAATGGTTTAGAGCGAATGGATGGAGACCAGAAGATCCATGGTTCAAATCCCGGCTATGGCATTGAATTTTTCAGTCTGGCTCTACCCTTTCATATTTACATTGTATTTTCTCTATTTAAAAAAAAAGTAGGAAAAGAAGCAAATCCATGCAACTGCAGTCAAATAACCCATCAGCATCCAAGCATTCCATTACACCGATTATTTTACATGGACCCTCCCACATTCTTTACCACAGGCACATTTGACTGGTGCTGCTGAGACTCGAACTCAAGACTTCCAGCCAGTTCACTGCATATCACTGTAGCAATCATGGCTATTCAGGTCAGTTGCTTGAAAGTGTCCCAGACGGCCTCATGTAAACTAGTTTCAGAGTAGGGGAAGGCCGACATAAGTAGCAAAACAATTTGGGACTGACAGGGTTAAAGATGAGATGAGACAAAGACAATAACTCAGAAAAATACTGAACATACATTAGCTGTAATACTGAATACAAATTACTTTCCTTGAAAATAATACTCTAGTAATCTTACCTTGATGATTTCAGCAATCTGAGCTCTTCACTTTTCTCCAAGGTATCATCCTATAAGAAAATATATTTCATTTTCAGTTTCTAATTATTACTTCCAGAGAAAAATCTAAATATTTCCTTACATCCAATATCTCCTTACCAATACAAATACTTTCCTTAACTTTTACAGTAAAATTTATGAGGCTTAAGTATAGATGATGGATAAATGACAGCTTTAGAATGGTATGTCTATCTCAAACTTTAAAGGAAAAATGCTTTTGAATAGGTGTGCTCACGATAAACATCACATTTGGCTAACGGAAATCAGAGGGGAATTATTTTCCAAAACTTTAAACTAAATTTCAAGGTTTTTCATCAGATGTAGAGTTAACAGTGGTTTTAAAGAAGTACTTCTGTTAGAGTCAACATGAAAAATTCAATGCCATGGCCGGGATTTGAACCACGGATCTTCTGGTTTCCGTCCAGTTGCTCTAACCCATTGAGCTACCATGGCCAACATGCCGTCCAGACATTAAATTCTCCATTTGACTCATATATTTCCCCGGTAAACCACTAGGGTCTCTCGCATCCGAGATACACCATTTGTGGCGACTTACTATCGTAAGCACTGAAGTCCCAGGCTTCATCATTTAATTCTTATTATTTTAGTTAATTGATGGCTTTTATTATTATTATTATTATTATTATTATTATTATTATTATTATTATTATTATTATTATTATTATTATTATTATTATTATTATTATTATTATTATTATTATTATTATTATTATTATATATAATGATATATATTATTATTATTCTAATCCACTCAACCGATGCATAAAAGATGTACAAAACACCATCATTAATAGTAAAATTTTAACAACTGCAGAACAAAAAACTATCAAATTGGACAACCCTACCCTTGCAAGACTATGGTTTACCTAAAATACACAAACCCAACAGACCCATGAGACCCACTGTAAATAATATCAACACTCCTACTTACTTTCTGGCAAAATGGCTGTCCAAAAAATTTCAATCCTTTCCACAATTCCATACTCTGAGCATAAAAAACTCTTTAGACCTGGTAGAAAAAATTCAAAATCTTAAACTAAAACCTCATGACACTTTAGTATCCTTTGATGTCCGCTCCCTCCTCCCTGGCATTCCAATAGACAAACTTTTGATTCAACTGAAGAAATGGCTAAATTCTATTAACCTAGATGCCAATGCAATAGAAGAATATTTGGCAATGACTGAAATATGTATACATCAAAATTATTTTGTTTTTGATGGAAAATATTATAAACAAATTTCAGGACTAATCTCTGTTTCATATAACCTTGCCCGGCTGAAATGTATCACTCCGCGTTCAACAACCCTCCCCCTCGCCCTAATTGGCTAATGCTTTCGCGTCATACGCCATAGGCGGTGCCTTCCCGTCACATTTCGTAATAATTGCCGGGAAGATAAATAAAATCATACAAAAATCATACAAATAAGGATATGAAGGCATGCAAAAATACAAGTTTATAATGAAGTGAGCAAATTGAAACAGAATGGCTGAGCAATGAAACTGAAAGAGTTTATAATGAAAGGCCTTCGGCCTTTTCCACTGGAATTTTTTAAACCAGCACACATACCTTTCAAAAATGCTTGTCTTTCAGTCTTAAAAGTCGTGTCACACCATACTTTACTTTTCGTGTGTTCTTCGTGTATATTTAGCGATTTGTATCTCGGTGCAGTGTGGTTGTCAAATAGCGTCTTCGCCACACAACAATATCACCTCTGTCTTTTAGCACATTTTTCTTGCCTCTTTTTTCATTCACAAATCCCAGCTGTATAAGCAATCTGCTGAAATTTGGTAAATCTGCATCCTCATTTACAGCAGACGAAATGTTACTTATGTTAGGGAGTTCGTTTCTAAAGAAAAACTACACACATGAAGACGCACAACACTTTTCACGTATTTTCTCCGAGCACGCACTTTTGTTTATTCCTGCTTTTGCCTGGAGTGGTAAGTTTTCCTGTTTCCTCAATTTCATGTCGCGATGTTCCTACGGATCTAACACTCACACCTGTAGCTTCAGAGCTCAGCTGTTCGACTTCTCTCACTGACAAAGACGGATTCTTCTCTGTGAGTGCATTAAACACATGCAACACAATTCTTTTTTCGCCTGTTTGTAAATAATTATCCTTGCCATACTTAAGCGAAAAACTGGCGGTAGACTCTGCCATTATACATATAATACATGCGCAATAAACGATCAATAAAATAATTTAGCTCCCGCACTTTCGAATGGCGACGCATGACTAATCCAGTTCAAAACAAGGTCAGTGATAAAAGTCATATAAACAAATGTCACCACTACCGCTAAATCACGTGCTATCGTGCCATGTGCTTGAGAGCAAAGGAACCTCCTCTTTACTTTGTTTAAGAATTAACATGCATTTCAGATAAATCAACTCTGTTGCGTAATATATTTAATTAAAACAGTTACGAAAATATAAATTTGACAATTCTCTTCCAACATATAATGATATATCACCATGTTAAATAACGAACTAATTTTTCCCGCACGACAGTCATTACCACAACAGCAACCAATGAGAGGTGATCAGGTCACGTGACCGTTAAGAGATACTGGGCAAGCTTACGTGAAACAAGGTATAGTTATGGGAAGCCCGCTATCACCATTTTTGGCCAATTTATACATGAGTTTTTTCGAAACACATATAACTAAAGCCTTCCCTCATATTCTTAAAACATGGTACAGATATGTAGACGACATCTTTGCAATAGTGCCCTACAGACAAATAGATGATGCTTTGAAACTACTTAACCTGCAAGAACCCAGCATACAATTCACAGTAGAAACTGAAGAGCACTGTACTCTACCTTTTTTGGACCTTAAAATCACAAAAAGCAATGAAAAACTAGAATTTGGTATCCATAGGAAAGCAACACACACAGATAATTACATCAAAGCAAATAGTTTCAACCCAATTCCACACAAACATGCCACCATCAACAGTCTCACACACAGATTAGTAAATCTACCCCTCAGCCAGCAAGAATATCAAAAAGAATACCATCAAATCTTAAAAACTGCAATTAAAAATGGATATGGAAAAAACCTTGTAGATAAAAAACTAAAATCATTCAAACTTCAAAAGAGATTAAAACAGATCACAGCTCTCACACCAATAAAACAAGAAATTAGATTTGCTAAATTTACTTACCACCCCTGGGCCACAAAAAAGTTCCAAAAAATATTCAAGAAATACAATATAACATTGGCACCAAAAAACAATTACAACATTAAAAACCTACTTAATAGTAATAATACTGATAAGATAAAACCAGAAGAAAAGTCAGGCATTTACAAGATTAAGTGTAAAGACTGTGAAAAAATTTACATAGGGAGGACAAAAAGAAACACAGGCACTAGAAAGAACACTTCAGGCACTCAAGATACAAAAAATATTGATAAGTCCGCAATAGCAGCTCATTTCTGGTCTGAAAATCATGAAATTGAAGATAGCACTGAATTACTAAAATACATACAACAACATAGTGAACTCGTCATATGGGAGAGAACCACTAATGAACTTTGAAATCCCGCCAGAAGAGAATCCCACATTTAAGTTCATCACTAAATCAACAGATGGCAGCAGCAACTCCAGAATTACCCACACCACTGGATCAAGCTTTAGTCGCATAAGAGCCAAAGATGCAAACGATCATTTGCAAAACACGTCCTCAAAATAGGTACGTAAGTGAAGCCGATGTGTAATAAATACGACTCATCTATAAACTAATAATTATATCGCTTCACTGTGGTGTTCCAATACAGTTAAATCTCGACTTACTTGGACTGTTTCGGAGAACGTTTTGTCCCCATCGTAGCAGTTATTCGACTTGGATAACTGCTGATGATGGGGACAAAACATTCTCCGAAACAGTCCAAGTAAGGATAATTTAAGTGATGTTTGTGTTTGAATTACCGACTCATTACTTTCAAATTTATTTGGATTTTACTCATGCTTTTGGGAACTGAGTTTAATAAAACAATCGCTGTATGTTTATTTTGAGCTGTTAGAAATGGTGAACTGACACCTCTTTTGTGTTCATACCGCAGATGAATGTGTCAAAAATCAAAAGGGGGCAGTTTTGCTAAATATATGTATTGATGGTTTCCATGTTAGGCAAAACTCTGGTATTCTGAAACCAAGTGTTGATTCACTCAGGTTGGAGTGTCATCGTGGGTATTTACTCTTATATGATTATAGAATTATCATTGTCACATAAGGGACGATCAATAGAACCTTTTCTTTTCAACTGTTTGAATCTTTTGTGCTTTATGTGTTATATACAATTCTTTAAGCTTAAATACATTCAAGAAAGCTTGACATGTGTATGTGACTGCAAGCCCAATTCCTCCACCGATCCTCAGTCCAGTACGTTTCCTCAAACAATGTTGCTAGGTTATTCGTCTATGCAAGTGGTGGGGGGAAGAGAAAGAATTGAACGAGCAGCATAGTGAGTTGTTATGTATTGTAAGTTATACAGTAAAGCCTAGGCTGCAGACTAAATGTTCACATCGAAATTCTTTGCACGAGCACAAGAAAAAATCCAAAGCACAAACGAATTGAGGAATGTGTTAAGTACTTGTATTTAAAAATGCAAACCAATAATAACAAATATCTGGGACATGCTTGATGTCACAAAAAATGTAATTTCATAAATTATGTCTCTAAGTCTATACTTCTTGTATAAAAAGATTTTGTCTATCTCTTATATTTACAAATTGTACAAGGTGTTACGGATATGAGTACATAGATTTTGCATGCTGGGAGATCCAAATATGACGAATAATTAAGTTCCATTAAAATTTCATCTATCTTAAAAAATAAAGGAAATAATCAAACAATAATGAATACATTATCTGTATTGTCTGGCAACAAAGTGGGATTTCAGAGCTGAATGTTTATGTTTTGGTTTGCAGTCAAGCATGCGCTCACACCTACAATGGATGAAAGTGTAAACGAGGCTAGTGCTTGAAAGCTGCTTCATCATGTGCCTGTGTTTAATTTCTTTTTCTTTATTCTGATGCTGCGGCATACACACTGAAGATGGGAACTGCACTATGAGCATTCTATCAATATATGATCCATTTCACCTGTCTCGCCCATGGCCTGCAATGTATTGTCAAAGAAGTGCAAAATAAATATCCACAAGTGAACAGTATTATTTCATACACAAAGAAAGTATTGTTGTTGCAACGGGCATAAAAGTTTCGGTGCAAATAGATAACAGATGGACAGTGTTTCACGGAGATAAAGAGCTTGCATAAGCAGATAAACATAGCGCCAGAGATGAAAGACTTACCGACACAGATAAGGTGATATCTTGATTGTTGTATAGAACAATCGATTTCTTGTTTATTCCGGAAATATCTAGAATTATCAATGAAGTATTTATGGGAGTGACAACTCGCCAAGAGTCAGTCGTAAGCAGTAAACAGCTGAGCTGATGTAAACAGATGTAATCAGAATGTGGTTTGTTATTGTCATCGACCTTGGTAGATTGTGCTGTGTATGTGACGTAATGTTGTTACGTGAGAATTGAACAGTGTATTTCTATGGAAATAAAGAACATTTGGAATATCTGCAACTCAGACTTTTTAATTCTATGAACCCACAAAGTCACAGTATTCATTAAACCCTCCCAATCTATTTGCACTACAGAGAACAATTGCCAAATGTGAAATTTTTCTTTGAACGTGTTTTCACTAAGAGGTGTATGTGGATCAAAGCCTGATTTTATAATGAAACTTACAAATATGTGAAGTCTGTGTGGGATAGATTTGTTTCCAGGTAAATCGGCAGTTTCAGTGAGAAACACCCAAACTGCCTTCAGTGATTCTAAAATATTTCAATTAGCTTATATCTAGCAATTTTGGATTCATTGTTGACAGTATTTTGAAATTAAACTCATGGCACGCTACTGAAGGAATCATTGAACACTGTGGAAGATGTACAATCTAAGTTAAATGCTGCTGAAGGGACTGTTGGAATATAGAAATTTCAGTCTGTTAAGGAGAGAAACCTGGCTCTCGACATTGATTGCAGTGTACAAGATCCTCAGCAAAAAAAAAAAAAAAAAAGAGAAAGAGAAATGGAAAAAGAGAATCATCTAGATATCTCTCAGAAAAATTGAATCTATTTAAATTTGCACCACCAATTTCCTGTGACATGATATGTCATTTTCGGTGTACAAAACCATCCTCCCTGACCAGTACCATTCTATGACAATGGAAAACTTGGTGATGTATGTAGATTGTTCAATGCAATTCAGAATGATGTACATTGGGTTCTGCTAAGTAATATTTTGTAGACAAATATTTTAAATGACTGTGAAAATTAAAATAATTGTGAATCTTAATGATACTGAAATTTTGCCTTCCCCCCCCCCCCCCCCCCCCCCCCTTTGGAACATATCGCCTATTGGCGATGGTGTTAACTCGTTGACGTTAGGTTGCTGGTACTTCAGATTTTTAATCATTAGATGACGCACACATTCGCATTCTCATTCATAATTCCTTAATTCCTGACTCTGGGGAAGATGGGGAATCATCTTGGTTGAAGAAAACTCCCCACATCCAGCCGGGAATCGAACCTTAGACCCCTTGCACAGCAGGCAGGAGCTCTACCAAACTGAGCTACAGGGCAAACCAATAATGGAAATTAACCGAGATTTAACTGTATTGGAACACCACAGTGAAGCGAAAAATTATTAATTTTTAGATGAGTCGTATTTATTACACATCTGCTTCACTTTCGTTCCTATTTTGAGGACATGTTTCGGAAATCATCGTTTGCATCTTCGGCTCTTATGCGACTAAAGCTTGATCCAGCGGTGTGGGTAATTCTGGGGTTGCTGCTGCCATCATCACTAAATCAACAGATGGCAGCAGCAACCCCAGAATTACCCACACCGCTGGATCAAGCTTTAGTCACATAAGAGCCGAAGATGCAAGTGATGATTTCCGAAACATGTCCTCAAAATAGGTACGAAAGTGAAGCAGATGTGTAATAAATACGACTCATCTAAAAATTAATAATGGAAATTAAGTTTATCATATTATTGACATAATTAATTATTACTGCACCACATGTATTTTGCAAAAAATATATTTAATAAAATGAGAAATCAAGTTAATACATCCTTTAAATAAAAACTAATATTACATATTTTAAAACATTTTATGTAATAGTACATATTTCACCTAATATTACCTAAATGTACAAAAAATAAATACAAATAAAATAAAATCTGCATATCTAACAGCCTGATTTCTAGGATCTATACCAGGCCATATTACATTCTCAATTGTCTGTTTTTCTCCTGCCTCATGTGCGGGTGCTTGCACACAACCAGGCCGGACACTACATTCGCGTCACTAGATGTCTCACTATGTTATCCGAAAGTACATATTCAAATATATCGAGATTCAACTGTATTGGAACACCACAGTGAAGCGAAAAATTATTAAATTCATATTCAAATTTCAACCGGTTCGGTTGTTAAGATGTTCTGTACCTTTTCATTTGGACCCCCCTCATATTTTAAGCAATAAGAGAACAAATTAGATTATAAAAAGTGCAGCCATGGGAGTAATATAAGGCACTCAGCGCAGAAGGAAGAAACAATGGCAGAACGTTAAACCTAACATTTAGTACTACAGGGTGTATATAAATGAATTTCGGGGTTTTACCTCTTTATAATATTTATTACATTAAACTTACAGTTATACATGATATGTCAAATGAAAAAGCAACTCAAACAGTTTTGTTTGTTGGCATCAGTGCGCATGTGCATGCAATGTTTCTACCACAATCCACTAGACAGCAGTAGTGGCAAAGATGGCGACTAGTAAACAGTAAGTGTTTTGCAGTTTGCAAAGACCAAATCTGTAGTTAATGTGCAACGTGCGTTCTGCATTCAGTTCGGTTGTGATCCTCCTAGTGATAATAACATTCGTAGATGGTATCATCAGTTTGAAGATACCAGCTGCCTTTATAAAGGGAAGAGCACAGGATGACCAAAAGTAAGTGAAGAGACTGTTGAGAAAGTGAGAGAGTCGTTCACTCGTAGCCCAAAGAAATCAGTCCAGAAAGCTAGTTGTGAATTACAAATTCCAGTGTCAACTGTTTGTGGAAAGTTGTAAGAAAAAGCTTATGGCTACGTCCTTACCGTTTACAGTTATTACAAGCTCTAAAGCCAACAGACCACGGATTACATGCCAACTTCGCAAATGACATGTTTCATGACAACGATTTTATGGATCGTGTTGTCTTCAGTGATGAATGGACCTTTCACCTTAGTGGACATGTTAACACTCATAATGTGTAAATCTGGGGCTCAGAAAATCCTTACGAGATGGTACAAATGCAACGAGATTCCCCTAAAGTGAATGTTTTTTGTGCTGTATCCCAGTGAAAAGTTTATGGGTCTTTCTTTTTTGGTGAACCTACTGTAGCTGGCACTTCTTACCTTGATACACTAGAGCAATGGCTCTTCCCTCAGTTGGAAGAAAATGAGCCAGAGAACTTCATTTTCCAGCAAGATTGTGCACCACCTCACTGGCATAACGAAGTATGCGATTGGTTGAACGTACCGTCACTGTATCCGAGCGTTGGATAGGCCGCAAGGGCCCCAATGACAGGCCTTGCTATGCATGGCCTCCAGGTTCTCCTGACCTAACGCCATGCGATTTTTACCTTTTGGGATTCATCAAGGATCGTGTGTACATGCCTCCGCTACCAGCTGACCTCCCTGAATTAAGAAACCAGACTGAAGCAGCTGTTGCTACAATTACTGAATACACACTTATCAACGTTTGGGAAGAACTCAGCTATAGGCTTGATGTGTGCCGTGTGACAAAGGATAGTCACATTAAACATTCATAAGGTTCTTGGTAAAACTGTTTGAGTTGCTTTTTCATTTGACATATCATTTATAACTGTAAGATGAATGTAATGAATATTATAAAGAGTTAAAACTCCGATATTCATTTATATACACCCTGTATTATTAATGTAAGCAACATATTGTGTACATGCACACAATATTACTAAACACTTTCTTATGGAATAAAGAGGGCTCAATACATATATTTCTTGTGAAATCAAATATCCAAATGTTAAGGTGGAATGTGGTACTTCCTCTACTTATTAATTTGTGGTAGAAAAAGTTAAAAGCTCATTTCTCTCTGTTAAATCAAGATCTTTTCAAACTAACTCATTTAGGAAATAATTGTGTAATCTTACCTGTGTATCCATATCATATACATTAATTTCTTCTGGTTCAGATTTCTCCTCAGGTGTCACTGCCAAGAGCACAGGTTCTTCTATGATCTCAATTTTGGTGTATATTTCATTATCCCCATCTATGTAAGACTCAGGTGGCATCACAAAATCAGAAACAAAAGGAACTGGCTCAGTCTTTATATGAATATCTGTACCACAAGTCACTTCAGATTCACATTTCATATTATCCGATGTTTCCTCCAACAAACAAGGTTCTTGTTTCACTTCCATTTTGCTATCCATTTCTTCATCCGTAATAATATTCCTTGACTCCACTATGAACTCTGAAGGAGACAATGTCTCCTCCTTTATATGAACCTCTGAATGAAGATGTTCTGAATTTAATTTCATCTCAGCTGACATTCTTTTCTGCCAGACATCTTCTATTACTGTTCCAGTATCATTGTCAGTCATCCCCATATATGTTACCTACAGGTATTCTCTAAGTCTGTAGCAAAACCTAAGAAACAGAAAGACATATGTAAACCACTTGGGGAGAGGTACATCTTAGAGTATAAGGCATTTCAATACTTTAAAATAATCTGAAGTCCATTAATATAACTTTCTCTTAATACGTAAAAAATTGAAGCTAATAACAGTGAAGCAATACAAATATTACAATAAAATACAAAAATTTGTCAAACAAATTCTGTGAATATCTAATCTGGACAGTTAGGGAAACAAATTTTTTAGAAATAGTCATAGATAATAATAATCTGAAGTGGAACAGACATATACTATATGCACACGATAAGAAGAGCGATCGGGTTCCAAGTCCTCATTTGGTAAGTTTTGTTTAACTCCGTAAACATTGATGACAACTTTGCAATTTGAAATGCACTATACACTAACATCTAGTGGCTAATACGCTAAGCTTTATCAAGTCTGCTATATTTTGTTTTTATCAAGGTTAATTAGCTAACCAGTTTACAACAATCATATGTTAGAATTAGAATTTTATTTTGTCTTTGGCAACATATATATGTTATGAGACAAGTCAAAATGTATAAATACAGTATATACATAAAGTCAAATTGATTACATACAATATACACAGTAAGCAGCTTTTCTATGGTTTCATGTGATATTTGCATAGACTAATTTATTACAAGAAATGTCATAATATAAATATTACAGGTTTGTGAATGTACTATGCTCCCAGCTCATTTACATGGTTATAGTTCTAAAAATTCATTAACCGTATAAAAACAGTGTGCATGCAAAAATTTCTTAACCTTATTCTTAAAGTGTTTTTACGATGCAGCTTGTTTACATGAATTTGGAAGTTTATTATATAACATTATCCCTTTGTAGTTAAAGCTTCCTTCATAAAGGCTTGTTTGGTGCACTCAAACTGTCAGTTTATCCTTGTTACGAGTGTGGTGGTGGTAATGTACATCAGCATTTACTTGAAAATGATTTATATTTGTATGAGCATTTGAGGATGTGATGGCTCTCGAAATGGGACACATTATTATTCGTCTACCTCCGTATAGCTGTGATCTGAGTGCAATTGAGCTGGCGTGGGCAAAACTAAGGAATGTTTTCCAAGGATCAACGTTACTTGTGATATCTTCGCTTGTCTTACACGCTATTTTGCTGAACTGTATTTTTCAAGGTTAACCACACTGCCGGAACAAAAGAGCGTTAGCTCTTGCTTCTTGCCCTCTGCCCACACCACACCGTAAATCCAGCGCTCAACTTAATTTGCGCGTACTGTACCTAGTCTAGCCATAAATACTGGTAACAATTTGAAAAGTGAAAAATGCAAATACCATACAAAATATTTTAATTGGCTTTCAGTATGTTGTACCTAAAGGCATTCATTACACACAGCAACAATCACTTTTCGAAATGGCCACCTTTTGCATGGATACAGGCTCTGAGTCTTTGTGGCCACTCGTCTATGGCAGTATGGACGACATCCAGGGGGAAATCCGCCACTACTGACAACAAGGAATGCTTTTAACTTCCAATGGTGAGGTGTCTCCTCTTGCAGATGATGCCCTCAAGCAGTGACCATAGTCGGTAGTCCAATGGATTCAGGTCGGGACTACTACTGGGCCAATCTTCAGGCAAAATGAAGTCAGGGACATGACTCTGTAGCCATGCTTGCAGTGACCTGGCTGGAAAGTTCATGGTTGGTTTTGAAACAATGTGCCACTCAAGTTCTTCACAACAGGCTCCAAAACAGTACTTTCATACACTCTGGTGCTGGTTTTAATGAAATGCCCTTTTCGCAAAAATGTAGTTGGGTGGTACCAGTATAACACCCCCTGCCACACCATCACTGGGGAGGAATGATGAGCCCTCTGAACTTTAGGAACCTTATTACTGGCTTTCCAAGATGATGATGCATAAAACCTGTCGTTTTGCACACTGAAAGACTCCTCAATAGTGAAAACTTTTTCATCGGTGAAGAGGATGTTCTTATTACCATTTTGAGCGTAACACTATAGGAGATATTAATATTTAAGCACTCTCATCTTCTTTAGACGTGTATCAAGATAATGTCCCTTATGTTGGCAATAAGCCCTTAGTCCAAGGTCCTCTGACGGAAGCCTGGACATTGTCCTTTCCACACAGGATTTCTCCGAACACAAGCCACCACTGCTTTTTATGCTGCTAGAGTCCTGACACTGCATGGTCGACCCTCCCTCTGCCGATCCTTTACAGTCCCAGTTGCAGTGAATCACTCAATGGTGCGGTACACAAACATACGGCTTATTTTCAGTTTTTGTAGCATTTCGAAAATGTCATCTGCAGATTTTCCAACTTTATGCAATGCAAAGATGGTCACACAATTTTCATAATCACCCCATTCCATGGTGGGGCTCAATACTTCCTTTTTCAAAGACAAGCTAACAATGGTTTAAGATTAAGTTGTGCACACACGCAGTTGTTTACGTGCCAAACAGTTGTGTAACAGTATTTATGGCAAGACTAGGTAGAAACTCTTTCTAAGAAACTCAATAGGGGTATATCTATATTCCAAAACAGGTCAAACAAATCATGGATGAAGATAGCATAACACACGTGCACTACGCATTTATGCAATCAAATTTCAGTTGCAGGATTATTTTATGGGGATCAGCAAGGAAGAAATATATAGTAAAAATATTTAGCTGCAGAAAAGTGCAATTAGAATTCTTAAAAATACCCAAAAAGGAACACCTGCAGAACTGCATTTAAACAACTTGGTATACTAATGCTCCCTTGTCTATATTGAAAACAAAAATACAAGTAGAAGATCTGTGGTTCAAATCCCGGCTATGGCTTTGAATTTTTCAGTCTGGCTTTACCCTTTCATAGTGCGTCCTGCACACAGCTAGTGTGAAAGAACAATTAATTTCCATTAATTGTACCTAATAGTGGTCCGAACTATAAAGCCCGGGCCTTAAAGTACTTACAGCATAGTAAGTCGCCATTAAGGTAGTTGTCTCATGTGTTTATGAGAACTCCTAAGTGATTTACCAGGAAAAACACGAGTCAGTTGGAGAATTTAATGTCATGTTGGCACGTTGGCCATAGTAGCTCAATGGTTTAGAGCAGCTGGATGGAGACCACAAGATCGGTTGTTCAAATCCCGGCTATGGCACTGAATTTTTCAGTCTGGCTCTACCCTTTCATAGTGTGTCTTACTACACATGGCTAGTGTGAAAGAACAATTAATTTCCATTAATTGTACCTAATAGTGGTCCGAACTATAAAGTCCGGGCCTTAAGTACTTATAGCATAGTAAGTCGCCATTAAGGTAGCTGTCTCATGTGTTTATGAGAACTTCTAGTGGTTTACCGGGAAAAACACGAGTCAGTTGGAGAATTTAATGTCATGCTGGCATGCTGGCCATAGTACCTCAATGGTTTACAGCAGCTGGACGGAGACCAAAAGATCCGTGGTTCAAATCCTGGCTATGGCATTCAATTTTTCAGTCTGGCTCTACCCTTTCATAATGCGTCCTACACACGGCTAGTGTGAAAGAACAATTAATTACCATTAATTGTACCTAATAGTGGTTAACCATAAAGCCCAAACCTTAAGTACTTACAGCATATAAAGTCGCCATTAAGATAGTTGTCTCATGTGTTTATGAGAACTAGTGGTTTACCAGGAAAAACACGAGTGAGTTGGAGAATTTAATGTCATGTTGGCACGTTGGATAGTAGCTCAATGGTTTAGAGTAGCTGCACAGAGACCAGAAGATCCGTGGTTCATATCCCGGCTATGGCATTGAATTTTTCAGACTGGCTCTACCCTTTCATAATGCGTCCTACACACGGCTAGTGTGAAAGAACAATTAATTACCATTAATTGTACTTAATAGTGGTTAACCATAAAGCCCAGACCTTAAGTACTTACATCATATAAAGTCACCATTAAGATAGTTGTCTCATGTGTTTATGAGAGCTCCTAGTGGTTTACCGGGAAAATACGAGTCTGTTGGAGAATTTAATGTCATGTTGGCACGTTGCATAGTAGCTCAATGGTTTAGAGTGGCTGCACAGAGACCAGAAGATCCGTTGTTCAAATCCCGCCTATGGCATTGAATTGTTCAGTCCGGCTCTACCCTTTCATAGTGCATCCTACACACGACTAGTGTGAAAGAACATTTAATTTCCATTAATTGTACCTAATAGTGGTTAACCATAAAGCCTGGACCATAAGTACTTACAGCATAGTAAGTCACCATTAAAGTAATTGTCTCGTGTGTTTTGGAGAATTTAATGTCGTTGCGGCATGTTGGCCATAGTAGCTCAATGGTTAGAGCAGCTGGACGGAGACCAGAAGATCCCTGGTTCAAATCCCGGCTATGGCAATTAATTTTTCAGTCTGGCTCTACCCTTTCTTAGTGTGTACTACACATGGCTAGTGTGAAAGAACAATTAATTTCCATTAAAGGAAAATTGCTTTAGTAATAGATTTAAGAGGCTCATTATAAAATAAATGTATTGAAAGTAAGGCAAAAGATTTATACAATCATTTACCTCACTGGATTAAATAAAGAAAGAATAAATAAAAATAAAACAAATTAAATCTTATCTTATTAAGAATGCTTTCTATACAGTAGAAGAATATAAAATTGCCAAAAAAAAAAAAAAAAAAAAAAAAAAAATATTATAATGGTGAACTTAATGTATGATTTTTAAGGATAAATATTTTATTCTATTTAAACTGTAACTTGAGCCAACCGCTCACTGCACTATCGGCTGGGTGGTGTAACCTCGAGTTGCCGTTGTTTTTTTTAAGCACCTGGTGACGCTGTGCACATGAACCGAGCTTTGCTCAGAAGTGGGTTTTTACCCTTGAGTCTGTCGGTGTAAGTGGCGTACCCAGCGGGTGAAGTGGTAAGTCGCAGATATGTAATATGTAATAATTTCTACATAAAATATGAAGCTATTAGCAGTGAAGCAAACAAATATATACAAGTATAATAATTTTTAACTTAAGAAAACTTCACTATGAAATATTGCTCTAGCTTCAATTTGCACCTTTTCTTTTTTAATTATTTCTTGATGGGAATTTTCCATACTTCTTGAAAAATTCAATGCCAGTGTGTGTGAGAACACTCATTCATTGCCAGTCATTGCCATTACAAATGAAGATGGTGAAGATATCCTTCTTGACCACTGAAATTAAAATGTAATAGAAAAGAATGACTAGCTTGGTAAGATTTATCCTGGATCATTGAGATTTAGCTACACAGATCCTGTGTCTATGGCTGCTGTATCAGCCTTTTCATAAGGCATAGCTTGACAATGCTTTATGGCTTAAAGCCCTGAATCACTTGTTTAACATAATGCTGCCGTAGGGGAGGGGATCCGTCCCCTTCAGTTGCCGTGGTGTGGGCGCTGTGGACCCTTAGCACTCGTGGTACCTCTGACGTTACTAGAGGAACCTTGTGCTGAACCGCCGAGCCCCTCATGTAGGAGAGTTGTCCAGATTGGGTTGGATTCGAGGGGGCAGTGTGTTCCTGACACCCGTGGGAGATTGGGTAAGTCTGCGGACGGCATTGAGAGAAGCCATAACTTCCCAGGTACTAGCCTCCATAGCTAGTAGAAGGTGTGCTAGATCACCAGACAGCCCCACCAAGGTTGTTCGGTAGTTTTCCCTTTTGGGGTTGGCGTGTGTAAGTGGCGTATCCACTTCCATCCGTTTTGTGTTTTCAGACCAGATGGGGGTGCTTGTTAGCTTCTAGGTCTTGCCCCATGGAAAGAGCCTTGGAGGCGCCGGGCGCCCCTTGGGGATAGCTCGGTTACTCCATAGTTATAGAGGGAGGTTGGTCTTTACTTTGTGAAGGCTGCCCTAGTAGATACCCTGCCCCTAAATGTTTGAAGTCCATTTTAGTCCTATGCTCGCAGCTCTATTGATGTGAATGAGATAACAAGTAGCACAAATAAAGACATAGTACTTATATGAGGACAAGCAGGAAATCAAGTAATTACCACCAAAAGTAAAAATAAATTTTTTCAGCATAAAGAGTAGGTTAAATTTGCCTACTATAGCAGCAGAAATGAAACTGTGATTAAAAGTGAAAGGAAAATGTGTGTAGTGTTTAATGCGCACTTTTACTACATGTGGCACTGCAGGCTGTGACTGATGATACATGAAACAAAGATGAAGCACCAGTGGAATGAGATGGTGGACGAAATGGGAGAAAACCCGCCCCAGCATCGTGTTGGCCACCACAAATCTCAGTTTGCAGTTGCCTAGGATCAAACTCGAGCCGCCTTGGTGAAAGTCGAGCAGTCTAACCACTCAGCCATGGTGCAGCCAGTGAAAGGAAAGAAGAGCTATATACAAATATAATAACTTGTAACTTAAAACTTCACTTATCTTATAAGAAATGATGATAATTCTTATAAATTCTTCAGGATCACGATTTCATGTAAACTTATACACACCTTCAGCTGTCACCATCATTACTACACAATAGGTGTTGATATGTTCTTGTTAGTATTACCAAAATCTGAAAATAAAACAAACTTCTTTTCCCAAACCATTAAATCTATCAGATCATTTAATTGTTTAAATAATTTAACTTCAGGATTTATTTCATGGTTAAATGACCAAAAATGATCTGCTACGGCTGATTGATCAGTTTGTTTATACTTGATGTTACGAAAATGTTCTTTTGTTCTGTTTTCTAAATTACGTTTTGTCTTTCCAATATAAACTCTATCACAATCAAAACAATTAAATTGATAAATATCAGATCTTTTATTATTAGGAATTTTATCTTTTATAGAGAAATGTAATAAATGTTTAACACTATATTTATTCTGAAGAACTAAAGTTATACCAAACTCTTCAAAAAATTTTTGAAAATGTTTATTAACCCAAGGATGGTAAGTAAATTTTTTAATTATAATTGTATTTTATTTTTCTAAGGGTAGAAATATCATTAACAGTTTTTTGATATTTGAATTTTTCAATTTTTATTTATAAAGTTTTTATTAAGACCAGTATTAATAATATGTTTTTATTCTTTATTAAATTCATTTTTATTCAGGGGTATATTTATTAATCTATAAATCAAACTATTAAAAACAGCGAACTTATCTAAAAAAGGGTTAAAAACTTTTTTTTTTTGGCATGTTTGGAGTCAATGTTCTCTTCTAGGGTCTGTAACTCTTTCAGAATATTTACTTTTATAACAAAATTATGGTGTAAGGACAGTAAGCATGGACATTTTCTTGCTAATGAACATGTGCAATGGGAATTGTCAACCTGAATGAGAAGCCAAATTCACTGGATTAACAAGATTTTAGTGTTCTTGTTAATTTCCTGCTCATATAAACATAAATGCCATTGCAACATACTGATGACGGTGCATTAAAAAGAAGATGGTTTGTACAAGCTAATGGCTATTTAATCTAAGCTCATATAAAAAAAAAGGTGGTGCAACTATTATGCCCAGGGTAAATTTGAAAAGTGGTGATACAGTTCAGTAATATGATGTAAATAATCAGCTACTGATGGCAGGAGCAGGTGACTCCTCTGGTCTATAACACACATGCTCACACATGCATGCACGTACCCACTCTTTTAAGGCATTCTTCTTCTGTAGGAAGAGTCATGTGTCAGACAAAAAGACAGTCACTATGTGTTGAACAAGGATAACTACTCGAACCTATCAGTGCATTTTAGCTACAATGATGTTTCACTACGCTTCCCTACCACTATCCAGTTGTGACCCGCTTCACTCCTCTGCTTAAAAAACACAGCCCTATGGTTATTCTTTGAAACTAAGAGCCCTCAAACTATGGTTCGAGTTTGTTACTCTAAAGGGTTATCCTGCACTTTGCTGGCTGTCATCTGCTACGATAAGCAATGTTGAAACTGTAGGAAACTGTTGTTAACGTATATTATTCTCTTTCTTGCATTTCTTGTTCCATTTATGATTATTACTTTTGTTATTATAATATACATCAGGTTTCCTCTGTAGCATAGATGGTAGCGTGTGCACCTCACGTTCAAGAGAGCCCAAGTTCAAATTTCAGTCACAGTATGTTATCTGGATAAGGTTTTTCTTTCTGCATTTTCCCTTATCCTAAAAGATGAACGTCAGGTAACTCTGGCTTAGAGCTACGCTGTATACTAAGCCCTCAAAGCTGAATGGACCCTGGGCACATTTCACCCATTTCATTCATTGATATGACGTAACGATGGAGGACGTAAAGTAAAAATTATCATTATCATTATTATTATTATTATTGAAGCAGTTACTTAGTGTACCATTATTTACCCACCATAGTCTGGCCACTTTTCTTACAAATTCCAGTACTGCTAGTTTGGTTACGCAGTGTTAATTGCTCCAGCGAATGCATGTTTTCACTATTGGCAACGCTCCAACCCCAAGGCCACACCCACCATTCTCCTAGCAGACAACGGCCACTGAAGTGCAGGATAACAGTTTAGGGGAACCAGCCGAGCAGTCATCATTTCCAAGTATAATAATTTATCGCTTTATGAGCTCATCTAGCCTAACATCCAGTGAATCAGAAACCGAATCTTACATAGTGAATCATAAGAATCTTTAAGGAATGCACGCTCCGAAAGCTTATTAACCTAACCTTGGTGTGACATGGTATAATGTTTGTCATTTGTCAACCAATGGCGGCGTTACTTATTTGTGTTGGCAGCATTTTGTTTCTACATTTGGAAAGCGCACGCAACAGGATGGCCTATACAAAAGTTAGGACGCACATGTTTAAGCTTATGCAAGGAAAAATTGAGACACGAATGTGGTTTAGGACGGAGGTATTGTCTTTAAAATCGTTGCCTAGTCAACTTTAATATATATTCAATTACAGGTCACTCTACTCTCCTTAAAATTATATGCATAGTTTTATATATGACATTAACATTAGTGCACAGATTCATTAATACTTCTACACAGATTATAGGAATATTTATTGCTTACAAATAAGTACAAATTAAAAAAAAAAAAAAAAAAAAAAGTGCTTAGTTTCGAAGCCTCAGAATAATCAGTAATCCGAAAATAAAATGAAAACAAGGACACTTTTAAGAAAACTGAAAATATTATAATAAACACTTACCACGTATTATTTTTTAGTATAATGCGGGGCAATATCACAATTTGTTCTCTTTCGAAAACTGCTGTTTACGTCACGGCGAATAAGTGTAAAGGTTGCCATGCACAAACTATAAATTCCCCACGTCTATTCAGGATTTCCCTCAGGAACCAACTTCATAAAAATTAATCTGTCTTTAACATACAATAATAATTTCATATAATATCCCCAGTTAACTGACTTAAGAACTAGATACAAATAGTAACGGTGCTAAGTAGTGAATGGTATCTCTGACTGCCCACCTCTGTAGCGTAGGCGTGTCCAGCCTCTTGCTCAAGAAGTCCTAATTTCGAATCTCGGTCAGGGAAGCAGCTATGGCATTTTTTCTATATCGTTGAATGCGGATTCGTTAGTTTGGTTCCATTTACGTGCAACCTAACGCAGGAAAGTACTTCGTAAAGGAAGTAGTGATTTCATAAAGTTGGAAGTAGTATGTTATGTGGTGAATAATGTACACGGCAACAGGATAAAGATAGGCACATCAGTGGCGACTCGTTGAATAAAAATGTGGTGTTCACAACACACCAATAAAATGCACACTAGCACTATTCGCTACTGCTACCGCCACTAATACTGAGTGCTAGCTTAAACGCCCCACAAAATTTTGTAAAATATATTATATAATATTCACACGACCAAACATGGCGAACTGAATATGTGCATTTTTACGTCAGCGTGAATTCCCGTGCTTCTTTATCTTTCCACTAAGATGTACCTACTAAGTCGGTACATCCTACTTTCATCCAATTACTCACTTGAGAGCTAAACATAAGACAAAGAAAGCAAAAATAGCACATCTGTAGTTCTGCAACCGCATAGCCATTTACAGGTTGTGTATACATTGTCAAATTTGCTCCTTAGTCCCGCTTCTGATTTTTGTAACACGCTTAGGTAACTGTCAAATTGGACTGTGGTCGTCATAGTACCTTTATTAAATTTTTTTCTTCGCAAGTCACTTTATCCATTTTATTTATTAAAATGGAATTCACCGAGTTCGTAGCTACCTCTTGAGAGAAGTTCAACAGCCACAAAGATTCGAAAACCTCGTGGTTGGTCGCTGCATTGTTTTGCGCTAAAACACTAGTTGTACTTGAAGTACTAATGAACTCACAATAGCCTCATCTGCTGATTATCTACAAATTCCAAGTTTATCACAATGTTTAAAACAAAACATTTATTTAGAAACTGGACTGTAATAACACATCGTATTCAAAGCAACCTACAGCGACAAAGCAAAGGCTCATAGCGCTAGGAGTTGTAAACGTCCTTTGTATTTGAAGATAATTGCAGTTAAACTCTATAGATAGTAGCACTTCCCAGAGATAAATGTGAAATGTGTAGTGTATAACGCCCGCTTTTACTACATACGGCATCGCAGGCGATGACACTGATGATACATGAGATGAAGATGGAGCACCGGTGGAATGAGATGGCGGGGGAAACCGGAGATCCCGGAGAAAACCCGCCCCAACGCCGTGTTGTCCACCAAAAATCTCACTTTGTGGTCGCCTGGGATCAAACCCGGGCCGCCTTGGTGAGAGCCAAGCGGTCTAACCACTGAGCCACGGCGCGGCCTTTCCCAGAGATCACCAAGAACTCTGGTGTTGTCAATGAGAATTAACGTGCACATCGAAACTGTGCTATGATCTGGGAAACGAGAGGTTAGCGACGAGTAAACCACTTATCAATAGATTAGTTTGTAAATGTTGTTACAGAATTATCAATTTGCACCGAATCGCATTGGCAGTTTTTGTATAGTTCTAGTGTAATAGTGCATGGTGAACCATATTTCATCGTATTTGTGCATTTGACTGAGTTATTCACGCAAATTTGTGTTATTTTGTGCAAATGACCATTGTTGGCACAGTACCGTGTTTTTAGTGTATCTAAGTGAAACTTTAGGATTCCCTAGTTAATTAACATATCGTGTAAAGTGTGCCCTTGTGCAGAAAGGGCCAGCGTGCACGCATACATACATACAGTAGGATATTGTATTGGGCCAAGTTATTGGACGGTATTTACTGCCAGTTTGTGCTCTCTTTCTGGTACATCATGTCCTCATATAACATGGACTACATAACAACCTAGCCTTCAGACGACGATGTAAACAGGGCAGCTCTGTCCTACTACATTAACGGTGGTAAAAGTAGCTGTTTCATGGATCGGGCACTTATAGTTGATCCAAAGCTTCCCCTGTATCCTGATCATATAACCAGTTTTCAACTGGATATGGTAGCCCGGTTGCAGTATGTACATTTTGCTGAGCAACGTGTCCCTCAACTCCTTGCAGCGGGCTCTGAGGGTAACAACTCCCAAGTTGCATAAGAAGAGTTTCATAAAATGGTTCTGCACCGTGCTCGTATGGAGGTCATCACTACCTACCTCACCAAGCACGAACATTTAACAACATCTGAATGGCAACAGGTCCCCACAAAGAGGAGACACCAACCATCACAATGCAACATCACTGAGCACACACCTACGTCAAATAAATTCTCTCCCCTTGCAACTGCAGCCTGCCCCTCAGTCGTAGCAGCCCCTCCTAGCACCGCTCCAGTTAAACGTCCCCGCAGTGGTACAAACACCTTGCCCACTAAAGTGACAAACGCTGACTCTACTCCAGACACCCCTATCCCCAGAGTGGCGAAACCCCCTCCCATCTTTCTTCATCAGCCAGAAGACGGCAGAAAATTGCACACCTTCGCTGGGTATGATAAAACTATCACCCTCCGTAATATGTGCAACACAGCCTCATCCTAACTGAAGATCCCACACCACATCGTGAAGTTCGTCGCTGGTTAAAGGATAATCAAATCCCGTTTATCACTACTCACCTGCCTGAAGAAAAGCGGCTTCAGGTAACCATCAAAGATCTCCCTCAATATATCACTGAAAATGAGGTCAAGGACGAACTCCTTGGTCGACGACTTCCCATAATTAGTGTCAACCGGCTCCCCACTATCCGCGGACCCACTCCAGGCCCTCTTCCACACTTCAGAGTAGCTTTAGAGAAATCCAGTAAGGCCGAAAAAAGCTACAAGGTGAACAGGATGTTCTCTGCTGCTGTCACCGTCCAGGCACATAAACCGCCTTTCCCACCGCAGCAGTGTTTAAACTGCCAGCAGTTCTTCCATGGGGCGGAAGCCTGCAGACTACCATCTGTTCTCACTGCGGGCAAACAGGCCATCTTCGCAATGCTTGTAGCAAGCTCACCATTACTAAACCCAGCTGCGCTAACTGCGGAGCTGAACACTCATGTCGATACACCAAATGCCCTGTTTGGCAGAAAGCACGATATGAACTGGAAAGCACCAAGAAGGGAGCCCGAAGGATTCCAGTTCATGCTCCATCCCGTGTACCCAACCCCCATGGGCCACCTAAGGAGGCTTTTTACGGTGCTCGTTTTCCAGGTCTCCCAGCCAGATCCCCAGTGCAATTCCCATCCTACGCAGCAGCCGTCAGGAACGCATCTGTGTCACCCCCTACCCAACTGCAAGAATGGCGGCTCTCTTCTACTCACCGTACATCACCTCCATCAACCTCATCTCCTGTTTCTACATCTCCCAGTTCTCCTCAACCACAATTATTAAATACTACTCAACATCGCCTCAAACAGGCCATGCCTGAACAGCTCCCACCAAGAAGGTCGGCATCTTCTACACCTGCCACTCCACCTCAATTGTTATCTACTAACGATCATTCGAATCGACAGAGGATTGCGGATAATGCAGCCTTTAGCGAGGTAACCGATCGCATTCCTCCGCACTAGCAGGTTAAATTTGCAGCTGCTCTGATGAAGGCTCTGCTCAAAAGATCTCCACAAACGTCACCAGAAATGGTACTTATTCGACAGCCTTCACCTTCTGCTTTTTCAATGGCTACTAAACACCAGCAATACACATTTCCAGGACTCAAGATCTGCTTCTGGAATGTCAATGGTCTCCGCAGATAATTGGCGGAAGTTTCCAACTTTTTGTCATGCAGAAGGTGAATATCTTAATGGTGCAGGAAACCCATTTATCACCTCATTTAAAATGTGGCATTCCAGGAATGTGTTCCTATCGCATTGATCGAGCCGACGGCACAGGAGGTACTGCCATATACATTGACCGTGCCATCCAACATCAAATATTTATCCGAGCAACCAGTAATCTGATCACCGGCAACCAAGTCACCACCAGCAATGGTCCCCTGCACTTATACTCAGTATACGCGCCACCGACTCGCCCCTACATCCTTCTGAATTGGATCATCTCTTCAGCTCCCTAGTTGCCACGATTGCTGCGGGAGACTTCAATGCCAAGCACTGCAACTGGAACTTCTCCATAACCAACCACAGTGGGCGCAATCTCCACAAATTAGTAGCGTCTAGGGCTATCTCCGCTAGGGCTCCAAACCAACCTACAATTCACTATGGAGACCGGAGACCACATGACTGGCTTGATCTCGCCCTGGTCCGCAATGTGCAGCAGCACCTTACCCTCTTCACAGTTCCTGTTCTATCTTCAGATCCCTATCCTCCTATCCTTCCCTGGTAAGCCCAACTACAAAGCCCCTGGAGGATTCCCATTCCCACGAAAGATCAATTGGGAGGAGTTTTCGACACGATTAGAACAAATGCAGGCCTCGCAGCTCCCATGTCAAACTCCAGAAGAGATAGACACCATGGTTGATCTTTTCACCTCCCAACTGACTACTGCTATCATGAGGTCTTCCCCAAAATCAAAACCTAGCAGACTGAATATCGATCCTTTACCTCAGGCTATCCGTGAGGCGATTAAACAAAAGAACCGGATGGGGCGGCGCTTTTTACATAGTCGCTGCCCAGCAGATCGAAGTGAGTTTCGCCGACTTCAGGAGCTGGTCAAACTTCTACTCCAAGATTTTCGCAACGAATGCTGGGAAAATAAGATCTCCTCTCTTCGTATAGATAACTCCTTTTGGAGCATGACCAAATCCTTACTTCAAATCCCTCGCAAAGATCCACCGCTGCACCACGGACAGGCAGTCGCTCAGTCTGCAAGGTAAAAGCTGAACTACGTGCTACCTTCCTGGTAATGACCTTTACCGCCGCTGATACCGCGGATGTAGATCATATCCACGCAGTCTCTCAGGAAGTTAAGGCGTACGTTTCCCAACCCCATGATGATCTACCACCTCCCTCCATCTCCGTAGCTGAAGTGCAATGCCACATCACTAGCCTACGGCCATTCAAGTTGCCTGGCCTTCACAACATAGAGAACGCGGCGCTATAGGTTCTACCACTCCCTTAGGTGAAAACATTAACCTTTCTCTTTAATGCAATCCTCAAACTTGGCTACTTCCCTAAGGCCTAGAAGCACGCAAGGTCATCGCTATGTGCAAACCCGGCAAAGACGGAACGTCCCCGGACAGCTACAGACCCATCAGTTTGCTTCCAACACTGAGTAAACTGATGGAAGAACTTATTCTAAGTCGACTAAGGGCTATTCTGAATCGGCACAATATTGTCCGAGCGGAGCAATTCAGCTTTCGCTCTCAGAACCAACTACTTCGTCTGGTCGATGAAGTTTACACAGCGTTTAACAGGAAGCATTTCGTTTCAGCACTATTCCTAGATATCACCAGAGCATTCGATAGCGTATGACACGAAGACTTGCTCTCCCGTCTCATCACCTACCAAACTCCTTCCTACTTAATACATCTTATTCACTCCTACCTCACTGGCAGAACCTTTGCTGTCTCCCACAACGGAATCTTATCCTCATCCCATCCCATTAGAGATGACGTTCCCCAAGGTAGTGTCCTGGCACCCACTCTCCTCTTTCTATACATCAACACCCTACCATCCCTGCCACGCTGCTCGCTGTACCTCTTTGCTGACGATACAGCTGTCACCTTCACATCATCAGAGCTCAACCTGTGTACTCGCAGGATACAACAATATGCTGACCTCCTCAACACCTGGTTCGAACGTTGGCACCTACGCGTCCACCCACAGAAGAGCCAGGCCATCACATTCTCTCGAAGACATAGCGGACCTTCCACCAAAACGCCTAGCTGGTGCGGCAGTCCATTGATAAACTTACGTTAAGTATCTTGGCGTTCTATTCGACATCAAATCAACGTGGAGAGACCACATTACATATGTGGCTAATGAAATTAGCAAAAGAATGGGTGTGCGATACCCTCTCTATAACCGACGACTGGTGATTTCTCTGCCTGCAAAACCGCTCCTGTATAAGCACGTACTCCGATCAGCCGTCACATACGCCACTGAAATATGGGGAGTAGCAGCCAAGTCTCACCTACACCGTCTTGAAATTCTACAATCCCGATTCCTCCGCATTGCCACAGACTCCCCTTGTTACATCCCCAATCTAGTTATCCGACGTGAGCTACGTATCCCCACAATAACAGACTACATCCATACCCTTAACGTTCCTTCTATCAAAACCTCTCCCACAACTTCAACTCCCTCATCCGCGGTCTAGGTGAGTATGACATCGATCCTGGAGAGCGATACAAACGCCCGAGACTGCTTCTAGGCACATAAAATAATACATCAGATGGCTTATATATAACTTCAACCTTATCTTCTGCCGTATATTATCCTTCCTTACAAAACACTCCACTGCCAGTAGAGGGCCTAACCCTGATCTGGCTTGAGACCAAAGGTCTGACATTCAGATCTTCAATGTCCAGTCGTGAGTGTGTTGTGCTATGATCTGGGCGCACCCAACCAATGCCTGTCTGCAGCATTCGTCGTCTACGCATGCGCAGAGCTTTAAACGTTGCATGATGTGGTAGCACAATAGAAGCGTGCTACCTGCAACGTTGCCACATACTCATGCTATCGCCGTCTACTTACTACTCATTAAACAATGAGCGCGGTAAATACAAATAACGAATGAAAAGAGGAAAAGGGCTTCTACAAGACAAATAATGGGGCTTAACGTGCTCTTGTGCTCCTAAACAGCAGCCGCCCCTGGGACCCATGATCTTGATTATTAATAGTACCTACTAGGTCAGGCCACAGTGGTTAGAATGGTACAAAGTAATATAATATTGTTTCCGTATACATGGACTGATTCAAGACATATCTGTTAGACAGAAAACAGTGATACAATTGTTTAGGTGCCACTGTTCCTGCTGGTCTACCGCTTGTCAACACAAGACACCACTAGGATGACGCCAGTGAGCTTAATGTTCGGCCGAGAGTTACGCCTCTTGTGATCTGGCTTCTGGGAGTACCTTGGAAGCGACACAGCCAGCAACCGGGTATGTGGAGAACCTGGTGGACCATCTCCACATGTATGCGATGGCTCGTCAGAACATCCAGAAGGCGAGCGACAGCATGAAGACCCGGTAAAACAGGCAAGCCAACAGCCAAGGATTCCAGCAAGGTGACCTGGTCTGGTTGCATCGTCCTACCCGGACCAAGGGACGCTGCCCGAAGCTTCAACAACCGTGGCAAGGACCGTACCGGGTGGTTAAGAGAATTAATGACGTGGTCTACCACATCCAGAAGGTGCCCCGAGGAAAGATGTTGGTGGTACACCTGGATCGTCTGGCCCACTACGATGGTGCTGTTCGGGACGACCAGCCTTGAGGAGGGAGCAGTGTCGCGAGGCATCTCTTGTGACGGGCCGAAGCCAGCTGGCTGGGAGTGAAAGAGGCAGATAACGTTAAACCCATGCCTATGCCAACAGCTGACTCCCGCATAAATAAGAGTGTGTAGGTGCAAGTGTCAGACGGACTTGAAGGTTTCGTGCGTGTGTGTTACTTCATTCTGCTATTGGCAGAGCTGTACAAGTGTCTTTCTACGGAAATAAAGAATGTTTTGAATTTCTGCAAACTTCACTTTTAATTTTACAAACCCACAAAGTCACAATACATTCACAGTAGAATTTGCCTCTTGGAATATTTCATTGAGTTTAAAAATGTGCATTTCTATCATAGAGCAAATTAAGTTGTGAAGATATTAGAGGCAAAGTTATGTATTGCATTATGGAAATTTAATCAGCATCAACATGGCTTTTGCAAATAATTTATGTAGTATAAATAATTCATAAATATTATGGGGATGACACACAAGTGTATGAAGAAATGCTTGACAGATATACTGATTTTGCAAAATAGGAAGGGCCTGTAAATGAGGAAGTTGTTCCTGGAGTAAAATCTTTCCTCTTCAGAGTAATGAGCCATCTCGGCTCAAAAATTGTAGTGTTTTACCAGATATTAATGACAGCATAATGGAGAATGTCTATGCAGATCTGGCAGCCTCAACTCATGGAAATAGGGGCAATATGCACGATCAGTACATCTGTGCTAGCAAGCGGGCACTGTTACAGTGATTGAGTGCAACAGCAGCGGATGTGTGTAAATAGTGAGAAGTGGCAACGTACAAGGTTCTGATACTGCAAATCTTACAGTTATTCCGCCACTGGCTGTCTTTCTACCTCTGTTGACCTTCACTTACACCTGCTTCCACACGCTCGGATATCAAGCAAAAGAGTAAGACATCACAGTGCATTGAGTTGAGGCTACCTAACGTAGATTATAACGACTTCAACTACTATAACAAACTTTCTAGGTGCTGTAAGTGCATTGGAACTATAGAACAACTGACTTTTAAAGTTAATGTAACTAACAAATGGCAAGAATAAACACGATTCAAGAGCGACCACAGGATGTGAGTATGAAATGTCAAAATTTATTAGATCAAGCGCATATGCATATTCATTACTGCCATGTATAAATGTGGGCACAATTACTTTTATCAATTAAGATTGCATATGGAATTTCTTCCACATTCATCAATAAGAACATAAAAGAAAATCATAGTATTCATCCGAAGACGCAAGATTTTTAATTAGATGAAGTTAACAAAGCTGACTCTGGAACAAAACCTGTTTTGACAAATGACCAAAGTCAAACTAATTGTGAAATGCCTTCAACATCCAATACTTCTCGCTGAGGAGAGAAACCTGTAGGTGGTATATAGCAATCTCGGTATAATACTGCATACAACTGAACAGTTGTCAGTGATTGGAAGGTTACCTAACAGACTCTTTCTTTTAACAGTGACAACTCATATTTAATCAAAATGTTTCAAACTTGAAGTGACACACTCACAAAATACTGCTGAGGCAAGCAAAAGTGGAAACATGACAAAATAACACCTGAAAATTGTGTAACTTCAGTTGTTTGTGGACACGAATAAGAAGTTTGGTCCTGGTCACATTAGATGAATGGTTTTAAAATGAAGATATTAACTCTACATGAGGATTATCGTTTTGTAACACTATGTTGTAAAAGAAACCCAATCATTATAATCCGTCACTCTGATAGAAAATCACAGTAAAACCCTGTTATAAATATTAGGCAAAAGTTAGATTAGAATCTGCCACAATAACATTAAGCCTGCCTCGGTAGCGTAGATGCTAGCGCATCTGCCTAACGTTCAAGAAGTCACGAGTTCGAATCTCGGTCAGGGTGAGTTACCTGGATAAGGCTTTTTAGGGGGTTTTCCCTTATCCTTAAGGACGAATGTCGGGCAGCTCTAAGCTCCATTGACCCCGAACTCATTTGAGCATCATTTCACTAATTTCATTCATCATCCGATATTACTTAACGTTGGAGGACGTAAATTACAAAAAAAAACAAAAACAAAAAAAACAAAAAAAACAATAACAGTACCTTTGAAAAACGTAATTACTATGACTTTTAATACTGAACTGTTTGAAAGAAGAAATAAGATTAATATTTAATTATGAATTATGAGTACATTTCCAAAACATTTAATTTGAAGTTTAATAAATCAGAATATATAATTCAAATCCTAGTCTGAATTATTTTACCTAAATAATACACATTTTTTGTTTAAAAAGTACTCAATATCAAGAAAAAGTGTCTTTTGTCTTATTGCTTTAATTACTTCATTAAAATATAACAACCAGACGTTGAACATACAACAGGTATAAAAATGATCAGATCAACAGATAAGGCTCATTGATAATATTGTAAATGAGACTGAAATGTGCATTAACTTTCAGTCCTACTACATACGTTGATATTTTGTTTCTTTGCCTCACAAAAGTTCCTAACTTAGCCTTTCCTAAGGTGCTCACTCAAGTATCTTTTACTGAGCATGAAAATAACTCATATCACTGTTTTTGCGGTCAATTATTCGCATTTTGAGCATATTTCCAAATGGTTTAATGTGTTTGAGGTAAAGTACATAATTTGTAATGAAAAGTCTAAATCAATTTTAAGCTCATTCATGTTAATTCGTCATATGGCATTCATAAACACCTCTAAAAATGTCTATGTGACAAATAAACATGAGACAGCTTCCCATATATTTAAATTACATGTATTTTACATTAGATGCCTCAGTCTCACTAAGACCATTATACGTATAAAGTACATTTTATAGAAAGGTAGACTCAGAATTGAGAAATTCAGTTTACCTATACATGGTCTGTGGTGTTAAAACAATCAGTTATCACTGATCGCCCTTATAAATGTATACAGATTGTGTGTGTGTGTGTGTGTGTGTGTGTGTGTGTGTGTGTGTGTGTGTGTGTGTGTGTATTGTGAGTTTGTGGGTTCGTGAAATTAAAACTCCAGGTTACAAACACTAACAACTGCTCTATTTCCGTAGAAACACAACTACGTCACATACACAATACAACTTGCAAGGTCCACTTTTACAGCTGTTTACGCGCACACGTCCAATTATCGGCTGACTGTGGCGGGCGAGCTCCCTTTTTATAGATTAAGCACTATCCGGAATGTTCTCAAACATTCAAGACGGCGCTAGAAGAAAGACGAACACTATAGAAATCCGTCTCCTTCCCCCACCATTTCGGCGAGCTAATATCTCCGCACTGCACTGCTCGTCTATTTTAACTAGTCGCCCGCGCCGCCTAGAATCAACAATGCGTTCGCGACAATATATTCATTAATTCTGAAGCATATACAATGTAACTCGAGTAATCCTTTGCTGATAGAAGATATAATTGTATCTTACTGTTAATGACTACAGAATGTGAATAAGGCATATAATTTAACTTCGTTAATTTCCTCTAGACATTTCTCACTTGAGTAAAATATACTTTGATAATAACGCTGCCAATTGCCAGATTCATACAGATGCTGTCAGTGTGATGGGATTTCATTCCACAGGATGCAGGAGTTGCTTTTCATGCCAGAATATCTCTGACATGGTTCTATTTATTTTAAGCACACGTAAAAACAATCAGCCTGCGCTAGATTTGAACCAGTGACCTTTGGGTCAGTAGATCAGTGCCTAACCAACTAAGTCATCCAGGTAAACTTCACTCGAGTGGTTTTCTATCCTCATGAATCAATTTGTGAGCTTTAAGACGGTATAACCTCATGAAGCCCTTCTTACAAATTTCACACTGGTGCGCTTTTAAGCCCTCATGATTCATGGTATGGACTTTAAGATGTGTTGCAGTGGTGTAACTCTTCTCACATATTTTACATTTGTGTGGTTTAGTTTCCTGATGAACAAAACTATGAGCTTTCAGATGCGATGCTAAAGTGAAGCTCTTGTCACAAATGTTACATGTGTGCGGTCTTTTACCCTCATGAAGAAGATTATGAATTTTCAGACTCCATGCTCTAGTGAAACCTTTTTCACAAATTTGACATTTGAACGGTTTAACACCGCCATGAAGAAATTTATGAGCCTTCAGCTGTGTCGTGAGTGTAAAGCTCTTTTCACAAATATCACACTTATGTCGTCGTCTTGCCTCGTGAATAAAATTATGAACTTTCCAAGTTGATGTAGTAGTGAAACTTTTACCACAAAGTTCACATTTGTAGGGTTTTTTCCCCTGATGAACTAAAATGTGTGCTCTTAAATTTGATGTCTGAGCAAAGCTCTTATCACATTCGTTGCACTTAAGTGTAATTTTGTCCTTATGAGTTATAGTATGTGCTTTCAAACGTGCTGCTGTGATAAAGCTCTTTTCACAGTGGGTACATTTATATACTTTTTTACCTTCATGAATTAAAATATGTACTTTAAGGTTTGATGCCCTTGTGAAACTCTTCTTACAAATTTCACACTTATATGGTTTTTTCCCCTCATGAATTAATTTATGTAGTTTTAAATGTGAAGCCATGATGAAGGTCTGTTCACAGAGTTCACATTTATGTGGTCTTCTGCCCTCATGATCTAAAATATGTACTTTCAAATGATATGATCTGGTAAAACTCCTTTCACAAAGTTTACATTTGTGTGGCTTTTGATCATCATGAACTAAAATATGAGTTTGCAAATATGACGCCAAACTAAAGCACTTGCCACAGAATTTACATTTGTGTGGTTTCTTTCCTTCATGCAGCCAATTATGTCTTTTCAAAGATGATTTACACCTTAAGTGCTTGCCACAGATTTTACATTTGTGTGATAGTTTGTCATCCACATGTAGAATGTCTGTATTGCTGCTTTCATGAACTGATTGCGTGTCAGATTTGTCATAACATGGGTTGATATTTTCTCTCAATTTTACACAATCTTCTTTAGTGCTAACGGTGATAGCAGATTCATATTTCCACAATGTTTCTGTATCCAATCTGAAAAGTAGAAAATAAATAATCAGCATATCAGAGTGTAAGTACTATTAGATGTTAAGACACTCTACTTCATGTTATACAAGATAAACATTTGCAGAAATCTTCTTACTTGTTTTCTGTGGGGACACAGAAGGCTTTAAGCCATAATCAAATCTTTTAAGAGTTGGTTGCTATGTGAGGGCTTTCTGTTCTCTTTGGTTGACCAAGAGAGAAAATAATGAATGACTCCCACTTGACAAAAGTTTAAGTATTGGAAAATATAAACATGTTGTTTCATAGGGCTTTATTTTGGAAAACAATCCATTACAATATATAAGAAACTAAATAATCACAATTGATTACATTATAAGGCATGGAGTTCATAATTTGCTCATTAACTGCCTGTATACCATTAAAGTTTACAATTATTCTATTCTTTATCCAAGCCAAGAGCATGTCCACATGTTAGGAGTTCATAACCATACCAATGTCACAGATAGGGCAATCAGTTGTTGGAAGCACTCTGATCTTGTATAAATGTTCTGCCAGGCAATCATGGCAGGTGGTTACTCTGAAGTTTCCCACTGCTTTCTTTCTTCTTTTGTTGCTATATGTGTTCCAGGTATTCTGTATGTTTTCCCATGGTTTGCCTTCTACTTCCACTGCTAAATTTACTTAGGTATGTATTTTTAATTTTTCTCTGTACGACCTTTTTAAGGTTTCTGATGTGATTGATTTTTGTTGTGTTTGTATTTGGATCTCTTTGCTTGCTGGTTGATCAACTGCTTCATTTCCACCTATTCCGACATGGCTAGGAACCCAATGGAATGTCATGGATTTGCATCTGGTAAGGAGTTCTTTAATGGTTTGTTTTATATCAATGATGGGTTTTATGGTGAATGCTTGGTTCAATGTTATTGGTAGTATCGCTGCTCTAGAATCAACTAGTATTACAGCTTACATAGAAAATGAAGCTAGCTACAGTGAAGCAATAAATATTACACAAATACAAATATTTGCCACTAAGGCAAATATATTTCTTAGCTTAAGAAATTGTGTTAATACTTCTTTCCAATGGAGATTGATTTGTTTGTGAAATCAATCTCTATTAGAAAGAAGTATTAACACCAATTTCTTAAGATAAGTGAAGCCTTGGTGGCAAATATTTGTATTTGTGTAATAGTATTACAGCTTTTGGAAAGAGATTGACTATATATAAAGTTTGTTGACTGCTAAATGGATAGCATGAATTTCTGCATTAAAGTTGGTCATGCATTTTCCACAGTGGCTTACTGGGAAAATAGAGTGCTCCAGCGCCAGCTTTTCCTCAATTTGCGACCCATCTGTATATATTTTAAGCCACTTTGGTTCTGGATATGTTTCGCTATCAATTCTAGGGCCGTTGATTTCATGACTATGTCTGCGATCTCTTTCTTCTTGATGAAATCCAGTGTAAGGTTGTAGTCTATGTTAACATATTCTAAGGGATTTATTATTTCCTTTCCTGTAGTATAATGTTTGCATCTGAATTTTTCAGAAGATTTTGATATGCTTCTACGAGAGAAATTTCTGTTTTTAAGTGGCTTGCTGGATAATTTTGTATCCATTTAGCTCTCTGTGAAGATTTCATTTTTATGAAGGTATTCATAGCTTGTTACTTTATGTCTGCTTTTATGGGCGGGTTATTTGTATATGATTGCATAGCTGTTATGGGTGTAGTTTTTCCTGCACCTGTTGTAATACAGAGAGCTTTGTTTTCAGTTTTTTCAAGTGTATCCAAATTATTTCCTGCGTAGAGATCAAGACCTCACTTCCATATTTTATTATTGGTTTCACATAGGTATTATAAGTTCCATTTAGAGTGTTTTGTGTACTTGCCCATTTGGCTCCTGCCAATTTTTCATCATGGGTATCCTTTCCTCTACCTTTTCTTGAACTGCAAGAGTATACCTGTTGAATTTGAGTTTGTTGTGTAATACTACTTCTAGAAACTTTGTGTTAGAGCTCTTCTAGAGTTTGACATTATCAATATATAAGTCAAATGATGAATTTTAGTGCCAGAGTGAGAAGAATTGGTACACAGTTTTTGCTTTATTGATAATCATGTTCTCAACCGCCCATGGGAAAATATTTGTATTTGTATTTATTTCATCTTTTGCAACATAATACATATGAAGACATGCCCGGAAAAATGGGTTAACCCACATTTTTGAAAAATGGAGAAAACAGGTGTTTTGTGAATGAGGCTGAAAGAAATTAACATTATTTTATTTCATTTCTGAGAATATGAGTCTCAAGAATACAATATATGTGTGTTTGGAGGAATTTAGTAACAGTGACGTCAAAATTAATATAAAAATTATTTGAGGTTGGTTTATTGACACTCGTCACTTACTTTTTCATATATTTATGAGAGACTAGTTTCAAAGGCCCTGGCCTCCATTTTCAATCTCTTCCCAACTGGCAACTGTTGTTATCTGCTCTCGCTGGTGGTGGAACTATGAACTTTTTTGTCAAATTATCTGCTGCCAGTGTGTCTTTTGGCATATTTATACATGGTACACTTTGGATTATTCCACTTTTTAATAAGTATATCATTTTGGAAACTAGGTACAAGCTTTTTAGCTGTAGTCAGGCTGATCAAAAAATGCTTCATCATTAATATTCTCAGAAGCTGTGGTCTCAATTTAAGAGTTTTATAGTACTCATGACAAATTGATGGGATGTAATTCACCAGATCCTGCAAGTCCTTTAATTTTTCAGGATTTATAGGTCTTGGACCATTGTATTTTGGAGGAAATGTCACATAAGTAAGGGATGGTTTGCCAGATATTATTTTCCTTCGAATGTCCAAAGTGTCGTAATCCTCAACCCCGCCGTAAGTGAATTTAAAATATAACTTAAAGGGGTGGTCTTTAAATACTTTCATGCATGTCACCTTGCTCAAGAATACCTTTTGCCCAGATTCTGAAGCTGTTCTTTTCTGTACTTTGTCGAGAAGAGGCTCTGCAGAGATGAACATGTTAGTTGTCATTTTGAAACCATGAAAAGGATTCTTTACAATGGTTTTTCTCACTAGTTCCATCCACTGATCTGGAACGTAAATGTAAGCTGCTTGCCTCTTCTTTTTCTCTATAAGGCAGAAGTCACGATAACAAGGCAAAAATGTGTGACCGGGTACTAGTTCTGCCATTGTTTGTTTACATCCACAGTAGAGTTTACCAACATAACGCACTGTTGAAGCACTACGGTTTGTGGTAGTTATTATTTATGAAGTGGGTTAAATACTTGTCTATTTTCCATGTATCGCTTTATTCTTATAACTACAACTATGCTGGTTTCATAAAATATAATGATAGTTAAACTGAAAGGATACAATCATTTAAAACGTTTGTAGCTCTGTTGGTTATCCTGTTCATATGTTAGTTACCATGAGTGCCACTAGATGACAGGTACAGAGCTGAACAGGTTAACCCGTTTTTGACATTATATGAAAAGGATATCACAAAACGCAAGAACTTCACCTCTCTGTATTTAGCGTAATATGATCACTGGAGGATAGACAGACACAAGAAAAGATAGCTCTCTGTTGCAGCAACAGAGGGCAGCACTTATCACAAAAAATTTTATTTTGAGGGTTAGCCCACTTTTCCGGACATGTCTTCATATGTTATAGGACACGTCAGTTCAAGATACAAAGATATATATAAAAAGTTACATAACACTAAAAACTGTAACAGATACAGGATCCAACAAAAGTCTGAAGTAGAAAAAGCAAATAAATATAAACTATATAAAGACCATAGAGAAATGTAATTGTTCCTTTACTCGACTTCATGATTTAATTCAATTCAATTTATTTTGTCCTTTTGATTGATATCAGACACGTCATAGTATAAAAATTACATTAATGGCTATTGTCATTATTTACAATCACTTAAAACTAATTAATATTTAAAAATTCATTTACAGAATAAAAGGAATGTTGCAGTAAAAAGAGTTTTACTCCCTTTTTAAAATGTATAAGGCTCTTCATTTGTTTAATATTTTCTGGTAGCATGTTGTATAATCTTACACCTTTATTGATAGCACTAGACCTGAAGATTTCCGTTCTACAACTTTGAATGTGAATACAAACAAATAACAGGAAATTTATACCTAAAAAACAAGCTAACAGTGAAGCAACAAATATTACAATAAAATATTATGATTTGTCACAAACTTCACTTATTTTTTTAAGAAATTTGAGAACTTGCTGCAAAATTCAAGAAACTAGTTTTGCAAATTTTATTTGCAAATAAATAATCTGCATCTTCAGTCACTTTTAAAGAATTAAATATACTCACGCTATACTCCCTGTACACATATAAAACAATAATATGCCTAAAAAATAAAAAATCCACCACAGAAACAAATCAACAGTCATGACCATAACACACAAAGAAAAAATAATTATCATATACAGGCACATGCGTTAGAACTATACAATATAAAACCTACAGCAGCGGCAACCGAGCTTTACAATAAATTACCTGAATATATTAAAAATATAAAAGAAATAAAACGATTTAAAAGGGAACCTAAAGAGTTCTGCATAACACCTTCTTTCTATTCGCTTAAGGAATATCTAAATAGATAGTAATAATTATTGTTGTAGAATGGTGTGTAAACTAAAATGTTACTCTGTTTAACCAAAATTGGGGCGGGGCACGTTCAAGAGACAACTATGAACGAAGAGAGTACAACCCCAGAAAGACATATGAATCGGTAGTGCCAGGTATAGGAAGGAGAATTCCAAATACTCCTAGGAGGAATTATAATAATAACCAACCTGTGGGAAATGTGAGGAGTAATCAGGTGAATCAACTGAGGTTTTACAGGGGAAATAACCTAAGAACAGGTTATCAAAGTAGAGGAAGAGGAACTAGCATTGAAAACTCTTCATTAAGAGATTTTGGGGGTCCTAGGTTTGAAAGGGCAGACAATAACCTAGAAAGGACACAGACTCAGGGAATAGAAAGACAAATAAATAACGATAGTACCAACCCAACTGCTAGTGTAACTACCGACTGCACTAATGCGGAAAACTGAGTACCAAATCATTTTGTGCCTTGGAAAGTGGTTCGGTAGAAATGACACAGGGCAAAATCAAAATTCAAAATTTACCAGAAGATAAGCTCACTCTCTCCAGAAGTAAAGATCGGGAATTAGTAAATCCACCTCAGATTAACCTTCGTATAGGCGATAGCGAATATAAAGTATTGATAGACACAGGAGCTAGTTCATCAGTAATAAGTGAGAACTTATTCAAGGAATTACTATCCAAGTTTAGGATTGAATATTTAAACGTGTGTAATGTATACTGTAGCACAGCTATTGGGAAAAAGAAAGATAAAGTTAAATATCAAGCGTTAATTCCTGCGCGAATAGATGATTGGAATTTCAATTTTATCGTATTGGTAATACCAAACTTAGCTCGTGATATTATTATTGGCAATGATGTATTGTATGGTTGGCAAAGTGTGATAGATTTCGAAAAACATGAAATGAAGGTCAAAGGAGATAATGAAGTAATAAAAATAAATTTGTTAGAAGAAATTATATTAAAAGAGGATGAGAAGGATAGTATAAATAATGATAGGTTTTTTGTAGAAAATATAATATTATACAAAGAAGATATAATTAATAATGAAGAAGATGATAGTGGTAAAAAAAATTTACTTTTAAATAATAAAGAAAATGAGACGTTTGACCTTGGAGATCATTGTTGCCAAATAAACACATTAAATACCGACACCGAGCGAAAACAAGAAGAGGAAGAAATGATATTCCAAAGAACTTTGAAAGAAAAGTTAGGGAAAACATACAATTTAAATCACGCGCAAAGAGAACAGTTGAGGTTATGTATACTAAAGAACAGGAACGTTTTTAGTACGAAACCTGGATTGTGTAATAAGTACATACATTTAAGGTGAACGACATTGCTCCTTATACTCATAAAAGTAGATCTGTGCCTATCGCTATTAGACAACAAGCATCTGAAGTAATAAACGATATGCTAGAAAATGGAATTATAGAGATTTCTAATTCGCCTTACCTACATCCTTTGTGTTGGGTACATAAATCGAACGGAACACTGCGTATGACGATTGACGCAAGAAAGATAAACTCACTAACACAACCCGATCACTTCAGACCTCTTGGAGTTGATGAGGTATTATCAAAATTAGGACGTGGAAAATATTTTTCAAAATTAGATTTGGTTTCATCGTATTGGCAGATACCACTAGATGAATCTGTTCGAAAATACACAGGATTCAATTTTGGAGGAAAAATATACCAATTCAAAACATGTGGTTTTGGATTATCCACTAGCGGAAGTGCATTACTTCGAGCGTTACATAATATTTTCGGAGATACCATAGAAAATTTCGCTCTACAATATATTGATGATTTTCTTATTTTTGATCAAAATTTCGACGACCATATATCACATCTAAATTATATATTTACAAAATTTTCTGAAAGTGGTATGACAATAAATCTGGATAAATCGCAATTTATTGCCAAAGAGATTGAATTTCTAGGTTATATTATATCTGAAAAAGGCATGACACCGAATCCAGAAAGAATCAAATCGATTGAAGCTATCCCTCCACCAAAGAACATCAAGCAATTAAGAAGATTTATGGGAATACTACAATATGAGAGTAGGTTCGTTATAAATTATGCCAAAGAGCTTAGTCCTTTGAGGGAACTTCTTAAGGAAAATTCAATTTGGAAATGGACTGAAGAACATCAACAGGCTTTTCAAAACGTGAAAGAATTATTTAAAAATGCCATTCTTTTGGAAAGACCCATTCAAAATCAACCATTCAATATATATTCTGATGCTAGCATTCAAGCTTATGCAGCTGTACTAACGCAGATTGATGTATCTGGAAATAATCATGTAATTGCTACTGCTTCCAGAGCATTGCACAAAATAGAAGCTAATGCTTGCATAACTGAATTGGAAATTGGAGCTATATATTTTGCTTTACAAAAATTTCGGCAATATGTATACAATACCAAAGTTATTGTGTATACAGATCACATTGGTTTATCATTTATAAAGAAATGTAAATTAACTAGCTCAAAAATATCTCGTTATATTCATGAAATTACTTCGTATGATATTGAGATTAGGCACATTCCAGGAAAAGAAAACATATTTAGTGATTTATTATCAAGACTAAGATTGGAAGGGGAAATCCCAGAAACGTTATCACATCCACATCATGAGATTAAATTGTTCGAATTAAATTTTAAATGGAATAAAAACCTAACCCAAAAGTTTAAGAATATTTCGGAAACCCAACAAAATGATCCAAAATTGTCTTTATTGCTACAACAAGTTCCAGAAATTGGAGAAAATATAAATTGTAACATAGCAAAGAAAAATGGTATTCTTTACAAATTACATGGGGATGTAATACGAAAATGGAAAGTGATAGTTCCGAGTAGTTTGGAAGAAAATGTAATAAATTCTTTTCATCAAAATTTAGCACATTCAGGATGTGAAAAAACTGCTATGACTATAAAAGAACAATTGTACATTAAACATATTGACAAGAAGGTTAGGAAATTAATTTCAACATGTGAATTGTGTCAGAAAGCTAAACCAATAAACGTCAGATATGATTTTGAACCTCAAACTATCATCAGGGATAGAAAGAACGAACTAGTTGCTATTGATGCTCATGGAGAAATGCCAGCTAGTCAACACAATTGCAAATACATTTTTGTAATGTTTGATAATTTTTCTAAATTCGTAAAAAATTATCCTGTACAAAATATCAAAAGCAGAACGTGCGTAAATAAAATTTTAAAAGATTGGATACCAAAGTATGGGCCAATAAAGGCAATATTATCAGACAACGCAACGGTTCACCGGAGTAAATTGTTTACTTCAGAGATGAAGAACAATAATATTAAGATGTATTACTCTTCAGCATATTTTCCCCAAGGAAATCCTTGCGAGAGAGTGATGCGTGATTTAGGCTTGTATTTCAGAATTCTGTGTCATTCTAACCACCGAGGCTGGTACAAATACTGCCATATTATCGAGAAAATCATTAACAATACCCCAAACTCTACTACCAAATTTTCACCAATCGAATTAATGACTGGACTACAACCTGAACCTCTAGTAATAAAAGCACCGACAACCTTAAAAGTAGATGAAATGGAATTGAATGAAGAAGAAAAGTGTGCTGAAGCATTTCGAAGAATAAAAGAAAAAGCAGAGAAAAGGTTATCAAAGATACAAAGAAAAGGAGCGAAATGAAATCCTGAAATAAATGATAAAGTTCTAGTAAAGACATTTAATATCTCCAGTTCTAAAATCAAATCCTATTGGAGAATGAATTTGTTATATAAAGGTCCATATAAAATAGTAAGAAAATTTGGGGATCATACGTACGAATTAAGAGACGATGATAATAAAATGATAGGAAAATATCACAAAACACTTTTAAAACCATTCAAAAGCCTTGACACTCACCAGAACAAATGATTAAAAAAAAAAAAAAAAAAAAATAATAATAATATGTTTATGAATTACTGAAAAATGTTTTGTTTATTATTATTGTGTTCGAATAATTTCTGATTTTATATTGTTATTTTAAATTGTATTAATTGTTCATTGTTGTAATGTTTAATTATTGGGGCATTCTTTAGAATATATGGAACAATATTATTGGAAGATTTAAGTTAATTTTCCATATATTCTGAAGAGGGGCATCTGAAACAGTTATTTTATGTTGTCCCCAAAGAGTTTCAAATATTGTATTATGTGAGGTTAAGTAGAGTGAGTCATGCACAGAGAAGCTATGTAAGTGGAAATGACGTCACAAAAGTGTTGAATAACAAACTTATTTGGGATTGGTGTGACGCGTATATAGTAAAACGTGGACCAATCAGATATAAAAGATTTTACGTTGCCATGGAGGATATTCAATATTCCTCTAGGGGGGTCGAACTATTAGCGAAATGCTAATGTGTAGAAGAAGATGAACCGGTGATTCTTCTCCTAACAGTGACCGTGAACGGATGTAAAATTCTATTCTTAAACGCCGTTGTGTGCGGAAGAATATAAGTCTATTCTCATAACAATCATCGAGTATAACTAGATAATCTTTACATTAAATATCATCGCTAGAAGACACACAATTTAATTATTATACACGGTAGTGAACAACCGTATAAAACTTTTGATTCTTGCACGCATCCAGATATAAACGCGTCACATCAAGTGAATCTTGTGTAAGAATAGTGTTATAAATGTTGTATCATACATTATGTTCGAACTGGTGTTGATTGAAGTAAGGAAATAAAAGTTTCTACATTATTTAATACAGAGAAAAATGATTACTCATTTTACGTAAAATTTCCTTCCGCCGTACCACCCCTGTAAAAGAAGATATCTTGCTCAACCGACTGAAGTCACGCCGAGGTAAGCTGGGACTTCAAGAACCATATATTCCATCCACCAAAATGTCGCCACATCGAGGGATATAATTACTCCATCACCCATTGACGTTGGGAATCTACCCAAACCACTTCAACCCTGTTCCAAATGGTCACCTCAACGAGGGGCATAATTCGTCATCCATCAATACGATTCGACATAAACCCTGTAACATCTGTAACTATTATATGTAAAGTAACTACATATAAATGTATTATTATTATTATTGTTATTGTCATTGGCATTGTTATTATTAAACCTTAACGTCCGCAAAGCTCCAGGTCTAGATGGATTTTCAGCCAATATAATCAAAAATATCCACCTTTCACATCCTACACTGTTTAAGGAAGTTTTTAACAACTGTTTAGTACTTGGTGTTTTTCCGGATAGATGGAAAATGGCTGTAGTAAAAATAATTCCCAAGCCTATGAGTGACACTACATCAACATCTGCTTACCGTCCCATTAGCCTATTGCCTGTTTTAGGGAAGTGTTTAGAGATGCTCATTATTGATCGCATATTGTTTCATCTAGATTCCAAGAATCTCATTAGCGATCTTCAATTTGGCTTCAGACCTGGGAAGTCTACAGAATCAACCGTAAGCAAACTTAGTTGATTGGATCAAACAAGTTCACAGAGAAAAACAAAGATGTCTGCTTATCTCATTAGACATATCTGGTGCATTTGACCATGCCTGGTGGCCAAAGATACTACACCAATTAAAAGTGAAAGGTTGTCCTAGCAACTTATATAAGATTGTAACCAACTATTTTCACAACCGAAATAGTCAGCTTAGTACTAATAATATAACTGTTATCAAACAAATGACTCGTGGATGTCCACAAGGTTCAATTTGTAGCCCAGTTTTTTGGGTTCTACTATATAATAATTTAATAACACGATTACCAGAAAATTGCCAGTTATACGCATATGCTGATGACTTATTAAGTCTACTACCTTTTAAAAGTTAAAGACGACAGCCAATGAAGCCCTCCATATTATTCATTCCTGGGGTATAACTAACAAATTGAATTATTAATAATAACTAAACACAAGTAACACAACTTCACTTTTCTTATTTATATCCTGGGACCGGTTTCAAAGCAACCATCTGCTTTATCCTCAGCCACTCAGCTTGACACTCACCCACTAACTGACTGACTGACCTTGACCACTACCGGAGTTTGAAGAATAGCTCCTTATCTAACTGCCATCTACCGGGGACAACACAAACTTATTGATGATGTCTATAGGAGGGATATCAAAATTCATTACGCGATCCTTATTTTTCAAAATAAATATCTTCTCCCAAACCATTAAATCTATCGGTTCCTTCAATTGTTTCAATAATTTAACTTCTGGATTTACTTCATGATTATATGACCAAAAATGATCAGCCACTGCCGATTTCTCGGTCTGTCTATATTTAATATTTCTAAAATGTTCTTTCGCTCTGGTTTCTAAATTACGCTTGGTTCTGCCAATATAGATCTTATCACATTCTAAACAGTTAACTTGATAAATATCAGATTTTTTGTTGTCTGAAATTTTGTCTTTTTTAGAAAACTGTAGCAAATTCTTTATACTGTAATTATTATGAGGTGCTAGTATTATAACCACTTCTTTGAACATTTTTTGGAACTTTTTATTTGCCCATGGATGATAAGTAAATTTTTTGAAAATATAATCCTTTTTTACTTTTTTAAGAGTGGAAACATCATTAACATTTTTTTTATATTTAAATTTTTCCATTCTTCTGATTATAAAATCTTTATTAAAGCCGTTAATTAAAGCAGTGTTTACAATACGTTTATATTCCGCATTAAATTCTTCTTCATTTAGAGGTATGTTTATCAATCTGTAAATCAAACTATTAAAAACAGCAAATTTGTGTGACATAGGGTTAAAACTTTTATTTTTGATATAATTATCCGTGTGAGTTGACTTTCCATAGATGCCAAAACTTAATTTATTGTTATTTTTCATTATTTTTAGATCTAGAAAGGGGATGTAGCCATTGTTTTCAATTTCTATTGTGAACTTGATAGCTTTATCCTGTGAATTTAGAATATTTAAAGCCTCATCTATATATCTTTCAGGTTGATATCTATATATATCTATATATCTTAGGTTGCTTTGAAACCGGTCCCAGGATATAAATAAGATAAGTGAAGTTGTGTTACTAGTGTTTAGTTATTATTAATAACCTAGTTTACTTCACTGTCAGCAGCTTCAGTTTTTTACATAACAAATTGAACTTTAATGCCAACAAGACATTGGCTATGCTGGCCACTAAGAAAAGAAATTTGGAAGAATTATCTCTTTACATGAATAATAAAGAGATTAAATTAGTGGATAATTTGAAGTATCTAGGAGTTATTTTAGACAGACGTCTGACGTTCTGAAATCATCTTGATTATGTAGCCAGGAAGGCTAGTAAACTTCTTACCACACTGACTGCTTTAACGAGACCAACATGGGGCCTAAACTCTTCTTTATTGAAGTTAATTTGTAAAGGGGCAGTTGAACCTATGTTTCTCTATTGTGCAGGAGCATTGCTAAGTATTTTTCAGAAGAGATGGGCACAGACTAAATTATTACAGATACAGCGTGGATACATCTTAAGAATCATCCGAGGATACCGCACCATCTCCACTCCAGCAGCGCTCATTATTGCTAATATTGAACCCATCTTTCTTACTGGTGTATATAAGGCAAATATCAACAACATTAGAAATGGCCGAGCTTCGCCACAACATATTTCACAACTGCAACTTGAACAACCAGTTAAACAAGCTTCTCATCCAGCCACCTGTATCTCTAATCTTCTTGAAGATTGTGCAGCAGAATACCACCAGTACTCCATTTACACAGATGGCTCTCAGATAGCTGAAGGGCTTAGTAAAAATGCTAAAGTAGGATGTACATTTGTGGTATTCTTTCATTCAATAGAATGTCATTTTTCCATGTTCAGACTTGCCAAGGAGTGCTCAGTTTTTCAAGCTGAATTATTAGCAATCCGTGAAGCAGTGAAATGGTGCAACAACTTACAATGTACCGCTCGCCTTTACATTGACTCACAAGCAGCAATTGCAACTTTGAAAGATACCAAAAACAGCAGTCCTTTTGCAGCTGAAATAAGAAGTCAATTATTATGTAGCTCTCATCTGTGTATTAAATAGGTCAGAGGACATGTAGGGATTGCCAGAAATGAACGTGCAGATGAGCTTGCAAAACGAGCTGTGACTTCAGATCTTCCAGAAATTTACACTCTATGCCCCATTTCTTATGTGAGGCAAACATTAAAGGAGATTATCATCAACGACTGGAATGAATACTGGTTAAAAAGTGATTGTGGTGCTTTGACTAAGGATTTATATTTCCCAACAGTTTCTGACAGACATAAATGTAAATTCGTTAATCCTAACTATGTTCTCACTCAATTCTTAACTGGACATGGCAAATTTTCAGCTTACTTATTTCGATTCAAAATCAAATCCACATCTGATTGTATTTGTGGAAATCAAGATGTCCCTCACATTTCATTTGATTGCCCGTTTTTTCTGTTTTGAAAGATACAAACTTGAATTATTGCTTCAATCCTTAGGTTACACTTTCTCAAAACCACTTACACATATTCTGATGAATTACAAAACTTATCAGTATTTCATGGCTTTCTTAAACAAAATATTTCTTAAGCTAAATAATTTATCTTGATGTTTACTGCTTGTCAGCTTGATATTGCATTTGTTATGTTTTTTGTAAATTGTATTACATTCATAAATTTGTAAACTATATTCCTAATATACCTTTTGGGTAAAATAGGAATCAATAAATAATAATAAAATTAATAAAATATTATTAATATTAATATTTATTATTATTATTATTATTATTATTATTATTATTATTATTATTATTATTATTATTATTATTATTATTATTATTATTATTATTATTATTATTATTATTATTATTATTATTATTATTATTATTATTATTATTATTATTATTATTATTATTATTATTATTATTATTATTATTATTATTATTATTATTATTATTATTATTATTATTATTATTATTATTATTATTATTATTATTATTATTATTATTATTATTATTATTATTATTATTATTATTATTATTATTATTATTATTATTATTGTTGTTGTTGTTGTTGTGAAATGTTACATAATTGTGTAATATTTTGAATGTGTTTTTTTTAATATGTAATAAAAATTTAACTGACGTATCCAAAAAACATGTATTGTGTTATAAAAGGATGAAAATAAATAAATAAACTTTGTTCCAGTTGTCATCATAACTGTCGCTAGGTGTATTATTATTAATTATTATTATTATTTATTACCAATATCTGAACATGAAACAAACTTAAAGACAAAAGTTATATTATTAAGACAATTAAACAGTCTGATAGATTTAATGGTTTGGAAAAAATATTTATTTAAAAAAAATTGCACAAAGAATTTTCAAATAGTACCAATCGATTTTGTCTTAAGTTTGTTTCATTTTCAGAATTTAGTAATAAATACAAAAATACTACGACAACCCAGCGGCAGTAATAATATCAACAAAGTGACTTAAGATGCACATGATTTATTTGCAAAACTGGTCTCTTGAATTCTGGGAAAGCACATCAATTTCCTTAAAAAGATAAAAGTGACATTTGTGATAAATAATTATATTTTATTGTAACAAGAAATATCTTCAAAATGGTTCTCTGCACAAAAAAGTATGGTGGATATAAATAGCATATTTTAAAGAGTTCTACATATTTACATAACAAGATTTTTATCACTTGCAGTTTATAAGTTATGTAAAAGTCATCCAAAATAAACAGGACTTCTGAGGACATTCCCTGAAAATTTAAGATACACATTTCATCTAACATTCATTCTTCTTCATTCTTCATTATGTGTATCCAGCATTACCGATAACACAAGACCACTGCATGACTATACTCTACTGTACAGATCATAATTTTAAATGTTCATTATAGGATTTCACTGCTCCATTCCACAAACTCAGCATACATAAAATATAATATAACACAGCTTCTTCCACTGATGGAAGTCGCAAAAACTATTTGTAGTTGGTTTATTAATACTCGTCACTTTTTTATATTAATGAGAGACTAGTTTCAAAGGTAATCGCCTCCATTTTCAATCTCTTTCCAACTCTTTTGGTCCATATAGATATAATATGGAAGTTTCTATAGTAATTGCTGGAAGTACATTTTAGTAAAATATGCTTGACATTCTCTTCTTCTTTCAGGCACGGTGGACACATAGACGACTCTGTCAAGTGAAAACGTTATAGGTAATTTATTGTTATAATGTGTCCTGTTCTGAACCTTGAAGAAAAAACCTGGACACTTCCTCGAATGTTGTTACCCCTACACAAGACCTTTCTCTGAAAGTGTTGTTTTAGATTCAGAGAATCGCAAAATATGTATGTCTGATGAAACCTTAATAGTGATGAAATGAGAAACCAGAGTGTGCTAAACTCACTTTGCCACTGAAACTCATAGCACAGTACTAACCTACACTTACTTTCACTTGTACAAATGCATAGAGCAAATTCAACTTTTTTAAAAGCGCTAATATTTCTTATCCCTCTGTTGCATACACCAACTAGTGCTGCTTCAATGCTCATGGAATGACTCACTCAGTTAACTTGCTGTCACAACTTGATGGCCAACTGATTTTGTTTGGCCTTAGCATACTCCTGGGGATCTGGTAGAAATGTTCCAAAACCTTCTCCTAGAATAAGTCTCTAGATTTGACTACATGGAACGAAATCAAAATCAATTCTTCCGGATTTGCCAAAATTAAATGTTCAGGAAACTTCAACATGACAGAACATAGGTATACATGAGGAGCATTCAATAAGTAAAGCAAAATATATATATATATATATATTTTTTTTCTTAAGACAGGTTGGTTCATTCACGATTCAAATACAACATGTTATTCCTCAATAATTTGGCTACAAAACTATATTTTTCAACATACTCTAAGTTCAGTGCTACAGCCTTATGCCACCTTGATGTGAGGGCCTGGATGCCTGCATGGTACCATTCTACTGGTCTATGTCAGAGCCAACATCTTACTGCATGAATAACTCCCATATCAACATAGTATTTCCCACAGAATGCATCCTTCTTTGGGTCAAACAGGTGGAAGTCGGAAGGTGTGAGATCTGGGCTGTATGGTGGATGAGGAACAACAGTCCACCAAAGCTTTGTGGGCTCCTCTTAGATGCACAGATTTGTGTGAGAGCTTGCATAGAAAACGTAGCAGCTCATATTTAGTTTAAGAGATATAACTGTATCTAATATGTCTAAAGAAGTGAAGTTTTTAGATGTAATGGCAGATGAAAAACCATTATAGGTACCTCACATCAATTTTATTACTGCTAAGCTCTCTGGAGTCATTTTTCTGATTAGAAGTTTAAAATACTGTGTACATGACAGATTTATCAGGTCTGCATTTTTTGCTTTTCTCCAAGGCACTATCACATATGGAATTTTACTTTGGGGTAATAGCTCTCATATTAACAGTACCCTAGTATTGGGGAAAAAAAATCTGTATAACGTCAGTCAAACAAGTTGGCACACTGCAAGCCACTTTTCATTATACTGAGAATAATGACTAGTAAATTTGTACATTTATACTGTACTTACTTATATAAAAGAAAATTTATCTACCCATCAATATAGGCAGCATGTACATAATTATAATACTAGGAATAACAATTTAATTGATATATCAATTCAATTCACTTCAATTTATTTTTATCCTTTTAGTTACAATTTAAGGGACACGTCATAATGTAAACTATTTACATTATATACAATTAATCTTAGTTACATATTCCATATTTAAATTCCTCTACACTATAAAATGCCTTTTCGGTTAAGTACTTTTTTATGGTTTTCATCATTTCTTTTATTTGGTTTATGTTTTTTATATCACTTGGTAACTTATTGAATAACTCCCTTCCTACCATTTCTACTGCTTGGTTATTCAGTGTTCCTCTTAGTGTTGTTCTGTAATAGTCCTCATTATTTCTCAAACTGTAAGTATGTATATTGCAATTCCTTTGGTATCTTTTATGTACAATGGTTTGTATGCTTTCATAGATATATATGCATGGAACTCTTAAACTCTTTAGTTCTTTAAATAGGTTTCTACATGTCTGTCTATTATTTACTTTTGCTATTATTCTAACGGCTTTCTTCTGTAGTTTCAGAACTTTTCCCATTTCTCTTTGTGTAATATTTCCCCATAGTGTAATGCCATAACTTATATGCGAGAATATAAATGCGTAATAAACCTGCTTCATTGTTTTTCTGTCCATTGTATTCCTGATTTGTCTCATTATAAAGATGCCCTTATTTATTTTTTTAGTAATGTGTACTACATGGGATTTCCAGTTTAGATTTTTATCAATGATCATTCCAAGAAAATTTGTGGAATTTATTTCACATATACTTTCCCCCTCTATGTTTACTTTGATATTATCTGAGTTGTGGTTTCTTATCTCAAAATTATTACAGGCAGTCTTTTTTATATTTATTACCATGTCTAGGTTAGAGAAGTATTGCTTTATGATTTCCAAAACTGAGTTTGCCCTATTTTCTACATCTTTAACTGTTTGACTCCTAATTATGACTGTCATATCATCAGCATACCCAACTGCTATGCCGCCTTTTGTTTCTATCACTTCGAATATTTCACTTATATATAATAGGAATAAAAAGGGTCCTAATTTTGAACCTTGCGGAACTCCTTGGTGTACAGTTTTGAAATCGGACTTTATTTTTTGCACTATACCACTTGCATTTAGATGATTTATTTCCACACACTGTGTTCGGTTTTCTAAATATGTCGATAACCACTTTTGCAGCAGGCCTCTAGTGCCATAAATTTCTAATTTGTTAATTAGTGTTTTTATGTTCATGCAGTCAAACGCTTTTGATAGATCTATAAAAATTGCAATTACAGATTCCCGGTTATTTAGAGCGGTAAATATAATATTAGCTGCCTGTATTGCTTTTATTGTAGATTTCTGCTTTTGGAAGCCATACTGCCATTCCGATATAATATTTAATTTTTTTACATAGCTTTCCAATTGTTTTAAATATAATCCTTCCATCAGCTTTGAGAAGGCGGAACACAGGGTAATTGGCCTATAGTTTTCTACGTCTTTCTTATCTCCCTTCTGCTTAAATATTGGTCTGACCATAACTTTTTTCAGTGACTCTGGAAAAATTCCTTGCATAAGTGATGTGTTTATAATGTGTGTTAAAATTTCAACAATTTCATATTTAATCTGTTTTAATAGTTCATTTGAGACATCATCTAACCCACTTGATTTCTTAGGTTTTAGCTTATTTATTTCATTTATTACATTGTCTTCTGTCACTTCTAGAACTGCCATGCTATTAACTCTACCTGTTTGTTTTGTAAAACTAATGTTTTCGATTAATGTCTGTTTGTTCAAGTTTACTAATGTTGCTATATTTAAATAGTGATCATTAAAAATACTGCAAATTTCATATGGATCTTTAATTTCTTTGCTGTTATTTTTTATCAACATATTTTCTGTGCTTTTGTTATTGCCTTGTTTACGAATTTTATTGACAATGTTCCATGTTGCCTTTATTATATTATCTGTTTTCTGTATAAGTTCACTATTGTATTTCATTTTTGCATTTTCTATTACCTTTCTAAAAATAGCATTATAATTCTTTATATATTCTAATGATCGGTCATTCATGTTTGGATGTTTTATCGAGTTTAAAAACTTTACCCGCTTCCATGATATCTTTATCCCCTTTGTTATCCACTCCCTACTTGTGGCCCCTTTGTCCTTTTTTACTTTGAGTTTTTTTTACAGGTATTATACTATTCATTGCCTTTTGCAAAATTTTTACAAAATGATTATACTTTTCATTTACAGTTTCCCCTTCATAAACTTCTTTCCAATTTTGTTGCTGTAATACACTTCTTAACTTTTTTAAATTTTCATTATTTATTAACCTTTTATACTCAAATATATTTGGTATGACCACTTTATTTATGTTTACCGTTATTACTTATCCAAAGTGGTCTCCTATTCCTGCTTTTGTTATGGCTGATTTCTATTTAGTTTCTTCTAAATTGATGAAAACATTGTCTATGCATGTTCTAGATCACTTTGTAATTCTAGTGGGTTCTTTTATACCTATTTTTAAGTTATGCCTATCTAGTATTCCCATTAATGTATGTTTAGCTGCATTATCTGTTAAGAGGTTGATATTTAAGTCTCCCATTAAAATTTTAATCTGGCTTTCTTGTACTGAATTTAATAATTTTTCTACTATCTCAAAAAATACTTTTTTATCTCCAGATGGCGCTCTGTACACCCCAATAAGTATTATACTTTTTGTCCTTAAGTTAATTTCCAGCACTGCCATTTCACATGCCATCTCTACTACTAATTTACTACAATCTATTTCTCTAAAGCTCAGTTCATTGTCTATATATATGGCTACTCCCCCACTAGCATGTTGTTGTCTACAGTAATATGTTCCTAGATTATAACCCTGATAATTATTTGCTATTACTTCCTGCTGTTTTAGACCATGTTCTGTAACTATCATTACGTTAGGTTCCAAGTCTTTTATGCTTAATTCTATTAATGTTCTTTTATTACTAATTGACTGGACATTCTGATGAAATAAACTTAATTCCCTCAGAATTCTACCTGTTTTAAATGGTGTTTTCCCTATATCCTTTCTTAACTTGTGATTTTTCGTTTCCCTTGTTTGTTGTGTCTGCTGCTCTGTTTTCCCACCCTCTGTTTCAGGTTTTAGTTTTTCTGTTCCATGCATATATTTACAACTTTATTTATCATCTGTCCTAAGAGCTTTGAGCCCTTCCTATTTAAATGTAACCCGTCCCTGCCCAAGCAACTTACATCTAAGAACTTGTTTGTATTTATATAAACTGCATGCAAGGCATTACATCAAAGTATAAACTTGAAAGAAGCGTAGGGACAGTGAAGCACAAATTAGTACAAAAGTGAATCGAGAAGATATTGACACATTGCTTCACTCACTAAAACTGTTTATTCACAGGACATGTTTCAAGAGCTCTTGCTCCTATCATCAGCTGATACTCGATTAGTGAGTGAGTGAGTGAGTGAGTGAGTGAGTGAGTGAGTGAGTGAGTGAAGCAATGTGTCAATATCTTCTCGATTCACTTTTGTACTAAGGCATTACATGCCCATTCTATTTCTTCATTTAGGTCTTTTATATAGTTTTCACTTACATCTCTTCTCATTACACAATTTACTACAACTGTTGCACGCGAATAATGTTCTTTTGCACTTCTGATTGCACTATACACAACAGATTTAAAATACTTTTTAATAGATTGCTTACTAACCCTTATTATTCTGTTCAAGAATACTTTGAAAATAATACCTAATCTTAATTAATTTCAATTTTCTTTAGGTATTCTTGAACTTGCTATTACCACAGTCACATCGGAAATTCCTCTGTGTACAACTCTACCAGCTCATGACCTTCATGGCAAAAATAACTGCAGGCCAAACAAATGCCCGCAGGAGTAATATCATCTCCCGATGGAATGCAGGTCATACAAGCATACAGAGCCTGTATTTTCACATAGCCCTTGGAATACGTGCAATTCTGATCGTCAGATCCTCCTAAAACAGCTTTGGTGCCATCCTCTAATTCTTGTTGTTCTTTTAACACATAAACAATTGTAATAATATTTGCTTCTTTGCCAAGTTCTTCATTTGTGTTGCTACACATTTCAGTTGAACGAGTTGAGTTTTCCACCCATTTTTCACATTTGACAATTTCAGCTACGTCTTTGGGCAGGAAATGTTCTGACCTATTGCTTAAGCATCACCATTAATTTAAACATACCAAAGCCAAAAAAAGAAAATGATTAAGCTATCACACTATAACATCACTGCTAACAATTAATTTTTGTGATTTTTAACAAAGTATAATCCTCCCTCTCCCTTGTTTCCACCTATTTCTTTAAGCATTTTACTTTATTTTCACTAGGTTTTTAATTGTGTTGTATTTTATGAGTAGTATTGTTATTATTACTATTGTTTTTTACCAAGGATATTGTGTTCCATTTTCTTTATTTTCGTATGTTTTACCAATAAGTTTTTTAAGTTTATTTTGTAAGCGTGTACTGAGCATGTATTTGTACTCAAATTGGTTATATTTTGTGTTACAATAGGTATTTTAATTAGCTTAACTTTTTTCACCTTGTTGCTGTTGTGCATTGTATTGTACATAGTTTTCTGACGTCTATTGCTGTAATAGCTTAATAACAGTAAAATCTTTTCCCTATGAATATGTTCTACCATGGAAAAATAAGGACCAAGTAATGAGCTTTGAAATCCCATCGGTAGATAAATAATTTGACAAATATGTTATAGTTCCACCACCAGAGAGAAGAGAGCAGACGACAACGGACTATAGTTGGATAGAGGTTGAAAATGGATGCAACAGCTTCCGAAATTAGTCCCTCAATAATATAAAAAAGTGACAAAGTGTCAAAAACAAACTACAAATAGTTTTTTCAATTAATTTTCACATCATTGTTACTAAATTCCTTCAATCCTGCATAATACATGCAAGAATCTAGTCGTCAGTGCCAATCAAGTTAACTTGAATTGACAAACAGAGATAAATGTAGTTGTGAATCAGCTGTTCAGTAGTGATTTGATTTTATGAATCCGTTTGTTTTGTTCTGAGTATAGGCAATGCGTCTGTGTTACTCAAGCACTAAGGTGACAAAATGTAACTGGTGTTCTCATTTATTACATGACTAAATTTGGCTTTAAGTTCAGCAACTTTCAATGATTCAACAAAATTTTCAAGAAAATTCCCCTACCCAAAATTACCTTTAGTGTAAAAAAATATGCATCCCCCCCCCCCCTCAAAAACGGTGTTGGAATTTTGATTAAAATGTTTCTTGTAAAGAATATTAGCATGAAAAAGAAAATACTTATTTAGAATATTCTGTGACAGTCTATGAAATCCTTCTTATAGTGAATGGCTTTTGTGTAATTTCATATAACTGGCTTTCGTATGAGAGAACAAAAGCTCACTACAAGAAAAATGTAAAGCTTATTAAAACGCATGACTAGTGTGCTGAATCTGAATAAACATGCCTTTGCTTTTCTTTTTGGAAGAACTTTTCACTACAAACTTCTAATATAAACATCTGAATGTTATTTCCAAGGGCTGTTTGTAACTAAGCCCATATTACTTAATTTTACATCATTTATAGGTGAACATTTATAACGAATAATGTAGTGTGGACAGAAGTATCATATATTAATAAATACACATGATGCACATGTCAACTTTTAGTGATGAGAAAATGTTATGCATCATTTTTATTTCATTTATTTAGTTTTTTATATAATATTACATCAAATCTTACCTAGTTGTTTCAGGCAATACAAACTTTTGGTCTTCCTCCAAGATGTCCTGTAGGAAAACAGAGAGAAAAAAATTACATGTTTAGTTTAATGAAGGTAAACAAACTTACACTTTAACTTGACAATCTTGATAGTTACTATGCAAAATCTTTGGATAAATTTTCTTCAGTCTATACATCTTAAATATCCATGCAAAACACAGGGACAGTTAATGTCTGCCCATCACAAGGAGGCAAGGCAGAGGATTGTGTAACCTTATCACTTTTGTTGTGTTTATGCTCGCCTTCCAGATGCTAGGTTTATCTAAAATACACAATGTCATATAACTCACCCATGCATAATATCTATCACTGCAGTAACTGAAACGAGCATTAGATCTGGCAGCATGGGTATTATTGTGCTGCTCGAATGATTACAATGAATTTATCTTTGGTAATAGAAACCTCTCAGATAACGCACTGATTGCTCTACATGGTCATAATATCTGTCATTTGTGATTCCTGCGCATTCCACTGGCTGAAGTGATGCATTCATTGGTGCTTACTACACGATCAAGAGGCATGGCATCTCCTCTCTCACTCTTACAAGAATAATCAGTGCGCTATCTGAGAGGTTTCTATTAACAAAGATAAAGCCATAGTAATGGTTTCAGCAGCAGGATAATTCATATGCACTCTCATACACTCATTTCATAGTAAACATATCAACTACCAAAACAGATATACAGTTCAAGCTCCTCTCCTTCTTTAGACCCCGCTTGCCTTCTTGTGGTGGGGAGACAGTATAAGGAAGGTATCCTCATTGTGAGAGTGAGAGAGTGAGAGAGTGAGTGAGAGAGTGAGTGAGTGAGAGAGTGAGTGAGTGAGTGAGAGAGTGAGTGAGAGAGTGAGAGAGAGTGAGTGAGAGTGTGTGAGAGAGTGAGTGTGTGAGAGAGAGTGAGTGTGTGAGAGAGTGCATGTGTGAGAGAGTGAGTGTGTGAGAGAGTGCGTGTGTGAGAGAGTGAGTGTGTGAGAGAGTGAGTGTGTGAGAGAGTGAGTGTGTGAGAGAGTGAGTGTGTGAGAGAGTGAGTGTGTGAGAGAGTGAGTGTGTGAGAGAGTGAGTGTGTGAGAGAGTGAGTGTGTGAGAGAGTGAGTGTGTGAGAGAGTGAGTGTGAGAGAGTGAGTGTGAGAGAGTGAGTGAGTGTGAGAGAGTGAGTGAGTGTGAGAGAGTGAGTGAGTGTGAGAGAGTGAGTGAGTGTGAGAGAGTGAGTGAGTGTGAGAGAGTGAGTGAGTGTGAGAGAGTGTGAGAGAGTGAGTGAGTGTGAGAGAGTGAGTGTGAGAGAGTGTGAGAGAGTGAGTGTGAGAGAGTGAGTGTGAGTGAGTGTGAGAGTGTGAGAGAGTGTGAGAGAGTGAGAGAGAGAGAAAGAGAGAGAGAGTGAGCGAGAGCGAGTGTGTGTGTGTGTGTGTGTGTGTGTGTGTGTGTGTGTGTGTGTGTGTGTGTGTGTGTGTGTGTGTGTGTGTGTGTGCGTGATATACCCTAAGCTGCTAATGAAATATTGCAGAGCTACACAAAGCTACGCAAGTGTGAGGAGGCTAACCTACAATGTGTTTCAAATGGGAAGAGTTCTGGCCTGTAGCGAATCAGATACGTTAGAGCCTTCACCGTTGCCACCTCGTTACCCCCACTCTTTTTATATTTCCCTCTCTCTCGCACACATGCGAGTCTTCTTGGCACCAGACGTAAGGAAACGCAAACTGAATTTTCCAAAGCTTTATAATGTAATTGTTCAAATCACAATTGCAACATGGATATTCGTATATTATGCACATGTTTTAAATATATAGTTTTAAAATTTTATAGTTTATGAATTACCTATTTTTCTAATCCAACAAAACTGCCAGCGGACTATCCATATAGCCATGAATGTCACTTCTGTTAGGAGACAATTCGTCATTGTCACTATCTTCATCATCTAAGTGTTGCAAAGTTTATGATGATAGGCTCCAAAATCTCATCAATGCTATTTCTTTCCGAAAGCAGTGTTTTGTAGTTTATCTGCATGTCCCATGCAGTTATCCCAATCTTGTGCAACCTGTCAATTTCTTGGTTTTTTTTTTGTTGTTGTAATTTACGTTCTCCAACATTAAGTCATATCGGACGGTGAATGAATTGGGTGAAATGATGCTCAAATGAGCCCGGGGTCAATGGAGCTTAGAGTTACCTGATATTCGTCTTTGAGGATAAGGGAAAACCCCGGAAAATTCCGTATCCAGGTAACTCACCCTGACCGAGATTCAAACTCAGGACTTCTTGAACGTGAGGCAGACATGCTACCATCTAGGCTACCGAGGCGGGCCAATTTCTTGGTGAATAAGTTGTTCAGCATCAGTCAGTTTAAAAGCATTATATCTGTTTGTAGCATAATTTGAGCCTACATTAACTCAATTGGATTGTTCTAGCAGTGCTAAGGGGGAAGATGGTTTATAATATCTCGTGTGTCAATTCAATTGCAAGCTGATCCAGCTGCTACACTTTCCCGGGTTTTTAAATCGAAGAACAACTGAATAATGCTGCTTTGAACTCTCTACAGTAAATAGAGATTACATACAATTCATAAACAAACCTATAGTGTGACAAGTCACATTCTGCTGATGCTCTATTCTACGAGCCAGCAGGAAGTATATTGTTTGTTCTCACTCGATTTTAACAAACACCTTGGCTTAATATATGTACACGCATATATGCCAACCAATAATGATAGCCATTATAATGCTTATGTCACGCATTTTTATAATACTGTTTTATTTATTTGTATTAGGAAAACTATTTGAGCTAAAAATATCAGGTTTTTGCGGTTATGTTAGATACATTACTCTCTACCTTCCTCATGGATCAATTTTTGCAAAATCGAATTTTTGTCTTAGTGCAAATAGTATTCATTAGAGATTGATTAGGTTGGCGCTCACCACACACCACTTAGGGGGAATGCAATACGACAACACCCCAGGACTCCGATAGGTTGCTCGTCTAGTAGCGCTCAAGGACAAACATCATCCCATTTGAAATACATAATAGAGCCAATAATGGCTGTCTAATGCAATATTTGCTTTTCACTTTTCTCTTTGTGCTCAAAAAAATCCAGCAAAGACATATTACAAACTACTCCACTGAAAGGGGCTGGAAATGTTTAAGCTTACTGTCCAAGAAGCAATACTTCATGGCCTGTAGCCCAAGATATGAAAAATTTATAAACACTACTGTCAATGATAACAGAGTTACATGTCTTGCATCATGTTTGTATATTCTCACTAAAACTTTGTCCATATCAAGGATTTAGATATCTCTAGAACAGGTTTTCAATCTTATAAGTGTACCAAGTCTGAAGTATATTGTGACTTTGTGGGTTCGTAGAATTAAAAGTCCAATTTGCAGAAATTCAAAATGTTCTTTATTTCCGTAGAAATACATTTTGGTCAACACTTACAGTAGCAGAATTATGTAACATACAAAAATACAGCCTTCAAGTTCGTCCGCCACACCTACAAAGAGTTCACTTTCAAAACACAGCTGCAGGCACACAATAACAGTTCGGATTACCATTGTCTCTAACTGGCGATCGCAACTCCTTTTTTAGCTCCACTCGTATTTCTAGATATTGTGACTTTGTGGGTTCGTGAAATGAAAAGTCCAATTACACAAACTCAACAATGTTCTTTATTTCCACCGACTTACAGTTTGATACTTGCCAATTTCATAAAATTACGTAATGCACACAATTACGATTCACCAGTTCGTCCGTTACAATTTCACTTGCACTAGTAATTACGGGCAATACTCCGATGCACGTACACAATTACGTAAATTCTTTCGTCGCACAGTCTTCTCTTCCACTAACATGGCGCTACTTCACTCGCACGTCAAGCACTGACTCACTAACTAACTGACTAACTGACCCCACTTCGCTCCGGCAGCCCCTTTTTATAGGAATATCGCCGCCTTCTGGCTTCCACAGGAAGGTTCCAGTAGATGAAAGATCCCGTAATTTCCAGATCACAGGTGGAAGAGAAACAGACCGCACAATCATGTTTTTTTTCCCCCAGCCATCCCTGTCACCACTATAAGACGGACGAGGGGGAGGCGTGGCTAACACGGACCTCCCCTGTCTTCCGCTCTCAGCTGCTTCCATAGGGTGTTCCAACGTCCGGGTGACAATATTAGTGGAATGTTCTCTATCAATCAAGACAGCACTAGAAAGACGAACTTTCCATTATCTAATTTTATCTGTTTCGGCAAGTTTTTTTATCTCCCCAGTGCACTATCTGTCCCTTTGTGGATGCAAGCCATGCTATTGCAGTAATGGGTTCACGATAACATTAAAGAATTTCAAGAATCATGAAAGAACTAAACGAAATTCACACAATATTTGTACCATGCTTTTTATTGATGAGACTTGGGTGAGCCAAAGTTATATTTCGCAAGATTTCTCAGGAAATGGTAGCCTCAAAGAGAACATTGAGAAAGAAAGCAGGCACATTATTTGCTATCTGCAAAAACAGGTTTCATTCCAGAGAGTAAATGTGTGTTTCATTCTCTATGAAAAACAAATTAACTATACTTGGAAATGAATACAAAAAGCTATAATGACAAGTTAGTCAATAGATATTTAAATTTAGTAGAAGAGACAATGTAAGTAATCATTCTTAATTAATGAAGTCTTCACTAAAAAATATAAGAAATAAGACATTCAAAAATACCTGCAAATTCACTATGTATGATATAATTCTGCTAAAAAAGTGGCTGAATTACTTTAAAAAGCTAACCAGGACAAGCAACAAGAAAAGTGTTATGAATTAAGATGAAATTGCTCTGAACAGAAGTCATTAAATTATCTGATTACCCTAACACCGCCAGTATGACATAAGAATTAGTTTGAGCAAAAGTGAAATATGAAGTTACAACTCAATAAAATATAATTATTTGTAACAAAACTTCAATCTTTTAAGGACATTGATGAAAATTTCATTGATTGGAGACTATTGTTTCTGACACTAGTCTCCAATCAATCCTTTGCTCGCCTCGGTAGCGTGGTGGTAGCATGTCTGCCTCATGTTCAAGAGGTCCCGAGTTCGAATCTCGGCCAGGGTGAGTTACTTGGGTAAGGTTTTTTCCGGGGTTTTCCCTTATCATGAAAGACAAATGTCGGGTAGCTCTAAGCTCTAAGGACCCTGGACTCATTCGAGCATCATTTCACCAATTCCATTCATTGTCCAATATGACTTAACATTGGAGGATGTAAATTACAACAACAAACAACAAATCAATCCTTTGAGTTCTCCATCAATTTCCTTAAAAGATAAGTGAATGTTTGTTACAAATAATTATATTTTATGCAGTATTTTTTGCTTCACTGTTGCTAGCTTCTAGTTTTTATGTATGAAATTACAACTTAACCCTTAAGTGCATGTGTAGCAACATTAGGCTGTATTCAGCTTGAGAAATGTTTTAGTCTGGTGTTTTGTTATAGTATTGGCCTTTATCAGTTACATACAAATATTTTTAGCTTTTTGAATTGTAGATATATTAGTTTTGTAATTACACTGTAGTGTTCTTTTTTAGTATTAAAAGGCAAAATCCAAGCAAATGCAGTCAAATGATACCCTGTCAACATTCACACGTGCCACCACGCCAATTATTTTATGTGGGCCATCCCCATTCTTTACCACAGGCACACTTGACTGCAATAGCTGAGATTCAAATTCATAAAGTTTGGCTTTGAATGGATGGCCAGACCATTATCTATTTCTTTAACAACCATGACTATTCAAATCGATTGCACTGAGACAGCTCAGAAAGCACTATGAAAACCAGTTATGAATTACAGCAAGAGTGGCATAAGTAGCAAAATAATTCCTGCATTTAAGGGTTAAAATTCAACATTTTAATTGGCAAATGTTGAGAAACTGATTCATAAATTGTTTCATAAATTTACAGTAAAAAACTGGCTGAGGCACATTGCTAACAAAGAAATTTCTACAAAGAAGCAGCAAGAGAGCGTTGTTCAGAGCTTTGTCCTTAACTTAAGAGACAATGATTCTCACTCAAGTGTAGAAGAAAGGCAGGAAGGAGAAGACAGGAAAGATGAAGAAGTCCTTGTAACAAAACCAGCTGCGGGTGATGAACTTTTTTGGCCATAAAAATCCTTGACATGCCCAATTTCTTCTTGGGCAGCAAGCCAGGTGAAAAGACAATTAGATATCAACGTTTCGGGAGTGTGCATCTCTCCCATCATCAGGATATTTATTAAATCTTATAACCACAAATGAAACACTGGAGATAACACAAATATAAACAAAGACAAAACTTATGGGTCAACATGCCGTTTATAAATATTACTGCAACTGCCCCAACTTTGTCTCCCATTTTGCTGCCGTCTGTGTATATTTCAAATGCATATGTACTGTTATTGTCTGTCTCATATATTGAAGGATTTTGTGCCGGGTGTCTCCAGTGTCGCATTTCTACTGGTGCGTCGTATTCCTCATTGTGAGCTCTTGTTGCCAGGTAAGTCCTTACCTTTCCCTCTATGGTTACTTGTAGAGGTTGTGTACCAGCTATTACACATGAAGCCTCATATGAAACTGTACGGTATGCTTTAGCAATTTTTATATTAATTAGTCTCTGCACTCTTCTGTACTTAATAATGTTCTTGTATTTCTTTATGGCTTCTATCCACACTGGTGAACCATATGTCATCGCTGGAACTATAGCTCCTTCATAGATCGTTCTTAGAGATCTGTATCCTAATCCCCATTGTAGTTTGGCTGTCCGTGATAACATATTGATGAGTTTAATGAATTTTTCTGCAGTATGGGCTATGTGCACATTGAAGTTGAAGTTGCTGTCAAAGTAGATGCCTAAGTATTTCATTTCCTCCGTTTGTCTGAGTTTCTTGTTATTTAAGTAAATGCTGATTTCTTTATCTTCGTTTCTCTTTCTGGAGATAAACAGAGTCTGCGATTTCTTGTCATTGAATTCTAGTTTGTTGTCTGTGGCCTAGTTCTGGATCTTCAGTATGTCCTGGTTCGCCGTGTTTTCTGCTTCGAGTTTGGATGTTCCTCTAGTTAAGATGATAACGCCATCTGCGAAAGCAATCACTTTTGTTCTTCTGGTGAACTGTAGATTTAACATACTGTTGTACATAATATTCCCAAATCCTGGACCGCAGCAGGATCC